>OX621242.1:38397500-39597500 GCA_951640165.1 Pseudoips prasinana
GACAGGTAACCTATCATCATATCTGAAATTTGGTTTAACGATGAACTCCTTCATAAAGTATTGAATGTTATTAGATCTTTATGATTCTGGTATATGTCGTAAATTTCGCTCAAGTAAATCTTGTAATTATTTATATGAATAATTTTATGGTCCGGTTTGTAGAAGTGTGAAATATAAGTAGATTTTATAGCCCCTAGTAGTAAATAAGTCGGTGACTAATTTTATGTATTGGCTATTAGCAGTGTCCGCGGTCTTTATGTGTAAGAGGGACACCTATATAACTAAAGAAGATTCATCGTTATTACAATAAATTTTATAGAATATACTCTATAAACTAAATATGTTTACTTAGTGGTATTTTGCACGCTAACATAGTGCTATGGGTTTATGTATTTTGTTTGTATGTTGGTAGGAAAAATCATAACTACAAACAAAATAAAACATTCCACATTTACGTAGCATAGACGTCATCATATAATTACAAAAAATAGGAAGTGCAAGTGATGCAAATTTGTAGTAAATCCATTCAGTACTTTTTAAGTTTACCCCGGACATAAATACACATGCAGACACACAGACAAAAATTCAAAAAACTATATTTTTGGCTTCTATATCGATTGAAGATCACGCCCCAAGAATACTTTTAAAAATATTCAATGTACAGTTTTGATTTATTATCTATATATATAAAAATCATTGCCACTTTTCGTTGTAATGTTATAACTCAACAACGCCTTTACCGATTTGGCTAATTTTTGTCTTGATTTATTCGTGGAAGTCCAGGGAAGGTTTGTACGTAGAGAAAATTAAAAAAAAGTCTTGAAAAAGTGTAAAATCAACATCTTTTCGCAATTTTAAATATTTTTTTGCTTGAATAAATGAACTTAATAATATTTTTTTTATTACTATGCCTTATACGTAGCGAAGCACGTACCGGGCCGCTAGTATATGTAGATAGATAAATAATCAACTATTCATCGTAAACTTTTGAGAAAACAAACACTTTGCCTAGCTCTTTCTAAAAGTTGATGTGGATGTCTTTTTTCCTTACAAACCTACCGTCAATACCAACAAACTACGAGTAAATCAGTCCGCTTAAAATTCCTACTCCCTCGGGCTCCAAGGAAAATAATGAGTGCTCCAGCTCTTAAATCTTGAGACGTATCTACTTTTAATGGCATTTAAATTGGCTTTTTATTTGCTCGGGGTTAGATTGTGGCGGATGTTCAGCGATGGCAAAGTCTATGCATGTTAAAAGTTTTAAGGAGGAGGTGTAGACTATTTGTTGTAATTATAAAAACTTAAAGAAAGGACTTGCGACGAGTAAGATTGACTTTGGTATGTAAAGCTGTATGTTTATCGGATAATAAATAAATGTTTTCGGATAACTAACACACCGTCAACTGATCCAAAACTAGGCGGAGCCCGTAATATAGCAGCCAGACGACTGATGAACATATTTATAAAGACATACATATTGTAGACAAATAACAACTATATTGTAGACAAATTCCACCTAGATACAGAACAAATAATCATGCTTATCACACAAAGATTTGTCTTGAGAATGAATCGTACTGGTTTAGCAGACAGTGTCACTAAGTCACTAACCACTTGACCAATAAGTCGGTCATTAATATTTATTTATTACATATAGATGCGAAATAATAATATTTCTATCACATATCGAAGCTAAGAAAAAAATTATTCTACTTTTTTTTTGCATTGGTCGTATCAACTCATGGAAGACTTTTTGGAAATTGTTAAATTAATGTTAATTACCCAAAATAGCTATAATAATTTATATACTTATCTTAAGCATGGTACCACACACTACATATTCTAAAATGTATTTAATTAAGGAAAACTCCTCACAAAACAGGCCCGGCCTAGTGTGGGGTGTTTTTTGTAATGCTAAATGTCTTGTTTAATAAATAAAATTATATATTAAGTCTTGTGGTCACATCACCATATCTCAAGGTTTAGTCTTTTACGATAACCCCTCCCACCCCCTAATAATATTCACCTATCTTATCATCACTATCGATTAGTTATGATAAGAGTATTATTTTTAAGATAAATTTCCAAATCACAATCTAACTCAAATACGGGGTGGATCGTGAAAGACTAAACCTTGAGATATGCTGATGTCAGCATTGAAATTAATAACGAAGCAGTTTCAGGTTTGGCGGATAGCGACAAGCATTACAAGAAGAAGAGTGAAAATTAACATTTTATACTTTTAATTTAATACTCCTCCGTCCGCGCAATTTTCGTAAAAAGGAATACTAAGTTTTTGCTTCAAGTATTAATATTCTATATTATATTAAGATTCTAAATACCATTACGTACCACATACAAAGTACTAACTAACATATTGTCTATGCTGGGTGGGCTACCGGCAATATTGTCTGAAACTCACACGGAAGGGTAAGCAGTAATCGCGATTTATGTTGGCTCGTCTTCGTAAACTTGATTGTAAATCTCTAATATTGTTAGGTGTTATAACTTGCTGCAGGGCTTTCTCAAAATAGTGTACCGTATAGTAACATTTCCTTGTTCAGTAGGATGATTCATTAACCTGTTATACCTCTATATACTAGTACTTAGTGGTAGCATCATAATATGTTTAACCCTACCAAAATACTGGTGAATATATAGATATTGTCTAAAATTGTATTTGCTATTTCTTTGTAATTTATATTTCCACATATTTGTGAACATTTCAATAAATTTAATACTTCATACTAATTTATCGTAATCTAATAGGAATATAAAGTTAAATAATACCAGGAATCGAAGTTGGTATCGAGGATAATACTTATAGGTTCAAAGAAATGGTAGAATAGAGGTTGTTCAAAAAATTGGTCTAATTAAAATATTTCCTTTCGAAGTCAGGTTAGGTTAGGTTGTGTTTGTTGGGGCACGTGGTCGGAAAACCTCCTCGTGGTCCGAGGCTTCTGGTCCCATTCGAATATTTATATTCGGTGGGAACGGAAGTTTTTCGGATTGGTGTGCCCTGGGCATGGGCGCTGGCTTTTTCCTGTGCTTGCATGGGGATAAGCCACCGTCCGTGGCGAATATTCCGACATCTCACGCCTCTGTTCCCCCTTCTATTTACTAGAAGGGGAGTATTCAGAGTCAGCAAGCCCTCACGCCCCAAGCTTAGCTGCCCAGCGAGGGGTTGTATGACCAGGGGGCAATCTGGTCCAAAGGGTAGCAGGTTTAGGTTTATGAAAAATGTCGGCTTTGGGGAACATATTACCCCAGGAGGGTACCAGCTCCGCTGGAGAATCCCTCCCAGGTCCTTATGGATCTGGCAGCCCCACCGTATCTGGGGGGGGCAACCAAAGCTATAAAACCGCGGAAGCCGCGGAGAAGGCGCCTAGTTTTGCGCACCCGATGGAGGAGGATGAAGGGTTGGGACACGGTGCGAGGAGGAGCAGGTGGACCACGAGATCGAGGTCCCGTCCGGCCACTCCTATTCCCGCAGACCAAATGTCCGACGAGGACACACGCGGGTGCGCCTCGAGATCTCGGTCCGGATCCAGGTCCGGACAAAATAACAGGAAGCGGAGCGGGTCCTTGAGTAAGGAGAACCAGGTGGCCGCAAAGGTTTCGACGTCCCGGAGAGGAAAGATTCGCGCGGATCCGAGCGTAGTCATCGCTCGGATGCCAGAGTGTGACGGGCGGGGTCACTTTGTTGCGGCAGCTCCAGTGGAGCATGTGGAGGGCGTGAGCGACCCTGGGCTAGCCATGGCTGACTCGAGCGGGGGCTCCACTGTGTCCCTACTGGGCAGCAACCGTGCGGAGGCCGCTGCTGCGAGGCGGTTGCAGCGAAAGGAAGCCGCGGCTGACGAGGTCAGCGAGTTGGCCCGGCAGGCTCGAGAGCGGCGCTCCGCTCGGATGGCTGCAGGGAGCTCATCGGCGGTGGCGCTCAGTCGCCAGGTTTAAGACGGAGTGGACGTGGTTCTGAGGGTTGCCACCAAATCGGGCAACCTGAAGGGCACGTTCACTCGAGCTCTGAAGGAGGCGGCTGACGGCATCCGGGAGGCGGTTGAGGTCCTCGCCAATCGCACCGGCACCGAGGAGACGGCGAAGTTGTGGGAGGAGAATGACCGTCTCCGATCGGAGCTGGAGGACCTCAAGTGGCAGGTTGTCGCCCAAAGGACAGCTCCCGCAGTCGCCGGGTCCTCTCCTGTAGCGACCCCATCGCCGGCTCCATCGCCGGCCTCTTTCTCAACCCCTGCACTTGTGGATGCGGAGGTCGAAAAGATCGTCCGCGTCTGCATGATGCAGTGCGGTAAGATGGTCGGTGCCCGCTTCGAGGCCATAGAGGCGAAGCTCCTCCCAGCGGAGTCCGTCCGCCCTCCACTCGCCGGGGACGGGCGGAGGAGGGAGGTTGTCCACGAACGGGGCCCGGCGGCCGCGGTGGCCGCAGCGGCCGTGACAGCTAAACCGGGCCGATCAGGGAGGACCGTGGCCTCAAAGCCCGTGTCCCAAGTGACGACCTCCCGGACAGCGGGACCTCCAGCGGCGCCTCCGGCGGCTGCGCCTGGGCCTAGCACTGGGGCCTGGACGACGGTCGTCAAGAGGGGCCGCAAAAAGAAGAAGGCGGCGCCACCAGCACCCGCTGGAGCACCGGCACTCAAGAAGGCACAGGGACCGCCTAGGGTCAGAGCCCCACGCTCTGCGGCTGTAGTGATAACACTGCAGCCCGGAGCCGTCGAAAGGGGCATCACATATAAGGCGGTCCTGACCGAGGCAAAAGCCAAAGTCACGTTCCCCGACCTTGGCACACCGTCCGGCTTCAGGATGAAGTCGGCGGTTACGGGGGCGCGGCTGCTTGAGGTGTCGGGTGACTCCAGCGGGGAGAAGGCGGACATGCTGGCCGCCAAGTTGAGGGAGGCCCTCAACCCGGATGACGTCCGGGTGTCCAGGCCGGTGAAGACCGCGGAGCTGCGCGTCGACGGCCTGGATGATTCGACGACTCCGGCTGAGGTCGTCACGGCCGTCGCCCGGGTCGGTGGATGTCGACCCGAGGATGTGCGGACAGGCGACATTCGCGCCGACGCCTCCGGACTCGGATTCATCTGGGTGCGGTGTCCGGTGGCAGCGGCGAATAAGGTCGCCAGTGCTGGGCGACTGTTGGTGGGGTGGGTTGCAGCCAGGGTCAAGCTGGTGCAGCCCAGGGCTATGCGGTGCTACCGATGCCTGGACATTGGGCATGTACGGGCGCGGTGCACCGCTGAAACGGACCGCAGCGAGGAGTGTTATCGCTGCGGCCAGCCCGGCCACAAGGCGGCCCAGTGCTCTGCGGCGCCAAATTGCAGCCTCTGTACAGCTGCAGGGAGGCCCGCGGGGCACAGAGCGGGCGGGAAGGCCTGTGGCGCACCCACTAACAGGAAGAAGAAGGGAGCCAAGGCTGCCGGGGGCTCTTTACCCCCCCGACAGCCTGGCTGCTCTTCGGCCGACTCCCGGCCTGAGAGGGGTGCGGAGGGAATGGACACGGCCTAATGGCGCTGTTCCATTTCCTCCAGGGCAACATCAACCACTGTGCCAGAGCTCAGGATCTCTTGCTCCAGAGCATGGCGCAGTGGTCGATTCGCGTGGCGGTGTCGCCGAGCCGTACTTTGTCCCCCCCAGGGATAACTGGTTGGGAGACTTGGACGGCTTGGTGGCCATCATTGGCGGGGCTCTGGTCCACCCGTCCCGAGGGCACGGCTGGGTAGCAGCCCTCGTGGACGGAATTGGTACGACTGGGGCGTATTTTTCGCCCAACAAGAGTATCGCCGATTTCGAGAACTTCCTTGTCGAGTTGGGTGCCGTCGTAGGCCGGCTCCACCCTCGCCCTGTGCTGTTGCTCGGAGATCTCAACGCCAAGTCTGCGGCGTGGGGATCTCCGGTGACGGATGCCCGGGGTGAGGTGCTGGAGGAGTGGGCGGTCACGACTGGCCTGACCGTCCTAAATCGGGGATCGGTCCACACTTGCGTGCGGCAGCGGGGTGGTTCAATAGTGGACGTCTCTTTCGCTAGCCCTGCTGTCGCGAGCCGTGTCCGCGACTGGCATGTCGCCGTGGAGGTGGAGACTTTGTCGGATCATCGCTACATCCGTTTCGACGTCTCCGCCCAGACCACTGGCGGCCGCGGTCCACCAGCCCCGCGGGTAGACGGTCCGCGCTGGGCGCGTAAGCGCATCGACAAGGAACTTCTCGAGGAGGCCGCCATTGTCCAGGCCTGGTACCGGGAGTCGGCGACGAACGGACCCGTCGACGTCGAAGAGGAGGCGCTATGGTTCCGCGGGGCGATGACGCAAATCTGCGACCGTCTATGCCCCGGGTCCACACACATACAGGAAGGCGCCAGGTGTACTGGTGGACCGCCGAGATCGCGCAATTGCGCGTCGCGTGCGTGGCGGTCAGACGCCAGTACACCCGATACCGGAGGAGACGTCGTCGGGTCCCTGACGAAGAGGCCGCGCTGTATGAGGTGTACCGCGCGGCGAAGGAGGCTCTGCGGCTGGCCATCGGTGAAGCCAAGACGCGAGCCAGGGAGGAGATGTTGGAGACTCTGGACGGAGATCCGTGGGGGCGCCCTTATCGTGCGGTTCGAGGGAAACTTCGAGCCGCGGCGCCTCCACTCACGGAGAGTCTCCAACCCGAGCTGCTGGAGGAAGTAGTGGCAGCCCTCTTCCCGGCAAGAGCGGAGCACACGCCACCGCCGATGGCTTTGCCCACAGCCGCAGAGCCTACAGAGGATAACGCCATCAGCGTCCCAGAGGTGACACAAGAAGAGTTGAGGGCGGCCGTGATGCGGCTCCGGGCCAAGAACGTGGCTCCGGGGCCCGACGGGATTCACGGTTGTGCGTTGGCCCTCGCTCTGAAAGAGCTAGGTCCCCAACTGACGGGACTCTACACAGCGTGCCTTGAGCGGGGCCAGTTTCCCACTTCGTGGAAACATGGTCGTCTGGTCCTGCTCAGAAAGGCGGGGCGCCCTGCAGACTCGCCGTCCGGGTACCGGCCCATAGTGCTGCTGGACGAGGTGGGCAAGCTGCTCGAGCGCATAATCGCAGCCCGCCTCGTCGGCCACTTGTGCGGAGAGGGGCCGGACCTGGACGAGAGCCAGTTCGGCTTTCGGCATGGGCGCTCTACCATCCACGCTGTGTCGAGGGTGAGAGTCCTGGCGGAGGAAGCGGTGTCCCGGGGTGGGGTGATGTTGGCGGTGTCCTTGGACATCTCCAACGCCTTCAATACCCTGCCCTGGAGTTGCATTCGGGAGGCACTGCGATATCATCGAGTGCCTTCCTACCTCCGCCACATCGTTGGGGCTTACCTGGCGGAGAGGAGTGTCACCTACGTGGGACGAGATGGCGGACACCGGCACTCAGTGTCGTGCGGTGTTCCACAGGGTTCGGTTTTGGGCCCACTCCTGTGGAACATCGGGTACGACTGGGTGCTGAGGGGCGAACTTCAGCCGGGCGTGGACCTGACGTGTTATGCGGACGACACGCTGGTCACGGCCCGTGGGAGTTCGCACAGGGAGGCAGCGTTGCTGGTGTCGGCTGCGGTCTCACAGGTGGTGAGCCGCATCCGGCGCCTCGGCCTGGAGGTGGCCCTCAACAAGTCGGAGGCCATGATGTTCCATGGTCCCCGGCGGGCGCTGCCGCCCGGATCACACATTGTGGTCGGGGGGGTCCGGATCGCTGTCGAGCCTACCATGAAGTACCTGGGATTGGTGCTCGACAGCCGGTGGGACTTTGGACCCCACTTCCGGTGGCTGGTGCCTAAGTTGATGGGCGCTGTAAACGCTGCTTCCCAATCTGGGGGGCCCGAGCGCGGCCTGAAGGAGGCTCTACGTGGGGATCGTGCGATCGATGGCCCTGTACGGGGCCCCGATCTGGGCGGCTGACCTGACGGCCGCCGGTAGCATTGCTGTTCTGCGGAGACCGCAGAGAGCTATGGCCGTCAGAGTCATCAGGGGATATCGCACGGTCTCCTACGAGGCGGCCTGTGTACTGGCCGGATCCCCGCCCTGGGACCTCGAGGCGAAAGTACTCGCGTCACTGTACCGGTGGCGCGAGGAGATGCTGGCGCAAGGTGAGCGGCCGATGCAGCAACACATGGAGCTGCGTCGGTCGCAGCTTCGCGAGGCCCTGGTGGCGGAATGGCGGGACAGGCTCTCGCGCCCAACCGCCGGCCTCGTCACTATCGAGGCGGTCCGGCCGGTACTCGAGCGTTGGCTCGGGAAGAGACACGGCTCCCTGTCGTTTCGGGTGACGCAGGTACTCTCGGGGCATGGCTGCTTCGGGAAGTACCTGTGTCGCATAAACAGGGAGCCGGACGCCCGGTGTCACCACTGCGTCAACTGTCGGGAGGACCCGGCGCTGCATACGCTGGCAGAGTGTGCCGCTTGGGAGGAGCAGCGCCGTGCCCTCATTTCTGGAGTAGGCAGTGACCTGTCGCTGCCGGCCGTCGTGAACTCGATGGTTGGCAGCGAGGAGTCCTGGGACGCGGTGGTTTCCTTCTGCGAGACAGTCATCTCGCGGAAGGAAGCTGCGGAAAGGGAGAGGGAGATCTCATCCTCTCACCCGGCCCGCAGCAGACGCACCGGGCGTCGGCGGAGGGCGGACAACGCCCTTTTCCAGCCCCCCTAAATGGGTCCAGGGGCGACGGACTCGGGGGCGTCCGTCGCCCACTACACATCTGGACCCGAGTTCCACGCGCGCCCCTCTTAGACGTTGCGGGGGGAGTTTAACACCTCACTCCCCCCGCTAATGCGAGGAGGCCCGCAGGTATGGGCCAGCACCAGCTAGGGGTTGCGGAAGTATCGTTTGTTCCCGCGACCCCCGGCGCAGGTGTGAGATGGAACACCGGGGTGGTTTTTAGTCAGTAGGAGTCTGACAGACCCCTCCGCCTCCTCCAAGGCGGAGGACATCCATGCAGGATTTTCCACCTCGCAAAAAAAAAAAAAAAAAAAAAAGGTTGTGTTTGTTGCGGAAGTATCGTATAATCCCGCGACCCCCGGCACAGGTGTGAGATGGAACACCGGGGTGGATTTTAGTCAGTAGGAGTCTGACAGACCCCTCCGCCTCCCCCAAGGCGGAGGACATCCATGAAAAAAGGTTAGGTTGTGTTTGGGTTGGTAATACGAAGAGCATGTGGTTTTGCTTGTTTGTATACATATGCTTAAAGTGTGTATCAAAATAGAGTGAACCAAAAGAAATAATAATAATAACCTGGGATTATTCACACACGGCCATCTGATCCCAAATTAAGCAAAGCTTGTACTATGGAAACCAGATAACTTATATAGTACTTTTCTTTTGTAAAAACATACTTATATAGATAAATAACACCCAGACTCAGGACAAACAGACATGTTCATGCACACAAATATCTGTCCAAGGTGGGAATCAAACCGATGACCTCCAGCGTGAAAAGCAAGCATTTGCCAACCACGCCAACAGGCCCGTCGAAATGTAAAAACGAGACGAAAAATAAGAGTATAAATAAACAAAATCGTATATACAGAGGAAGACATAAACTTTAAGGTAAATCTAAACTACAAAGTTTCACCTTTTCATAAAATAGACGTGTAAAATAACAATTGTCTACGAGGTGAATTTGTCGAGATTCTTTGTTTACTAAACGACAACTTGGGAATTTTGCAAATAAAAGTTACAAATGTTTCCTTCTTTTGTTGCTTGATAAAGAAAGAAAGTCTTGTTGTTGCCTAACAACAAAACTTCATATTAGGGGCTTACGAGAAAGTGATTCTAAACCCAAATAAACTTCCTATTCTAAAACGGCTCTAAGTTGCGTCCATCCACAGTAGTCTATAGAATTATAGGTAACTCTTTATCAAAATATGAAATGCATATTTATTATTTTTTAATAATAAAAGTCTATCAAATATAATTTATTAATAATATATTTTAAATAATTTGAACACGTCAGCAAATTATTTACTATGGGAAAGATAAATAATAACTTAATTACAAAACAAGCTATCTTTCAACCATCAGCAGCCATTAAACTTTTTAGCCGACATCTAAACAACTGTACGCTGTAAAACTTTATAGTCATATAAAGGTCTCAATATCCGGATACTTCAAACAATAATTTTATGGTCATTTAGTCATGCTACGTACCATCTTTGATCCGTTGTCTATAGCAGTAAACTTGCACATATTAATTGCTTCATTGACAGCCTATCAAAGGGTTTCTAGAGTATATCAACCTATGGACAAATAAAACTAATATTATTTTTTAATAACTTGACTGACAAATAAGTTCTAAAGAAAAAAAATGTTAATTAACATATTAATTTACTCCATTCCCAGTGAGGCCACTAAAAAGTCCGTATTATGGTACAAGTGTGAGTCGGACTTTTCATCATAGGAACTTTTTCCAAATAATTATCGTTATCGCTATAACGATAATTATTAGGTAAAAGTTCCTCACAATTTTTGTTTAGGATACTCATAGATGGGAACTTGATCATCATCATTGTCTGGCGTTGTTCACTATTGGGCATAGAACTCCCCCAACGGTATCCACAACGTTGTCCGATGGAGAGGTTTGTCTTAGTCACCGTGGTTGCCATGTGAGTCTAAAAAGTGGTAGCTGATGCATTTACGAAAACCGGGATTGTATGGGGTACCAAGTTCGTTCTGGACCGGAAATTAAACAGCTAGATGCTTGGGTTTGGGGACACGATTTTAACAATATACTTATAATAGTATCGTCATCATAAGGATATCACATAAAACATAAAATTATATGTAAGTTAAGCTTTAATTTTAACTTTTTTTATATTTTAAGAATTATATAGAAATCAATATTTTTATACCATAAAGTTAAAAGTAAAATAAAACCTTGAACACTTGATTTTACACACGTTAAGTCATTGGTCGGGCAACTAGTCTTGGTCGTGTACCAATTCATTGCAGTATGAGAATAGAAAGTACATCTGCATTTTAGTGTAATTGTCATGTCAATGTTGATATTGATAGCTGTATCCGAAATTTACCCAGAAGAACTTGTGTACTCTGTGACCACCTTAATAGTCCAAAAACTTCAATCTTCATATTTCCATTCATTCTTTTGGTCCTAATACAAAAATTATCATACCCAGCATCTATGTGATGTGAAAACCGGAAATTGGGTCAGAGGCGCCCACTTATCCGCCGGAAGTGAACGCCTAGGGGCAACGTATTTCCGGCCGTGACGAATACACACATTACACACCTCCCTCAACTGATTACCGTGTTTTGGCGGGTCTGACTGGGTGTTGAGTAGACATCATTTTATTAGTCGTTTGATATTATATTTAACTTTTTTGGGCTAGCAAACTATTACATCAGATAGCCAGAAGATTGGCCTTCAGTAACTCAATAAGTGAGTCCAAAGAACCAAATTATTAGCGTTATTTCGCTCTATGAGACCCTTGACTGGGAATGTACCTTACATTTTGCACTCCTAGTACTATTATCAGGAATGTATTCTATATTTTTTTATACAAATTAGTTGGTAAACAAGCATACGGCCCACCTGATGGTAAGTGGTCACCGTAGCCTATGAACGCTTGCAATACCAGGGGCATCATTAGCGCGTTGCCGACCCTTTAGAAACCTTACAACTCCTTTTATGAAGGGCCCCATGCTGTAATCTCTTGGGAAACCGTAACAGGGAGTTTATTTCACAACCTCAACGTACGTGAAGAAGAGGGAAGTTTCGCTGAAAGCGAACCGTACGTGATAGAAAAGGTTCGAGGATGTGACGATGAACTCCGTGTCTGTGGCGAGAGGTGCGATGGTAGAAGGTGTCAAATCAAATAATTGGAACACAATAACATTACGAACTTGATAACCCTCAATATCAGCTCAAAATCGTCCAATTCTGGACACAGGCCTCCTCCGAAGATTTCTGGAAGTGGCGCTGCCGCCTGACTACCTGGTGTATACTTTTGGACACCTTTTACGACACCCAACAAAAATATGGAGTGATCCTGTTATTCTGTCCGAACCAGGAACCACACGGCTAGCTATCTGATAAGACTCGCTTCTACAATAAGGTGTACAACTTGGGGGTGCGCTGCCGAGGTAGACCGTATCTATGGCTAACTCTAACTATGGCTATTGTATCTTGGGAAACATCGACGGCATCTCTGTTCCGGACCATTAAAATCTAAGGGTCCCAACATTAGTATATGTAAAAGACCACCAGGATGGGTATTGTACACACGGCAACATATCCAGCTATATTTTTTTCCGCTGTATAGGATTTCCATACAATGAGAGGTCAGCTTATATTGTAAATGTATAGTTTGATATTTACATGATCGTGTTATATGCGTGAACTGTATTTATCTTCCTTGAGTGTGCTCAACAAAGAGTATTCTAATATATTCTGTTTCTTGTTTAATGAAGAGCATCCAAGTATACTTTTTACTTAAATATTCAGAGAATTTTCCTATGTCCGCTTCTACTGTAATCGACAATGACACGTTTACAATAAAGACGTTACTGCACGCGCGCTGCGTGCTTTGATCTTTTACGTAGTACCATAGAGTAAAGATCAACTGGGTTTTATACCTATACACTCTTTCAGTACCGGTACCTGTGCCAGGTGAAGGAAGATAACGATGGGCCGCGGCCGGTCGGCTTGGTCGTGGTTTCAATTCCTTCAGGGACTCTACCGGTTACGTCGCCGAACATCGATAACTTAAATGGCGTTCAAATAAATATAGGTTAAAAATGACTTAATCAATAGTTAAATCAGTTTCAACGTTGGCAATCGATTCCGGACCATTTATGACGTCAAATTAGCTCATGTAAGCCGATTTAACGATTAATTTAGTCATTTTAGACCTCGATTTATTTGAACGCCATTTAAGAAATCGATGTTCAGCGACTTAGCCGGTAGAACCCCAAGACAGATTTTTATATGCATGAACTTATCTGTTTGTTCTGAATCTGGGTGTAATTATTTATTTTAATTACGTTGCAAGTATGCATTTACAAAAGAAAAATAGTACATATGTAGTATATCAGTAAGTGTAGAGAGTTATGTTTCAGATATTACTGTAGGGGCAAGATAAAGAGGTGCAAGCACACATCTTCTTTCTCTCTTTCGCTCATAGCCAGTTACGTTTAAAATTTTATTTCAGTCATGGTCAAGCACACTCGTGTTTTTTGATAGACGTCAGCTTTAATCGAATTTACACCAAACTTTGTCTTATTTATCTGCATACTTCATGTTTGGCCATTTTCCTTAGTTTCCTTAATAACAATAATAATAAACTAATTAAACTTTGCATAAGAGGATGTTAGCTTGGAATAGCGTCGCAACCCGCTTGATACTATCCAAACTAATATTATAAATGCGAAAGTAACTCTGTCTGTCTGTCTGTCTTTGCTTCACGCCTAAACTACTGAACCGATTTGTGTGAAATTTGGTACAGACATAGTTTGGAACTTGAGAAAGGACATAGGATAGTTTTTATTACAAAAAATAAAATAAAAAATAAAATTTATTCCGGACATACAGCGCCATCTATTGGTCAAGAGTCGGTATCAATTCAGTACTGAAAATTCATCGGAATAATGTAAATAAATAGTAAAAAGGTATGAAAATATAATATAATACAACTTTTAGTACAAAGAAAATGCTCTAAGGGAGTATAGATAATTCTATTAGTACTATATGTTGAGTTGATGATCGCGCAATGGTGTCGATCGTTACACGAGTTCGGTTCATGTTATTGTTTTAATTTATCGGAAAAAAGTAAATAAATAGTAAAAAGGTATGAAAAAAATAATATCAATATAATAAAACTTTTAGTACAAAGAAAATGCCCGAACGGAGTATAGATAAATAATCCGAGTTGTCACTATGCTCGATAGATGGCGTTAACTCTTCTGAAGATCGGCGAGGATCGTATGCCTACCGACTCCGAGAGTATGATCACGCTGAGCAGCGAATTATGCCAAATTGTGGATAGAACATACAATTTAAAAAATAGTGTCTATCCGGATTTACGCGCTAATATCGAAAATCGGGAATGGTTATGCGAAAGGGCGATATTGGCGCCAACAAATGAAATATTAGGCCGGATAAATGACCAAATTATGTCTGACGTAGAGGGAGATGTCATCGAGTATCTATCAGTAGATAACGTCGTGGATACCGAGCAAGTGACATCTTACCCAACAGAGTTTCTCAACTCCTTAGAGTTATCAGGAGTGCCTTCTCACAAATTGAGGCTGAAAGTTGGAGTTCCTGTGATGCTTATGAGAAACCTAGATCCACCAAGGCTATGTAACGGCACACGATTACAAGTAACCTATTTAGGACGGAATGTCATTAAAGCCGTTATTATGACTGGAATGGCAAAAGGCGAAACTGTAATTATTCCCCGCATTCCCATCATTCCAACTGATTTGCCATTGCAATTCAAAAGAGTTCAGTTTCCGCTGAAAACTGCGTTTGCAATGACCATAAATAAAGCCCAAGGGCAAACGCTTAAAGTTGCGGGGGTGCATCTTAAAAAAGACTGTTTCTCCCATGGACAACTCTACGTTGCGTGCTCAAGAGTGTCAAAACCACAAGACCTATATGTTTTTGCAAAGGATGGCAAAACTAAAAACGTGGTATACAGAAATGTCTTGGTGTGAGAAACTTTAATAATCTTTAAAGCCTAAAATAATAGAAAATTTGTCAAGGGAGAAACAGTATTTTTTTCAGAAATGGCAAATCAAAATAATATTTTGAAAATAAGGGAAAAATAAAATTTTCGCCTTTTTCGATCGGCAATAGCGGCTTTATTGCCCTAAGTGAGTATACATATCTTCAATTCAAACGCAGAGCTCATTATGTTGATTTTTGAAGTGTTCCCTAGAATATCTTCCACATTGCAATTTTGAAGAGATCCCGCGAGATCGGGATCTATGTGGGTAAAACCAAAAATCTGCCGGAAGTCACTATTCCACGCGAACGAAGTCGCGGGCAAAAGCTAGTTATTATTATAAAAGGGGCAGTGATAAGTGTCGCTGTACCTAATGATCATCATGTATATCACCTACTAACACCTACTTGCCAAATGTACTCCTATTTCATTTCATACCAGCTATTGGATACCTGTTTTTCTTTTTACTAGACTTTTTTTGGTAGCATTAAAGCGCGACCGTCGTTATTAACACAAGGTCCGTCATAATAACAATACCTTAATATAGACAGAACCATTGTGTGGTTGTACCAACCAACCAACCAATATGAAGTAAAAATATAAGACTTAAACTAGATAATTAAACATAATCTCTTGACAATAACTTGATACGAGCTAGCTAAATATCATTGCTATAATAAAATAAATTTTATAAATGTTTTCATACAATCAATACAATGTGTACCTAAATATCTATGTTACTAGAAATAATAATGTATACAACTATATTACTACAAACATGTTCTGATTATATACAAGCGCTTTTTTAAAGTCTACGTGCATAAAAAACTTTTTTATATTTTTTTTTCTCGTTCATTACTACATTCATTACGCTGCTATTTTACTCTGTATGCTACTGTTTTATTCTGCACATATCACTTTTTAGGTGTACAATAAAAATATATTATTGTTTTGTAATTTAGGGACAAAGAGAGAAGTCTACCATTTGACTGGCATACTCAGTCACTTCTGTTATTCGCTTAGTCTGTGAGTACCTCACGAGTCGCGACATTAGCTTGCTGTCAACCTTGAAACCGAGTGCCAATTATCTAACGAGTTTATAGTTTTGTTTGATATTGTTTAATAACTCGAGCTCTACCTTTTAGTGCTCATCTTCTATAGGGCTGCCAACTGTAAAATTAATCTTATCTATACATACAATAAAATCGTAGGAAAGTCAAAACTGTACATTGAATATTTTTTAAAGGGATACTTGGGGCGTGATCTACAATAGATATCGAAGCCAAAAATATAGTTTTTAGAACTTTTGTCTGTGTGTCTGTTTGTCTGTATGTATGTCCGGGCTAAACTCAAAAAGTACTGCATGGATTTACTTCCAATTTTGCAAGGATATTACTAAGAGGACGGGTCAACATATAGGCTACATATTATCACGCTATCACCAACGGGGGAGGAGCTGTGATAATTTATAAAATTTAACGCGGTTAAAACCGCGGGGCTCAGCTAGTTGTATAATAATATCAAGTAATTGCCAGTATTCATGGTACGATGACCTGGGTCCTGGGTTCAGGGTGCCAGAGTTCGATGGGGAGCAAGGAACGGTAGCAACACCTGGTGATGCCATGTGTTCCGCAATCGCAATAGGCGACGTTAACCGCTTTCATCGAGTGTAACTCTGTCATAATAGTCTGTCGAATCAATGAAAATATATACAAGAAATTTAACGTAAATTGTGTATTGAGAGTCTCGATGGTCAACAATAGAAAGAAAAGAAAGAAAGAAAAACATTGACAAAATAAGAAAAAAACAAACACAATTTTTTAACAATAAAACATAACAACACGGTTTTTACACTCTAAATAAATAAAATAATTAAAAAACTTATGTACAAGCGTTAGAAGTTATACTTCTTAATATACAACTTGAACATAGTTATCAATTTTCATACCACCTAGAACTAACTTCATGCTGTTATTTTTACGATGCTGCGCGCGCATCGTAAAAATTTACTGTCATACCACCTAGAACTAACTTCATGCTGTTAAATTTTTTGGTGTCGGTGTGCGCACGCATCGTAAAAATTCACTCTCATCATTTTTCTCCATCGCGCCAAAAGAAGTATAACTTCAAAAACTGGTGTAATAGTGGCGCATCACTAATATGCGTTCTCTTCGAGCATTATGCGTTCCACAACACGGGCGTAGCGAGTATCAAACTAAACAATAGCGTGTTTAAAAGCTTTTAACGAGGTTCTGGTGAGGGCCAAAAGAGTAATTAATGGAAATGTTAATGGCAAGAAAAAAATATTCAAGCAGCAGCCTGAATTCTGAAAGTTGACGGTGTTAGGTGCCCGTGCCTCGGAGTGCACGTAAACTTGTCGGTCCTAGGCGTAGGACCGACCAGTTCTGTCCAATCTCTCCTCTGGTCGTGTCGCATAGCAATCCCGTCGGATTATCACCGTAGCCTAGTTGGCAGTGCTCCTGCCTACAAAGCTGGTGTTCCTGGGTTCGAATCCCGGTAAGTGCAAATATTTGTGTGATGAACACGAATATTTGTTTCTGAGTCATGGATGTTTTCTATGTACTTAAGTAGTATTAATCCATCTATATAAGTATGTATATTGTCGCCTGGTACACATAGTACAAGCATGCTTAGTTTGGGGCTAGGATGATCTGTGTCACATTGTCCCTAGATATTCCAAATTATTTATTTATAGTTCTTATTTTTAACATATTTATATCTATAAAATTGAAACAAAAAAGAAAACAATAATATATAAATAAATATGACAAAAATAGAGGTCTTCCAGCGGCGAGATTTGACACCCTAGGCCGCCGGTGGTCAGGGCGACAGAGTAAGGAACCTCCTGACAATGCGTGCCGTTCCCATTATTGCCGCCTTTTGTACCGACCCTTGACCCAGTGATCTAGCGAAAGCCTCCTAAGATGTTGGTCGAGGCTCTTTGCTATGAGACCGTTTACGGAGACGACTATCGGGACTATATTATTATTATTATTACGAAGGTAATGGAACATAGACTGCACCTGCGTTTACGCTTACACACATTTGCATTATAATATTATGTACTGCATAGTCTTTGTGATTGGCCACTTACGCCAAAATTTTGATAGGAATACAATTAAAGAACAACTAGTTTTTAATTAAATAATATCTTGAGACAACTTACATACTCCCATCCGATCCCACACTAATGCAGACGAAAAACTGATTAACATACTTATATGACCAACAGACCACTCAAAAGTTTTTACCAAACGCATCATATGTTATATTAATTGTGCTAGAGAGACAACCCTAAAATAATGTTTGGATTTAGAAATCAGTTTCCTTATAGTTACAGGAGAGTTTATTGTTCGTTCATTTTAACTTCTTTGAAGTAAAAGAACCACTACTTTACCAAGAGGACCTACTCATAACGACGAAAAATAACTATGTTAAAATAACTATGTTAAAATAACTCTAAAATAAATCCAATAAAATGAAACCGTCATTGGTTCTCTCTTTTTATTATAAAATGAGTAACAAATTCATCATACTTGGAATCGGCAGAATACGGATGTGGCAATAATAGTGTACTCATAATGACGAAAAATAACTATGTTAAAATAACTCTAAAATAAATCCAATAAAACGAAACCGTCATTGGTTCTCTCCTTTCATTATAAAATGAGTAACAACTTCATCATACTTGGAATCGGCAGAATACGGATGTGGCAATAATAGTGTACTCATAATGACGAAAAATAACTATGTTAAAATAACTCTAAAATAAATCCAATAAAATGAAACCGTCATTGGTTCTCTCCTTTCATTATAAAATGAGTAACAACTTCATCATACTTGGAATCGGCAGAATACGGATGTGGCAATAATAGTGTACTCATAATGACGAAAAATAACTATGTTAAAATAACTCTAAAATAAATCCAATAAAATGAAACCGTCATTGGTTCTCTCCTTTCATTATAAAATGAGTAACAACTTCATCATACCTGGAATCAGCAGAATACGGATGTGGCAATAATAGTGTATTAAACTGCCGCTTCATAATCTTCATATCAGCCGAAAGACATCCACTGTCCACTGGACATTGGCTTGTACTACCTGCATCCAGCGGATTTCCTCACAAGAACATCGGTCCATCTTGTAATCTGCCTGCTTGCATCTTTAAACTGGCGCTTTAACACCACGGTGGTTAACGTCGTCGTTAATGTCGCCAAATTCAAAAATAAACTTCTCGAACTTTTAATAAGTAAGGCGTACTATTCTCTAAAAGAGTATTTTACCGATAAGCTAGATATTTAGGCGAATATTTCGTAGGTCCGATTTGTGATACAATTCGTTTTGATTTATTTATGTGTTATTTTTAAGTGTAGTTTTGTATTGACATGAAATGAAATATATATTATTAATTTTTTAATTTAATATTTGTGAATTTGTTATAAAATATTTTGCATGCCCTATCAGGCAGAACATATTGACCACACCTAAATTTACCTGACATCTTGAAATGTACTATATATTGTAATTACTATGTTCAGCAATAAATTATTGATTGATTAACGGACATGGGGTCAAAAACCCCGTAGTTTGTAATACGATACCGTAAACCATTAGCTCTACGAGGTTTCTGGTACTTTTCTTGGCGAAAAAAATTCAATAGGTAACGTCTTTTTACCGGTCGGTTGTACGCGCTACCACAAGAAGAGCGAGACAGTAAATATTTATAAGAATATACACTTGAGTGGGGATTTCTAGCGGCGTATAGTTTTTATATAATATGAAATACATAAACACGCCTGTTGGTCTAGCGGTTAGTGACCCTGACTGCCTAGCAAGAGGTTGTGGGTTTGCTCCCCACCTTCTTATTCTTATTCTTCTGGTTGCGGCTATTTCCAGTCTCCGGAGGTCCTGGTAACACTGCGTCCAGTGATGAACTATTGTGCTCGCCGCTCCAACTAAACTTCCCTGTCTAACCCTGCAACATAGATAAATTGCAGAATCTTTTGGCAGGAGTGTCGATAACATCGTCCTGGTGCAAGAAGTGTTGGCCCAGGACGGTATTACGTTTATGCATCAGTGGCTCACAGTGGCAGAGCAGGTGTAGAGGTGTTTCGTCTGCGTTATTGCAGAATCTGCACACTCTACAGTCTCCGATGCCCACCGTGGATAGGTGTTTCCTGAGACGGCAATGTCCCGTTAGCATCCTAGTTATGATGCATAAGTTCCTCCTATTAAGCGCGAGGACTTCGTTCGCAGTTTTGCGGTCGTAGCCCTTGATAGCTTTTTTGGAGTGGGTTAAACCTGGAAGTTTGTGCCAGCGTTTAACAGCTTCTTGTTTGCAATGGTTCCTTAGGGTGAGTTGGACTGTGCTTTTTGGTATTCCGCATATCGGCTCAGGGCCGTATTGGACCAGTTTAGCTCCAGCCCGTGCAAGTTCGTCGGCACTTTCGTTGCCCTCGATACCCGCATGACCCGGTACCCATCGAAGTATCACCTTGTTCCTAAGGCACAGGGTATTGAGACTGTCAATGCAGTTCATAACCAGCCCTGACGTTATAGTGTCAGAATTCAAGGCTAGGAGGGCCGCTTGACTGTCTGAATGGATGTAGATTGTATGATTGACATAGTCATTTTGCAGGTTGGCTTCTGCACATACAATGATGGCATAAACCTCTGCCTGGAAAATTGAGGCGTATTTACCCAGATTTTTACTGGCTTTGAATCTGGGTCGTTCCCCAAAAACTCCACAGCCTACGTCATTTCCCATTTTGGAGCCATCGGTGTACCAAATTAGGCTCCCCTTCTTCCAGGATACTTTGTTGTTAGTCCAGTCGTCCCTGGAAGGTATCTCCACACAATAATTCTTGGTGCTATTATATTGTGGGGACAAAAAGTCTAGTTTCATGCCTAGTATGGGGTCCTGTTGCACTTGGTCACATAAAGCCCTCAGTGCCTTTGAGAGCCACGTCTCGGTCCCCTGTGCGGCTGCTCTCAGCATGCCGGCCTTCGCCTCAGACTGTATGAACAGTGAAAGAGGCGGCAGATTCAGCAATGCCTCAAGTGAGTGGAGGACATGGCTCCCGTGACTACCATACATGCAGATCTTTGCAGGCTATTGAGCCTGTTTATTACTGTCGTTTGGCTGGTTTTACTCCACCAAACTACGGAGCCGTACGCGATGGTCGGTCTCGCTATAGCAGTGTACAACCATAGGAGAAGTTTGGGGTGGGATCCCCACCTTCTCCCTACCAGGCGACGCCCTATACCTAAGGCAATTTTTGCCTTTTGTGTAGTTTTCTTTATATGTGGGTTCCATGTGAGCTTTTGGTCAAAAATTATTCCCAAATATTTAACCTCATTGGAAAACTGTATCTCGCTGCCGTTCATTACTGAAGGGGCTAATTTGTCTAGAGCCCTCTTTCGAGTAAACGGTACGATAACTGTTTTGTTAGCATTTACGGATAGCTGATTCGCTCTACACCATCGATTGACAATGTTAAGAGCGTTCTGCATCAGTGACGACAACAAGCTTTGACAGAATCCCCGTATAATAACTACAAGGTCATCAGCGTATCCCAAGGTGTCGATTCTTTGTTCTGCTAGCTTGTATAAAAGCTCATCTATTGCTAAGGTCCACAGGAGTGGGGATAGTACACCTCCCTGTGGACAGCCTCTCGTTGTTGCAACCTCCAAGGAAGTTCCATGCAGCGAGACCAGAGCTTTACGGTTTGAAAGCATTGCCTTTACCCATTTGACAGTTGTTTGATCAATGTTCTTGTTTGTTAGTCCATTGATCAACGTGCCTGTCGGGGTGTTATCAAAGGCACCTTCAATATCCAAGAATGCACAGAGTGCTATCTGTTTGTCCTCCAGTGCTCTTTCGACCCTGTCTGTCAATTGCAGCAGGGCGGTTTCCGTAGACCTGCCTCTACAGTATGCGTGCTGAGTACTGTGGATAGGCTGTGACTTTAGTCCTTCCTCCCTTATGTACCTGTCGAGTATTTTCTCCAGTGTTTTCAGGAAGAAGGAGGTCAGGCTGATTGGCCTGAAGGACTTAGGCAGGGAATAATCCTTCTTGCCAGCCTTAGGTATGAAAAGCACTTTAGCCTTTGTCCAACGATCTGGGATATAGCCCCAGGCGTAACTTGCCCGGAACATTTTTACCATAGGCGGTACCAGTATATCTATGCCCTTCTGTAAGAAGATGGGCAATATGTTATCTGGTCCACTAGATTTGTACGGCTTGAAAGACTCGATTGCCCACCTCACAACCCCAGGCCTAATTATCCTCGCCGCCCTATTCCAGTCCTCGTTGCGAGGCCGTTGTACAGGCGTCATGGAGGAGTTCAATTCTGCGCCAGGGAAGTGGCTTGCAATAAGAGTCTTCAGCGTGTCTTCTTCGTTAGCAGCATAGGTTCCGTCAGGTCCCTTTAGTAAGCCAATTTGGTTAGGTTTGTCTTTAGCGAGCAGCTTGTGGATGTGGGCCCCCTGAGGCGTGTTAATTAACTCCTCACAGAACCTTTTCCAAGATGCTCGTTTAGCCTTCCTAATTTCTTTGTTGTATTCAGTAAGGGCTTTTGTATATATCTCCCACTCTCGAGTCTTTTTAGCCCTATTGAACAGTTTCCGCGTTTTCTCCCTGAGTTTTTTCAGCTTGGAGTTCCACCACGGAACCTTCCTGTTCGAGCTTTTTGTTTTTAGGGGGCAGCTTTCCTCGTAGGCTTCTAAGATGCCCTCCGTGGTTTGCTCTACTGCCAGTTCTAGCTCGTCAGGTGTTTTAATGCTTCTAGGAAGGTCCTCTAGGTTTCGCCTTAGTTTTTCTCGGTAGACATCCCAGGTGGTTGCTCTAGGGTTCCTATAAGTAACTGTTTGACTTTCGAGACACGCTCTAAACTCAAACCGTATATGTCTATGGTCTGACAATGACGGCTCATCGCTGACTGTCCAGTCGTGAAGTCTCCTGGCTATGTTGTCTGTAGCGAATGTGATATCTAGGACTTCCCGCCTGCTGGCAGTGACAAAGGTCGGTTTGTTACCCCTGTTCAGTACCTGCAGGCAGTTAGTGGTAAGAAAACTATAAAGTAATTCACCTCTACTGTTGATGTCGCTGCTGCCCCAAGCTGTGTGGTGCGCGTTGACATCGGCTCCAACTATGAGTTCAGCGTTGTTGCGGCGAGCATATTCGACCACACGCTCAAGCTCTACAGTTGGGTCCTTAGTTTCATAGGGAAGGTAAGCTGAGCAGATAATTGCCTTTATCCCTTCCCACCCTTTAAAATTGACGTACGCTGCTACAAGGTCATCACTGCATAACTCTGCAACAGGTAAGTAATTAATGGTTTTGTTAAAGACGATACATGCTCTGGGTCTTGTGGCTCCGGTATTGTATAGTAACTTACCAGCAGCACTGAGTCCCCGAATGTAATTTTCGAGTACCCAGGGTTCCTGTATGAGGGCGATGTGGGACTCCTGCTGCGAGAGACATCTCTCCATCACAGCATTGGCAGCCTTTGCATGATGGAGATTTGCCTGCACCACCCTCACGTCTTCTCGCCTGGGTACCATTTTTACGCCTTCTTTGAGGAGGATGGCTGTGTTCCGGTTTTGGCCTGGTGGAGGCCTTTTCGGCCTCTGCCAGGTTTGGCCCGGTGAGCCACCCCTCCCCTAGGAGGTGCAAAGCCTCTGCCTCCCCTTGCACCTATGCCTCGCCGGGGCGTTCCCCGAGTCGCCTTATCCGTGGGGAGAGGCGCCCCTCGAGATGTTCCCGACGTGGCTAGGTCAAGCTGTGGGGAGGGTTGGGCTGGTGGGTTTTCTACCACGTCTTTTTCAGCCGCGGCAGGAATCGTCTCAGAGGGTGCTGAGAGATCTGTCGGACCCCCATTGCTGGTCCTGACTCTGAAAGTTACCTTTCTGAAGCCTAGACCAGCCCTGAGGTTCATCTCTCTCAGAGCCTCCGCTGAGGGCTCGTCAATGGAGTACGTGGCCACAAGGCAACCCCTCTCCTCCCTCGCGTGGAGCACCCTCCAGTGCTCCGTGTTTAGTCCCACGTTACTCCGCAGTAGTGCGAGGGCAGCCTCCGCAGAGTCCGCCTCCGAGCTGGGGATAAAAGTCGTGGCCAGCGTTGCTCCCCACCTTGGAAAAATCTTTGTGTGTCGAGAACGATTATTGGTTCTGTGCTTCGGTGTAATTTATATATAATTTAGAAATATGTAAGTATGTTTGTCAGTTGTCTGGTAGCCATAGTACGGGCTCTGCCTAATTAAGAGTCCTAAGATATTATTAAATTTATTTATATATATAACTAGCTGTGCCCAGCGGTTTTACCCGCGTTAAATTTTATAAATTATCACAGCTCCTCCCCCGTAGGTGATAGGGTGATAATATGTAGCCTATATGTTAACCCGACCTCTTAGTAATATTCACGCAAAATTTGAAGTAAATCCATGCAGTACTTTTTGAGTTTAGCCTGGACATACATACAGACACACAGACAAAAATTCTAAAAACTATATTTTTGGCTTCGATATCGATTGCAGATCACGCCCCAAGTATCCTTTTAAAAAAATATTCAATGTACAGTTTCGACTTTCCTACGATTTTATTATATGTATAGATATATTTAAAGGTGCTATTGCTTCTTCTACTTCCCTGTATAAGATTTGTGATACTACATTTGTTGCGTAGTTGGCCAGACTCGGTTATTATTGGCCGCCCAAGTTGAAATTAAGCCTATCATTATTTATTCTTTGTTGAATGTTGTCACCGTAATACCTGAATGTCCGCACTCTTCGAAGCCGCAGCAATTCATCGCGATAGCTTTAATTAACTGACTAGCTTATTATCTGTTCACAATAGGATACCTACTTTTTTACAAAATATATTTATACAGAATCCTTCCGTAAACATTCCTCATAGTAAAAAAACTTGTGTGTACTTATGTACACGCGTTAGAAGTTTAATACTTCTTAATATACAACTTGAACATAGTTATCAATTTTCATACCACCTAGAACTAACGTCATGCTGTTATTTTTACGATGCGCGCGCACGATGCATCGTAAAAATTCACTCTCATACATTTTCATACCACCTAGAACTAACTTCATGCTGTTAAATTTTTTGGTGTCGGTGTGCGCGCGCATCGTAAAAATTCACTCTCATCATTTTTCTCCATCGCGCCAAAAGAAGTATAACTTCAAAAAACTGGTAACTTGTAGTTTGACTGCACGTGTGGGACAACGGTTAAGACAAGCGCTTCGCCTCGCTTGTCCTGGGTCATAGTCAGAGTATTTGCGTGACCCATAAACAATTGTTCCCTGTCTGGTTGTACTTTGTGTTAGACAAATACATGTTTGTAAAGTACCCCGCGACACAGGAATTCAATTCCCTAAAGCAGCCGGTCTCATTTATTCATATTCATATCATTTATTTGCATTCCACAATATGAACTTAGGTGGTAAACATTAGGCTTATAGCTAGGAGCATTATGGACCCTGTCGGGCACAGCAAATTTATAATTATATATATTGGTAAATTATTATTGTTCGTAAATTATTGAGGAACTAATTGAGTCTTCTATTCCTATTGGGAATTATTTAATCTTTTTTTTACAAGCAACAGAGTAATTCATAATATTCTTATTTTGTAGTTGGTTTATTGAGATATCTTACCTTAGAGGGCATGCGAATAAAGCATCATTCATAAATAAGATAAGATCTTTATTTGCTTAACATATGGTCACAGATGGTAGGTACATAATATTGGTTACCACCATATTAACCTTTATAGGCCATGCGAGTAATGTATAAATCATACATATATGTATCATTTAACAAAGTAAACGGCACAGATATTACATAATGTAGATGCATATGATTGTAAGATAGGCCCGGTTCCCACTACGCCGGACCGGCAGATCTGCCGCGCCGGTAAATCTGCCGGAAGGGCTAGTGGCTGTACAATGGTTTTATATGAAGCTATTCACATTATCCCGGGTCCGGCATTTTAGCCGAGCCCGGCATTTTTACCGAGCGTTTTGTCACTACGAATTGTCGGTAGAACGACCGGACCCGGAGTAATGTGAACGAGTTTGTACCGGTATCTGTCCCCCGCTCGCCCCGCTCGTGCTCCCCTGGCCCTGCCCTGACTCTTATGTCTAGTCGTCCCAGTAAATCGTCAAAATTGGTTGCTGTCATTTGAAAAAATTGAAGAACTTTGATTCGTCTCTTCTAAGTTCACCCATTAATGTTTCAAATGTTCCAAGTGAAAATCTTTCCCGTAAAGTAGGGTGTACCCAATGTTTTCTTTTATTTTGCCTTCTATTATGATACCACCACAACACAACAATTTCGTCGTCCATTGTGCGCGCAGGTCCAAATTCAACTGAGGTAACTGTCTGATTTTCTTCCGGGATCCGATGTGATGTGAACACTCTGTCCGGTGTCCGGTTTTCGGCAGATCTGCCGGTCTGGCGTAGTGGGAACGCTGCCTAAGTGTGGCATAGATATAATATAATAAAAAAATATACTAGATTTACAAAATTAGCTATACCTACATTTTCAATACTACTACACAATAAGAACTTAATATTTAAATGCCTTATATAAACATTAAATGACTTACCTACTAACACAGAGATTGTTCATTGCATCTCATTTATTCTGTTTTACAATGTAGGTATTCCATTAAAATATAGAAACAAACCAAGCAACAAACCATACTTTTTTTTCTTTCTTTTAAATAACTACACTCTTCACGCTTCTATTTCACTCTGTATGCTCCTATTTATTCTGCACATATCACTTTTTAGGTGAACCTTAATAATTTGAGGAGGAATACTCCGCGGTACGTACAGTCTGAACACCACACAAATAAAGGGTTGTTATAATAACCGTCTGCTGGTAATGACGTCACAAAGCCAGCCTACTCCGTCTGCGTTACAATTTGGCAATTTTCGACCTGGGTCGCTACAATTTTCCATTACTTGAAATTCGTTATAAATTATATTATCTTATTTATATCGATAATAATGGATATAATATAGGAATAGAGTGGATATTAAATGAAACTATGCGATTAATTTATTAGAATTACATACATAGTTACACGCCTGTTTCCCAGTGGGGTAGGCAGAGACAACGGATTTCCATTTGTCACGCCTCTTTTGCCTCGTGTACTGTTATTATATTCTTCATAGATGCTCGACGGTTTAGGGTACTTTTGACCTGACCTTTCTTGAGAACATCGTCGATTTGGTCAGAGCTTGTCCTACGAGGACTTCCACTTTTCATCCTTGATAGATTGATTGTTAATAATAATTTCCAAAAACCTTGTTTAGTAAGAAAATTTAAAATAAACACGCCTACACTAAGGAAACGAAATTTACATAAACACTAGTTAGTTTCTTTATAATAAAAGAAGACTAAAATGAATGTAGGTATATGTTACATAACGCCAGTGGATACACTGTGACAATCACAAAGCTTTTATTACGTGGATAGTAGAGGTGGCTTTGGCACTGCAAGTGTATACACCGGTGAATTACATATTCAAAATAAAATAAAATAAAATTATCCACGTAGACTTTAAAAAAGCGCTTGTAAATAGTCAGAAGAAGAAATATTAGCATGTACATATACTGGGTAACATTAAATTAATGTGCGAGTTTTTGTGGGGTAGTTGACTGGTCTCTTGGTCTAGTGGTTAATGACCCTGCTAAGCCCCAGGTTGTGGGTTCTATCCCCACCTGGGACAAATCTTGAGTGACGAGTGCGATTATTTGTTCTGTGTCTGGTATGGTCTGCTGTAATAATCTTTAATATGTATGAATTTAGAAATATAGATAAAGTCATCGAGAGTATTAACTTTTTTCAAAATCCACATGTACAGACGCCAGCACATCAAGCTACCCCAATCTGTCTAATTTCCTCGATTGAAAGTGAACCTTATACTTAAGTGATAAAGTTGAAAATCAATAATAGAAATTTGACATACTGATTAACATACTTCATCATCATATCAACCGAAAGAAGTCTACTGCTCGACAAAGGCCTCTCCCAAAGATCTCCACAGTTGCCGGTCTTGCGCTATCCGCATCCAGCGGTCTGCTGTAATAATCATTAATATGTATGTATTTAGAAATATAGATAAAGTCATCGAGAGTATTAATTTCTTTTTCAGAATCCACATGCACAGACGCCAGCACATCAAGCTACCCCAATCTGTCAAATTCCCTTGAACCTTATACTTAAGTGATTAAGTTGAAAATCAATAATACAAATTTGACAGATTGGAGTAGCTGAATGTGCTGGCGTCTGTACCATATTAATAAATACTGCTCAATCTTCAGTTTTATCCCACCCTTATTTTTTAAACACCACAAATAATAAAAACAACACCACAATTTTTCCCAACCTGAAATTAAAAATTCTTCGCACAACATTTTAATTTTCCCCACTTGTATTCTATCGTAAGTAAAAGAAAAATAAAGTCCTCTGAATAACAGCCAGGTGTTGCCGCGGGCGGTCCGAGGTGTGACGCCGACACCTGATTCCAACATACTCTGAAATACTCTGACAGTCTGACACCCTGACAGGTGGGCTGACAGATTGAGGCGACGCCATTGTGATTCAGCTTTTGTTTTAACTTTTGAGTTTAGCGGAGGTTTCTGTAACGCGTGAATTGAACGAAACGCTTTGTCTTCCGATGTTATGTTTGAATTTAAAAATGTTGTAATATTTTGCGGATAGAATTTTGTTTTTGCGTATTTTTTATTTACGATAATATAAAAATAAAATCTAAAACCTGTATTAGCATACCGTATACAACATGTAACGTAAAATGCACACCCTCAAACACCCCAATTAGAATATTATGTAATCCTAATACATACACTGAATTTTTAATTTAACATGTATATGCATTGTTATTTACTACATTAGTTTTTTAGAATAAAGTTTAATTTTCTTTATTTTGTATTGAATGATGGAATTTGTATGACTACAAATAAAACTCAGATTTTAATGTCTTATTACTTTGACTTACGGTCCAAATTATTTTTTTTTTGACTGTACAGTGTTAATAGTACAATAATTTCCGTAGTATTAATTATTTTTGGAATAAAAAATTACCTATATTAAAAATGATATAAATCGATTTAGTAAACGATTCCGAACAAACTAATTTCAGGATGTGCGTTAGTTAAGTTACATTTTGTATAATGTAGTGTATTATGTCAGTATCTAATTTACTTAAGAATCATATAAAATATAATAAATATTTTTGGACAGCTAACACTGCTTTCTGATCCCAAACTAGACAGTTTGTGCCATGGGAAACATGACAACTGATAAACATACTTCATCATCATATCAGCCGAAAGAAGTCCACGGCTGGACAAAGACCTCCCCCAAAGATCTCCAAAATTGCCGGTCTTGCGCTATATCCAGCGACCCTCGCAAGATCATCAGTCCATCTTATATTTATAGTATTTGGCCAATACCCTTGCCTTATTTTTTTTAATCCAAATTATAGTATTATAATTATTATCCTTACTGAAAATTTAGTTTTAGAAATTTAGTTATGTCTACATAATTCTGTGTGCACGTACTAAACTACATACAATAATAGCCCCACATTTTTGTATCAAAATATTCGCTTTTGTAACCACCTACTGGCAGATTATTCAGAAATTACACATAATAATATTAAATCTTCACCTGTCCAGCAAATCCCAAAATTCTTGATACGCCATTTCTTTTAAGCTCACGGGAACATTCAATGACATTTGCGCTATTTAAATAATCCCTACGACCACAACGCAAACCATTTGCGCGTCTCGCATTCATACGTTTTATACATATTTTGTTATTGTACTACGTCAGATGCAAAATGTACAGACGCCAGCACATCAAGCTACCCCAAGCTGTCAAATTTCCCCAATTGAAAGTGAACCTTATGCTTTTGTGATAAAGTTGAAAATCTATAAAAGAAATTTGACATATTGGGGTAGCTGGATGTGCTGGCGTCTGTACATGACACTTGAAAATCTTAGGACATGATTTTCCTCGTAAAACACATTGTTGTTGAAGTACTAACATTGAAAGGAATTACACTAATTGCAAACGTATTAAGAACGAAGCAGTATTAGACTATTAGTGTCATTAATTTTGTAATAGCAATATATTATTGGAATATAGGTATCTGAGTGCGAACCGCTTCACTGTACCTACCGCGGCACCGCACGCTGTCCATGAGCTGTATGTATATGTACAGAGATATATCTCCGTGCGTTTAAATTTATTAGTAAATAAAATAATAAATAAATAAAATAAAAAAGGTTTTGATTCACATAGACTTTAAAAAAGCGCTTGTAAATAGTGAGAACATGTTTGTAGTAATATATAATTAATTTATAATTATTTCTAGGTACATATACATATTTAGGTACATGGATTGTATGAAAAAAAAATACAATAAGATTTATTTTATAATAGTCATGATATTTAGCTAGCTTATATTAAGTTATTGTCAAGGAGCGCTTATATTATTATTTCAAATTATAATATAATAGCTCGATGATAGTTGTATCTAACAGTTTTATGGGTAGTCCTTTCGTAATTATGACTTTTACAAATAGATCTTACAGGTATAGCTATAGCATGGGTGATATCAGAAATACATCACACTATTTAGTATAAAGGTATTATAATTTTCTCCAAGAAATTATAGATTGGTTGGCGATCGCATGGTGATGGTCATAATTTACAAAAAGACGCAACTACCCGTTCTCTGGTGGATACTTCATACTCCCTCGAAACGGCTGAACGCCCCTACCTTTATCAAGTATGCATCTGAAAATATCTTAATAAAATATTGAAATTTTAGTAGCCATCTAAGACACATATATTAAGCACTTCCCAAGACTAGGTTCCAAATTCCTCTGATTCCCAATATGATATTTATATTCCTTTTGCCATTCTAGTCCTAAATGACTACTTAAGCAGTTTGGTGCCTCTTACCTAAAACATAATATATTTAGATACACCTACAAGTAAATCTATTACAGGGTGTGTAGTATATACACCTTAGTCCATACGGTAGTGCCAATATTTTTTGGCAACTGTCGGTACTTAGATTTTCTTATTTTTTTTTAGAAATAAGCAATATTTCTCAGGTAATCTACCGTTGAACAACAGCTGTTTAACGGTTTAATGTACTGATATATGTTAAGCGATTCTCTATTTTTTTAAATATTTGAAGAATGCCCATTATAGTTAGCGTGAAAAATTGATGTCTTATTTTTTTTTAAGTATTTTTGAAAATATATTTTATTTGGGAGACATTGACGTCATAATAGACGGCTAGACTACATAAAAGATAAAGTAAAAGTAATAAAAGATTATAGAATTGGCATAGACTAGAGAACGCAGGTCTAAAAATATTAGAAAGATATCATCAAATCTATTAACTACAATAAAACAGCCAATACCTTTGTCCGACTTATATAGATCTAATTATATCAAAAAAAATTTTTAGACATGTTTTATGGTCGGAAAATCAGGACACAGCTATCTAACTTATACATTTAGTTTTCATCATCACAATAATAGCCGAAAGATGTCCACTGCTGGACAAGCCCTCCTCCAAAGATCTTCGCAATTGCCGGTTCTGTGATAACCGCATCCAGCAGCTTTCAGCCGGCACAAGATCATCGGTTCATCTTGGAATCGGGCTTACCCATGGTGCATGGAACGTACAATGGCCTAATTAGGAGGCTAAGTGCGGAAACCAATCGCCCAACTAACTAACGAACTACCCATTGTGCGTCTTCCAGTTCGTGGTCACCACTGAAGAACCTTTGCCGCCCCAGCGGCCGTCGGTTCTAAGAGCTATTGAGTTAGAATTATTAGAAGATATAATTAAATGTAGGTTCAATGTTTTAAAAATATCAGCCTAAAGTTTCATTTTAATTTTTTTAGTATTAATCTAAATAAATAGGAAAATTTATTTTTTATTATAAAAATACCAAAATTTAATCTTGCTTCTGGGCCTTAAGATAGATTATTCACAAATTATATTAAGGGGAAAATGTAGATGAAGTGGTTAGAAGTGGTTAATACTTCATACCTTTTTACCAACAATCATTCCACATTAGATTTTTAATAGATATCGCACTTGTTTCCTAATTAGTGGCTTAAAGTGACAAGAAGAGAGCGTAGAGTATATTTTAATACATGAACCAAACCAACTTGCAAAGTGCATTCAACTTACAGAATAGAAGCTTCGCAGAATGGAGGAGGATCTGAGATGGGTCATATGTTACGTGGATCTCAATCCGACGCCTATTTAAAAAATAAAAAGTTTCCTTTTTACTTTAAGTAACGATAATAATTCGTGTGTCGCCAAGACAGTCGCCCCGACGCCGACGTGTGTGTCGGGTTCGATTTCCGCGTAGTACAACTATTTGCGTGACCCATAAATATTTGTTCGGAGTTTGGATATAATTTGTTTTCATCAATTATATGTTTGTAAAGTACCTCGCGACAGACGCATCAATTTACCTACTATATTTAAATAAAAATAAATAAATAAGGTTTTTATTCACGTTGACTTTAAAAAAGCGCTTGTAAATAGTCAGAACATGTTTGTAGTAATACAGTTATTATTTCTAGTTACTTATTACAGATATTTAGGTAAACGGAATGTTAAAACATTTATACAATTTATTTTATAATGGTAGTGATATTTAGCTAGCTTGTATTAAGTTATTGTCAAGGACATTATGTTTAGGTTTAATTATTGAAATTGAAAGTTTACAACATATTGTCTGAATGGTTCTGTCTATATTAAGGTATAAATTCAGTATTATTATTATAGCGGACCTTGTGTTTAAAACGACGGTCGCGCTTTAATGCTACAACCGGATCCAATGCGCCCCAACTGAGAAGACCCAGCGAAACAAATTCAGCAGGTTCATCTACTACCGGTTTCAACACGGCCCAGTTGAGAATAACCCAGATTGGCCAGAAAAGATATATAATGTATAGGCATGAATTCTTATCATGTCCATAAGAAAAAGAAGCGTCAAGCTAAGTCTTTTCATTTACCTAGTAGAGACAAAAAAAAGCGAGTATGCTTTACACACGACTGAAACAAAACTTCAAACGGCTATGAGTGAAAGAGAGAAAGACAATGTGTACTCATAGCTTGCTCTCTAGACCTTTCAATAATATACGAAACGTAACTCTCAGTCTATCTTCATTAACTTATATCTCCCTCTCAACTTCCTTTCGTATCGCCCGATCACACATTTTGTAATGCTCTCGTCATGCGTTCACTAGTTTACTCGCCAAGTCAATTGTGCTTAAAACTTCTTTAAGCACGTTTTACTTCAATAAAGCATGGATAGGGTATATGGTGTAGTGAGCAAATTCATCATCATATCACACTGGCTTTCATATAACTTTAACGGAACACAGTAAAGACAAAAGGAGACCAAATTGTTTAATCAATAACTTCCGGTCGATATTACTAAAAAAATATATAATGACGTCATAACGCAAAACAAAATAGTCAATCACTAATGCCTCCCCATTTGCTGTGTGGTGACGGCATAGAATATCATCACCTCATCTTAGCCCGTAGGGGTTGTAGAAAACGTCCAGAGGGAATACTTACTATCAGAGAAAGGGCAGCAGCGTTATTCTTGTGAACTATGACCATCAAACTTGACTGCACGTGTGGCGCAGCGGCTATGACAGTCGCCTCGCCTCTACGTGTTCAAGTCCCGCGCCGTTCAAGTCCCGCGCCGAACAAGTATTTGTGTAACCCTTAAATAGTTGGTCCGAGTCTGAATGTATTCGGTGTGTCCGTCTATTATATGTTTGTAAAGTACCCCGCGAAACAGGGATTAAATTGCCAAGTGCGGGAGAAGACTTCAAAAAAAAAATTCCACCACCAACCCATCTGCCAAGCGTGGCGATTATGGCATATCCCCTCATTCTTTGGGGAGGTTATTTTACAGCAATGGACGTTATTTGGCGGACATGATGATAATGCATCCCCACGTTCGTAAAACCGAGATTCAAACCCCAAAAGCACGAGCAACCTTAATGACCGTGCACACGTTGGAACTCTTATAAGGGGATTGTAGACGGATAAAAATTTAATATTTATTATGTAATAAAAATAATTAAAGAAATACACTTTCACTTAGTACTTTGTAATTTAACAAAATAAAATATTAATCTAAGTTAGGATCATGAAACGTTTCGTTACAGTCAACGCCCACGCTCAAAAACGGCGTCGTAAGTAATAGAAATTCTTAAAGCAACTCAACTGTCCGCCATTTCCTACAAAGTAGTTATGGCGCCACCTTTCCTAACACGTCACTTTAAAATTAATTACTTACATCACTGTCCCATGTTTTTTTATGTTTTAAGACTGCCATCAATTTAAAATGTAAACATAAAAACTTGCGTCTAGAAATGATTAGCATAGAGGGCATTTTGCCAACTGTGACTGGGGCTAATTATTATAACAATGTAATAAAAAAAATGTGTATTGTAAATAAGTTGAACTGACATTAATAATTTTGAGATAGGTACGTATGACAATAAAAAAAAGATGAACTATTAAAAACTCCAAGATTTTTTTTATAACTAAGCCTACTTCACGGTAATCTTGTTGAGGTATAATAAATTATGTCCTCCTAGCCGAGATCCGGCCACGGCGGCCAGTCTTAAAGGAGACTAGCCATCTGCGCGGGACATATTATAGTGCTGAAGTGTGTGCGCAAACACAGGAGCACTTTCTATTCCATCACTCTCATGATCCGATGGGACGACGGCTTTACGTGCTCTCCGAGGCACGGGGGTATAATACCGCTAACTCCCAGACTTCGGGCTGATATTTAGATTATTTCGTTTTACAGAAAAATCCCAAAATCACTTTCGGCCCGACCCAGGATTTGAACCCAGGACCTCGTTATCTGCGGTTGAACACGCTACCGCTAGACCAACGAAGCAGTCCGAAGGGTATACCCTATATGTAGCCTCAATAAGTATACGCTATGCGTGCTATTTATAACAATAGACTATTTAAACGAAATGTCAATTGTATGTGCATAAGAATATATAATAAACTACCTGATAATCTAATTAATTTACCAATGTTATTTTTCAAAAAATATATATATCGGCTACTATTAAATAAATGTTATTATAATATCAGAAACTTCTTTGACGATAGAATAGAAACTTGACATTTTTTTATTACAAATGGACGTATTTTTATTATTATTATTTTTTATCATTATTATTATTCTATTGTACATCATTGACATATTTATATTATCTATTTGACATTGTAAACAATTTATTCTATAAAAAAATCTGAATAATGTATTTGCACGCCATTAGTGGCAGGATATGCGGAATCTTATTATGTAAAATCTTTTGTACCATATTCTGGCAAATAAATAATTTGATTGATTTGATTGATTGATTGATTGAATATGCGCTGTTCTGATCCTTTAGACACCGTATTACTTATTTCATAGGGTCTTGAGCATTCAAAAGAGCTACTTGACAACCTTAACAGGTACTTCATTTCATTTTTCATTTTTTCAACAAACAGAGGATGAAATTATTATTCAAACTGACGTGAGGTGCTAACATAATGAAAAATAGAAACAGGTAACTCACGTAATTAATTTTATGTTGGATTCGGTCAACGTTTCAACTTCTCCTGGAAGTCATCTTCAGGGCGAATGCGACCCGCAAGACACGTCTCGTCCCGTCTCGCACTGTTCTTTGTTGGATTCGGCCAACCGTTTCAACTTCTCCTGGAAGTCATCTTCAGGGCGAATGCGCCCGCACGACGTCTCGTCCCGTCTTGCATGTTCTTTCTCGCAGGACAAGTTGAAACGTTGGCCGCATCTAACATAAAATTAATTACGTGGGTTACCCGTTTCTATCTTTCATTATAAAACAGAGGATGAAGTTTCACTGAAACCATACTGTACTTTAAAGGTTCTATAACTTACTTTATTTGGTACTTATCAGAGTTATTCAAGCACTCATTAGGCCTCTGACATGGCTTGTCGACTGTTGTCTAAAGACTACAACCAGGACCGACAGCTTAACCTGCTCTACAAGCACGGAGACGGTCAGAAATTCTATAACATTTTGTTACACTGTTCTCCCCATATATAAATATATGTATTTCAGACCTTCAATTTCTTTAGCTTACTCAAATTTAAGTTATATTTATTATAAACTAGCTGTGCCCCGCGGTGTTACCCGCGTTATATTTTATAAATTTTCTTTGCTATAAACCTCACGGAGCCCGAGACCTTTCCAACGAATGCAAAACCGTGCAAATAGGTTAGTGCGTTCTGGAGTTATAGCGTCAGGAAGGAAAACCCGACTTATTTTTATATAGTAAAAAAAACAGACGTTGCTATCACCCCTAGGTGTCTTCATTATACATATACTATGCGCAACGTCCCCTGAGCGTAGTATTTTTTATTGCGACTCCAATTCTGCCGGTAAATTGCTATCCGATAGGCAGGTTGGGGAATGATACGTAATTAGGGTAGCTTTAAATTTGATACCATTTATACTTCAAATGCAGAAGCTCTATATCTACATTTTATCAGTTATTTTACAAGACTTATTAGTTTTAAATTTACTGTTTTAAAGTTACTTAAACCGACTAATTGTCTAGAATACCTACATCCACTGCCTTCTAAAAGGTCTCCCGTCATGGCCTAAGCGCATCCTGTGAGGTCCAATGACCTTGTGAGGGTCACAAGGTCTTTATCATTGGACCACCAGGATCACCTAAGTAAAATAAATAAAAAAGGTTTTTATTCACGTAGACTTTAAAAAAGCGCTTGTAAATAGTCAGAACATGTTTGTAGTAATATATAATTATTTCTAGGTACATATAGATATTTAGGTACACGGATTGTAGAAATAATCTACAATAAGATTTATTTTATAACAGTAACGATATTTAGCTTATTTAAATTAAGTTATTGTCAAGGATCATGTGTAGGTTTAAGTATCAAAATTTATAATTAAAGCTTTATTTTTACTACATATTGTCTGAATGGTTCTGTCTTTACTATCAATCAGTTGATCGAAAGACCACAAGTAAGGAGTGGTTACTTTTAAATATATATTTTAAAAAAAACTGTTACTACGTACCTTAACTGGTGACTAACCCCACTGTTGGCGTAAATACATTTCTGATTCTGAATCCTTATCAATCCTAATATCGAGTCTAAACTAAAGTATTATAATACTACTTTGCAAGCATATTCATTCAAAAAGTGTTAATCGCTTAACAAACATCAGAGTGATTACGAGTAATTACCTTATTGTATTATTATTTTATAAGCATCATTATAAGATGATGCTTATAAAAATAATAAGCCAATTAAAACCTTCGTAAAGTTGGCTAAAAACTTGACTAAGATTTCTTACTACTATACAGAGGTATTATAACAAAAATTAACATTGAAATTCTTCATATTTGGCCGCACAATCCCAACTGTAATATATGTATAAACAGTTAGTTCATAATCATCTCTAAAATAGCCCACGCAATTTTTTTTTTCATTTCATAGACAATACAAGTTTTCAACACCTGAAAAAAGATAATTTCCTGTTTATGTTCTCCGCGATGAAAAACATAACTGAAAGACACAATAAAACTAGCTTTACCGGATAAATACTATAATTATTTATATACCCCTACTGTCAATATATCAGTGTTAAAAGCATCAGCAAGTGTCTTGAATAAAAATAATCGACTGATAATGAACCCTGGTTCCGTATAAATATGTCAAGATGTTAATATACCTGACTGTTTACCTTATTTTCTTTTTATTTATTAGTTGGAAACATTGTTTTGGGAGTATTCGGAACATTTCTTTTTTTTAGAACTCGTATAATTATTAAGATAATCACTGTTATTTCGTCACATTATAGTTGGCTCGAAAAATTCTGGAAAACATTGTTAATTTTTCAGACACTTCATAATAGAAACTTTTGTCATTTCATTAGAACTACGACTGTTTTAAATTATATAAGTGTCACTGTGTTATGACTAGAAAATGGATGTTAAATCTTTATTTATCAGTATGACTAAGCGGTATATAAAAATAAATTGACTTCTGAAGTAGGAAACTAAATGTCAAGTAGTCTTAGTAAAAGACAACTATTGAACACATCAAGAGCTTCTTGGTTGATCACGTGGCAGTCGAACCCGAAACGCGTAGACGCCTGATGATACTGCGCTGAATATCTGATCCACTGCGCTCAAATAAAAAATAAAATAAAAAAGGTTTTTATTCACGTAGACTTTAAAAAAGCGCTTGTAAATAGTCAGAACATGTTTGTAGTAATATAGTTGTATACATTATTATTTCTAGTAACATAGATATTTAGGTACACACGCTACACGTACAGACTCCACATAAAGATGAAGTTTTCCATGTAAGGATGAGGTAAAATAAAATCCAGGGAAAACCAAGTGATAGCATATTCAATAACTATACAACTATGGTAAGATCAAGTCTACAAAATGTATCTAACTCTAGCGATAAGTAATTTATTAGTATTTACTAGCAAATGAGATTACTTTTTTTAGCTTAAAAACAACCTGCTCGACGGAATACTGGAGGTATTACTGAATACCGCGGATTTCAGAATACAACAATATGAATACCACATGGCGCTCATAGCCAGTTGCCCTCACCGGTCCGTAAATGATTGGCGAGGTCAAGCAACTAGGCTCGCAGTCAGTCCATAGATGGGTGACCGCCAAAGTGGTTTAATTTCTGAGCGTCTCCGTGCTTCGGGGGCACGTTAAGCTGTCGGTTCCGGTTGTAGTCATTAGGTAACAGTCGTTAAGCCATATCAGAGGCCTAATGGGCGGCTTGAACATCTCTGACACTAGGGTAACCACTGCCCACACGATAAGTAAGTAATACGACATTGGAAATTACCACATAAGTACAACCGATTGTAACTTTTTTTATGACACGTAACATTACAAATATGCATATGTTGAATAACATATAACATCCATCTTTTATCATCGAAATGAAATGAAATTTATTAAGCACTTGGGTATTAACGTACACTTGTACTTGTCAAGCTCAGAATGCAGTACCTACATAAACATAGTGTATAGTATAAAAGTTGCAAAAAAAAATAATTAGTCCGTCCGTTTGTTTTAACGCATATATTTTCTTAAATCCTTAAATAAATAACAAGTTACTAATCTATTATTTTGAAATTTAGTTCTACTATAATAAAATTAAAGAATGGAAGACTAAGGCAAAAGACTAAATTCTAAATGAGGGTGTGATCACATCCACGGGATCACCGATCACGCGTTAAGGGGCCAAAGCGATCCTCGCCGATGAGGAACCTACCCTAGCTAGCCTGAGGCTTTCTCTAGCTATCGGATTTAATCATATCGTCGAAATCATATCGGAATCAAAGAAATTTATTAATTTTACTAAACAAAATAACTTTCATATTAAGAATCACTTCTATTTTATAAGTAGAATAAAAATTAATATATCGGTTATTTCGTGTTGCTGATTATATATATCCATTGTGTTTCTCGTGAGTAGCTAATTTCCATAATGTCCGTCAACTCTGCCATCATTCCCAGTCACAGCTACCTATGTAAAAGAATTCATCCGTAAAATTAATGGGTAGCGAACTAAAACATTCGAATGTCGTTGTTTAACTATGTCCAAAGGTGCCAAGTCTAAAAATGTGAGTTATCGTCACGCCAAGGTACTGTCAAAGACACCTTTCAGTGAATGTGTCGCGTTTGCTCATTTGGCAAATGGCGCCTACCAACAAAACAGTGATGGGGCGACAAGGTAAACATGTTATCGATATTTTATTTGAGTTATTTTTTCTTCTAAAGAATAAAAACCTCGAACCTATGTTATTATTATATGTAATTATCTATATAAGTATGTATTTACAAAAGAAAAGTAGTATATGTAGTATATCAGTTATCTGGTTTCCATAGTACAAGCTCTGCTTAGTTTGGGATCAGATGGCCGTGTGTGAAGAAAGTCCCAGAATATTACATTATGTAAAGAAACGTAACATTGATTAAAACATTTCAAACTATAATGCATTATACGGGCAGACTAGCGAAAGGAAAGCTCATGATGTCCATAGTATTGAGGTTTAAGTCTTTTAGTTTGCGATCACCACTCGCGGTCCAACCGAATTGGATTCGACGATTGACCTCTTTTTGGGTGTTAAAATTACTTAGTTGGATGGTATGTCCTAATTAAATATAGTACCTAAATAAAATAACTTCGAGGGTAGAGTCTCCAACCTTCTCACGAGTGGGTTCATTGTCATTTAAATGGTGTTCAATCCAGTATTTGAAAAAATTCTATAATTCAGAAAATCAATTTCAATATTCAGAGTTCCTAAAGTATAAACCAAAGCTCTGGTATCAGTTTTCCTTTCGTTTAGTATTTCTTAAAATATTATTCGATACTTTTTGTTTTTCCCGTCTCTAGTACCTAATGAGCTGAACGCATCCAGGTGAGACGTCCACACATCATTACACGTCGTTATACACCGGATTTCCGCCACACTACATCTCCGAAACACCGTGTAATGTGGCGTCCGAGATTTGCTTAAAAACATATTGCACACAGACATAGAAAAATAATCTAGTACATATACGATAGGAAAAGAAATAAATAGATGTGGCATATCGTTGGCCTAATTCGAACACTATAGTCTTTTCGCCATAAGATGAGTTCCCTGACAGTTCTAGTCTGACAATTTTATTGACGTGACCTAACGAAATATAATAGATTTTTTCATAATATCGATGCAGTTGGCAAAGAAAATGGAATCGGATTAGTCAATCTATGACTAGTGTCAATCTCTATTGCCCGACGTTCCATTCAACGCATTAGAAATTTTTAAGATTTATACTTTTTTATTTTATTTACTTAATTTATTAACAGTTAATTATAACTACAATAATTTACTTAGTAATTTACGAAAGGCAATATTTTTTATCATTTCTTTTTATTTTTTTTGCCAGTTTATTTTTTATTCGTCTAAAGAAGTATGCATGCCACGGAAAAAAATGAACTGTCAGGGAACTCATCTTATAACGAAAAGACTATAGTACCTATCTACATATGTGGGGAAGCCGTAGCTCGAAAGTACGTTGAGCCATCGGGTCCGGTTAAATAAAACATATTGTCATTATGACAGTCATCAGAGACGTCAGTCTAGTAGAAACTGATAACTCATTTTATTTATTTGCTAATGAATCCTTAAAACATATAAAAAGGAGAAGAAAATGTTCCTAAACATATTTTTATATGTTTGCGTCACATAGTTTCACTCAAGCGCTACGACTCTTGTCCCAGCCCTGATGAGCTCAGTTCCAGAAGTTTAACATAAAACGCTATTTATTACCTGGAATGTACTTCTATTCTATAAGGTGTAGGTACTATCCCAGTAAAACTGCTTATAATTTTGCGACACATGTCACCATACACAAATAAAGACTAATGGCCGTTCTTAATGCTTTTCTGCTCTTTGAGAAAAAATACTGACATACCTAGCTACATGAAAAAAATATAAACATACACTACGAGTTGGCAACATTTCTGAAACCACCAGGTTAATGAGAAGAAAAATATTATATTAATTTAGTGATGGCGTCGGTGGCACATGAAAAAAAATTAGACGCAATATTTTGTACGTAATACGAAATCTTTTGGCGTCGGCGTTGAAGCGTCGAACATTTCATGATGTAAGTAACTGAAATACTTTTAGTAAAAAAGTGCAAGTATTGCACTAAAGATAGGAGAAAAATTATGTAATTAAAATACAAATTTACGGAAAGTAATGAGAACTAAACCGCTAACGATGAATTAAACCACAGCCGACCACAGGTTTAATCTCAATATTAAATGTAAGCAAATTTGAAAATGACGAATAATGTTTCTGTTACTTGGCTACAAAAGCTTTTAATATGTATAAGTGAATACAATAATTTAAACTATAATTATATGTATACTCCTGTAAAGGCAAATCACACAGAACTTATATTTAAACAAAGCATTGTGAAGTGTCGACGGTTTATCATCCTTTGAAGTCGGTTAATAAATAAATATAGAATAGCCTGATCCAAAACATCTTCTCTCAGTAGGAAACAGAAATAAGAAAATTATATCCAGTGCAGTAATAGAAATCTTGCGAGTACTATCACCGCACTGGATATTTATTCTGTGTTCCTAGTTTCATGGATTAGTTTTTGCAGACACTAAGCGATAGCAATGATTTTATTGTGTATTTTTACAACTTATCAGTAAATAACATCAAAGAATAAGCAATTTACCCTAATTTCTATTGTTGACTGGCTTGACACTAACAATTTAAAAGCCAACATAAGTAAATCTAAGTTGGTAAATTTCAGTCAACGTAATAAGACCCCAGACATAAACATTAAATACAAAAACCAGTCACTCAGCGTTGTCGAATCGACCAAATTTCTGGGTTTAACACTTGATAGTAGATTAACATGGAAGCTTTACATTGAACAACTAGCAAAGAGAGTTCATAAATCAGTATATTATTATGCTCTTCATGAACTTTCAAAAATATTCGATATCAGCACTCTGCTGACGGCGTACCATGGAATTTTTGATTTTATTTTATTTATTTGGTTCACCAACAACTTAAACATTAACATGAATCTTTAAAAATAGCACGATTATTAAGATCTAATGTCTAGTTACTTATAGGTCAACACTACATTCAAAATTTAATGAGCTACTTTTACAATATTTTTTTATGTGTAACTTAAACCCTAATAAATATTGATAGTTTTCCGAAATAATCCTAATGAGACGTGGTGGAATGTCACTGCATTGGTTATATAATTTTGTCATTCGGCAGAGAGGTGAGTTTGAGCCAAGTAATGTTCTACGTAGTGGAAGAGCTAAGGGAGTTATCGGTTTTCGTGGAATATGGAACGGAATTCTAAATCGTATCCTTTGTAACAACTCAGGGCAATCAATTTTATTTCTTAAAAATACCAAATCAGTTACATCCGTCCTCTGAGACAGTTCCATCATCTTAAAATAATCTAACCTGGTTTTATAATCCACTTCCCCCCCCCCCCCCCCAATCCTACCGAAAATGACAAGTTCCGAACAAATCTCTTTTGAATACGCTCGATTCTGAGAGAGTGAATTGCAAAGTGGGGACGCCACACAACAGCAGCGTACTCAAAAACATTTCTGACAAGGCAGTTATATAAAATTATTTTAGATTTAACATTCAGAAAGTTTTTACTACTTCTTATTAAAAACCAAGAATCTTGGAAGACTGCTTCAGTGCCCTCTCGATGTGAGGAACAAACGTGAGTTTTCCATCCATTAAGATCCCCAAATCCCTAATGATTTCAGTCTCTGTAAGAATGGTATCACCCAACATATATGATGATGCTGTCTTGATATGCTTTCTTGAAAATTTTATATGAGCGCATTTTTTTACATTTAAGTAAAGATCATTGTGTACGCTCCAGGAAAGCAATGAATTTAAGTCTGCTTGTAGGTGCTGAATATCCTTTTCGAACTCTATTACGTGAGCAAGCTTCAGGTCGTCAGCGATCTTAAAAGGTTTTGTGTATTGCAATGGAATGGTGGCATCAGTCTTGCGGTATGGTGTGATCTTTTTTTGACTCCACCTACAAGGAGAAAATCTTTAAAGCACAAAAAAGATGCATCAGGGCTATGTTTGGACTTAAATAGGTATATGGAGAGCTGTTAACCATTATTCATCAAATATAAGATTTTAACATTACCATGCCTTTACATTTATGAGGTATCTATATTTGTTAAATTGAACCAAAATATTTTTAAGAATGCTTCAGACACTAACAATTGGCTTCAAAGAGACGTGCACCGACTGTGTATGCTCAAAACCAATACAGCTCTGATGCATAAAAGCATATATCATATGGCTCCAAAAATATTTAATACACTGCCCAAAAAACTAAAAGGTATGGACAACTTATCAACTTTTAAGAAAGAGCTTAAGATATTGTTGATCAATAAATGCTATTATAATGTAGTAGACTATTTAAATGGTAAATTATAATTTTTAATTATTTTTATTCATGCATTATGAAAACTGACAATATTTTTTGACGCTTACACTATGCATTGACCTTATTTTTTCAATCCCATTATACTTATTTGACATTATTTTGCTACTTTGGATATAATTTTGTTACTTTTGACATTATTTTACTGTTTAATTTAATGAATTATTATTTTAATGCAATGCAATGCGTGGTTATAATGTATATACTGATTCTTAAATACTAATTATTTTCACTACATGCATACTATTTAAGATGATGTAAAAATAAAAAAATACTGTTCGCATGCCTTATTTTAAGGTAGAATATAGAGCACTATACCAATACTGTAACAACTTGGACTTTTAACCTGTATTCTGTGAATAAAGATTATTAAGATAAAAAAAAAATTAAGAGAATTATTGTCGAAAATTTCACTATAACTGGAATTCTGGGACAAGCTGGCCCATTGTGATAAAATTACTTTGAAATTTCCAAGAAACGAAACCAAGAAATAGTATTTACAAAATTTTAAAGTACCATATTACTTTATATCGAGGAGTTTAAGGGATCAATCGTTAATTATATGTTTTATAAAGTAATAATAAGCAGGTCATGTGCGTGTGTAAGGCCGGAAGTGACTAAATGTAACCCTTACCATAAGATTTATATTTACTGATTCGACTTAAGATAACTATATAAAAAGTAAGGCCGAAAACCATATATTTATATTCTATGCAAGAAAAACTATAAGTCTAGATTAGTTTATTGATTAACAACGTAACGCAATGTATTCATGGTCTTTAACTTATTCAAGTAAAATATAATGTACCCTATTTTTATATGTAAGGATGATGTATTCGTATTTATAAAGAGAAAACCAACCTTACTCCAATAAAAGTCTTAACGTAACAACTGTTTAATCGGCCACTCTCCAATCCTTTTCCTCATAGCAACAAAGAGACCTCCGCCTTCATAAAAGGTACAAACCCCGCCTTGTCATCGATCGCACAGGTAAGCTCGCTTCTTATTGGTGGGCCGCGCTATCGATACAGGTATCTTGAGTTTTAGCCAATCAGCTGTGAGAACTCAGGTGTGGCTCAAGATTTCACCTGTAATAAAGTTATATTGGTTGCATTGGGTCAGACCCTACAGTTAATGTTTGTTTAAAGAGTTGCCCTTAGCTCGTAATTTTCCTTATAATGTGAATTCATAATTTATTTTATTACGGACGGGCCTGTTGGCGTGGTTGGTAAATGCTTGCTTTCCACGGCGCAGGACGTGGGTTCGATTCCCACCCAGGACAAATATTTGTGTGCAAGAACATGTCTGTTTGTCCTGTGTCTAGGTGTAATTATCTATATAAGTATGTAATTACGAAACAAAAAGTAATACCTATATGTAATTTATACGTTATCTGGTTTCCATAGTACAAGCTCTGCTTAGTTTAGGATCGGAGGGCCGTGAATAATGCCCCAGGATACCTATTATATAAATTTAGACCGGTAATTGTGGAGATCTTTGGGGAGACCTTTGCCCAGCAGTGGGATCTTTCGGTTAATATGGTGATGATGATGAATAAACATTTAAAACATCGGATTTGTTAAGTATTCATGTTATTAAGATTAGGGATTTTATTAAAATGATATTTGCAAAAATCATTATTTAAAAAAAAATGGTAGCGTTCGGGTGGATGTAAATAATTAGTGTTACAAATAAGATAAAATACAGGCAAGTTGACTGATGTAGATTAAGCAACCGATAACGTATATTGCTTTTCAATTTCAATTTTTGCTAGTAGATATTATAAATGCACTTAAAGAGCAATTATTAGGCAAATTTCATTATTGCTTGACTTCTGCAAGATATTTAGTGAGGAAATTTCATTTATTATTATTAAAACTCACGTGAGGAGTAAACATAATGAATATAGTAACGGGTGAGTCACTTAGGCTGACTCCAACGTAAAATTAATTACGTCAGTTACCGTTACTATCTTTCATTAGATACAGCTACATAGAGCCTTAATTCTTCCTTTCTTTCATGTCTTAAACAACAAAATCTGCAATTCTTCCAGTTGTACCTACTTAAGTATCCATAATATAGTATCATAATTTAAATTAATGTGTTCCAACATTTGCATGTTAAATGTTATGTCAACTTGTCAACCATGAGTTTACAGTCACCTGGCACGAGTTCGTGAATAATATTATCATTATAACACCTATATATAACACCTGTCACTATTAGAAATCTGAATGCCTAAAAATACATACTTACATATAACAGGTTCTCAAAAAATTCCGGGAGGTGTCGGGAGGTAAAGTTCGCGAAGGCTGGCCGAATTGCCACACTGTAGGGCAATGATGATTCTTTGAACCAAAAAAAGATAACTCTCTGGTCATAGGTCTGTCAACATAGTACATAGTTTTTCTTAGTTTTTAATTTTTTCTCTAGTTGCAAACTTCAATCTTCAGCAGGTTTCGAAGGTATTCAGAAGTCTAATAGAATATATTAGGCTTCTGAATACCTTCTATTGTCATTGGTATTCACATGACAAGCGGAACAGTTGGCTTAACGTGCTCCCCGAGTCACAAAGAATAGTTCGTGAACCAGACGAACTCTTAATTTTTGCAGTAAGATTATTCGGTACAAAAATTAAAGTAAAACGGTAGTGTCCGTGAGGGGGCTAACGGACTCTACAGTCCAACTGGTCAGTGTAAATCTCTTAGGCGTCAAATACCAAATTTTAAAGGTGTAAAGCAAATTTAAAAATAAATTAGATTATAATTATTAAAATTCCCAAATGAAATTAAATTGATCATTAAAATTTTGTATTTTTACATAATTCATAATGGCAGATGCAAAAGAACAAATAAGTAAACAAAAAGACGATCAGTACCCCTGGTGGGACTCGAACCCACAATCCCCGGCTTAGGAGGCCGATGCCTTATCCATTAGGCCACAGGGGCTGTGGGATAATTGAATAAAATACTTTACCGATGCTCAGTGTTGCGCAGTGGTTCATTAATTTTTGAAATAGACTAAAACAGTCCCATTTTTTTTTCCAATTACTTGTCTAAATTGAAGTGTAGTTGAAGTTTTTATATAATAGAGCTACGGGAACTTGAATAATTTCCATAACCACAAGTTATAAAATCTTTTCTAATGACTATATCGAAACTACCTATGTTATTTTAAAAAGTCTGAACTTTGTACGTGCAGTGAGAAAAATGTATTTTATTACTTTCGTCAACCATAAAATATACTTTAAAACGTTCGTAATTTGCTTATAAAACGCAGACTATTGTTCCCCCCAGGTAACACGTGTCAATCAACCCCCAGGGGTGAGTTGTGCTTAACAGTCAACCAATTGGGTTTTTATTCGCTTTATTCTCCGGGGTCTTGAATTTAAATGGTAATTTGGAGACGGTGTTTCTCGGTGTGTGTTTTAAGAGGTATTCCCAGCTGGCAATTTTCTTTACAAACATATTTCTCAATTCCCTTCCTGGTTTGTAACTTTTATAAATAATCCACATCTATGTCTGACCGTTTATCGAAGTTAAGATCTAACTTTAAAATGAGTTGCATACATTTCTGTGCTCCAGGAGTGGTGTCTCTTTTCTGTCTCCTGCTTATGTTTTTTTTAAGTTTTTGATATGCAATATATTTATCACAGTGGCTTAGTATAATTTATTTGTTGCACTCCTACTACTGTTTACTTTACTTTCAGTTCCTATCCATCTAAAGGTGGTCTGGAAGAGATCGCTTAACGCGATAAGACCGCCCGGCGCCGCGGCGCGCGGCGCCCGTTGTGCATTATGTTATTTATATTCAATGTATTTTCTTTCCGTTTGAGTGTGTACATACATACATACATACATAGACTCACGCCTGTTTCCCAGAGGGGTAGGCAGAGACAACGGATTTCCATTTGTCACGATCTTTGCATACTTCTTTTGCCTCGATTACTGTCATTATATTCTTCATACATGCTCGCCGGTTTAGGGTACTCCTGACCTGCCCTTTCTGAGTGTGTACAATAAAGAATATTCTATTAATTATGCTTTTTTAAAATACCAGCCACTTCTTAAAGCCGGGGACAAAATTCTGCCAGCAGATAAAGCTTTTGAACCAGCGTGGGTGGCACCCTGCATACAAGTGGCCATTAATAAATCAAATAAAAGACCATGATTCTTTGCTCAAAATGAATACATTGGCTATTTGTATATCTGTTGTTGTTACTTGTTTTTTCATACAGTTTATTACTCTGGTTTCATTTTGATAGTTTACTTGTTTTTACTCGCGGCTGTGCTATAAATAAAATAAAATAAAAAAGGGTTTTTATTCACGTAGTCTTTAAAAAAGCACTTGTAAAGAGTCAGAACATGTTTGTAGGAATACAGTTATGTATACATTATTATTTCTAGTTACATAGATATTTAGGTACACGGATTGTTAAAACATTTATAAAATTTATTTTATAATAGCAATGATATTCCGTTCTTGTTTGTGTTAAGTTATTGTCAAACAGATTATGTTTAAGTTTAATTATCAAACATTATAGTTTTAGCTATATTTTTACTACATAGTGTCTTAATGGTTCTGTCTATATTAAGGTATTATTGATATTAAGGTATGGCGGTCCTTGTGTTAATAACGACGGTCGCGCTTAAATGCTTCCAATAGATCAAATGCACCCCAACTAAAGCAGAGCAGAGCAGAGATGGCACAAATTCGGAAACGCACAGATAATGTATGTACTCAACATTCTTCATCCATCAAGAACTTCTTATCTATATATGTATATTATAATTTTTTAATTTAAATAGCTCTGCTACTTCACTTAATGAACGTAATTTCTTTCGTTCTTTCTGTGTCCTTTCTATACCTCCGACAACATGTATGCAAATAATAGATAATAATAATATAATAATATCTCGGGACAATGTCACACAGATCGTCCTAGCCCCAAACTAAGCAAAGCTTGTACTATGGGTAAATGACTATAAGTTGAGTAGTGAAGGCATAAAATAATGACAAACAATCTCTCATTCAATAATAATCTTTAGTAAGGATTTTTATTTAACATGTGGCCACGAACGAATCTCGACTAACAAAACTTATTTTTGTAAGAAAAAACATTTTATTTCATTTTAATTAATGTTGATATATTTACACATTTTTGTATTTCGCGATCTAATTTCCACAGACATGTAATTGATATTTCATTTCCAGTCCATGTTTATTTCACTATTGATTTAAATAAACATTTTGCAACGCGAGCAATAAAAAGAAACGTCCCTAGTTCTTAGAAATAAAATGAATTACGCGTTTAAACTGGGCCACACGCTAATTTTTCGCATCTACTGACGACATTCAATTAATCACCTTTGCTTTGTTAAATCAGGTCAATATTTTTTTAAAGTTAATGATAGATATATTAGGTTGAAGGTAACCCACAGCAAACTACTTAACTGGCTATATAACCAGAGTAAACTGGAAATGTACGGAAATGAATCGGAGTGCGCTAGACCATATCATCGGTTGTGTTTAATTAATTGCATCATAATATATAGAACACAGTAGCATCATAGAAGTAAATTTGTTTTGTGAAGAAAACATAGCACTGTTTCGAAAGAGTCAATGCTTGATCCGCACTAGGAAAAATAAAACTGTATCATGGGAGACTTTGTGAACATGGGTTTTTTATAATCTGTGTTAAGATTTTAATGGATTTATTAAGTCTATATAAACTTTGTTCGCTCCATATATGACGATGACTTAGTTAAGTTGAACTTATTATTATTCTCTTAGCGGAAGACATACCTACAACTATTCGATTAAAATGAACATCCCTGGCACTCGTAATTTATTAACCAACTCACGTTTTATGCTTGGGCTGAAATAAATAAATTAAATAATATAGTTAGTTGGGCGATTGGTTTCCGCACTTAGACGCCTGATTGGTCCATTGCACCTGAAAATAAAAATCTATTTATGGAATATAATTTTTTGACTTCTAGTTGTGTGTTTTATGACGCAAGTAAAAGGTTTGTATACTCTTCAATCGGCAGTCATTGCATCAGTGCTATCTTAACGCCATATATCTACGCTGAAGCGAAATAAACCGTCTGCTCCATGAACGTACAGTACTAGTAGAGTTAAAGTCTTTTATTTTTATGTTACATAGATAACCACACATTTCTATGTTCCTCGTTTCTAAGCTGTTTTGTACACATGTGCCTAAAATAATAGCTTACAAAACAGATACTTCATATAATTCTAGTAACGGCCAGACAAACATAACATGAACTGGTATGAGTCGAAAACAAGACTGATTAATAGTAAACTTGGTTAAGTGATTTGCTGTAAGTTTCCGTAACCCGATAGATACTACGATTTAACACGGCTAATCAAAATTACTGTACTAGAAAAAATATGGGACAGGAAAATTTTTAGTTTGAACTAATTGTGGCATACAATTTTCACGGGTAACTAACGAACTTTTTTATTATTCATACAACAAAAACCTATTAATTTGGTATGTCACAACAGTTAAAAATGTAGAGACTTCCTAACATATGAACATGAAAATGGACTCAACTTTTTGTAATAGTTTTTATTACTATAATTCTATCGCTTTCTACCAAGCTTCTTGTTGTTGTTTGTAAATAGATGTTTTGCGATAAAAAATTCAATAGAGTTTTTGCGATAATAATTTTAATCAAGTCGACTGTTATAAATAAACACTCGATCTGTTTGTGATGTCAATCGCTGTGCTGTACTGGTATGAATAAGCAACTCAGCAGGGTAATCTAGAGTCTTCCCAGGGTACGTGTCCTGACCACCTAGGACATGGCGGAAAAGCGGGTACCGGAGCAGCATACTCGCGTTTCCGCGGCTCCACCCATTGGGCACCAGAAGAATTCCATGGCAGGACAGGTTGACTCAGTGCGAGTGCGACATACCCGCCTGCAAACATTTTTGCCGGTGGCATGCGTAGGCATTCCCCCCGCATTACAAAAAAATGATGATGAGAAACTATTGCAAGATTAGACTTGTGAACCTGACAACTTGTTGGCTATCAGCACTTATGTATGACTGCGCGACAATCTTACATACAGTAATATATACATGTTAATAATATAATACAATGTACACCTGTGGAAAATTAACCTAGATGGCCTCCACTGATAGTTATGTCGAGATGCTCGTATAATGAATTATAATTAACCGAGTTTCCTTATGCCATTGTCCGGGTATTTATAGACGACGCATATGCGAGTCTATGACGGTCAATGTAAGGCCTCACATACACTGTATCGTTGCATTCTGTTCGCTGTCGTGTTCAAATATCTACATTTGTCATTGTTTAACATCTTTCCTCCCTGTTGCAGGATACTTGTTGTGGGAATGCTTTGGAAAACGGATGGAAATGTATTTCGGAGCGGAGAGATGGCTGTCAGATGATGCTTACTTATTATCCTTAATTTTTTTTTGAAGGTTCTTAAAAAATCAAAGGGCGCCATACTTGCATATATGCCCCAGATCAAGTCATTTATTTGCGACAATGGGATTTTTACATACTTACGCTGTCTGCTTACCAGCCGTGCGTAATTTAGTTTACTGACTTATCATATATATGTGTCCACAGTTGTGTGTTGTCCTAATGATGTCCACAGTTGCACAAACGCCTCCCCAAAAGAGTTTCACAGTGAAGTTGTGTCCATAATTTAGAGGGATATGCCATAATCGCCACGCTTGGCTGAAGAATTGGCGATCGCAGTATGATGGTCTTTGCACACAGAGAAACGCTGCTGCCCATTCTCTGGGAGATATATACTCGGGTTTACTTCTACACCCCCAACTACGAGTAGATGAAATGGGTTAACGATATTCTATGCCGTCAGCCAAATTTCTTTTGGAACAAAGTTCCTTATCTCGCGTTGTGAAAGGGGGCTAGACGGAAAAAAATCTTACGAAAAGTTGTCACGACACTGTTTGCAGCTGTGCGGCGTGCGCATGTTTCTCTGTCTGTCTCTCTCTCTCTCTCTCACTCTATCTCTTATAGAAAGCAAGTCACATATTTTCATTTCTATTTCGCATTGAACAGTGTGGTGTCGCAACGATTATTTTTGTTGAGTGTGTACAGGTTTTTTGTACATTTATTATTTATTTATTAATAATAAGAAATAACTTCGTTCCATTCGGGTGTCCCTTGACACCCGAATGGAACCCGAAATTTTATTTATATCAGAGAGCGACAAACGAGCAAGTGGGTCACCTGATCACCGCCGCCCATGTATAGTCGCAATACCAGAGGAGTTGCGGGTGCGTTGCCGGCCTTTAAAAGTCAGCAAGCAATCGTTGCTGACCCTTCCCCTCACCCCAATGAGCTCTGGCGATCTTACTCACACGCAGAAATACAACAGTAAAATTATTAGTAGCATAAAAGCGCGACTGTCGTTATTAACACAAGGTCCGTCATAATAATAATACCTTAATATATAGACAGAACCATTGACAATATGTAGTAAAAATATTAGACTTAAACTAGATAGGTAATTAAACATAATCTCTTGACAATAACTTGATACGAGCTAGCTAAATATCATTGCTATAATAAAATAAATTCTATAATGTTTTCATACAATGTGTACCTAAATATCTATGTTACTAGAAATAATAATGTATACAACTATGTTACTACAAACATGTTCTGACTATTTACCAGCGCTTTTTTAAAGTCTACGTGAATAAAAGCCTTTTTTATTTTATTTATTTTATTTTATTAGTGTTATGATTAAGGAATGTCTTCTGTAAGGTGGAGGTACTTCCCCAGTCGGGCTGCTCTTTGAGCGAATGAACCTACCTCTCTTAACATCTATCGATCCAGTGTATCGAGACCATACTCTCATATCTATTTTCGAGTTGATTTACAACGGAGTACTTGTATCAGCGGCGCCTCCAGCCGCGAATTAATTGTTTATCTTTTTACACTACAGATGTTATGCCCATTATTAAACATTACTTTTATGAGAGCAATAAAGTCTATTATATAAATAGCATAACGTCTTATTGTTGGAATTTGAACGTACGAGTAAGTATGGCATGGAATTGTTTGCACGTTTAGGAGTTTTTATTCTTAAATTAATACTTATTTACTTATCGTATGGGCAGTGGTTACCCTGGTGTCAGAGTTGTTCAAGCCACCCAGTAGGCGTCTGACATGGCTTAACGACTGTTGCCTAAGAGCCAGGACCGACAGCTTAACGTGCCCTCCGAAGCACGGAGACACTCAGAAATTAAAGCTCTTTGGTGGTCACCCTTTATTAGACTGATCGCGAGCCTAGTTGTTTAACCTCGTCGATCATTTATGGACCGGTGAGAACATCTGGCTATGAGTGCCTCTTCTAAAATTAATGTCTTGAGTGTTGGTAGTTAAATTAGTTCTTCCAAAACATTGAAATTATACAATATAATATCTGTTAAAAGATTTCTTTACCTTTAATCCCAATAAGTTCCAGAACATTTAGATCCGATTTCACAATTAAAATTAAACGTAGCTTTAATCAAGTTTACAGTTGTGTATTGCCAACAAAAACTGAACTGAACTTAATATTACTTTCTGACCGCTCGAATTTCGTTGTTTGGCACATTTAAACGCATTCAAGTGCTGTATTTGCCTTATATTACTTTTACTAAAATCATCGCTGTCAGTTTTTTTTTATATTGGTGGCTAAAACAGTTTTAATGTATTTGCTACTCAATATTAATTAAAAATAATTTTATTTATCGATCTGGATCAAAACGCAGCATCCCCCGTGTGTAAAGGTCCCTGATGTTCCAAATACCAATGTTACTTAAGTCTAAGATTTAGTTTAGTGCCATTTTTTTAGGAGATCGGTTTCAATAGTTAAAACGTGAACAGGTAACTAATAAAAAATCACAAGGAACAAAGTAAAAAGGAGTAAGTTTGAATAAACATTTTTTTGACTCTTTGGAAGTTGTAGTGAGTGAGTACTCAAGACTCAAACACCACCACCACTGTTAATGTTATTATAGTTACATTAAATAATTACTTTGGCCAACATCTTCAGGTTTTCATTGAGATTAATCACTTTTAATGAGTACTTAGCTTACGTGTTACACTCTCGGTCCATAAAAACATAGATCATACATATCTTGTTACTTTTGAAAAGTAGAAGCTTTTTTAATTATGAATTATTTACAAACCTTGTTACATAGATCACGGTAAAAATAATTAAAAGCTCAATAAAACTTGACAAATATGTGATTTATTTTTATGTTTATCGTGATTTAATAACAATTTCGAATTATTTATTTCTAGCGTGGCCACTAATTATCCGAATTCCTACGAAGATTTGACTCTTTTATGATAATATTAAATTTTCGTCTTCTGCCATTCTTCCACTGAAAATTATTTGGCTATTTATTATTTACGATATTTTGTCAGTAGCAACGGTTGACATTATTCCAGCATTAGTAAGTTATTGCTTTGATAAATTCTAGTATTATATGAAGGTAGGATTATTTCTGCAGTAAACGTTAAATATCACGATGTTTCTGTCACTTTAGAATATTAAGGGGAGTTTATAATGAATTTTATTGGTGTTATGAACGATTTGCAGTAGTAAGAGATTACGAGTATATTCCTACTTTGCTTTTGGTTTAAACTAGTTGGAAATTTTTCATATTCAATCTGGAGATAATAATTTAATATTTTCATTGCAATTTTTATATTTTTATAAATAAGAGATTTTTAAAGTTCATTTTGTATTTTAAGAATAATTCATTTAGACCCGCAGTTTTCGGTTCGCGATTTGAATAGGGGTACACTACATTAATACGAAAAACTTTATTCCGACAGTCACAAATACGAATTTCAAAATACCGATTTCCATCATTCCGGATGGTTCAAAATTCCGAATATTGCAACTCCGATTTATCATTACTCTTATTTTTATAATTCCTATATTTCCCTTTTATTATTTACAAACCTTGTTACATAGATCACGGTAAAAATAATTAAAAGCTCAATAAAACTTGACAAATATGTGATTTATTTTTATGTTTATCGTGATTTAATAACAATTTCGAATTATTTATTTCTAGCGTGGCCACTAATTATCCGAATTCCTACGAAGATTTGACTCTTTTATGATAATATTAAATTTTCGTCTTCTGCCATTCTTCCACTGAAAATTATTTGGCTATTTATTATTTACGATATTTTGTCAGTAGCAACGGTTGACATTATTCCAGCATTAGTAAGTTATTGCTTTGATAAATTCTAGTATTATATGAAGGTAGGATTATTTCCGCAGTAAACGTTAAATATCACGATGTTTCTGTCACTTTAGAATATTAAGGGGAGTTTATAATGAATTTTATTGGTGTTATGAACGATTTGCAGTAGTAAGGGATTACGAGTATATTCCTACTTTGCTTTTGGTTTAAACTAGTTGGAAATTTTTCATATTCAATCTGGAGATAATAATTTAATATTTTCATTGCAATTTTTATATTTTTATAAATAAGAGATTTTTAAAGTTCATTTTGTATTTTAAGAATAATTCATTTAGACCCGCAGTTTTCGGTTCGCGATTTGAATAGGGGAACACTACATTAATACGAAAAACTTTATTCCGACAGTCACAAATACGAATTTCAAAATACCGATTTCCATCATTCCGGATGGTTCAAAATTCCGAATATTGCAACTCCGATTTATCATTACTTATTTTTATAATTCCTATATTTCAATATTCCTTACGATTATAATTACTCTTCTCAAAACACCGAGCTTGAATAGATCGAAAAACAAAAAGTCCGACTTAATGATAATTCGAAATAACAACAGTACAAATAAAAATATTTTGTTTCCCTGGTCACAATTTTAACTTAACCTAACCCAAATGATTAATCAACAATAGAGGGGATCTGAAACTCGGCGGCTGCATGCAGCATGCAAGCAGGCAGGCAACATGCAAGCAAGCATACCACAAGCAAGCAGGTATGCAGCTTGCAAGCAGGCATGCAACATGCAAGCAGGCATGCAACATGCAAGCAGGCATGCAACATGCAAGCAGACATGCAACATGCAAGCAGGCATGCAACATGGAAGCAGGCATGTAACATGCAAGCAGGCATGCAGCATACAAGCAGGCATGCAGCATACAAGCAGGCATGCAACCTGCAAGTAGGCATGCAGCATGCAAGCAGGCATGCAGCATGCAAGCAGGCATGTAGCATGCAAGCAAGCATGCAGCATGCAAGCAGGCATGCAACATGCAGCAGGCATTGTTTCTGTCACGGCTCCGGCGCTGCGGGGCTTGGGCGGGCCCACGCGAGCTTATTGTCGCAGATGGTTTTAACGCTCACCACCGCAGCCTTCAAACCACCTGCTCCTCAGCTCGCGGGCCGTCCCACCCCTCCGCGCCTACGCGGGCTTAAATTACACTCTAGGGTAGGCAGACAAGACTACGTGAAGTCGGTTGTGTAGCGATTCGTTTCTGTCATCAAATTTTGTAGCATAACATGTTGACTTTTAGTTTATTCGAAGTATGGAAAATCGGAATGTCGTTTTTCGGACTGAGAACCTTTCGAGCATTTGACTCTTCGAACGTTTGAAAAAGAGAGATTCTCTCTCCTTGGGGTTGCTATTAAGGCAACCGCAAGGAGAGAGAATATCTATCGTTTTGACAATAATGCAGCAAATCCTGTTGGGTCGTTAAAGTGTATTATTCTCTCTCTCTTTCCAACTTACTCTAACAGGAAGATGTTAAAAACGTCATCAAAATATACAAAACTTATTAATTTTAACAAATTTATCATATTTACGCGTATTTCATATTTAATTCATTGAATACAAAATTTAGACCACTTGAAGGATTTGAACCTATATTTTCTGGGTAAAAACCTCCAGTGCTTAATTCCAAAAAAGCTACCGTAGCTTTTGCCGACCCCTCCCGCGTACTATAGGGATTCCTCCCCAAAAAATCCCACAGTGGAGTTCTATCCATCATTTGGAGGGATATACCATGATCACCTTCGCAGACGGGTTCACATGGGGCAGCAGTATGTAGGTACATTGCCATACTGCTGCCCGTTCTCTGGCAGATATTCCCTCGGGACGGCTTTTACGCCCCCCACGGGATGGGTCGGTGATATTTTTTATTCAGCTACACAAATTATTATTCAAGCTTTAATTATTAGGGAATGAGACATTAGAACTATATTACATTACATTACCATAACTACTATTATTAAGGGAAAGAAGGAATTATGTTCACAAAAGTAAAAACTGGTAGAAAATAAAAACTTTCCAGAATTCTCCATCAACAATCTTTCAGCCGCCAAGTCTTCTTACAGAAAATATACAGTAATAACTTTAAATAAAATTTTATTAATGAACCCAATAATATTTTACGCCACTAAAGCAATTCTAAACTAAACAAATAATTTCTAACACCTTTCAACCAAAACAAAACTACAATATGGCCGCCAGGTGTTTTCTAAACTTCAGGTGTTAAAATATGGGTATAATAATAATATTCTAAACATAATAAAAACTGAGATAATTACACACAGTTAGGCGGAACGCCAAGTCATTACGGATTACGATTTATTCAACGAGCTGCAGACGTAGTTTGAGGTAATGTGTTATTATATGATGATGTGAAAATAACACGTCTAAAACTTATAATGATCACAATAATAGAAATAATAACAGGGCAATACCTTCCCGTGGGTGTCGTTAAAGGGCAACAGCGCCACCTGTGAACTAAGCACAACTAAAAGCGGTCACCAACTAGAATGTCAAGCGCGGTGACTACGGCAAACCCCTCTGGCAATATTAGAGAAAACTTTGGGAGAGGCCTATACCCAGCAGTGGAAGATATTAGGCTGATAATAATTATGACAAATATCATCACTCCATCTCATCCTACTTCAATGTCCACCTCATCGTACTGATTTTCTTCATTCTTCGTTTTTTGTTCAATCCATTCTTCTCTGGAACTCTCTTCCTTCCGAAATCAGGATGGCAAAGAGTCGTTTTTCTTTTAAAAAGAAAATTCGCGAACACATTACAAGAAAAATGTTGGCAGAATCAGCTCAATAGCACTCTTTTCTATCGTTAATTGTTCTCTAGGTATATTTATTTATAAATATATAATAATATTAGTCTAATATAGTTTTTATTTATGTATTGTATGTAATTATTCATAATTATATATTTTTGCACTGATAATCCACACAAGACGTTTTTAAAGTGCACCTACCTTGTTTTTCTCTGCATCACCCCAAGGTTGACTGGTAGAGAATGCCTATGGCATTAAGTCCGCCTGTGTACTTTCATGTGCAAAAGTTATAAAATAAAATATCATGAAGAACGTAAAAAATGTAGCGTGCGCAGCAGCTTCTTTCTGATTGCTTACATGACGTTTATAGTTACCGTCTAGCGCTAAAATCTAGAAACTCCGTTTGGGATTCGAAGGCGGCTGTTGACGGGAGGATGCGTCAGAGTATATATATAGAGTTTTTTAGGAACGTTTAGGGCAATTGTGTGTGTCTATTATGACCATCATATGGCGATCACGATAATGGAATATCCCGTCGAAGGATGGACACCACTGTAAAGATACTTGGGGAGACCTCTGTCCAGCAGTGGAACTCTAACGGGTGATAACATGAATAATAATGTTAGTTACAATGACAAGAAACACAGAAATTTATACAGTTTTCAGTGATTAGCTTTGATTATGTAAAGATGGGTAGTCCTTCTTTACAGGCACTTAAGTTAATGGCAAAGAGTTATCTAACGTTACAAACAAACAAACAATAACTACAAAACATTGTCGGGAACTTTCACTATTCATAATCTTAATATTTTTTTCGCGGAACAGCTCCGGATATATGAGATTACCATAAGATTTGTTGTGTAAAAACATGTGATGTTTGTAATTAATGTAAAGATATCCAATTGCTCTCTTAAGTTTGTAAGTGATCAGATAAGTAAACGACATACCTAAATGTATGAGCGCCTAAGTGGTTTAATTTTTGAGCGTTTACGCGCTTCGGGCGGCATGTTAAGCTGTCAGTCCCGGGTTAACATTTATGACGCCATGTCAGAGGCCTACTAGGCTCTGGAACTACTCTGACACTAGAGTATCAACTGGCCATATGATAAAGTAAAAAAGCACTTTAATGAGCCATGCCCATGAACCGGAAGAATCGTAATACTTAAACATATTAAAAGAGTCAGTGTTTCTTTTAACGATTTAACAAACAAAGAATTAAATAACACGAAAAATAAAAGAGAGTTTCTATAATAGAACATGATATTTTTACTCAACCTTAAAATTCGCCATAAAATATGTACATGACAAAACGCAGACTCTTGAACCTTTGTGATGACTCGCACTTGGCCCGTGTATGATCTACTAAATAATATCAGATCCTGTATACAATTGTGAAATTAAAACGTTGGTTGATATTAGTCTACATTTAAAGCTAGGTAAAATTCATATTTTCTACAAACTATAAGCAAGCATATACACGCGGAAACCAATAATAGACCTACAAAATAAATATAGGTATATAAGATACTTGAAATTGGTGCTTAAATATAATTGAGACAATAAAATTCTGATTTTATGATACCACCAGCAAACTAAATTTTCAAGAAAACCATTTTAAATACTAAGACATGTAGAATCACTTTTAAGCAATTATAATTTGTCTAGAACGACGCAGCTGTTCGGAACAAACAAAACGGAATCGAAAGCACTAAATGAATAGTTATGCCCTATTGCCAAACAAATTGCTTTGTCGTGTAAGCTTTTGAGAGTAATAACTCACCCGCAAAAAATTTGCAATAGCTTTGTTAAGAAAAGTGTGAGGCTAAAATATAGATTACCTGTGTTAAATCCAACGACATGGCGAGGATACGTCGTGAACGGCAACAAATCGCTTTCGATTTTAGGTAATAAGGTGCGAAAGGATAATAATAATATGCTTCAGATTTTATTTACAGCAAATAGAAGAAGAAGAAATAAGTTTATTCAGGAAATTCTACAAAATACAAACAGACATAACACAAAGAGAAAAATACAAATAAAATTATAAAAAATATATGTACTCGAGCCAAGTGGTCCAGCTCGGGTTGATGGGAAGAGACCAGACGGTATGTCTTTGTTACCGTGGAATATGGGAAGGCCTTTGGTGTGGGACTACATGCGTTGACACCCTTGCACCTTCTCATCTTACCTATACGACGGGATCTGCGGGCGCTGCTGCTGCATCAGCAGAAACACTCAAACGGAGCAAATACACCAACCTCGTTGGAAATTATGTATTTGAGCCGGAACGCTAGGGCCGTGGGGACCTAACGCACGTTTATTGTTTCAGGAAATTTCAAAACGTTTGATAGACGCTTCCCGTGACCAGCGAGCTGACCTTTTTTTGGGTCAAAGAATCAGCATTGCCATACAGCGTGGCAATGCGGCCAGCTTTCTGGGCACCTTACCTCCCGACGATGCGGAGAAATTCTACGACGCTCTATAACTTAGTTGTAGAAGTTAGTTATTATAGTTCATTTAGCTGATATTTAGCTGTTTCTTGTATATAGTTAATCTATACATATAATAAAATCGTAGGAAAGTCAAAACTGTACATTGAATATTTTTTTTAAAGGATAGTTGTGGCGTGATTGCAATCGTATCAAAGCCAAAAATATAGTTTTTAGAATTTTTGTCTGTGTGTGTGTTTGTCTGTATGTATGTCCGGGCTAAACTCAAAAATTACTGCACGGATTTACTTCAAATTTTGCATGAATATTACTTAGAGGTTGGGTCAACATATAGGCTACATTTTGTCACGCTATCACCTACGGGGGGGAGCTCTGATAATTTGTAAAATTTAACGCGGGTAAAACCGCGGGGCACAGCTAGTTTATAATATTATCAAACAATATGTTTTCTTTATAAAAAATGAATACGTTTATTATGCACACATCATATCAGCCGAAAGACGTCCATTACTGGAAAAAGGCCTCCCACAAAGATCTCCATAATTTCCGATCTTGCGCTATCCGCTCACAAGATCATAGGTCCATCTTCTAGAGGGCCTGCCCACGCTGCATCTTCTGGTTTGAAGTCTGAAATAGTTCCATCTCAACTTTTGCAACAAAAAAAATTAGATAACAGTGCAATTTAAACGTCGGGTAAACCAACATAATATGTAATTTGCCTTAAAATATGATCGCGATAGAGACCGGTGTCAACAATATATGATACAAAAAGATAACTTTACAAAAAGTAATAATATTCTTCTTAGATATGTACAAACCACGAATTGTCATACCTGCCATACCTTGACCAAAATGCAAAATATAAATAAAAACAAGCAAACGCATACAATCGCGAATCTTACAGGGGAAAGATCTTACACGGGTCACGGGATGCCTTTGTTTGCGGGTATTGCAAAACCAGCAGTTCGGGGAGGCCTTTATCCAACCGTGGACGTATCTCAGCTGATATGATGGTTGACATAAAAATTCAAGTTTACCCTTGTTATATTTATGTTAAATTATGGAATTATCATGATTTTTATTTTATCTACTTATATTAATAGGTAATTTGCTGTGTGGTGACGGCCTAAGAATATCACCACCCCCTCTCATCCCGTGGGGGGACGTAAAAGTCGTCCCGAGGGAATATATACCAGAGAACGGGCAGCAGCGTTCTCCTGAGTACCATGTCCACCTTACTGCGATCGCCAACCCGTCTGCCAAGCGTGGCGATTATGGCAAATCCCCTCAAATGATGGACACAACCAAACCGCGGCCCCCAGTCCCCGGCAGCCCTGCTATTCCCAGCCGTGGTAACAGCCGTGGTTACGGCAGGGCAGGGGGTGCTAAGAATCCCCGGCAGATTCCGCGTTACCAACACCGACGACCTCTGGCCCTGGCAACATATAACACACGTACACTGCGGTCCGACGAGAAGATAACCGAACTGGAGGAAGAATTGAGCAGGTTACATTGGGATATTGTAGGATTATCTGAAGTCCGAAGAAAGGGGGAGGACTCGATAATACTGAAATCCGGAAACCTGCTCTATTATCGGGAGGGTGACCAAATATCCCAAGGTGGTGTCGGGTTCATAGTCCACAAGTCCCTCGTGAACAACCTAGTGAAAATCGAGAGTGTGTCGACGAGGGTTGCGTACCTTATACTCAGAATCACCAAGCGGTATTCGCTGAAGGTTATACAGGTATACGCACCCACTTCGACACACTCCGACGATGAAGTCGAGGTTATGTATGAGGACATATCCAGAGCCATACATACCTCTAACTCCTATATCACTGTGGTCATGGGGGACTTTAACGCGAAGCTGGGCAAACGATTCGGTAATGAGCTGAGAGTGGGGCAATTTGGAATTGGTGACCGGAACCCCCGGGGCCAAATGTTGGCCGACTTCATGGAGAAGGAGGGACTCTTTATGATGAATTCCTTCTTCAGGAAGCCGGATCACCGCAAATGGACCTGGGTGAGCCCCGATGGTAAACCTAAAAATGAGATAGACTTTATCTTGTCGACGAGACGACAGATGTTCAAAGATGTCTCCGTGATCAATGCGGTTAAAACCGGGAGCGATCACAGACTGGTCAGAGGCTCATTGAACCTGAATGTCAAACTCCAGAGGTCCCGACTGATAAAGTCTACGCTCCGACCCTTACCTATCCACGTCCAAAACCCCGAACCATTTCAGCTCGAACTGCAAAACCGTTTCGAATGCCTAGCAGACTGCGAGGAAGTGCACTCATACTATGACAGGCTCGTAGAAGCTGTCCATACGGCTGGGTCTAAGGTCTTCAAGGCCCGTCGTACAAACAGAACTAAAAAGATCTCTGACTTTACCCTGCAACTTATGGAAGATAGACGGAAAATGGTTCTGACATCCTCAGATGATGCTACCAGATATCGGCGGCTCAACAGACAGATCTCAAAGTCTTTGACTCGCGACACGCGGCAATTTAATACAATTAGTATTAAAGAGGCCATCGAGCGGAACAAAGGCTCCAAAGTGTTCGCAAGAGCTCTGTCTGTTGGACAGAGCCAACTGACGAAGCTGAAGACTGAGGATGGTAGAATCGTCACGTCTAAGCTTGAGTTGCTGGGAGAGATCGAGAAGTTCTACGGACAGTTATATACGACAACACAGCCACCTGTCAAAAGTCATGCCTCAGATCCCAGAGCACGACTAACCCGACATTACACCGAAGACATCCCGGACGTCAGCCTGTACGAGATTAGAATGGCTCTCAAACAACTCAAGAACAACAAGGCGCCTGGTGATGATGGAGTTACAGCAGAGCTTCTGAAGGCGGGTGGTACACCAATCCTACGGGCCCTTCAGAAGTTATTTAACTCCATCATACTAGATGGTCAAACGCCACAAGCATGGCACAGAAGTGTGGTGGTGCTCTTCTTCAAAAAGGGGGACAAAACCCTATTGAAGAATTATAGACCCATCACACTGCTGAGCCATGTTTACAAGTTGTTTTCGAGGGTCGTTACGAACCGTCTCGCGCGCAGGTTTGACGACTTCCAGCCTCCCGAACAAGCCGGTTTCCGAAAAGGCTTTAGCACCATAGACCACATACATACGCTACGGCAAGTTATACAGAAGACCGAAGAGTATAACAAGCCACTGTGCTTAGCGTTTGTGGACTATGAGAAAGCCTTTGATTCTATCGAAACATGGGCCGTGCTGAGGTCTCTCATAAGGTGCCAAATTGACTACCGGTATATCGAGGTGATAAAGTGTTTGTATGAAAACGCCACTATGTCAGTGCGACTCCAGGACCAGATCTCGAAACCTATCCACTTGCAGCGAGGCGTGAGACAGGGAGATGTTATATCTCCGAAACTGTTCACCGCTGCATTGGAAGACGTCTTCAAGCTTCTGGACTGGAAAGGCTTTGGCATCAATGTCAATGGCGAGTACATCACTCACCTTCGATTTGCCGATGATATCGTAGTCATGGCTGAGACCATGGAAGACCTCGGTACAATGCTCGATGACCTCAGCAGAGTCTCTCAACAAGTGGGTCTGAAAATGAACATGGATAAGACGAAAATCATGTCAAACGTCCATGTTGCATCCACTCAATTGAAAGTTGGTGACTCTGCACTCGAAGTTGTAGAGAACTATATTTACCTAGGACAGACCATTCAACTAGGTAGGTCCAACTTCGAGAAGGAGGTCAATCGTAGAATCCAACTCGGCTGGGCAGCGTTCGGGAAGCTACGTAGCATCTTCTCGTCCAAAATACCGCACCGTGTCTCAAGTCGAAAGTCTTCGACCAGTGTGTGTTGCCAGTGATGACATACGGAACAGAGACGTGGTCGCTCACTATGGGCCTTATTAGAAGGCTCAAGGTCACCCAAAGAGCAATGGAGAGGGCTATGCTCGGAGTTTCCCTGCGGGATCGCATCAGAAATGTCGAAATCCGCAGGCGAACCAAAGTCACCGACATAGCCCGAAGAATTGCCAAGCTGAAGTGGCAGTGGGCAGGGCACATAGCTCGTAGAGCCGACGGCCGTTGGGGCAGAAAGGTTCTCGAGTGGCGACCACGAACCGGAAGACGCAGCGTGGGCAGGCCCCCTACAAGATGGACCGATGATCTTGTGCGGGTCGCTGGAAACTGCTGGATGCGAATAGCACAAGACCGGCAATTGTGGAGATCTTTGGGGAGGCCTTTGTCCAGCAGTGGACGTCTTTCGGCTGATAAGATGATGATTAATAGGTAAACAAAATGTTTTAATTTTGTAGATGTTTAGCACATATGTCTAGTTATGGATACACCTCGCCCCTCTGCCTTAGATTAGTACTGTAATATAGTTTATGCTAACTAAGGGATAAACTTCTAAGAATTGTTTTTATGCAGATACAGCCGTCTCTGCTTCGCCGGATGTATCTGCCCGCTACTTTTATATTTCATTATTAAATCACCTCCAAATCGGTGTAGACGTATTATTTTAGTTTAATTAATTTAAAATTTTAGTTTTTATAAACCCTTTTGTACGTTCCCAAACCAAAAGTATCTAATCAATTATGGTAAAATTTGTAATCGTAACAGAATTATAACAATAATAAATTTATTATTATTATAATTCTGTCTCGTTTTAAAAGAATAGTAAAGTGGTGACTATAAACACTACTATAGTTATGTTATTTATTTTATTTTACTTAAATATCAAATTTATTCCTTAACTTCCATTTCACTATATTTCTGTACTTTGTACAGACGCCAGCACTTCAAGCTACCCCAATCTGTCATATTTCCCCAATTGAAAGTGAACCTTATGTTTAAGTGATAGAGTTGAAAATCTATAAAAGAAATTTGATAGATTGGGGTAGCTGGATGTGCTGCCGTCTGTAAAAAATATCTAAGTTACAATTTACACTTACAAGTTATTTATCAAATTTATATTTCAAATTTATAAACTTGATTAATATTTTGTTTGTTCACTAAAACACAGTCGTTAAGCCAAATGAGAGATGTTATTGGCTGCTCAAACAACTCACTTGGCCAATAGCCATGATAGAAATATGTAACAGAAACACCTGAAAATTCCAATCAGCTCGCCAAACTTACAAACATTTGAATCAATAAAGAAATCCTCGTCTATATATTATTCAACATACCTATCCACTTTGTATCTAATGTTCCTCAAGATACATTATGTGACAACCTGCAATTGTCGAGTAACATGTAACATTATTTTAGTTTCATTTAAATTTACAACTGCAGAAAAAATTGTTTGCAAATTTTATTTTAGTCACATATCTGACCGGTCATTCTGTGAATATTTAGAATTGGTATGTATCTATGCAGATTTGGAATGCAAGCAAAATATCTTATCAATAGCTGCTTTAGTTTTGCTGGGATTTTTCCTCAGCCAATACATACGTACAATAGAAATCAAGCCATACATGATTTATATTGTACTACTTAATAATAACTAATATCCTGTGACATTATTTCCACACCGCCAATTCCAAACTAATCAGAGCTTGTACTATGGAAACCAGATAACTGACAGACTACGTATAGTACTTTTCTTTTGTAAATACATACATATATTGATAACTACACCCAGAATCAAGGCAAAAAGACATTTTCTGTTCATGCACACAAATATCTGTCCTATGTGGGAATCAAATCCCGACCTCCGGCGTGAAAAGCTAGCATTTGCCAACCACGCCAACAGGCCCGTCAAGTTCTTGATTCCACAGTCAAATAGTATATACTGTTTTGTGGGACACAGTTCTAGTTCTTAAGATTACCTTGTACTTTATAAATAAATAAAAAACATAAAAAAAGTTTGAAGCTGATGCCTATAATAAAGTGCAGTCCTTACTTAAGGTTTTTATTAGCAACCTCAAACGTTATAATTTAGTGTATAGATAACATTATTTTATACCATTTATCTGTTCTAAGGTCGGTTTATTTCTTGTAAAGATTTATGTTTTATTTTTATTAAAAGTATCGAAGGCTAGTTTTATGAAACAAGTAACGTTTTGACGCAAAGCTTACATGCAAATGAATTCAGTGATTTTTAATAAACAATTAAATATATATTGTAGACTAGCTGTGCCCCGCGGTTTTACCCGCGTTAAATTTTATAAATTATTGCAGCTCCTACCCCGTAGGTGATAGCGTGATAATATGTAGCCTATATGTTGACCCAACCTCCATTCATGCAAAATTTAAAGTAAATCCAAGCAGTACTTTTTGAGTTTAGCCCGGACATACATACAGACAAACAGACACACAGATAAAAATTCTTAAAACTGTATTTTTGTCTTCGATATCGATTGTAGATCACGCCACAAGTATCTTTTTTAAAGAATATTCAATGTACAGTTTTGACTTTCCTACGATTTTAATATATGTATAGTTAATAGTAAAACATTTAAGAACTACTCAAACAAAGAACGGTAAAAATCTATTCTTGAAAGACCACAATTATTACGAAACTAACCAAAATTAACCTATATTATTAGAACGGTAACCGTAAAAATTTGGGTTACAAGATCCGCACAAAGTAAACTGCCACTTTAGATAAAAGTTACGACTCGGGAAGCAAACCTGGGTAATCGAGCACGCGCTCTATGTAAACAAAATGATCGTATAGCGTTTTCTAATCCTACAAACTTTATTATATTTTGAAATGGCGGCGATAAAAATTGATAGAACGATATATTACTTTAAAATAGGAGTAGGGTGATTTGATTTTAGTAGGTTAGTGGTGTTGGTGAAGATAATACCAGTCTACATAATGATTATTCGTAGTGGGAAACATTGGAATTACTCTGAAGTTGTAAACATTCAGCCTCGGAAGAAAATAAGTAACGGTTAACGGTTAAACACATTTATTTCTCAAAAACAGAGTATAACATGCACTTACATTGAGAAATACAGATATACGAAATAACATAAAATAATCTATTGCGTGAAACGAGATACAAAACGGCGTAACTTAGTATTAGTATTGTTAGTGATAGGTACATAAAACTTAGAAAGTAATTTAGTAACACGTAATTATTTTAGACAAATAAGATAAGTAATTAAGTATGTTATTTAGTTTTTTTTTTGTTAATGTAGGTAAGTATTTAAATTTAATGGCAGGCGGCTAATGAGTACAGAGTCCATGTTAAGTATTGAAACGCAATTGCAATCATCCTTTACTTTTGATAGAAATTGACTTGTTTAGTATATTGAGATATGATACGCATTTGGAAAAAGCAATTTTAATATTATTGAAATAATGTAATTTTACGAGTTGCTTTTGGAAAAATGAAATTTTAATTTTCGTTTAAATAGATGGTAGGATTTTAATAAAGAAATAATGAATTGATAAGTAATTTTACTAAATCATGCAAATTTATAAAATACTATTATAATTCAGCCCATTACTGTCTAAATGCTATTTCCGACCCGGATAGAATAACATGGCCACCCCATACATTCTCGTGGGTGTCGTAAAGACTACTAAGGGAACACCCGTACTTTGTCAAGCTTAAATTTTACAAAAATAGATTTCGTTCGATCCACCTCTGTCTAAAAACATTTTCACGCTATTTCGCCAAATTATTTCACAGCCTAGGGTATTTTTACACAAAAATGGCCTACTAATTTAGCTTCGCCACATAAATATTACTTACATCTAGTGTACCAATTCATCCTTTAAAAGGTCACACCGCACCGGTCTTATTATAGTGTAAGTGTAAGTGTTCCAAACGTTCCGTGCCTATCAGAGACGTGTCTATCAGTGCTTATATATGTTACATTAAATTTACCGATTGTCAGTTAACAAAATAATAAAGATTTTATATGATAATCCAATCAAGAAATGCAAATAAATAATAATATCTAGGGACAATAATATCTAGGGACAATGTCACACAGATCATCCTAGCCCCAAACTAAGCAAAACTTGTACTATGGGTACCAGGCGACGATATACATACTTATATAGATAGATAAATACTTATATACATAGAAAACATCCATGACTCAGAAACAAATATTCGTGCTCATCACACAAATATTTGCACTTACCGGGATTCGAACCCAGGACCACCAGCTCCGTAGGCAGGAGCACTACCAACTAGGCTACGGTGATCGTCGATAATAATATAAATATTTGATTGGGCAGCAGCGCCATTTTTATACTAGCTGTTCCTAACTGCGATGGCTAACTCGCATGCCAAGCGCGGCGACTTCAGCCAACTCCTCCATGGCAACGTCATAAAGCAATGGATAATATCAGGCTGATGATGTGACAGGGCCAGGCCCCACTTTCAAAATGAGAGGGATTGGCCATAGTCTACCACGCTGTCTTAGTGCGGGTTGACAGGCATCAGATCGTTTTGAGAACCCTCAGGCATGCAGGTTTTCTCACGATGTTTTTCTTCACAGTTTGAGTATGATAATTAATTTCTAATACACACATAAAATTGAAAAGTCAGAAGGAGTAGTTGAATCTAATTGAATAAGGCAGTGATAAGATTTCAAGTGTCGGTGAAGAATTGTTCCAACCTACATAATGATTATTGTATAGGTAACACTAAATTTAACATTGGAACTGTGCTAATGTTGAATAGTAGACATTCAACCTCGACTCTATTTTAGCAAATAAGTAAATTAAGATTGGGGTAGCTTGATGTGCTGTCGTCTGTACTAACACAATATATTATTTGGTTGTGTGCTATGGGTCTTCAAAATTTGGGTTTTAAGATATTTATGGAGTCATGAGTCATTTTATATAAGAATTCATCGCTTGGTTGAGGATATTCCTATATTTGTGTTGGATCGATTCGAATGTATGATTTTTAGTTTTATATATGATTGAGATTTCTCTGCAATTATTTCAGTTAAAATCATGCTCTTTCAAGTATTCGTGCATTTAGGACACTGGTAGGGCTGCCTTTGATGGGGATGGGGATATGATGGGGAGGGGGAGGCATTCGGGGCCCTCCCATCCCTGGGTGAGAGTCTCAGACACTCAGTGTACGGAGGGGGCACTGGTGAGATCGTTCACGAGTACCCAGAGCCCCCGCTACAGGCACTGTGAGGCTGGCTACCGTGGTGGTTTTAGTGGGTCGGCCCTACACAACGTCCGAATGGCATTTCCACCACGAAAAACAAAAAAAAAAGGTCTGCCTTGTTTCTGTAGTGCGTCAGGGATGTTTGCAGATGAGCCTGCTTGCTCAAAGGGTGAGCTTACCGGGTGCGTAGGTGTCGGGCAACTTGAACAGTCTCTTAAGCATGGTTTCAACTTGCCTGAACTCTAAATACGTTGGTCACTATTGTGCAGTCTCCCACCGGATGTCGCAAGCAACAGTGACACAACCATAATCAAATTTTTTATAAACATAGGTATAGGTACAATAGAAGATAATAAATAGAAATACATGTTCGCTATGTTTTGCCAATAGAAGGCGTATAAAATAATTTAAGCTTAAACTAAATAATATATAATAAAATATGTCAAATATCTTAAACTAACTAAATAATTTATAATTGTCAATTATAATACCTTAATTTAAACAGTCAATATAATACGTACGTGGACAATAGTGCAGGTTTCAATTTCAACTTAAACAGTTTACACCATTATTTATTTATTTATTTTATTTGTTAGTATTATTTTCCTTGTTTTTGTTTAGTGGCTGTGCATACTAATACAGTCGTAAGTTTTAATAATAATCTGGTTGAGTCTTAGTTAAAGTAAAATTATATTATATTCTATAAACCAATTTTGACGAAATAAAGTACTAGATAGAGATTGCTTTCACAAAGATTTGTCCTGGATGGGGATCGAACTCACGACCTCTAACTTAACAATCAGTGTCTAACTTTATTTTATTCCGTATAAAAATACCATTTTTTGAAAGATCAAATTTTTCCTTTTTAACCATGCAATGCTTGACGTGGCAGCTACTGAGGAACACTACCGATAAACTCAGTAAGGTTTTTTTACGTAGGAATCTTAATATCTATATACCTACAATTTTTTTATCTAGATGGATTGAATTAAACCTACTCATTCCTAAGCAATTTTATCATTAACTTAGCCTGAAACCGCCGACCATACTCACAGGACAGGTCCTCCTGCCCCGAATAACATAACTCTATAAATCTTCTGTAATAGGCGTAAAAGCATAGTAGAATATTTTTTTCTTTTAGAAGAACATCAAATTTTACTTCCACTTGCTGTCTTATTAATATTACCTGTAAACTTTCACAGGATACGAATAATTCTTTTATTAAACATATACTAAGGGAAGCTACTAAAACGACATCTATCACTCAGACAACTAGGTTTATCATATTATAAATCATAGCATACACTTTTATATTACCAAGTTATTTCGACACTTCATTTATAGAAATTGCATCTTTATTTTCTTCATGTTAAGGTTGTCATGGATGGTATTGGAGATGCGGTTTTAGTATACTCAAAGACATCAAAGGGCCGATTATGACATCTGTTTTATAGTATATCCGTCTGTTCTCACAAGGTGACCCATTATAAATATTTTATAGTAAATGCTTGCTAATGCTGTCTTTAGCGTTTCATTTAGATGTTTGGGATTCCGCAGAAGTGACTGAAGCCACTTTATGTCGGACGTATCTCTATCAATATGCGCGTGTTTACTTGTTGTTTGGTGTTTAATACAGAAGTATAACTTGTAAGCATGGATTAAAAGTAATAAATAAATATATTTGAGTTATAAGTGACATCTTTCAAGATTTTATAGACAGAAAAAACTGTTTATCTATTAGAATAAGATTTTATACATGTACATATTATATATATGTACATACTTATGTTACCATTTGGGAATTACTTTTATTTTTAAATATAGTTTTTTTGGTTTAATATTTTTTTTCCAATAACTTTCTTAACTGACAAATTATTATTTAATCTAAGTCTTCATACTATTGTAGCAGCACTCGCACCACGGAGCACTCGATAGCTACCTACTGTACTGTACAACCGCGAATTCGATATAGTAGGTAGTATAAAATAATTATTTGTAAATGCGTGTATGTTGTATTTGTCCAAATTGTTCCTGTTCTCCGATTGGCTAATTGTATGTCCTTGTAATGTCCATATGTGTACCGTTTGTTTAACCTATTTTTATTATAATACGTGTGCAAATTTAATAAAACATCAGTACTACAGTTACTACGAGTTTGTTGTCATCTTCCTAAAATAGTTAGTAATCGGTTAAGAGATATTACTACAGCACTCGCACCACGGAGCCCCTTTATACTACCTACTATATCGAATTCGCGGTTGTACAGTACAGTAGGTAGCTATCGAGTGCTCCGTGGTGCGAGTGCTGCTACACTATAATATTATCTAAGATTTTCAAGTTATTCACTAAGGATTATTTAATCTAAGTATTCAGACTCATATTATTTTTTTTTGTTATTGTGTTTTATTTTGTTGTGTAATGTTTTTCTGAAGTTGGCTTCCGTTTACTGTACACATTATATTTCATTTTAAGTGCCTACTATATTATTGGTGCCTACTATTATTATTGGTATCAGTTGTGTATTATGAATAAAAGTAACCCTTGCTTTCTCTACTATTTAAGCAAATGCTCCTGGATTTTTCAAACTATTTAAAAATTATTCTTCCTCCTTAGAATATGCTTAACAAATCATTTCCTGGAAATGTTGGACTAATTGGATTGCCAAACTAGAATTTGAAATCAGTTGCATGTTTACCAACAGCAATTATTTTCTTTTGTTTAAACAAAAACTAGTGAACTTATAAAGAATTAGATATAGATAACATTATAAATTAATAACTTCTGCAAAAAAATTGGTTAATTCATTTGTGTCTCACATAGTACGAAGATACTGATAGGTGGCATTTCAATGTTACTAGGTTACCACAGAAAAGTACAAGTCTTTCAATAGATAAAAGAAAGTTGGATAAAACGGATAAACTACAGAAATAAGGGCGCTTTTCCACCAGACATGTACTATGCCTCGATGCTATGAATTCGTTTGATAACCTCCAATCATATACCCATCCACATAGCACATAGCGCATAGACATAGCTTAGCACTGGTGGAAACTAACTAAGCTGTGTGTTTTATATAGATGGATGCATGCTCTACGTGCGGTGCGCAGAGCAGAATACCTAAACTAGCGCTCGTACAGCTTCCTCGTGGCGCCGCATCTTCATAACGCATCTTACTCACCCCGCTACATAGCTTAGGGTTAGTGGAAATGGAATCTTAACATTCCAAATTTCGTAGCATAGCTTCATAGCGCATCTCTGGAATGGAAAAGAACCCTGAAAATGTAGGTATAAAATAACAATTTTAGGCAATAAAACTACCATAACTGATAAAATGATCATAATAATTGGTTGATTATATCTTTTCATCGGACATTGAGTAAAACAAAGTAAAATATGGAGTTCACCTGTGTTTGCGCACACAGTTCTACGCTATAATGTGTCCTGGGGCTGAACTCACACTGGTCCTGTCCGATACCTACCAATGTAATGTAAGGGTAGTATTTAAACAAGTGACTGTAAATTGAAGTTTTAAGTGACAAAAATAATGAATTTACGTTATAGTATTACTAAGTGAGCAACTGACTGCGAGTGACGAGAAATCAACAGAACAGCAACTAACAAATATTAATTTGAGTTAATTAAAAAACAAAATGAGAAGCTTCATAGAGAGATCAGAGCCTTGTGCTTCAAGCGCTATTGTTTTTGTTTATATTTGAATTGTATGTCTCCTGAAAAATTCAAAAATGTCCACAAAAAATGGGATTTATGAATACTTTCCACCAATCTTCACCAACAATAGTGTCTAGCATGATAGTCACAGTTCTAACCTAACCTAACCCAAATAACTATCGGAAAACTCGTCTCTATCCCATTATGGAAGATGCGCTCTCAGTATTTCTAGGCACTCACTTAGTAATTTAGTCGCACGGCTAGAATTATGATATCTGAAATGGATTAATTATAACCCACTATTTGTAAGCTCGTTCTGGATTTTATTATTAATCAATATTCGTCGTTAGTTTAGTTAATTAATCGCTTACTCAAATTCATGCCGCTCAAGTTACTAAAACAGTATCTCATCATCAGTCGCTAAGTATTTTTGTATTCGATCGTTTTACAATTCGCAGTAATTAAATATATAAGAGTATATTGAGTGCACCTGCTCCAGTTGTGTCTTATTTATTTTCCTAATACACACACATATAAAATACTTAAAGATAAAATCGCTCATAGCTAGATGCTCTCACCGGTCCGTAAGCGATCGGCGAGGTTAAGCAACTACGGTCGTGGTCAGTCCATGGATGGGTGACTGCGAAAGTGTTTTAATTTCTGAGCGTTTCCGTGCATCGAAGGCACGTTAAGCTGTCCGTATCGGTTGCAGTCATTAGACAACAGTCGTTAAGCCATGTCAGAGGCCTACTGGGCGGCTTGAGCAACTCTGACACTAGGTTTACTACTACCCAAAGGATAAGCAAGCAAAGATAAAATTGCACGAAAATAGTCTTTAGTAGCCATATGTGTGTTACTTCGTCCGTATTAAACGTGGAAGACGAAAGTAGCTTATTTAACTTCGGCATATGGCCAGTGGTTCTCCTAGTGTCAGATTCGTTTAAGCCGTCCAGTAAGCTCACTAATCTATATACTAACCGCGTGTCTAGGTTCTTAAAACCAATCATATACCGACAGGCGACACCAGTTCGTTTTCAACAGTAGCCATAAACCAAGAATGGCTTATAAACCATACATTTTTATGAAAATTCTTCATTCAAAGCATCTTATTACAGATAGTAATAATACAATCACAGCCCAGTCAACGTCTAGATACAGCTTTATTTCGTAAATAGATAGACCAGTTAGGATAAAAACAAATTAAAGTAATATCATTTGGAGGGATATGCCATAATTGCCACGCTTGGCAGACGGGTTGACGATCGCAGTATGATAGTCATAGTACACAGAGAGACGCTGCTGCCTATTCTTTGATACATATACCCTCGGGATTACTTCTATGCCTCCCATGGGGGACGGGGTGGTGACTATCATAGTACACAGAGAGACGCTGCTGCCCGTTCTTTCACGCCCACCACGGGATGATGTAGTCTTGTAATATTCTTTGCCACTCATAAAACACGCGGTGAATCTGTTTTCAGTTGGGCTACCTTTTCAATCGTAACTATGATTGTGACTGAGGCAGACATTCTATCATGAGAAACGGTCACCGTAACCTAGTTGGTAGTTTTCCTGCCTACGAAGCTGGTGGTCCTGCGCGAATATTTGGTTCTGAGTCATGGATGTTTTCTATGTATTTAAGTATTTATCTATCTATATAAGTATGTATATCTTCACCTGGTACCCATAGTACAAGCTTTGCTTAGTTTGGGGCTAGGACGATCCGTGTGACATTGTCACTAGAAAAAAAAAATTACAAACCGACAAACATGTCAGATTTCCAAGCTTATTTTCACATAGTAAATGTAGACATATTGATTCTATAAAATTATTACATTAATAGTTTATATAATATAGTGGCAACCACTTTTTAATTCGTTAGAGCAGAGCAGCTTTATAAACAACTTGACTGGGGAAGCACTTCCACCCTCCAGAAAACACTATATTACATTAGTTTTGTGTGAGTAAGGTCTTCGGGGCTCAAAAACTTTTCCAACTGGGAAGGGTTGGCATCGTGTTAATGATGAGATGTGTGTTACAAGCGCCCTTCGTGACAGTAACCACTTACAATCATATGGACAGTAAGGTTTTTTTGATTTGGATGTTAAAAAATAAACAAGTCTAATAGGTCGCGGTATTATGTTAGACTGGGAGATGAATCCAAAAATAAATGGAAAAGATATAATCGAAAAGTATTTGTACAGGAGCTATTGTACTTTCTTTATTTTGTTGTTTATTTTTTTGATATTTATTATTTTTTGTGTTTGTATTATGCCTTGTAATTACTCATTTCTTGTGTGTTCGTGTTGAATAAATGTATTTCTATTCTATTCTATTCTATTCTAAAAGACGAAAGTGTTACCTCAATTGTTTTTTCAATAATTGTTTTTCTTGTAGAATCAAGATGAAATAATTAAATTTACATCACTGGGGTATTGCACTTATCTTCAGATGTCATATCAATAAATATGTCAATATTTAGATTACATAATAAGAAACTAGATTTAAGTGTATGGCCTAGTCAGTTTGCTGCGAAGCTTAAATGAAGTCCAAGGTATTATGGTAATCTTTATTATTTATCATTTTAAAATACATAAGCAAATATAATTATTACAGCATTCGTAAACAACGCACTGAGGTTTGTAATTAATGCACATTACACATACACTAATAATAAATTGACATCGTTTATAAACAGCTATTCATTATAAATTAAAGCATCTTCTACACGCTTGCAAACAACATCCCAACAGAGGACATCCTGGTGGTTGCCATCCATCTAGACTGCACAACTACTGCAGCCTTGATATCAGATCAGATGCTTTAGAGTAAAAAAAATAAAGTTAGAGCTTGGTAAATACATATCTAATATCAAAGTTTTTCTCGGTTAAAGCCGTTCTTTTTTAATATATTTGATTTTATACTATTATCCTTGGGAATGGAAATCCGTTGTCTCTGCCTACCCCTCCGGGAAACAGGCGTGAGTCTATGTATGTATGTATGTATCGCGTGGGAAATTTACCTTGAACAGCACTTAACACTATTACACAGGCCATGGTTTAAAACTGTAAAGCATATCTACTTTATTACAATAATTTTTAATTTACTATACGTAAAAGCGATAAAAAAATTGTTTATTCCTCTCTTTCATCATTTTAAAAGAGACTCGTTTCTTTGATTGCCAGTTTAACCATAAAAATAATTTTCCAGTATAATAATATCAATCGTCGCTGCTATTTCTAAGGTAATAAAGCACACAACTACCCTTAATCACTTCAGTAATAAGCATAAATATCATGAAAACCGCCTATTCCTACTAAAAAGAATTTACTATGTTGATAGTGTTTGTTTATAAAAATACAGCACGAGCGTGGTGGTTGTCAACCAATTTGTCACTTTGACAAACAACTTCCTAGATGTCATAGCGAATACGGTGACCGGTGGACTTGATTTACTGACCAACGCCTGCACTGTGCCATTAAATCATTGTGTGACTTTTTTTTCGTTTCGTACGTATTTTTGTAGTTTATGCTATTTGGGTGGGAGTGATCTGATTGCAATTGAACGGCTGTGATGTGATAGTGAAAGGGAGTAGAGGGCATAAAACACATCGCTGAGATTTAGTGCTATCCATTCATAGTGGGCAAATACATTTTGAGTCGGTGTATAATTGATGACATGAATCCTCGTACTAATTCATCATGATGTATTTTTGGTAAATGTTAAATGTAATTCAGGTAAAATTAAAGCTAGTCTTTAACCAAATAGAATATTTTGACTTAAATAATAAAACATAACCTTCTTTTTGTGTGCTAGATTTAAATATGAACATATAAAAAATATATGATTGATGTCTTTCGATTAGCTTATTTAGAACCTGAATTTCTGAATTCTGAAGACTCAGAGAGATTATGTAGCCTTTAGTAGTTTTCACTTTAGTTAGTCTATAGTTGAGTTATAAAAACTTCTTGTGTTCCTATGAGAAGCTGACTAAACTGAGAGCTTCTTAAGGCTTCAGGAGAATCATTAGAATCAAAATACAAAATCAATATGTAGTGTTAATTCCGCTAATTGTCAGTTTAATCATGCCGGGATGCAATTTGCACATGCAAGAAGGACAATATTAAAAAGCAAATTACATGCGCCAGTACGATACCCAACACGTGTTCACGAAGGAGAGTCTCCTTCGAGCACTCGACGAGTTAGCAGCCCTTGAGAATGGTCCGTGGAGGACCGAAACACGTGTTGGGTATCGTACTGGCGCATGTAATTTGCTTTTTAATACTGTCCTTCTTGCATGTGCACGTTTATGCGGGCGGGAGGGCGGTGCAAATTGCATCCTGGCATGATTAAACTGACAATTAGCGGAATTAACACTACATATTGATTTTGTATTTTGATTGTCATGGATTTCCGCAAAGTAACGCCTGATTCCATTACTTAGAATCATTAGAGTAATAATGGCTAGATCAAAAAACAAGAGTGCTTCAGAAGCTACAGAGCTTTAGAGGCTGAAGTAAAACTTCAATCGTAACTGGCTATGAGAGAAAGATAGAAAAAAACATCTCATGACCCTTCAGTAATATACAAAACGTAATTCTCTCTCTTTCCTATCTGCACTAACTTATATCTCACTCTTAACTTCCGTTCGCCTCCCCCGATCACATTTATCGTAACGCTCTCGGCACGCATTCCCCAGCTTACTTCTCAAATCAAGCGTGCGTAAATAAATTCAATAAAGCTTTAGTGACCCAATTTTATTCGAAACCCAGTACAATGTATAATACTGTTGGTTATAAGCATGTTTAGTATCAAACGCTTGTTATTTTACCTGTCTTTTGAGCGGCTTCAAACGCGGGTACTAGTATAATCGCCCGGGCGTTATGCGGGTAGGTAGGTATGAAAATAATTCCGGACCCATTGTTGAGAGATAATGAGCGCGCACGTTGTCTCTGTTGTTTTTCTTGGAGACCAAGACAGTTTTTAGGGTTCCGTAGCCAAATGGCAAAAAACAGAACCCTAATAGATTCGTCATGTCTGTCTGTCTGTCCGTCCGTATGTCACAGCCATTTTTTTCGGAAACTATAAGAGCTGTACTGTTGAAACTTGGTAAGTAGATGTATTCTGTGATCCGCATTAAGATTTTTACACAAAAATAGAAAAAGATTAATAATTTTGGGGGTTACCCATACATAGAACTGAAACTCAAAAAAATTTTTTTCATCGTACCCGTACATGTGGGGTACCTATTTATGGATAGGTCTTCAAAAATGATATTGAGGTTTCTAAAATCATTTTTTTCTAAACTGAATAGTTTGTGCGACAGACACTTCCGAAGTGGAAAAAGAGTGTCCCCCCCCCTGTAATTTCTAAAATAAGAGAATGATAAAACTAAAAAACATATATGATGTACATTACCATGTTAACTAACAACGAAAATTGGTTAGAACGAAATTTAGTTAGTAGTTATTTTTAATGCGTCACAAAACAAAAACTGCAATTTACCTTTCGTTTAATCAACTGAAATATTTGCTGTTACGGATCCCTTCATGGGCGAGTCCGACTCGCACTTGGCCGGTTTGCTCAACTAATCGTGATTTGGTTGTAATTAAATATAACTGTAATTGGTTTAAATTATTCATTAGTTCGTATATAAGTTTGAGGTGCTTATAATTTAAATTCATAATAGTGAAATTTATGTGATAAACACTTCATGTGAAGAACAGCCTTCCTTGATTCGTATTTAGTAAGCATTCATGAATGTATTATGGTGCACTTGGCCAATCACAATAGATATGTTTTTGATGTTTGTTTACAAAACGCTAGTTTTAAACACCACATTTTTCAACGTAGTTGGTAGGGCTTTTTAATTTGTTTTTCTTTTTCCGTAGGCTAATTAAGCTCTCCGAAATGGAGACAAAGTTATCGTGTAGAAGGCATTTCATTCAATATTTATGTATTAAATATTCTTTTTATATAAATTTAGCGTAAGTAATGGAATCAGGCGTCACTTTGCGGAAATCGATAACAATCAAAATACAAAATCAATATGTCGTGTTAATTCCGCCAATTGTCAGTTTAATCATGCCGGGATGCAATTTGCACCGCCCTCCCGCCCGCAAAAATGTGCATATGCAAGAAGGACAATATAAAAAAGAAAATTACATGTGCTAACTCGTCGCTAGTCTCCTTCGAGCACTCGACGGGTTAACATCCCTTGAGAATGATCCGTGGAGGACTGAAACACGTGTTGGGTATCGTTCTAGCGCATGTAATTTGCTTTTTTATATTGTCCTTCTTGCATGTGCACATTTTTGCGGGCTGGAATATATAGAAGACTTTGTGTCCAAACGATACGAACTTTCCGGGCCCGAAGAATTGGACGGCTCATCGTCCAATTCTTCGGGCCCGGAAAGTTGAAGGCTTGATTTTTTTTTATTATTAAAAGCATTTAATAATAATCTAACAATTATCTTTACACTCTAAACTGCTATGGCGATATGCTTATATATGAGTTCTTAAAATTATAATCTTAAATGCTAAGTTTATTACTATACTATTCAATTTATTTTATTTTTTTCCGCGTAGAAATCAGTGTGGAAATATAAAGATTTATTTCGGAGTCTTATAGGCAGATAGACCACTCTTTATGAGAAGAGAACCTTAAACCGTCGGTTCTGAAATGTAATAATACTTGACATTTAGTTTATCATTATTTTTTAATATCAGATGGCAGTCCATCTATTGATTTTTATAGCTAGCCACAGAATAAAAGCGAGAACTGCCTAGAGACAGCTGCGTTCACGTAACAAAATATGTCTTTTCGCACTCAAAAATTTCAGAACATTTTCCAAGACGTCATATTTAGAAATGTAATGACTTAGTTTACAGATCAGCTAGTAACAGTCAGTCATTAGGGTTATATGCGCAGTTGGCGCCGCTAATTTGCGCATCGAAATAACCATGTTCTCATAACTGTGGCAAAAAAAAATTAGGTCTTCAGTTCAAGCCGACTATGAATGAATTACTTTGAAAGCGAATGAACTGCTTTCATACTTCATCACTGCGTAGCAAATTTAAAACGCTTGATCATCATCATATCAGCCGGAAGATGTCTACTGCTGCACATATGTGTCCCCAAAGTTACGTAGTCGACACTCGTCAGCCTTTTTGCCCTAGTGGCCAGAATTGGGTTCTACAAGCTACGTGCCCTGCCCACTGCTACTACAGCTTAGCAATGAATCGGGCTTTGTCAGTTACGTGAGGTAAGAGAGGCTTAAGTGATGCTATAGAGTGTCTTAAGAGCTGTTCGCTCAAAGAGCAGCCCGACTAGGGAACTACCTCCACCTTACAGAAGACATTCCTTAATAATAACATTAATAATTTTAATGTTGTGTTTCTGCGTGTGAGTAAGATCGCAAGAGCTCATCGGGGTGGGGGGAAGGGTCAGCGACACTTGCTTGCTGACTCTTAAAGGCCGGCAACGTACCCGAAACTCCTCTGGTGTTGCGAGTGTCCATAGGCAGCGGTGATAACTTACCATCAGGTGACCCGCTTGCTCGGTATAAAAAAATTCTCACAAGTTCACTATTCTAACATGTAGGCTTGTCCACGCTGCGACTTCCGGTTTGTGGTCGTCACACATATTATAGTTATTTCATTAAATAGCCCAATAGTCGCATTTGAGCTTCTTCAAATGGTTTCTTTAAAATAGGTTCTAAATTGTCCTTAATATCATATTGTAAATCAAGTTTTAATAATATCTAATGATTAATATTTATAAGTCGACGCACTGTGAGTTGCTAATAATGTTGTTAATATAAAATTACTTATGTTTCCACCCTGTTTTTTTTGTTTTTAAAGATAACGCCGCAGGGTACTTACTTTACAGACATAAAATTAACGGACACTAAGACCCAAAACAACTATTTAACAATACAACTCGCACAAATAGTTGGCGTTTACGGGAATCGAACCCAGGTTACGAAGTAGAGAGGTGACTGTCTAACCTTCTGCCCACACGTGTAGTAATTATATCCATTATATACCTAATTTTCAATTTCCTCGAAATTATTACCTAGAAACTCTAGTCTAAAATCCTAATTCTACCCAAAAACCTAATTAAATAACCGGATGACGACCACGTCAATCCAAAAATGACAAGTATGACCAATTCCACGTACATTTATATTTAGACGCGTTTAATCAAGGTGTCAGGGGGGCAGGAGGAGAGACGCCACAGAAAAATAAGAAATAGAAACGGCATGGCTGAAATTAAATAAAAAACAAATACGCGTAGATTATTAGATATGTGATTTATATTTGATAATATAGAATTATAATTATCACAGCTCCGCCCCCGTAGGTGATAGCGTGATAATATGTAGCCTTTATGTTAACCCGGCCTCTTAGTAATATTCATGAAAAATTTGAAGTAAATCCATGCAGTTCTTTCTGGTTTAGCCCGAACATACATACAGACAAACAGACAAAAATTCTAAAAACTATATTTTTGGCTTCGAGATGGATTATAGAACACCTTCCTAAATTTTTTGAAGTTATACTTCTTTTGGCGCGATGGAGAAAAATGATGAGAGTGAATTTTTACGATGCGCGCGCACACCGAGACCAAAAAATTTAACAGCATGAAGTTAGTTCTAGGTGGTATGAGAGTGAATTTTTACGATGCGCGTGCATCGTAAAAATAACAGCATGAAGTTAGTTCTAGGTGGTATGAAAATGAATGAGAGTGAATTTTTACGATGCGCGCGTATCGTAAAAATAACAGCGTGACGTTAGTTCTAGGTGGTATGAAAATTGATAACTATGTTCAAGTTGTATATTAAGCAGTATAACTTCTAACGCGTGTACATAAGTACGCACAAGTTTTTTTTTATGCCTTGTTCTCTACTGTTCGTCCGGTCAGATTATGGAACTCTCTTCCGCCATATATACGTCACTGCAAATCTATTCACTCATTCGAAAGACAAGTAACAAAACTTGAGAGGTGTCAAGGGACACCCGGATGGAACGAAGTTATTTCTTATTATTTATTATGTACAAAAAAACTGTATACACTCATCAAAAATAATCGTCGCGAAACCACACTGTTCAATGCGAAATAGAAATGAAAATATCTGGCTTGCTTTCTATAAGAGAGAGAGAGAAAGAGACAGACAGAGAAACATGCGCACGCCGCACAGCTGCAAAAAGTGTCGTGACAACTTTTCGTAAGATTTTTTTCTGTCTAGCCCCCTTTCACAACGCGCGAAAGAAGAAACTTCGTTCCAAAATCTAGTGTATTAGTAGTCCATTAGACCTAATATTTATAATTACATAGACTCACGCCTGTTTCCCATAGGGGTAGACAGAGACAACTGATTTCCATTTGTCACAATCATATTTATAGGTTTATGTATTTAAGTACTTATGAAATTATTAGTATGTTTGAGCAGGCCTCCGACAAAGTGGACCCACGATCTTGCAAGGAACCGGCCATTATGGAGATCCTTGGGGGAGGCCTTTGTCCAGCAGTGGACATCTTTCAGCTGATATAATGAAGTGTAGTATAGACCTACACACATTTATGTGGCTCTTTAAAATGTCGCGGGTCTGCTATAAGAAATTTCTTGCGCAATAAGCATTAATTTTGTACTAATTATTTCTTCTTACTCGTCTCCATCCATTGTATGTTTTGTATGTTACTACAAGAATAAATAAATAAAAAATAGATAGTGAAGACGAATATTGGTGACCACTTCTACAATATGTTATTGGTGCGATGTTCTGTGGTAGGGGCCGTCGCAATTAAACTACAGGTTGACAGATGACAAATTGTCCCAGGCCGAGTTCCGCTAGATATTGTATTTTGATCTTGGAGCTAAGATTGTGGATTTAGACCGTTGGCTTTGACTTTAGGTATAAAATGTATATATGGTGCGTAATAAAATATACACTCGTGAATACATTTCTTCTCCTCCTTCATGTTCCTGTTTACTGTGTGGCTAACGGCATAGAAAATTGCCTCCCCATTTCGTCCCGTTGGGGGCGTAATAGTAAGGTATATCTCTCGGAGAATGGCCAGCAGCGTCTCTCTGTGTAGTATGACCATCATACAACGATCACCAACCCGTCTACCAAGCAAGTCTAAAAACCAATTATGGCATATCCCTCCAAATTATGGAAACAACTCCGTTGTGGAAATCTTTTGGGGAGGCCTTTGTCCAGCTGTGGATGTCATGGGTGTTAGCTGTTTTTGCTGATTTCCTTCTTGGCTTACCTGGGTTTGAGTACAGTCGACGCGATATCAGATGCATAGTAGTGGGAGGGATGCATTTGTGGTGGGCTTGGGGGACGCCTCTTTGGTTGACTCAGAGGCAACCGTAGAGGCGTCCTCTTTACCTGACACGTCAGCTACGTTTGGAGGATTAAATTCTGCCATGGGCTAGTGTGCTCTCGCTGGTCGTAGAGATGTCTGTTGGAAATCCAGGGACATGGTGAGATAGGTTTTTAATGGGGTTGCGGTGGACTGGGTTGCGCTGCTGCCTTCCGGGCTTGGAGCATCCGCGATAGTTGGCGGGGTGACCCGGGGTCGGGCAGTTCCAAACATATCCATGAGTATGAATCTTCAAATAAAAGAGAACTAGTATTAAAATTGCTGTTAGTGCCTTTATACAGGGTGTAAGATGAATAGTGTACGTAACTTAAGGGAGCGCTCTTACCCATTAAAATGTAAAGTACTCCAGTAAAAATGTGTTAGACGGCCCTTCATTATAAACACTAGTCTATAATGAACGGAAACCGTTCCTAATATTGGTCTCCCTCTGTGTTATCTTAGCTAGACATTACGAATAGTCAGAGCTATACTCTCGCGGTTCCTTACAAAGTAATCGGGTAGTCGAGAACACTTGGCTCGAACTCACCTCTGCCGAATGATAAAATTGTATAATGACAAGACTGATATCCATCACAATTAATTAGGACTGTTTCGGAAAATGATAAGGTCTTAGGTAAGTTATATATTTAAAAACAAAATAAACATATAGTATATAATTATAATATGTAAAACGTAGCTCATTAAAATTTTGAATGTAGTGTTTACCAATAAGTAACTAGATTTAAAAAAATCCATGTTAATGTTTAAGTTATTAGTAAACCAAACAATAAAAAATAAACAAACAATGCCCATCCATTCTTTAATGTTACGTAGGGTTGGATTTCTTTTTACCTCTATACTGGCCATCATGAGTAGGTGGTATATATCTTATAAGTCTGAAAATATTCCCAAAATATGAAACGGTATTCAGCTTGATAGTAAAGCTTGCGTATGCTTCCTCATTAAAAACTTCATACTTTGTGATCTTATACGTCCAATTTACATCCAGCATTCGCCTGTAGCACAAAGTACATCTCCAATGCTTCAATACGTTTTCTGAATTTTTTTTCTTTGGTCCATATTATTAGCAATAAAGAAAACCAGTGGTCTAAATTCCGAACTTAAGTGATGAAATTCCCTCTAATGTTGCGAGTGTCCATGGGAAACGAGAAAAGATTGACAAAATAAATATACCTGGCTTGTCTGAATTTTACAAAGGGAAAGGGGAAGACTTTGTCGAACACTCTGACCATTTCTGAGATTTCGATCATGTATAAAGAATATTATGAGAAAAAAAGAGAATCTGTCTACCCCTCAGGGATCAGGCGTGAGTCTATGTATATATGCATAACGAGCAAGTGTGACTCACTTCTCGTTTGCCTGGCTATTTTATATTAAAAAAAATCCACACCTGAAGCCCATTTTTTTTATACCGTGTCACTGCTAACATTGTCTCATTTAGATTAATTACCTTCAATCTTTCATCAGCATCTACGTGAGATAGAACAATGTATTACAGACAGACAGGTGATAAATTAAGACTAACCTTTTGCACCCGGAACACGTCGGCAGGTGTACATTTAACATTTCCGGGTTCAAGTGTTGGGATCGCATTTTGACTGTATATTTTATACTAACTGTGCCCTGCGGTTTTGCCCACGTAAAATTTTATAAATGTTAGCCTATGTGTTAATCCAGTGTATCAGCTAACTCCATACCAAATTTTATTAAAATCGATCCAGCCGTTTAGACGTGAGGAAGTAACAAACATACACACTCACAAACTTTATTATATTAGTATGGTATAACCATAATAATAATATCCGGAGATATTATTTACACACGGCCATCTGATCCCAAACTAAGCAGAGGTTGTACTATGGAAACGAGATAATTGATATATTACGTATACTACTTTTGTTTGGTTTAATTTGTGAGCGTCTCCGTGCTTCGGCGGGCACGTTCAGCTGTCGGTCCCGGTTGTAGTCATTAGACAACAGTCGTTAATGTCAGAGGCCTACTGGGCGGCTTGAGCAACTCTGACACTAGGATTACCACTACCCATACGATAAGTAAGTACCTAAGTACTACTTTTGTTCTGTAAATACATACTTATATAGATAAATTACACCTAGACCCAAAACAAAATGACAATGCACACAAATATCTGTCCCGGGTAGGAATCAAACCCACGATTTGAGGCGAGAAAAGGCAAGCATTTACCAACCACGCCAACCGGCCCGTCATCGGCACTATATAGGTTTCCCTTCTCGGCTTTGCCTGCGTGGACATTAATTTATAATTTTTTGCGAGTCAAATGTTTGCGCTACAGTAGGCTTTAGCTATAGTCCCCCTAAACATGATCTCTAGGTATCGCTAAAGGGTAGGATAATTTGTTTGAAGTAGGGCACAGCAAAACTTAATCAATATTTGCAGCATGAATAGTCATGACTATGTTAATATTCTAACACTGTGCATGAATAAGGTCAGGACTTATCTGTAAGTCCCACAATACCTGGTAACATGGGTGTTACTTAAAACATGTCAAAGATTAAGGATAACCGTTTACCATCCTGTTGGCACTATGATTATTTATCGAATTGGAATAAAAATATTAAATGATAGAAATATATATGTCGGTCACCGTAGCCTAGTTGGTAGTGCAGGGCCTACGAAGCTGGTGGTCCTGGGTTCGAATCCCGGTAAGTGCAAATATTTGTGTGATGAGCATGAATATTTGTTTTTGAGTCTGTATGGATGTTTTCTATGTATTTAAGTATTTATCTATCTATATAAGTATGTGTATGATCGCCTGGTACCCATAGTACAAGCTTTGCTTAGTTTGGGGCTAGGATGATCTGCGTTTCATATTTTATAGAATTGTATTTTAAATAAAACACTATGACCAGTGATAATATCATTTTAGTACGTATATACATCGAAATATATCTGATAAGACAATATTTTGTTAGCAGAAAATGTGGAGGACAGCTATTAAAAACAGAATATTAAGAATTACGTCCCACTCCATTTAAATTATACCTTTGCAAAACTCGAAACATCTTTCATTTCATGTCGAAAAATTAAATATGTATATTAGATTTACAAACAACGAAGAAATTGCGTTGCATGTTACAGCATGTACAAAAGCGGGGCATTTTGCAATACATTGCTCAGATTAATTGGCAAACTAAACTCTTTAAGTTTCACCCATAACTTATGTTACACCTTATATAGTTATGTTTGTAAAGTCCTCCGCGAAATTTATTTCCCTAGTGCGGGCAATGCCATTCTATTAAAAAAAGAAAGAAACAAGTTTTTATGTTCGAGTTTCTAATTTCTACCTGACATCCAACGTCACAATCCCTACAATTTCCACTACATTATCCATATTCAATTTGCTCGCATCACTTATGTATGCGACCTAAATAATCACACTATTCCTATTAAGCACATTCTCTTTCAACAAGACTAATTATTTTCTAAACGCCGTTTGACACAGCAGCTAAACGCATTGGTACTGTACTAAATTTATTTCACAGTACGTCAATTAACCTGAGCGGTGCATGTAAATCATTCATGCATGTTGCAACTTTGTTGCGTTGTCGCTAAACGTCTGATTTACGAATAGTACAAACACTTAGTGAACTGGGTCTATATTTCTAGTACAATAAATGGTATTTTGGGGTATTTGTGTACTCGACTTCTTAGGTAAGCACAAGCAAATGTTGACCGTATAACAAAACATCTTTTTAAATGTTCTACTTTTGTCTCTACCCCATAGGCGCTCACGGAATCCGTCCGGCGATTTTTTTTTCAAAGAAGTATATCTTTTATCATACGATAAAATAAGTGATATATAAAACATGGTCAACAAGAATCTATATCTATACATATAATAAAATCGCAGGAAAATCAAAACTGTACATTGAATATTTTTTAAAGGATACTTGGGGCGTGATCTACAATCGATATCGAAGCAGAAAAATATAGATTTTAGATTTTTTGTCTGTTTGTCTGTATGTATGTCAGGGCTAAATTCAAAAAGTATTTAATGGATTTACTTCAAATTTTGCATGAATATTACTGAGAGGTCGGATCAACATATAGGCTACACATAATCACGCTATCACCTACGGGGGAGGAGCTGTGATAATTTATAAAATGTAACGCGGGTAAAACCGCGGTGCATAGCTATTTTTAATAAAAAAAATATTTGTAATTTCAAATAGGTGTTTTCGCCAAGTATATAGCCAACGCTACAAAATTCATCATAACAGCTGTACGATGTCCACCGCTGGATAAAAGCTTCCCCCAAGAATCATCTTGGGGGAGACAGGGAGAAGGGGGATATGTCATAATCGCCACGCTTGGCAGAAAGGTTGGCGATCGCAGCATTCCACGAAATTCATCTTGTTATCATTAAACTAGAATTATTATCTTGCATCCCTCTTTAAATTTACGTTTTAAAAAATGTAGAATCTACTCCAACATTTCTGTACTATTAACAATTGATTTAAGCAACATTTTTATATGGGACAGTTTCGGAAGTATTCCATATCGAATAAACAAATAATTTTTAAAATCAGTTCACACACATCTGTAAAATACATACAAAAACAAACAGTTAAATTGATAACCTGCTTCATTGCGACGGTCACCGTAGCCTAGTTGGTAGTGATCCTGCCTACGAAGCTGGTGGTCCTGGGTTCGAATCCCGGTACGTGCAAATATTTGTGTGATGAGCATGAATATTTGTTTCTGAGTCATGGATATTTTCTATGTATATAAGTATTTATCTATCTATATAAGTATTTATATCGTCGCCTGGTACCCATAGTACAGCCAGCTCCAAAAGTCGATGAACAGAATGTATATTTAACAGTACAGTTACGGCGTCAAATCAGGGTAATCTAATGATATATTTAATAGATGTGCTGGCGTCTGTACAGACTTTTATCCATTAAATATTATCATTAGATTACCCTGATTTGACGCCGTAACTGTACTGTTATGTTAAATATACATTCTGTTCATCGACTTTTGGTGCTGACTGTACAAGCTTTGCTTAGTTTGGGGCTAGGATGATCAGTGTGACATTGTCCCCAGATATTATTATTAGAAGTTAAAAATAAACAGTAATCTAACTTCAATAAATATAGATATGAAGATGAACAAAAGTGGAATCAATTTGAAAGTATATTTTTTTATCTTATTGATCTTTCTTTCGCCTTCTTTTATGAGATAAGAACTACGTTACGGAGTACGGACTTTACAAAACACACCCGTAGTCATAACAACCGGATATGGCTCACATAATTAGTTTGCCTATACTCATCATCATCAACATATCAGCCAAAAGACACCCATTGATAAATGACTACCCAAAGATCTGCAAAACTATCGGTCTTGCGCTACTCACATCCAGCGACCCTCACAAGATCATCGGTTTATCTTCTAGGAGGCCTGCCCACGCTGCATCTTCCGGTTTGGGGTCGCCACTCGTTCACTTGCCTTTGTGGGAATCGTAACCGAAATACAGGGCGATTTAAACTAGGTAACTCCGAACGTACAGCTATGGTGGGCACAGTTCCAAATTACAAAATATTATAAGTAAATAGCCAAGTTGTATAATTTACGATTGACTACACTGCCACAAAAGATAAAGGCGCGTCCACTCTACTAAACATTGAAACCTAAATACAGCGCTGTCTATCACCTAAACATTAACATTTCCACTTACATCTCATAAACTTCTTCCATCACCTGACCACCTCACATCCAGCGCTTAAGCGCTTCATAATTTACGACCTCATAAACCTGTGTCCGCTTTTAAAGTCTATGAAATAGTATGGTTTTGACGTGTAGCGCTGCAGCGCCATCATTCACTTTACAACATCAAAGCAAGCATTCATTGCGCGTTATATTGTTTATTTTGTATACTTTGTTACGTTGAAAGAGCAATGGAGTGGAAATGAGGTGCGATGATTTTTGTAAGTTGTTGAAAAGAGTTAAAGATGAGTAATGGGTGATTTTACAGTTGTTTTTGTGTAGGGGTTAGGGTATTAGTGCTATGTGCGTCATATTTTTATTTTTATAGTGATATCAGATTATTAAAGATTTATAACGAAATTATAACAAGATCACGTCACCGTTAATTAACATCAAATTAAAAAAAAGTATTTTATATTGTTTACTAGCGTTGAAGAAATATCAAATATTTATAGGATTATTGTAGGTACTTGTTTAATATACATATTATTAGGTTAGAACGCTACACTCTGTAGAACATTTTACATTTTCAAGTTATACTAGTCCATCCATGGATTGTCTGGAAGAAATCGCTATTTACGATAGCACTGCAAAGTCATCAAATTCTCTACACCTAATGTGAAACAGGTGGCTACCAATGTACAGCTTAATGGGGCTGGATTGACCCCTGTTGAGTCAACTGTGTTCTTGGGTATCACAATTGATTCAAAACTACAATGGGGCCCACAAATAGAAAAACTATCAGGCAAATTAAGTTCTGCTGCATATGCTGTTAAAACTATAAGGCGGCTTACTGATGTGGATACAGCTAGAATGGTTTATTTCAGTTATTTTCATAGTATAATATCCTATGGAATTCTTCTCTGGGGTAGCGCTGCGGACATTAACACCATATTTGTATTGCAAAAAAGAGCTGTAAGAGCGATATATAAACTTGGTCCGCGAGAATCTTTGAGAGAGAAGTTTAAAGAGATTAACATTCTGACTGTGGCATGTCAGTATATATATGACAATCTAATTTATATGCATAAATATAACGACTCCTTCTGTAAAAGGAGTGATACTCATAATATAAATACTAGATATAAGCATAACTTTGTGTTACATACCACCCGTCTCCACAAAGTAAGTAACTCTTTTATGGGGCAATGTATAAGATTCTATAACAAACTTCCCAATGATATCCGAGAAATGTCTATGAATAAGTTTAAAAGAATTATAAAAGCCAAATTGTGTAGCAGGGCTTTCTACAAAACTTTTGATTATTTAAGTGACAAAACAGCTTGGGATTGAGTCGCTCTAAATTAACACATTTAAATACAATGAAATTTTATGTCAGAAATAAATATTTTAAAAAAAGGATTCCTACTGAGTTTTCTGGCAGTGTTTCTCAGTAGCTGCCACGTCATGCACTGCACGGTAGGGTAAAAAAAAATGACGATTCCACACAAATGTAATGTTTTAACGGAATAAATGACTTTTTCATTTCATTTCATTTGTTCATTATTTTAGACACTAAGTCTTTTTTTCTGTAAACAGTTTTATATTTTGTACAATAACATGAATCAATTTATTTAAGGTCGACGATGAATTAAGACCGTGGGAATATAATTGGCCAAGATTTTTCATGTAAGCATCATTTTAAAACCAGTTTCCTACGCGACCAATGTTGCTATGTTAAATATTGCTGATAGGCCAAATTCGTTGGAAAATATTGTGACAATCTACACTTGCCTGGTCCGGTGCAGCAGTGAAAGCTTATTAGGCTAACTATACTCGTAATATCAAAAAATAATTGGACGTCTGAGATATTTACAATACAATTCTCTTAGTTGTGCACCAAATATATCACAACAGCATAAAATAAATATTGAATTCGTATACCTATATAATATGTATTAAGCATGAAAGGAAATCTACGGCGTTAGAATCTACGGCTGTATAATCTATCACAACCCTAAATTGATTAATTTACTGCTGCGACAGATTATAATCTTATACAATTTAAAAAAGACATGCTTATAAGTATAGCAATGCTTATAAGCGGAGCTTTATTTGTAATTTGGTCGTCTTCGGTATTCGTTATTTCAACCAGCTACTTCGTAACGTTTGTAAGCTTTTCTATCAACATATTGAAGTAAGAATGCCTTTCTACATATTTATTGATTTACCTCATTCCTGAGTGTATCGGACTTAGGCACGAAGGGTTCCGTTCCATCGATTGACATGATTTTTTGTTATTACTTTAATATTTATAATAATAATCATTTATTTTGTAAACTTATAGAAATGGGTTACATTACATAATGAATAACGATGAAAGTTTTTTTATAGAATTCAATATTAATAATACTTATAGACTAAACACAAAGTTAGTATTATGGAAATGTGAATATGTGTGTGTGCATAGTGTGTGCGCGCGGGCGTGTGTGAGTGTGTGTATGTTACCTGTTTATTTTATTTCATCACAGTATCTTCGGTGGCACCATATTTTAATCTTACTATAGAACGAATTTATGTAATTATGGATACCAACTTAAAATGTTAACTTATTTTATACATTTTTATATACTGTGGACACGGGTCTCAATCGCGATAAATATATAGGCTAGTCATTACCTTGGTTACCCGACGTTTCGGCATGGATTGCACCAGCCGTGGTCACGGGTCGACCGGTGTGGCTCGGCAGCGTCGTCTCCGTGAAGCTCGGGTTTCGGTATCTACCCTCGCATGGTCTTGATATTTTTCTTTTACGAAACTGTCGGTACACACGACACTAATGACATCAGCGCCCGGGCGCACTACGTTGGTTACGCGACGTATCCGTCTTCCTGGTTGAAATTTATATGTTTCTTTATTTCAATCGGTTCACGTACTATTCTGGAGTAATAGTGACGATCGGTGGAGAGGACCTGTGGCTTGTGTAATTGAGACCCGTGTCCACAGTTTGTACAAATCGCGAAAGTTTAAAAACATTATTTTCTACATTTAAGTTGCATGTAAATTCGGTACTCTCACTGTTCACAAATGTTCGCCCATAATTCGCATTACTTCTCTACATTTTACTCCGAATCCATTTGTCCTACATCTTCAATCACATACTGTTCTAAACAAGACTTATCAGAGTCAGATCTCCTGGAAACGTACCACCTGGCAACCGTGTTAGTTTGATGTTAATCTTGTAAATATTTAGCAATAAATTGTGTGAATTATTATTTGATTCTTGGAGACAGATTTATGTTTTGCCTTATTTATGTATAGATCAGCTTAACTAACTAGTTCTACTACCAATCCTGTGATCAATTTGAACTTTAATGAGTGTATTTGTAGTGTTCTAGATGTAATCGACTTGGTTTTACTGGTTTATAAGCAATCTGTAATGTTAAACACTCAGACCACAGTCATTTTTAAGGGTTTTGCAGAGTTGTTGGTCGTTGAAATAGGGTATCATCTTCCCAAAGGAATAAATAAATAAATGGCTCCCAAATAAATTTACTAAATTCACCAAGGTTTTTTTGATCGCAAAATATAAGAAAGTCTATTGAAATTAGCCCATTTTCAACATCAAAGTTAATATCCTAAATATATATAATTATAGTTTAAATGGATTGGTTAATTAGTTAGGCGGTTAACTCTATGTAGTGCTCTCCTTACCCGTGTGCTTCTAATTGATAGGTTTAGATTTTATTACAAGCCGTTGGAGTTCAAACTATGGTGACAACTATTTTCTTACTGCCATATACATGCTGTCCTCCAAGAAGTTTATTAGTTCATTACTTTATTCGTTATTTTGTAGCATAATTATTTTAATAGGCAGCATAATTATTTTGATGCATGGCAATATTATTTTTTAATGGTTAGCCAAATAACGTTTTAATAATTAGCATAATAATGATGATGGATAACACTATTATTCGTGTTACAATAATTATGTAATTGTCGATGGGTTAGTTGTTTGATTGTTTAAAATGGGTAGCACAATTATTTTAGGTCGGCACCATAATTATTTTTCATGGATAACAAAATTATTTAAATAAATAATAATTGTTTAAATATTTACATAGTATTATTGTTTTTGAAAGGTTATGTAACGACTGTGATGCTTCACATAATTGTCTATAATTAATTAGTCTAATTCAAACCATACACTAATACCTAGCCAAACAAACAAAACTTAAACAAATCAGACAGTGGTTAGTTGGTAAACCACAATTTTATTGGTACGCTAGCTTTTACCCACTACTTCGTCCACGTGGTAGTTGATATCAGACTTCGATGAGGTTAAAATTATCGCCATTATATTTATTAGATAGATTTTAAATTTTGGGTAGAATATTAAAAAGCAATGAGAGACGAGTTTAATTAAATCTTTCAAAGAATATAAATACCAAGATTGAAGTTAATCAGACCAAGAACAGACGTTGTTCCACTCAAACTAAGCAACCTTTTTTCACCCCTTTAGGTGTTGAATTTCCAAAAATCCTTTCTCAGTACACACTTACGTCACGTAAGGAACATTTGTGCAAAATTTAATGGTTCTAGCGGTTTCATCTGTGCGTTGATCGATCAGTCAGTCAGTTTCTACTTATATATATATATATATATATATATAGGTTTAAATATTACATATCAAATGTATAAAGCATCTATTAGAAAATTTATGAACGTAGTGATGATATTTTCGTTTCGAAAATAATGTAAACAAATGGCTTTTCCAGTCACTGCTACGTGATATATGACTTGATGCAAGAATTCTGTTGATAATCGGTTTCAAGATTTTACTCTCCGCCCACAAATGAGATACCTCAGGTCTACTCATACCTCTGGTATTTTATACTGCTCCTTGAATGAAATTAGATTCAGAATTAAGAGCGGCAAAACTATAAACATGAACACTGGAATCGTGAGAATCTAGGTATTTGTGATTTTACGAGTACTTAGGTATTTGCGAGTAGATATCAAATATTCGATTTTAATAGTCACTAAATTTTATTAACTAGCGCATGTTAACATATTGAGTTTACGAAACTGTAATATTTGTACAATGTGTAACAAAAATAGTTGAACAAAATTTAAGGAGCCCTGACCCGTCCATCAATTAACAATGTAGAAATAAAAATTAAATAATTTTGAGTCCCTATGCAAAATGCATTTAAAGTGTATAATTTTCTGGTGTATTTTGAATCCTGATGTGCTACATGATGTTCAATTGGTAAATTCTTGCCTTTCACGCCGCAGGTCGTAGGTTCGATCCCAACCCAGGACAGATATTTGTGCCGGAACATGTCCTGTTCTGATTCTGGGTGTAATTATCTATATAAGTATGTATTTACTAAAGAAAACTAGTATAATGTATTAAATCATTTATCACGTTTCCATAGTACATGCTGTGATTAGTTTTGGATCAGATGGCCGTGTGTGAATAATGTCCCAGGATATTATTATTACTAGTAGTTTTATTGAGAAATTAGGTTCCTTAATTCTATCTACTAATGAAACTAAACGACTTAAACAAAACCCGTTTGGGAAATGTTAAAATGTTTATTTAGCTCATAGTTATAATAATGGTTAAAATAAAATAAATAAAATAAAATAAAAAAGGTTTTTATTCACGTAGACTTTAAAAAAGCGCTTGTAAATAGTCAGAACATGTTTGTAGTAATATAGTTGTATAGGTACATTAGATATTATTTCTAGTAACATAGATATTTAGGTACATCTTGTATGAAAACATTTATAAAATTTATTTTATTACAGAAATGATATTTAGCTAGCTCGTATCAAGTTATTGTCAAGAGATTATGTTTAATTATCTAGTTTAAGTCTAATATTTTTACTACATATTGTCAATGGTTCTGTCTATATTAAAGGTATTATTATTATGACGGACCTTGTGTTAATAACGACGGTCGCGCTTTAATGCTACCACCGGATCCAATGCGCCCCAACTGAGAAGACCCAGCGAAACAAACTCAGTGGGTTCATCTACTACCGGTTTCAACACGACCCAGTTGAGACGGTCCGGCGAAACATACTCAAGCGGGCATGAACACGGGATTTGGTCCAATTAGAGTAATTATTTAGTAGGCAAACACAATATATGCTCGATCGGTTGTCTGAATGCTTATTATTTTAGATTATATTTAGGTATACAAAAGAAAAACTTCGAAACAATAACATTATTCATTTTGAGACAGAGTCAATAATTTTAAATTAAGTATATGATAGCAATCATTTACAGATAGTTCACGTAACACAGCAGATCAGTCATGTCTATATGGCTACAAGATCTCCAGCGAGCAATGTGCAGGTAGGAAGTGAGAGCCAGACGTCTTTGTCATCGATGTACTCTTTAGTGGTGTAATAACCCCTAGCCATAAGTATACGTTTAATATGTGTTTTAAAACTTGTGTCAGGCAGATCAGTAATTTGAGTAGGAAGCTTGTTATAAAACCTAATACAATTTCCTAAAAATGATTTATTAGTTTTGCTTACTCTAAAGCCTGGCATGGCTAGTTTGTTTTTATTCCTAGTATTTATATTATGCAGTTCACTTTTCTTTTTATAATTATGAATATTTTTTCTAACAAACATTATATTCTGATATATATATTCCGATGGCACAGTAAGTATATTTATTTCTTTAAACAAATTTCGCAGTTCACAGAATACATCTGTAAGTAGATGTATTCTGTGAACCGCATTAAGGATTTTACACAAAAATAAAAAATATATAATAATTTTAGGGGCTCCCCATACATAGAACTGAAACTCAATTTTTTTTTCATTGTACCCATACATTTGCGGTATCTATGAATAGGTCTTCAAAAATGATATTAAGATTCCTAATATCATTTTTTTCTAAACTGAATAGTTTGCGCGAGAGACACTTCCAAAACGGAAAAATGAGTGTCCCCCTGTAACTTCTGAATTTTTATTTTTGTGTAAAAACCTTAATGTGGTTCACAGAATACATCTACTTACCATGTTTCAACAGTACAGCTCTTATAGTTTCAGAAAAAAATGGCTGTGACATACGGACGGACAGACAGACAGACACACATGACGAATCTATAAGGGTTCCGTTTTTTGCCACGGAACACTAAAAATGGCAACGTTATGGAAACTTTTGGGGATGCCTATGTCCAGTAGTGGACGGTATCAGACTGATGATGAAGAATCGCCTACTATTTGTAGTATACTTTGTATATCTTTGACGACCTAATTTCAATAATCCATTTAGAAAAATTTTAAATAAATAGCTTTAAAGGCATTTCATATTTGATTCAGTGATTACGTATACTTCTAATCACTGATTCAAATATAAAATTCCTGCTTGAGTCCATATGAAATTAGCTCTACATATTTATTTTATAATTTAATCTTTTCCTGAATGTACCTATATCCTATTACAGTTCAGACAGTAATACAAGCGATGTACTCAACATAATTACATAAATAATGTACTACATGAAATTAAAATAAATGTTCATATATTTTTTCTTTGAACTCCATGGCTTTCTCCTTTAATATGAGTGTCTGACAGCATTTCATTCATTCAACAAAGCTTACTTCTCCCCCGAACTAAGCATGGCGCTCGAGGTAGGCTGTGAGCGCAGATTGTCAGAATAACAATAGGACAGGACAATGCGAGGTGGGCGAAACAACCGGACTCTTTGTGGCAAAATATAGCCAAAGAGCAAGATGTAGAGGTGTTAAAAATAAATAGAAATGTTTCTTGACTACCAAGTTGGCAAGTAAACATTCACACCATGCTATGGTAAGCACTTACTGTAGCTTACCATACTTGCAACACGTAACCGTGGCATTATTGACGCAATGTGCTCCAGCGACTGATCTACACACATGGCCACATATTAACATAATACGGCTAAAACTTAGAGTATATTCTGTAAAGTGGAGGTAAATCACTACTTATCTTAAAAATATGATATTTAAGTTAATACAAAATATTTATTTAAAAATACTAAAACTTACGTATTATAAATCTACGGACTAAATACCAAATGTCTTAAACTTCTTGTACAATATTTGACCCATGAACGTAACTTCGGCGGGTAATATCAGCTAAGGCTAAGGCTTTATGCGCTACTGTAAGTTCGTACACTATTATAGTTACGGGCGCAGGCTAACTAGAGTACTTAATATAAGGTTGCTAATTTTAACGTATTTAGACAGGAAATTGGAAAATCATTACTCGAACAGAGACTTAATATTGATGTATTTTCTTTTTCTCCATCTACATAACCGTTTGTAATGACGAGTGACTACCGTCATATATGTATGTCAGAATATATCGGTGTATCTTGCACACATTGAAGCTAGGTGCTTTGTTGATCTTTAATAAAGTTAACATAATTTATAGGTGCATTATTCTGACAGTTTTACATTAATCTTCAGCTATGATAGCATAATTACGAAAATTATATAGTATTTTTTTTTTTACGGGACTAGTCCCTCCCTCTTACCCATCACTGCAACTCCTGTAAGCCAGGATCAACAGTGGCACACAATGAAATGACACTGAGCGGTGAAGCTCAGGCATGTCCCGAGGAATTGCTTTAACTGTCTTGGATCCCGCAACGAGTATAATCAGAAAGAGAAAAAGGAGGAGTTAGAAAATGAATAGTTCCACTTCCCTCCAGAGCAAAGCGGGAGACAGAATGATGTAAAGAGGCATAGCATCATAAAATGAGAGATTTGCAACTAGAGAAGCCAGCTACATAAGCACCGCGGATCAAGTTAAGGGTCCTAAGTGAGCTGTTATATTTGATTACAATAGTAGGTATGGCAAAAGCGCTTAAACGCACGGAAGTTGTTCCTTGTTGCCACAAGATCCGTATAATAAACTACTCGAGATATTGGTTGCAAGCTGTTTAACATAATATAACGCTGATTTTGCCAGAGATCACACTCCCAAGGGATGTGGTGAGTAGTTTGTTCATATTCGTTACTGGAAGTTGAGCATAGACAGATTGGTGAAGATACTATTATATAGTGTAGATGAAAATTTGATAATTTAATTTAGACGTGAAGTCTTCGTCTGAGAAAGAATAACAGCGCCACCCCATACCATCCCGTGGGTGTTGTAAAGGAGACTAAGTAATACACCAGGTAGTCGGACATCAGCGCCTCCTGTATACTAGCTACCACCTAACTGTGGTCACCAACTCGCATGCCGACGAGACGACTACGACAAACTTCTCCAAATGGCAAATATAACCTTTGGGCGAGGCCTATGTCCGGCAGTAGACGATATCAGGCTGAAACAATTATTTAATACTAGCCGTGACCCGCGGTTTTACCCGCGTTAAATTTTATAAATTATCACAGCTCCTTCCCCGTAGATGATAGCGTGATAATATGTAGCCTATATGTTGACCCAACTTATTAGTAATATTCTTGCAAAATTTGAAGTAAATCCATGGAGTACTTTTTGAGTTTAGCCTGGACATACATACAGACAAACAGACACACAGGCAAAAATTCTAAAAACTATATTTTTGGCTTCGATATCGTTTGTAGATCACGCCCCAAGTATCCTTTAAAAAAAATATTCAATGTACAGTTTTGACTTTCCTACGATTTTATTATTATTTAATTAATATTGTACGAAAATTCCTCAGAGAGGGCAGAAACATGTAGGCATTTAACTATGTACCTGCACTAAAACCTTTGACACCAATATTTATCCAAACATAGTTGAAAGGTGCCGGCATACCTCTAGATACAATACCAGAGGTTTAATATGACGGTTTAGCCCTCCGTCTATTGTTGTGCTAAATTTTATTCTTAAACTAATAGACGCAAGATGTTTCCAACGTTATCGTATTGAGATAAAGTTGATTTTAACTGAGAGTTTTAATAGAGTGATAGTTGTAAGTGTTATAAAAGTTCTAACTAAAAGATGTTGTCTGCTCAATTGTCTTAGTTATGAAATGCCTAAAAAAATAGTCTTTAGCTTTGTTTGTTTGAGGTCTGCAATATTATTGTTGGGGGAATCTATATAGGTAGCCATATAAATTGATCATAAAGATATTAGAAGAGAAGTAAATAAAATAAACATATATTATTATTATATATATTATTTAGTAGATTTAATGAAGAATGTCTTTTCATCCAGCATACATAATAGTTAATTTCCTCGTGGGAATCTTTTACTGTTTATTAGAAGTATAAGTAATTATTTATTCATCTTTATACAAGGTTTAACATAGGTAGTGGAGGAAACTTAAGCAGCACTTTCTGCCCGCGAAACTTCACAAACACTTCTAACAACAATACAAACTACATAAAAAATCTTTCAGCGGATTCTTGCATGCGAAGTATAAGTTTATCCATTTAGTGTATACATTCCAAATTATGAGATAAATATAGCTTTATTCTTAGCTAGTAGAAGATTCAGTAGCAAATTCAGCTTTACTTAAGAAGAAGTTAAGTATTAAATATTTTTCGCTGTGGCTTCTCTTCCATATGCCGCTGTTAATAAAACCTCCAGTCATACAACTTTAATATGGCATCTTATTTTAGCATGTATTACTTTAAATTAATTCTACCAGTCATCAATGCAGCTCGCAGTTGACGTGGTGGTAAGCAATCAGCGTAATTTTCAAGACAACCGTCAACAGAATGAGTCTTTCCATATCACAAAATCGCTCAGATGAGCTTTGGAGAATTTACTAACACGTTTGTCAAGTTCGCACGTTCTGTCAACTAAAAGAACTTTTCTTCAGTCAAAGTGATCAATATTACTCGTAACAATAAAATAAATTTCATAGACTGCCATCTGATCCCAAACTAGGCACAACCTGTGCGAGAGAACTGTTAAACATTCCTATATATTTCTAAATATATGTACACATATTTAAGATAAATTACACCCAGACAACAACAGAACAAATAACATGATTATTTGTTCTGTTGTTGTCTGGGTGTAATTTATCACACAAAGTTTTGTCCTGGATGGGGATCGAACCCACAACGTTTGGCTTAGCAGTCAGGGTCACTAACCACTAAAAAAACAAGCAAGTCTAGTCAATAAGTATTTACAAAATAAATACTTTTAATATACACGCCCTACATGCTTTAATATTTGAGTCAGTTAATAAATATAGGTAAAGGTTCCTCCGTGTCGTAATAAACTGTAAATATTTTCATTGCAACATACCTACATTAAATTTATTGATTAGGTGCTGTCAAAGTTAGGGATCCGTAGCAAAATAGGTCAAATACTATATAATATATTTGGTTATATATAAGAGCCCTATTTAGATTGAAAGAATATTAAAAGAAATACCTATAATGAAAATATATTAAATCATTGTATAGTTCAGCAATGGGTTTTTTATATTACTGGATTTATGCTTTACAAGCCGTCTCCTTTAAAAGTGAGAAAAAAGAGAAGATAAATAAAAGTTACAACCATCATGACACGTGTGTTTTTGTTTAAATCCTACAAAAAATATCATTTTTCCTAATCCAGTATCCATTTCGCTGTTTTAACGTGGTAATTGAGTAAACAACACCTAAACGTAAATGATCACAGTTATTAATTAGTAATATTTTAGTCAAGAGGTATACTTTTACACCGCTGATAAAGTCGACGTTTTAAATTCAAAATCTAGAATAGCAAAAAAGTAATATTTCTCCTGGTCTCAAGAATTACTCTATTGTAAAAAGGCAATAAAATAATAAATTTACTTATAAAAGAGGAAGACCAAAAATGAGAAATAAGATGTGATCTCAAGATATCTGACTAGCAATAAAGTCTCGGAAAACGACGCCTCCAAGGAGCAAAGTGAGAGCAGAAATTGATCAAATCAAAATCAAATCAAATCAATGTTTATTGTATGAAATTTGGTACAAAAAGAGGATCTTATTCTATACATACATAGTTCTCAAAAATCAACCATACAGGTGTACACAATTGATAAAATTACTTCTCACCATCAGATGGCATTAATACCTGTTAAGGAGAGAAAAGATGGTATTAAATACCTGCCATATTACTGACAACATAAATCTATCAGAGAACTGGCAACAGTGTCTCTATGGGTACTATGACCAACTGCCATCGCCAAACCGTCTGGCTAGCGTGGCGATTATAACGTACCATTCTAAATTATGTAATACACTGTGGTAATATTTTGGATGGGCTTTGTCCACAGCCGGATAAAAGTAACCAAAGTTATATAGCTGGCATGATGAGAGAGACAAATTGTTTCGTAGAGAGAACGTGTCGCGTCGCTTCTACAACTAGTCTCTTCCCGCTTATATTATCATCGCCATCTTATTGGTTGATTACAATGTGGCAAAATACAATGCCTCCGAGTTCATTCAAACACTTGTAGGCTATAATATATCCTAGGTAGTTAACTTATCTCCATTAAGAATGGCCATTGTACCCGAAATAAAGCTAGCAGAGAATAATAGCAGTAGGTACATTATGAAACCAATCACAAACATCTCAGTCAATCACTCGTAAATATACCTTGGCGGCAAAGTCCTATAAATCATTCTTTATTCATAATAAACATTTTAAACATCTTTAATAATTTATGTTCTTATGATACATTCCTTTTTACCTACAGCCAGTTCAGAATCTGGCTACTCTGAGAAGAACTGGCAATAAATACAGAGGAATATTTTTATAAAAAAACGAGTATTCTTCTTTTTTTGACTTTGGGAGTAAGCTTTTGAATGCGTGACGAGAGTGTTACCTACGAAAATAAGTTTGATCGGGCAAAGCGAACGGAACTTGAGAGGAAGATATAGGTTAGTGAAGATAGAAAGAGGGAGGGTTACATTTTGTGTAGTCTACACACGACTGAAGTAAAACTTAGATATACGAAACGTATCTGGCTATGAGAGTGAGAGAGAAGGAAAATGTGGGCTCGCACCTCTATCTGCTACCCCTACAATAATAAACGAAACGTAACTCCTCTCTTCACTAACTTATACTTCTCTATCATATTCGATTCGCCTCGCACGATCAGACTTTTCGTAACGCTCTCCTCACGCTTTCACCAGCTTACTCCTTAAGTCTAGCGAGTGAAAAAAAAGCTTTAGTTCCAAAATGTTTTCTACTATTACAACAACATTTGGCTGTTTTTGACTTATCATTAACTTATACTCGAATCTATCAACTTACAACTTCATGGATGGAGCAGTGTTCTCAATGTTAAATATGTACAATAGTGATAATATTCCAAGGTATTATAGTTTCACCTCTTGAATTACTTGTGCATAAGGATGTATTTTTATCATAGAAGTCGTCAAGTTTTGATTATCATAAAAAGAAAAAACTTGCCATAGATTCCAGAGGACTTTTTGCCACACCCATTCATTACTCCGTTCGCCTACATTGTAACATTACTTCGCAATGATGCCTGGATACCGTGTCTCCTATTTAAGATCCTTCAAAATCTCTCATACAATTTATTTCCCTTGTATTTATTAGTATGTTTTAGATGTGTTAAATAGCCTACCCTCTGCGGTAGGCTTTTTAACACATCTAAAACATACTAATAATACTTAAATAATGGAGAAACATACTGCCCATTTTGCTGCGTCATTTAAGTATTATTAGTATGTTTTGGATACATACACACGCAATACTCATTTTCTACTCAGTTGCACCTCTTGCGGGCCTGCTGGAAGATATTTTTATAAAAATAAGCAGCACCTTTGCGTAATGATTTCCTTCTTTTCATGTCTATCGTTGTGAAATAAAAACAATAAAAACGTAGTACTATCAAAATCAAATACAGAATAAAGAATCATAAATACTATACAGGTATAAACACTCTGGTACTCTTCCCTCATCGAATCTAAATAATATACAGAACCATCATCAATTTAACACATCCACGGCACATCGTATAACCACGCTATAACAACAAACATGCGCCGGCGCTTGTTTTCTTAACATTTTTATTCCACACGTGTGGAAGGAATGAGATATTCATGTATTTTTGTTATTTTATTTGGTGTGCGAATAATTTCTGAACAGCTTTTGGGCAGTTTTTAAAATCTTGAATGTTTTATAGACCATTTTATTTTTCTGAGAATGAGTTTTCTTGGAATAATCATCTTTTGAGCGGAATGAGTTAGAAGTGCGATGTATTTCACGCTATTCTTCCCGGAAGAACCCTTTAGAGGGAGGTCCCCTTAGGAAGTGTTTTGGCATCTACTTGGATCGTATGGAGTGCATAAGCCAATCCTGTGGTCGATTGTGAATTGTCTCTTTAACCTGATATTGCATTTAGTTGTAGTATTTAGAACGAGCCAAGACACCGCCTTACTACGTCATATCCCCAGCAGCTGGATGTCCTAATACTCATACCGCAATACCTCCTACTCAAGATTACAATAATCAATCAAGCTTTAATTAGATACATCTTCCCTACATAATGTCAGTTAAATGACGTCTACAGCTGGACTAACGCCACCCACAGATCTCCACAATGAAATTGTGCCCATCTTTTGAAAGGATATGCCATTGTCGCTATTGCCTTATAGTACAACTTAATATTCAAAAAAGGTTGGAGGGTCCGCGTCTCCTACAACTGGAGCCTCGCAACACTCACCTCGCACACTGAAGACACCTTTTTTTGTTCTTAAATATCGCTTTCAACAGTTTAAATATATTCTTTCTCTCTTTCTGATTAAACTCGTTGCGGGATCCAAGACAGTTAAAGCGATTCCCCGGGACATGCCTGAGCTTCACCACTCAGTGTCATTTCATTGTGTGCCACTGTTGATTCTGGCTTACAGGAGTTGCAGTGGTGGGTAAGAGGGAGGGACTAGTCCCGTATAAAAAAAAAGTTTAAATATCTGCTTACTGATCGTATGGGCAGTGGTTACCCCAGTGTCAGAGTGGTTCAAGCCGCCCAGTGGGCTTCTGACATGGTTTAACGACTGTTGCCTAATGGCTATAACCGGAACCGATAGCTTAACGTGCTCTCCGTCGCACGTAGACGCTTACCAATTAAACCACTTTGAGGGTCACCCATCTATAGACTGACCGCGACCCTAGTTGCTTAACATCGTCAATCACTTAGAGACCGGTAAGAGCATCAGGCTATGAGATTTTATTATATTCGTAAACTAGCTGTGCCCCGCGGTTTTACCTGCGTTAAATTTTATAAATTATCACATCTTTTTTCCAAAAGTAGTCATTTCTTTATTGATTAGTGTTACATTTTCATCGCATTTCAATCTTTTTCGTCATCATGGATACGTTAAAAATTCGAGTAATTATGAAATATGAGTACCGTCGTGGCAGCAACGCGGCACAAGCGGCACGCAACATCAACGACGTTTACGGAGCTAACACTACAAACCAACGCACCACCTGTTATTGGTTTGCTCGCTTCCGTTCTGGAAATTTCGACCTGAAAAATGAACCTCGCGGTCGTCCGAAGACTTTGGTCGACAATGACGAATTAAAGGCGGTTGTGGAAGCTGATGATACACAATCTACGGCTGAATTAGCAGCAGCTTTCGACGTTAGCGTCAAAACAATATTGGTCCATTTGCGTCAAATTGGCAAGGTAAAAAAGCTTGACAAATGGGTGCCCCACGAACTCAATGATCGCCAGCGCGAAGTACGCGTCGAGACGTGCCTTGCACTGCTCAACAGACACACAAATGAAGGAATTTTGAACCGCATTGTTACCTGCGATGAAAAATGGATTCTGTTTGATAACCGCAAGCGCTCAGCAAGTTGGTTGGATCCTGGTTCAGCACCTAAACAATGCCCTAAACGAAAACTTACCCCTAGAAAAGTGATGGTCACTGTTTGGTGGTCTAGCGCCGGTGTGATTCATCACAGCTTCTTACCAAACGGGGTGAGCATTACTGCAGATGTGTACTGTGAAGAACTGAGCACAATGATGGAGAAGCTGGCGCATCTCCAACCAGCATTGGTCAATCGCTCGTCTCCGCTGCTCCTGCACGACAACGCGCGACCTCATACTGCACAGCAGACGGTCTCCAAGTTGCAAGAACTGGGGTTGGAAGCTCTCCGTCATCCGCCCTACTCACCAGACCTTGCGCCTACAGACTACTACTTTTTCCAGAATTTGGATAACTTCTTGGCGGGAAAAAAATTCAATACCCGAGAGGCAGTACAAAATGCCTTTGAAGAATTTGTTGCCTCCCGTCCAGCTGATTTCTTTAAGAAGGGCATCAATAAACTGCCACTGCGATGGCAAAGATGCATTGATTGCATGGGTGATTACTTCGATTAATACAAATAAAAAAATTGATGAAAAAAATTCGTTTAAATTTTTTCATACAAAACGGCAATTTCATAGGTAAAGACCTATTATTATATTTAGTTGGTAGTGCTCCTGCCTACGAAGCTGGTGGTCCTGGGTTCGAATCCCGGTAAGTGCAAATATTTGTGTGATGTGCACGAATATTTGTTTCTGAGTCATGGATGTTTTCTATGTATTTAAGTATTTATCTATCTATATAAGTATGCATATCGTCGCCTGGTACCCATAGTACAAGCTTTGCTTTATTTTGGGGCTAGGATGATCTGTGTGACATTGTCCCTAGATATTATTATTACATTTATTACATAAACCAATGTTTATGTAATAAATGTAATAATGGTGATAAAGTAAATGTTGTAGCTCTTTTTATAGTTTTTTACATGGATTTATTCCAAACCTGCCCCGAAAACCCTAAACGGGTCGCGAGTTAGGTTAGGAAGATTCAAACAGCTATTATTTGTTGAAATAATTAAAAGGTCTTTATTTCCATTAATTACATAGTTCATAACCCAGTGTACATTTGTGTGAGGTTGCGAGGGGTTATATATGAGGTTTTGAGTGGAGGTAAATAAAACAATAGATTATTTATTTTTTGTAACTACATTAATTTTATTGATATTATTATTAATTTATCCTTAGTATTACTTCATCTAAGAATATCTTCATATAAGTACCAAACAATAATAATTATCACATAGCACAAAGCAACATTGGGTTTATTGAGAACTTCACTCATTCGGATAATGCTTGTCTTCTTAGTCGGGGCAAACGAATGTTGCAATTAACACATTGCAAACTCGTCATTTTAATTAAATGATAAAGCGTCTTTTCGTGAATCCACTGTCTACAGACATATATTATAGCACGGAGGAACTGATGCTGAACTCACGTAATATCTGCAAGATTATTTGCTAAATTGATGACATGTATCAAAACAACAGCAATAAATACCTGACAGATTGTCTTTGCCTGTCAATCAATAATTGCCATGAACAAAAAAATATTGACGACGAAAATCGTTCCTATTCTAAATCATTAATTATCGTAATAATTATTACGATTTAATGCAACTACTGTGCTTTCTTAGGTATAATAAATAAGTCTATAATTATATGATTTATATGTAATGTTGTTCCCATTTATAAATAATTAATTATAATTTCGACATTTATATTATTTTACACATGGCAATTTCTGTAAACGTAACTGCGTTTAGTTTACGATTTTAATACGTTTATTTATTGAAAATAATTGAAATATTCTTTTTGATTTTATTAATTAATCCCAAGTTCTAAAAATATTATACTTACATTAAAATCAATACCTTAGTTGTCTTAACAAGTGGTACAAACTATATAGCTGAACAACAACGGAAGTATGCGATACGAATTCTGCCATTCTCTTTTAGCCCGGACATACATACAGATAAACAGACAAAAGTTCCTAAAACTATATTTTTGGTTTCGATATCGATTGTAGATCACGCCCCAATTATCCTTTTAAAAAATATTCAATGTACAGTTTTGACTTTCTTACAATTTTATTATATGTATAGATTTAACCATTTTTGTTCTCGTTAGTACCGGTGAGAAGTGAAAGTATATTACGACGAGAGCGGGGCATTAAGGGACGAGGGGAGAGCCACGCCAATTGTACTGATTGCCGTCAATTGCTGGCAATAGAGCGCGCACGCAGAGGTAGCGATCCGCCATGACCTGCCTTATTGATGAGAATGGAGATAACTTGTTCAGGGTGTTTATGTGTTCACTACTCTTCGATTCAAATTTTTGTGCGTAGTACAATCCAGGAGGACGTAAGGAGAAATATAGTCGTATAAAACGGGATCAGTAATGATGGGTTACAATGCTAAAACACTTAACAGATGTTTTTATATATTGTGGACACGGGTTTCAATCGCAATTACGATAAAATAAAATAAAAAAGGTTTTTATTCACGTAGACTTTTAAAAAGCGCTTGTAAATAGTCAAAACATGTTTGTAGTAATATAGTTGTATACATTATTTTAGGCAAATCATTACCTTTAGGTTACCCGACGTTGCGGCATGGATTGCACCAGCCGTGTTCAAGGGTGAGTCGACCCGTGACCACGGCTGGTGCAATCCATAAGGGTAATTTTATTGGTAGGTGATTTTAATGGATCTTATACGAACTTATCGTATAGCCAGTGGTATGGACCCTAGGGTAGTGGCAGAGTTGTTCCCAGTAGGTGACTGTTATCTAATGACTACAATCCATGGAACGAACGACAGCTCCACGCGCTCTCCTAATCACGGCGGTACTCAGAAATTGAACCACTTTGGTCCCCCATCTATGGATTAACCGCAAGCATAGTTGCGTAACCTCCCCGATTACTTAGGGACTGGTGAGAGCATTTAGGTATGAGCCTTTGAATGGATATAAAGTTATGAGGGAATATCAAACAATATTGAGTAGGCATTTTTGATTCACCGGAATGTAATATTAGTAGTTGAGTAAGCAATGCACCGACTACATATGAAATATGAAGATATATATAATTTTATACAAAACTTAACGTATCTGAATCGGCAATATAATAAATATCTTCGCAATCATCATAATATTAATCCATGAAACAAACACTTCGTACCCTTTTTACGAATATTGTCGGACGAAGGAGCATGTAATTTGAAACAGTTAAAGTTAATTTTGAGAAGAAGTGCAATAGCTAATATTTGTTATCTCATCATATCAGCCGAAAGACGTCCACTGCTGGACAAAGGCCTCCCCCAAGGATATCCACAATAGCCGGTCCTGCGCAGCCCGCATCCAACGGCTTCCCGCAAGATCGTTGGTCCACCTTGTAGGGAGCCTGCCCACGTTGCGTCTTCCGGTTCGTATTATATTTTTATCAAATAGAATTATGTTTTTATCAAATATTAGAAGTAAATTATTTTAATTAAAGAACATAGTACACACTAACGAAACTGAGAAGTGATTACAAACTTAGAATAGAATCTTGATGGTCAAATTTTGAACAAGTGTAATTTCTAGTATAATATATATAATAGACTGTCATTGTTCAAGTATTTCACGCAGTTACAATCGACTTACCTCAATTATGTTACGGCCCTTAATTACAAATTTACCTCGACGACTTGGCTGCCTTAATAAAGATATCACACATCCCAAGATCATTCACATCGATGAAATGCCCTCTCCGAACCCGCACGGGTACATAGTTTGTAGTTACAGTTCTGTTTTTATAATAATATTTAGATTTTTTTACAATAATATCCTGGGACATTATTCACCCATGGCCATCTGATCCCAAACTGAACAGGGCTTGTACTATGGAAACCAGATAAATGATAAATTACATATACTACTTTTCATTTGAAATACATACTTATTTAGATAATTACACCCAGACTCAGGTCTGGTATACTCATAGTCAGATAACTGATATACTAAGTTCGTGCACCCATAATGCAGTCTCACTATCACATAATGTATTAGTAGTAAATCACATAATGTCGAGGCCGATCCTCGACACACACCTCTACGCTGGGTCGTCGCCCGCGCCGGACATGCCCAATTGCAACTCAATAAAGGTGCGTTTGCCTCTGACCCGCCTTGAACTTCGTGGTGCAGCTGCTGAGAGTCTAGGGTTCACTGATTATTCCCGTGAGAAGATGGCTAATACTTATAAACATTCGGAATTATGGCTGATCTCATATTCTAGTATTTCACTAGGTGTATGAATAAGCTAATAGGCAAAAATAGAGTGATAATAAAACTATTCAAACCAGTAAAAATTATGTTTATAAAACTTTTTCTTAGTCATAAAATGTCTAGTAAAAATAACTTGATATATTTTTTATATTTGTTAAGAATTCTTTCTATGCAACTCAATGCTTGAAACATTTATGTTTATGGTTTTTTAAAGAATTGTAATAGAATTTTGTTATATGGTATAATCAATACAGTTCAAAAAATATATACCATTTTAAATTACATATAATTATGTTATTCTACAGCCATTGAGATAGCGGTAGCGTATTCAACCGAAGATATTGAGGTCCTGGGTACAAACCCGGGTCAGGCCAAAAATATGAGTCTTGGAGTCAAAGGTATTTATAAAAACTTGTGCCTCGGAGAGCACGAAAAGCCATCGTTCTTGTACTTGATCTTGTTCCGGTCGTGTCGTTAGTCACCACATCGGATCGTGAGAATGCTGTAATAGAAAGTACTCCTGGTTTGCGCACACGATTGTGCACTATAATAAGCCCCGGGCAGATGGCTACCTCTATTGAGACTGTCCGCCGTGGCCGAAATTCGGCTAGGAGGACACACAATAATCACGAGTTTTAGGATGACCTTTGCCATCCATGACACTAAGTATTCATTAGAATCGATTAAATGCCCCCTGTGATCTTCAATCCGACGAGCGGTCTACGACTCCACGTACTCCGTAGAGTGGAAGTTGCACAAAACGCCCCTAAAGTTTACCCTCTTATGTATCTATTGCTTTTTTAAATCGGTGTATGTTTTTTTTTGTTCAATTTAAGCATCTGTGTTTCACTCTGGCTGGAGCTGCAAATCAGTGCTGCAATAATCTGTAGCGCAATTCAGAGCTACAGCCAATTAGACACGTCATACCGGTACATTTTTTTAACTGTCTGTTATTAAATTGATCCCGGCAAATAAATAACTGTATGTACCTAGAAATAATTTTGTAAACTTGACTATAATACTACAAACATGTTCTGACTATTTACAAGCGCGTTTTTAAAGTCTACGTGAATAACAACCTTTTTTATTTATTTTATTTTGCTTACTTTTATATTCACGTCAGTAATTGCCCTGAGCTGAGGTTCGAAGATCAATTTTTAGATTGTAGACGTATATCCAAGATGGCTTGAGACCACGTTATCCTATATTATCTGGTGAAAAAGTGACTCTGAAAATCAAATATTCCTCTGGAAAGCTTTAAGTTCACAAGTGTACTGATCAATGAGTCAGGTCTACCACCTTTTATTGTCGCTTTCATACGGCGGTGTCCGGTTGCCATCCGCGAGCACAATTGAAATGATAGACAGAAACTCTTACCACTTGTTAAGCTGATTTAAACCGTATCATATCAAATATATAGTCAAGTTTTGGTTAGCTGTATAGTTAAAGGTCTAATCTAGGGAATTTATGTGTAGTTACATACCTTTGTTTTGTGTCAGTGGCAATGAAGAGCGGTACAGCTCATGAACACAATGATATGTAAACAGGATACTTACTTCTATTTTTACTCTTTGAGCTTAGGAGTAGTCGCTCTTAGCCAGTTGAACTTAACAGTCCGTAAGTGATCTAATAATGTCCTCCTAGCCGAATTTCAGCCACGGCGGCCAGTCTCAACAGAGATTAGCCATCTGCGCGGGACATATTATAGTGCTCAAGTGTGTGCGCAAACACAGGAGCACTTTCTATTCCATCACTCTCATGATCCGATGGGACGCCTATGCGACAAGACCGGAAAGAGGTCAGGTACAGGACCGACGGCTTTACGTGCTCTCCGAGGCACGGGGGTATAATACCGCCAACTCCCAGACTTCGGGCTGATGCTGAGAATTTTTTCTTTTTACAGTAATGTCCCAAAATCACTTTTTGGCCCGACCTGGGATTTGAACCCAGGACCTCGTTCTATGCGGGTGAACACGCTACCGCTAGACCAACAATGCAGTCAAGTCAGTGATCTAGTGAGGTGAAGCACCTTGCCTAATTCAGTCTATTGATAGGTGACCGTCAAAGTAATTTGATTTTTGAACGGCTCCGCACTTGGGAGAGCCCGTCATTTCACTCCCGGTCGTTGTCGTTAGATATTAGATTATTTTATTTTATTGTTTAATATTTTTGATTATTGTTTATAACTTCATTGAAATAATGTAGCTACTTGGCTGAATAATATTAAAGATAAAAATTAATTGCTGTGCCCTAACAGGGTTCATGTTAATACCAATATGATGTTGTAACACCAATATTGTACAAATGATTACAATAAAGAATTCTATTGTATTGTATTGATAACAGTAGTCTTTTTTTAAATAGAACTTTACGCACTTTGGAATTGGTTAGTAAGCTGGTGAGTAAATGACGAGAACGTTACAAAAACCGTGTTCAGGTGAGGCGAACGGAAGTTTTAAGGGAGATATAAGTAAGTGAAGATAAAATTCTATTTAAAAGAGAGGGTTACCTTTCATATATTACTGTAGGGGTAAGAGAGGTGCATGAACACATTTTTTCTCTCTTTCTCTCACAGCCAGGTATATTATGGAGCTCTAGGAGTTTTACTTTAGTCCTGTGGTCTGAAGCGTACTCACACACATGCACATCACTATCCACAAAATAATCTATACATATAATAAAATCGTAGGAAAGTCAAAACTGTACATTGAATATTTTTTTAAAGGATACTTGGGGCGTGATCTACAATCGGTATCAAAGCTAAAAATAAAGTTTTTAGAATATTTGTCTGTTTATCTGTTTGTCTGTATGTATGTCCGGGCTAAACTCAAAAAGTATTGCATGGATTTACTTCAAATTTTGCATGAATATTACTATGAGGTCAGGTCAACATATAGGGTACATATTATCACGCTATCACCTACGGGGGAGGAGCCGTGATAATTCATAAAGTTTAACGCGGGTAAAACCGCGGGGCACAGCTAGTACTAATATATGACGGTCACCGAAGCCTAGTTGGTAGCGTTCCTGCCTACGAAGCTGGTGGTCCTGGGTTCGAATCCCGGTAAGTGCAAATATTTGTATGATGAGCACGAATATTTGTTTCTTACTCATGGATGTTTTCTACGTATTTAGGTATTTATCTATCTATATAAGTATGTATATCGTTGCCTAGTACCCATAGTACAAGCTTTGCTTAATTTGGGGTTAGGATGATCTGTGTGACATTGTCCCTAGATAGGTAGATATTATATATAGATAGATAGTAGTAGCATGGTAATTGAAGGACTGCGTAGAATGGAAATACCAAAATAAATAACTAATGAAAGACGGTAAGCCATGAAAGAGGCTTCCAGGGCGGCTTGAACTACTCTGACCCTAGTTTAACTACTACCCATACGATACAGAAGAAAGACACTTAAATAAATAACAAGTCTTTAATAAAATTTAATTTGATTTCTGTCATGTAGTAGTACTAATAAGATAACGTATTGTGATTTTGTCATTTTTCCCTTAGAAAGTCACCATATAAATCTAGTAAGTGCCTACCCTCTTACCAAAACATGATTATAACTGCAAAAAATAAACTCATTTTCATTACAAACAGCCAAATAACTCAAAATAAATTCGACCACTCTGCGTAACACACTTCACTGAATATACCTTCAAACTACTATAACAACATGAAAATAATAAAAAGTTAACTCTGCATTGCTATTTTCAAACAAACCACGAAAAATGTGCTGACCATTGCCAGCGATGTAACAAGAAATGAAGCGGAAAGTCAATGTGAAGGAAGACTGGGGTAAAAAGTCGTGGTCCAGTAATAGTCAAAGTTAGTTTTTCATAGGCCCACTAATGTTAATGTTCCTTGTTGATATACGACAAGTGACCACTACTTCCACTCAAATTTATAACTATGGCCCTACCTAGTAAGGAAACTTTCATACTAAGTCTGTTAAACTACTTTGTAAATGGAAATTACCAATTATTTTTTGTGTCGGTACTTTGAAAAGTTGGCGCGGTTAATAACTATTGTTAGCACTTAGTAAAAACATATGACATTTCGGACACAACTTTTTCTAGGTTTAGGTATAGAACAAAGTGGCGCTATTTTAACAATGATTTACATAGGTTATGTTGGCCACACTTTATGTTTCTCTTATCCTACTTCAGTATAAGGGTGGTTTTATGAAAAATAAGCGGTGCCCCGCGGTTTTACCCGCCTTAAACTTTATAAATTATAACCTAAGTGTTAATCCAGGGTGCCAGCTACCTTTATACCAAATTTTATTAAAATCGCTCCAGCGGTTTAGAGGTGAAGAAGTAACAAACATACACACTTACACACTCACAAACTTTCGCCTTTATAATATTAATGTGATAAGGGAATGTTTGTACCTACTATAAAAAGTCGATACATGATACTATGACCTTTTCATGGTCAGTAAAACGGCAGCAGTCTCAAAGATGCGTATATTTTTTCTTGGAGAATAAATCAATAATTACAGTCCAGAATGTATGTAGAAATCTACATACATTCTGGACTGAAATTATTGACAAAATAAAGAATTATTAATTTTATTAAGAACTACTCGTTTTTTCTTCTTTAATAATAATACATTCCGCTTAAGTTTAGGAATATTGTATGTTTTTATATCATTGTTGCGACTTTAGCCAGCCACCTCTATGGTTTGTGAACAATAAACTAGGTTGAGGATCTATAGAGTTCTAAACGCATAGTCAGTGAAAAGATGGGTGATCGCTTAAGTGGATATTTTTTATCATCTCTATCTTTCTTTCCTTTTCAACTGTAGTAATCAAAACACAGTTGTTAAGAAACGTCCGTGACATACTAAATACAATTTAAAAACAAAAGTATTTATTCACGTAAACTTTAAAAAAGCAGTGATATATAGTCAGAATAGGTTTGTAGTATTATAGGTAAGTATACATAATTATTTCCAAGTTTGTATAGATATGTAGATATACGGAACATTTAGAAATACTATTTAATTTGTTGTAGTATTGATTTTGTTATTTAACTAGGTTATTGTCAAACAGATTATTTATTAATAGTATTAGATATATTTTACTACATAATGTCTGAATGGTTCTGTCTCTACTAAGGTAAGTGTTCAATATTATTGTTATGGCGAATTTATGTTTATAACGACGGTCGCGCTTTAATACTGAATCTCTTGAACAACTCTGATATTAAGTTTACCATTTTCTTAATTTCTTTCAACAATAAATCTTCTTGCAAAATACCCTAAACCTAAAATACAATATTCATTCAAATCTGTTGAAAAAGTCGTGAGCAAACAAACATTCTCTCCTACATTATCACAAGATTTATGATAATGATTATTCATCTGCAACCTTCGCCCACGGCGCAAGGTGATGTCCGAACGGAAACGGAAGGGCGGCCACCCCCCCGTGTCTTAATTTCCGGTCACATCGCATCACAGATCTCCTTACGATTATGTTGCTCTTATCCTGGGTCGGTGCAAGGGTGGTTTTAGGAAAAATAAGGGAATGTTTCTACCTACTATAAAAAGTCGATACGTGATACTATAACATTTTTATCGTCAGTTAAAAGGCTAAAGTCTCAAAGTTTCGTATAATTATACAAAAAAGGTTATTTCATCAACAAGTACATTTGTTCTTTACAATGTGATTGAAGCCTCCATTTAGACTAGAACTTGTCTGTGTTAGGGGACTCCGCACTTCCGTAACTTCAGTGCAATATTAACTATTATTCTTGGAAAAAGATGGTTCTACATATTATTATATTGTCCGATGAAATAATTGACAAAATAAAGTATTTAATAACTTTAATAACAGTTCAGAAAAATCTAGCAAGGCAGTCTTTGGGGACTGTTGAAAGAAGTGAAAACTATTTTCTACACTTCTATTTTTTATCTACAATATAATAGCTAGATATACATATAAGCGTGACGTGACGATGAAGCGAGTTTCACGCTTTTTGTTCACATAAAAAGACATATATATATGTATATACACAGTATACATATAGCTCATGGGACGCGTTCCATGATTTTTGTTGAACCAAAAGTGCTAAAGAAGTATTCACTTCAAAAACTGTCCAATACGTGTCGGACCACTGAATGTAGAGTTCCGTATTTGCCTATCACAATAATGTAGACTAAGAAAAGAGCTTTTTGTTCTTTCATCTATACATATAATAAAATCGTAGGAAAGTCAAAACTGTACATTGAATATTTTTAAAAAAGGATACTCGGAGCATGATCTACAATCGATATCGAAGCCAAAAATATAGTTTTAGAATTTTTGTCTGTTTGTCTGTATGTATTTCCGGACTGAACTTAAAGAGTACTGCATGGATTTACTTCAAACTTTGCATGATTTTTACTAAGAAGACGGGTCAACATATTATCACGCTATCATCTACGGGGGAGGAGCTGTGATAATTTATAAAATGTAACGTGGGTAAAACCGCGGGGCACAGCTAGTATTATAATAATTAAACCATTTCGATGGTTCATAACGTCTAAAAACATAAACATAGAACGATATTGTATATGCCCTTAAGCAAATAAAGAATGTCACCAACATTAAAACGGCTATGATGTCGTACCGTGCGTATGTTGAGTCGTTACTACGGTATGGACTAATCACGTGGGGAAACAGCACTGACAACCATAGAGCATTCATTGCCCAGAAAAAATGTGTACGAGGCATGTATGGCATCCCTTATGATGAATCATGTCAACCAATTTTTAAAAAGCTTGGGTTGCTACCACTTCCTTCATTATATATTTATGAAGCGTGTATGTTTGTACATAAACATAAAGAACTATTTAAAAAAGTAGGAGAAATTTGTTCTAGAAGTCGGCGGGATCAACATAGACTTGTACTTGACGAGATCCCTAGGTCAACAAAATATAACAAAAGCAGTCTGGCTATGTGTGTACGTCTATATAATAAATTACCTAACAATCTAAAAATACTAGAATACAGATTATTTAGAATTGAGCTATATAAATGGTTAAATGGAAATAACTTCTATAGCACTAAGGAATTCCTGTAACTGAAATTTGCATGCCTTAATTTTTAAGCAAAACATGTATGGTCTAATTGTATTTTTAACAGCTTTGTATACCATGTTTTTTGGCAAATAAAGATATGACTTATGACTTATGACTTATGATAATAAGTATATATCTGGGTATACTGTTTGAAACGATTTTCTTTGAAATTATTTATTAAGAGCTACTCTTTCTTTCTTCTTTATCTTATGGGCAGTGGTTACCCTGGTGTCATAGTTGTTCAAGCCGCCCAGAGTAGGCCTCTGACATGGCTTATCGACTGTTGTCTAATTACTACAACTGGGATGCTCAGGAATTGAAGTACTTTTACGGTCACCCATCTATGGACTGATCGCGTGCTTATAAGCTTCACTTCGCCGATCACTTATGCCCATAAATTATCGGCGATTGGTGACTGCAACTGGCCATTAGCGCCATGAGAGCAACCTTTACTTTTTATTTTTAATTAAATAGTTATATATATAGTCCATAATGTACATTTTATGGACTTAAAAGAGTCTCATATCAGAATGATAAATGATAAAAAAGATTAAAGACAAAGTCTGAACTAGGAAATTAAATTTCCGTATCGCAGGGTACTTTACAAACATATAATTGACGGACACAAATTACATCCACATTAAGAACAACTACATCACACAAGAAGTTGTACTATTCGGGAATCGAGCCCGAGTCATTGATTGGGTGATTGGTATAGAGTAATATAAGAAAAAATTGCACTAAGGTATATAATATTAGGCTTACTTTGGAACCTAAAATCAATGACAATTGGATATTACAATCAAAATCAGTGATCAATTGAAATGGAATATTATCACTGATTTTAGGCAGTCACGAAGTGCGGTTGTAAGCCAAATGTTACGTATTTATGGCATCATCATGTCAGCCAAGTTACGTCCACTGCTGAACAATAATATCTATAATAATATAATATCTAGGGACAATGTCACACAGATCATCCTAGCCCCAAACTAAGCAAAGCTTGTACTATGGGTACCAGGTGATGATATACATACTTATATAGATAGATAAATACTTAAATACACAGAAAACATCCATGACTCAGAAACAAATATTCATGCTCATCACACAAATATTTGCACTTACCGGGGTTCGAACCCGGGACCACCAACTTCGTAGGCAGGAGCACTACCAACTAGGCTACGGTGATCGTCGAAACAAAAGCCTCCCCAAGGGATAAGGGGATATGCCATAATCACCACGCTTGGCAGACGGGTTGGTGATCGCAGCTCGATGGTCATATAATAGTATCGCAGTTTCATGATTATATTTTGTACTTATGTATATAGGTAAATTTGATGTTAGGTACTCAATATTTATTATCAGAATGAAGAAAGAACTATATGCGAATACCTAGCATCTTATTTCTTTCCATAAACACAATCGTGTAAAAAAACAAAAGCAATTTCCTATGAAACGATCCTATATCTTCAAAAATAATACAGACAAAATTCAAACCCGACCTTAGTAAGAAAAACATACATAATTTGACAAAACCCCGACCTAACCCTTGATGCGGCCATGCTGTCCCGATCACCTTATTCTACTCCATCACGGGGTGGACGGGGGAATATTGGAATATTTTTCATACAAACACGTCTCTACGTGGACACTTCCACTTGATACAATATTGCTGATTAGGGTGGGGTTACATGGACGTGGTAATATTTTTAGCTACCCACTTGTTTGTCACATGGAAATAAATAAATAATTAATATTTTGAGACATCCAGGCTACTTGTCTCTGAAGGAAACGCCCGCTCAAATGAAATTAAACCCTGCGTCGCGCGCAAGATATGTTAGAAACGTATAATTAACAAACACAGGACAAACGAAGACTCCTTTTGCGTTACAAAAATAGTTATACTGCGCGGGAATCAAACCCGGACACAAAGACACTTTTTGCAGCTGTGCGGCGTGCGCATGTTTCTCTGTCTGTTTCTCTGTCTGTCTCTCTCTCTCTCTCTCTCTCTCTTATAGAAAGCAAGCCAGATATTTTCATTTCTATTTCGCATTGAACAGTGTGGTGTCGCGACGATTATTTTTGTTGAGTGTATACAGGTTTTGTGTACATAATAAACAATAAGAAATAACTTCATTCCATCCGGGTGTCCCTTGACACCTCTCAAGTTTTTGTAATAATAATCTTAGCGTAAGTTTTCAAGAACTACACAAAAAAAAATATCATTCAAAAGTACCTTCAAAAAGCAACTAAGCTTTTTCAACTCACGTCAATCTTTTCCAGTCCGTAGGTGGTCTCATCACTGTCATACTGTGCTAATTTTATTTAGATTAAAATGTCTACGGCAGATAATAATGGAAAAGTACCAAATAGAAGCTGAAGCGCCAGGTGTATTAAATACACTTGAGTTTCTTAAAGTATAAAGAAATACAGGCGGGAAACTTTCCTAATGTCATGTAAACCTTTTTGGAAGCTGTAGGTGGTCGAGTCAGTGTTGGCGGTCAAACTTTATATATTTTATGTTTCGGCACACCGCTCCGCCCTCTCGCATTTATTACACCGCTTGGAGCTTTGAAAAAATATTGTATTGTACGAAATGTGGTTTGGATTATATCTGTCTACCATTTTCTGTAAGTAGATTACATTTATTTTTATCTTTAATTTGGGAAAAACGTGTACTTACTTACGTATACGTGAGCAGTGTTTTATGGCGCTAGAGCTGTTTAAGCCAACGCCTAGGCTTCGCCCATAATTGTACGTGAGATACTCTCGGGCCATATATGTATATATATACAGACTGGCCGAGGAGTTGACGTTAAAACGCAAAATTTTGATACTTTATGATGAGGAGAATCCGAATCACCCTCATAAATGTTCTAATATTTTGCGTAGTTTTCGGTGTAGAATTTTTTACTGATATTTTTCGTAATTTTCACTAACATCAGTTTTCTATGTTTTTCCCGTTCTGTTGAATATTTCTGGTTTAGTTTTTTGTGATAACTAGTTAGTATAGTTTAACCTAACTCCCTAAAAGTATGGTTAATCTAATCATTGCAGAACTGACTTAGAATTTATCCGAAAGTTCAAAATTAGGGTTTGGGCTCAGGACTCATAAATTTTCAAAGTATCAAATAAACGCAAAGTCGTAGAACATACATGAGGGTGATTCGGATACTCCTCATCATAAATTATCAACTACTCGGTCACCCAGTATTTTAAACTTTTTTGTATTAACAACAAGAACCTTTCCATCATAACTAATTTCAAATGCCCAACCATAAAAACATATTCCTCGTGCACCACCCTTCTTATACATCGGACGATATCTTGTTATAATAACGAACAGTCATCCAATACAGCGGGTGTCCGTTTACGACGGACCCCTAATCTCACGGAACCCACCTTGATATCGCCTTAATAAAGACGTCACGTGGACATTGCTCGTAAAAATCATGTGACGCGATATCTAAACTGTCGGAGGAAGATGTGTCCACGTCATTTGGACACGTTATGACCGAACGCTTATCTATGGAATATTGAAAATCAAGTCATGCAGGTGATCTGAAAAATAAATGGACATGGGACATGTGCTACCGCGTCGGTAGTTTTATGCAAACCCCCCCTCCCCCCACTCGCTAATGAACGCTGACAATCTTAATCAGACCCGAAAGCAAAATAATGATACCTGGTATGCATTTTTAAAGGTGTAGAGAGGTGTTTCACCAATCAAGCTGATCAGAGACCTAATAGAACTACTTACTAAACTTATATACCTACTCGTAAATATTTACAATCATAATCTCAAAAAAGGAACATCATAGATTTCATCACCCGGCAGGTATCGAACCAGCACGGTCTACATATCAGTAGTTGGTCTACAGTAGGCGCTCTGCGTTAAGCTACGACCGATACACATTTGACAAATCAAAGTCAGGATTCCCTTGATAACATTTTTTCTAATTCTTCTTCTTTCAATTCTCTCAGAGCTTTGCATTGGAAATAATGTTAAAAAAGTAAAATTTAATATACATTCATGTTGCGTCACCCCCGTACTGAGGTAGTCCACGAAGGGCACCCATCTGAATGGCACCTGCGCGAATGGCACCTAGCCTAGTCCACGAAAGGCACCTATCAATACTTTTGGCAGGTGCTCTTCGTGGATTCAATTTATTTTTTGCATTCTTGTCCACGAACGGCACCTACGTTAACCGTTACAGTAACCTAGGTTATTAAATGAAAACGTGGACTACCTCCCCGTACTAAGATCAACTTAAGTCCTTACTTGTTGTATACCTGAGATCAAATTTATTTACAATTCCTTATTTTTTTTTGTATTATACAACTTGACATTTTATAATTTGACATGTATTTCATAATTACTAATTTATTGACATTGTGTTAATTTATTGTGTGCGGGGCGTGGCTGATCTAAAAATATTGTTCACCATATGTATTTTATACATACATCCACGATAAACACATTTCATTTCATACAAGTTTTAACTAAATGTTAAATTAAATTAATTCTAGAGATTGAGTCATAGCTAGTTCAATACACCCCGTGTTGTTATTGCAAATTTTATTCACTGCGCAAAAAACTAAATTGAAATCGGTTTTCGTATTTTAGAATACTCATTGTTTTTTAACAGGCCAACAACTCGAAGCATTTACGCAGAAAATACAGGAGCATGCATGGATATTGGATACTAGAATGTATAACAAAATTAGGGGTAAACAGACAAATATTTATATATTAAAGTCCAAGCATTTTAAAATATTTTATTTTGTGTTATAAAGTATAGCTAGTAGTATGTTGTTCTATGGCTGGGTGTAATTTTATATAATACATACGTATCTAAAAATGTATAAGTAGGTTTATCATTTGTCTAGTTACCATAGTAACTACTCCGCCTAGTTTGGGATCAGATGGCTGTGTGTTAGTTGTCAAGATACTTATTTATGATATTTACTTAGTTTATATTGTACATTTCTTATATTGTACATTAGTGGTTGTTCGAGTGACAAAGTTATTCAAGCCTAAGAGTATTCCTCTGCTATCGTTTAACAGCTGCTGTCTCATGACAACAATCACGACCAACAGCTTAATGTGCCCTTCTAAAAACAAATGCGCTAGGACATTACCCTCATCTAAATAAGTACTCTTACGCAGATAGCTTACAGGCAAGTGAGACGTTTAAAACCGCGCAACTAGACGGAGCCATTTAAAGTTAGACCAATAGTGTAATATAACATTGTTAACAGGTATTAATATCGCGGGAAGCCGCTGGATGCGGGCAGCGCAGGACCAGCTATTGTGGAGGCCTTAGTCCAGCAGTAGACGTCTTTCAGCTGATATGATGATGATGATGATTAATGCGACTAATTTTAATTGTTATTTTCCCGTTCAACTTGCAGGGGCTGGTGAGCCCGTGTCCACGATCAAAGCCATTTGATAGAATCGTCGGGAAAAATACATTACAGGTTAGTTTCGGTAATATACGGGTAATAAGAATAATGTTGTATAATTATGATAGCAGGAAGTTTGAAAGTGTATACTACAAATCGTAATATTATAACAATATAGATATTATTATAGGATCGTATACGCCATATGTACTTTAGTATCCAGCGATGTGAGTGCATGCCTCATTCCTGTTGAAGTATTATTCATTTCTCTATTGAAACCAATAACTGAAAAGTCTACACGTTTCAAAATTTCATACTGTTATAAGAAAAAATATATTAGGGACATTTTTCTTAAAACCTTACGAAATTTCGACATACCAATACAGTTAACCTCTTCAAATATCAACAACTACTTTTGTTAGTCCTCATATTTATATCGAAGTAAAATATCGTAGTGTTCCCAATTTCTTTAGCAACAGAACACGAAGAGCAAAACACAGCTTGGAATAAATTCGCAATCAAACCGGAGAGGAAGGTGGGCGACAGTGGACAACAAATATAAAAGTAAGTAATAAAAAGCAGACGACGGCGCGATGACTGCCCAGCGACATGTGGCTGGACACTTGCATTTTTTAAAAATAAAATTTGCATACGTTTAGGGTCCCGCACGACCCGTGCACGCTTAGAGACATTTTTAAACAATATTACCCCAGCTAAGGAGTTTATAAAGCGGTTATACTGCGGTAAAGTACGGCAACTTGGGATCGTCTAATGAAATTGTTTTTGGCTATACGCTACGCTGTAAAGTTTTATTGAATTGGAAATTTTGTTTGCTAGAAACGTTTTTTGGTGATCAACTTGGCGGATTTTTGTGTTGAAAATAATTCTATATAAAAAGGAATTGGTAGCCATCTACATAACTTGTGCGAACGAAACCAAATGTTTACGAAAAACTAAATAAAATATAAATTGGAATTGTCTTATACCTATTTTAAATAGAAAACTGAATTGAATTGCTTTTTTTCTATTTAGTGTTCAATAAAAGTGGCTAGCATATCACATTGTTTATAAAAAGTAATCACTAGACACTTCCTATAATATTTGCAACCTGATTGTAAAATTTTAGATAGACGGTGGCTTCTTCTAGCAGTAGGGATTGCAATCTCAGATCATGAGCTTCAAATCCCAGAAATTTGTTTCTTCTTTTTTGTTTGTTATTTTTTAATAAATTTAATAACCTGGGATATTATTCACATCCAACAATTCGATCCCAAACTAAGCAGAGCTTGTACTACAGAAACCAGATAACTGATACTGATTACTATTTTTCTATTGTAAACACATAGTTGTACAGATAATTACACCATACTATTATTACCATTATTTTATTACTATGTGTGTAGGTATGTCTTGTGTTATTCGAAATAAATTATTCTATTTTATTTTTTAAACTAGGTGGATCGCATGGCATTTTGTATCTCTGCAGTGTGTGACCGGAGTTTATACTACATAATACTACTTTTCTTTTGTAAATATATACTTATATAGATAATTACACTAAGACTCAGTACAAACAGACATGTTCATGCATACAAATAGCTATCCTGGTAGGGAGTCGAACCCACGACCTACGGCGTGCAAGGCAAGCATTTACCAAACACGCTCCTGCCTTCTGGCAAAAATCGGTATCGTGCGTTGCGGCAATTTAGTTGTCAGATATGCCTCCTAAGTAGAAGCTCTCTATTTAGAAAGCTATCTGACAATGCATTAAGGAGAAGCATTGTTTATATGACAACACTACCTATTTAAAATACGGTATGAAATACAACCTATAGAAAAATACCAAAAATAGGTTATGCCTCATTTATGCCTCTCAGCTAGTTCCTCCATATATTGAACTGAGAAGTTTCTAAGTGGACTAAGAAATTAGACTAACAAACTGGTTTAGTTTAATTAGTTCAGTTTCATAGATAAATAGCTATCCTAAAGTCACTTCCACTTTATATCATTTACACCTTGTATATAGCAAAAGAAATGCCTAACCTAAGCTAATTTATGAAGCGTGTATGTTTGTACATAAACATAAAGAACTATTTAAAAAAGTAGGAGAAATTTGTTCTAGAAGTCGGCGGGATCAACATAGACTTGTACTTGACGAGATCCCTAGGTCAACAAAATATAACAAAAGCAGTCTGGCTATGTGTGTACGTCTATATAATAAATTACCTAACAATCTAAAAATACTAGAATACAGATTATTTAGAATTGAGCTATATAAATGGTTAAATGGAAATAACTTCTATAGCACTAAGGAATTCCTGTAACTGAAATTTGCATGCCTTAATTTTTAAGCAAAACATGTATGGTCTAATTGTATTTTTAACAGCTTTGTATACCATGTTTTTTGGCAAATAAAGATATGACTTATGACTTATGACTTATGATAATAAGTATATATCTGGGTATACTGTTTGAAACGATTTTCTTTGAAATTATTTATTAAGAGCTACTCTTTCTTTCTTCTTTATCTTATGGGCAGTGGTTACCCTGGTGTCATAGTTGTTCAAGCCGCCCAGAGTAGGCCTCTGACATGGCTTATCGACTGTTGTCTAATTACTACAACTGGGATGCTCAGGAATTGAAGTACTTTTACGGTCACCCATCTATGGACTGATCGCGTGCTTATAAGCTTCACTTCGCCGATCACTTATGCCCATAAATTATCGGCGATTGGTGACTGCAACTGGCCATTAGCGCCATGAGAGCAACCTTTACTTTTTATTTTTAATTAAATAGTTATATATATAGTCCATAATGTACATTTTATGGACTTAAAAGAGTCTCATATCAGAATGATAAATGATAAAAAAGATTAAAGACAAAGTCTGAACTAGGAAATTAAATTTCCGTATCGCAGGGTACTTTACAAACATATAATTGACGGACACAAATTACATCCACATTAAGAACAACTACATCACACAAGAAGTTGTACTATTCGGGAATCGAGCCCGAGTCATTGATTGGGTGATTGGTATAGAGTAATATAAGAAAAAATTGCACTAAGGTATATAATATTAGGCTTACTTTGGAACCTAAAATCAATGACAATTGGATATTACAATCAAAATCAGTGATCAATTGAAATGGAATATTATCACTGATTTTAGGCAGTCACGAAGTGCGGTTGTAAGCCAAATGTTACGTATTTATGGCATCATCATGTCAGCCAAGTTACGTCCACTGCTGAACAATAATATCTATAATAATATAATATCTAGGGACAATGTCACACAGATCATCCTAGCCCCAAACTAAGCAAAGCTTGTACTATGGGTACCAGGTGATGATATACATACTTATATAGATAGATAAATACTTAAATACACAGAAAACATCCATGACTCAGAAACAAATATTCATGCTCATCACACAAATATTTGCACTTACCGGGGTTCGAACCCGGGACCACCAACTTCGTAGGCAGGAGCACTACCAACTAGGCTACGGTGATCGTCGAAACAAAAGCCTCCCCAAGGGATAAGGGGATATGCCATAATCACCACGCTTGGCAGACGGGTTGGTGATCGCAGCTCGATGGTCATATAATAGTATCGCAGTTTCATGATTATATTTTGTACTTATGTATATAGGTAAATTTGATGTTAGGTACTCAATATTTATTATCAGAATGAAGAAAGAACTATATGCGAATACCTAGCATCTTATTTCTTTCCATAAACACAATCGTGTAAAAAAACAAAAGCAATTTCCTATGAAACGATCCTATATCTTCAAAAATAATACAGACAAAATTCAAACCCGACCTTAGTAAGAAAAACATACATAATTTGACAAAACCCCGACCTAACCCTTGATGCGGCCATGCTGTCCCGATCACCTTATTCTACTCCATCACGGGGTGGACGGGGGAATATTGGAATATTTTTCATACAAACACGTCTCTACGTGGACACTTCCACTTGATACAATATTGCTGATTAGGGTGGGGTTACATGGACGTGGTAATATTTTTAGCTACCCACTTGTTTGTCACATGGAAATAAATAAATAATTAATATTTTGAGACATCCAGGCTACTTGTCTCTGAAGGAAACGCCCGCTCAAATGAAATTAAACCCTGCGTCGCGCGCAAGATATGTTAGAAACGTATAATTAACAAACACAGGACAAACGAAGACTCCTTTTGCGTTACAAAAATAGTTATACTGCGCGGGAATCAAACCCGGACACAAAGACACTTTTTGCAGCTGTGCGGCGTGCGCATGTTTCTCTGTCTGTTTCTCTGTCTGTCTCTCTCTCTCTCTCTCTCTCTCTTATAGAAAGCAAGCCAGATATTTTCATTTCTATTTCGCATTGAACAGTGTGGTGTCGCGACGATTATTTTTGTTGAGTGTATACAGGTTTTGTGTACATAATAAACAATAAGAAATAACTTCATTCCATCCGGGTGTCCCTTGACACCTCTCAAGTTTTTGTAATAATAATCTTAGCGTAAGTTTTCAAGAACTACACAAAAAAAAATATCATTCAAAAGTACCTACAAAAAGCAACTAAGCTTTTTCAACTCACGTCAATCTTTTCCAGTCCGTAGGTGGTCTCATCACTGTCATACTGTGCTAATTTTATTTAGATTAAAATGTCTACGGCAGATAATAATGGAAAAGTACCAAATAGAAGCTGAAGCGCCAGGTGTATTAAATACACTTGAGTTTCTTAAAGTATAAAGAAATACAGGCGGGAAACTTTCCTAATGTCATGTAAACCTTTTTGGAAGCTGTAGGTGGTCGAGTCAGTGTTGGCGGTCAAACTTTATATATTTTATGTTTCGGCACACCGCTCCGCCCTCTCGCATTTATTACACCGCTTGGAGCTTTGAAAAAATATTGTATTGTACGAAATGTGGTTTGGATTATATCTGTCTACCATTTTCTGTAAGTAGATTACATTTATTTTTATCTTTAATTTGGGAAAAACGTGTACTTACTTACGTATACGTGAGCAGTGTTTTATGGCGCTAGAGCTGTTTAAGCCAACGCCTAGGCTTCGCCCATAATTGTACGTGAGATACTCTCGGGCCATATATGTATATATATACAGACTGGCCGAGGAGTTGACGTTAAAACGCAAAATTTTGATACTTTATGATGAGGAGAATCCGAATCACCCTCATAAATGTTCTAATATTTTGCGTAGTTTTCGGTGTAGAATTTTTTACTGATATTTTTCGTAATTTTCACTAACATCAGTTTTCTATGTTTTTCCCGTTCTGTTGAATATTTCTGGTTTAGTTTTTTGTGATAACTAGTTAGTATAGTTTAACCTAACTCCCTAAAAGTATGGTTAATCTAATCATTGCAGAACTGACTTAGAATTTATCCGAAAGTTCAAAATTAGGGTTTGGGCTCAGGACTCATAAATTTTCAAAGTATCAAATAAACGCAAAGTCGTAGAACATACATGAGGGTGATTCGGATACTCCTCATCATAAATTATCAACTACTCGGTCACCCAGTATTTTAAACTTTTTTGTATTAACAACAAGAACCTTTCCATCATAACTAATTTCAAATGCCCAACCATAAAAACATATTCCTCGTGCACCACCCTTCTTATACATCGGACGATATCTTGTTATAATAACGAACAGTCATCCAATACAGCGGGTGTCCGTTTACGACGGACCCCTAATCTCACGGAACCCACCTTGATATCGCCTTAATAAAGACGTCACGTGGACATTGCTCGTAAAAATCATGTGACGCGATATCTAAACTGTCGGAGGAAGATGTGTCCACGTCATTTGGACACGTTATGACCGAACGCTTATCTATGGAATATTGAAAATCAAGTCATGCAGGTGATCTGAAAAATAAATGGACATGGGACATGTGCTACCGCGTCGGTAGTTTTATGCAAACCCCCCCTCCCCCCACTCGCTAATGAACGCTGACAATCTTAATCAGACCCGAAAGCAAAATAATGATACCTGGTATGCATTTTTAAAGGTGTAGAGAGGTGTTTCACCAATCAAGCTGCTCAGAGACCTAATAGAACTACTTACTAAACTTATATACCTACTCGTAAATATTTACAATCATAATCTCAAAAAAGGAACATCATAGATTTCATCACCCGGCAGGTATCGAACCAGCACGGTCTACATATCAGTAGTTGGTCTACAGTAGGCGCTCTGCGTTAAGCTACGACCGATACACATTTGACAAATCAAAGTCAGGATTCCCTTGATAACATTTTTTCTAATTCTTCTTCTTTCAATTCTCTCAGAGCTTTGCATTGGAAATAATGTTAAAAAAGTAAAATTTAATATACATTCATGTTGCGTCACCCCCGTACTGAGGTAGTCCACGAAGGGCACCCATCTGAATGGCACCTGCGCGAATGGCACCTAGCCTAGTCCACGAAAGGCACCTATCAATACTTTTGGCAGGTGCTCTTCGTGGATTCAATTTATTTTTTGCATTCTTGTCCACGAACGGCACCTACGTTAACCGTTACAGTAACCTAGGTTATTAAATGAAAACGTGGACTACCTCCCCGTACTAAGATCAACTTAAGTCCTTACTTGTTGTATACCTGAGATCAAATTTATTTACAATTCCTTATTTTTTTTTGTATTATACAACTTGACATTTTATAATTTGACATGTATTTCATAATTACTAATTTATTGACATTGTGTTAATTTATTGTGTGCGGGGCGTGGCTGATCTAAAAATATTGTTCACCATATGTATTTTATACATACATCCACGATAAACACATTTCATTTCATACAAGTTTTAACTAAATGTTAAATTAAATTAATTCTAGAGATTGAGTCATAGCTAGTTCAATACACCCCGTGTTGTTATTGCAAATTTTATTCACTGCGCAAAAAACTAAATTGAAATCGGTTTTCGTATTTTAGAATACTCATTGTTTTTTAACAGGCCAACAACTCGAAGCATTTACGCAGAAAATACAGGAGCATGCATGGATATTGGATACTAGAATGTATAACAAAATTAGGGGTAAACAGACAAATATTTATATATTAAAGTCCAAGCATTTTAAAATATTTTATTTTGTGTTATAAAGTATAGCTAGTAGTATGTTGTTCTATGGCTGGGTGTAATTTTATATAATACATACGTATCTAAAAATGTATAAGTAGGTTTATCATTTGTCTAGTTACCATAGTAACTACTCCGCCTAGTTTGGGATCAGATGGCTGTGTGTTAGTTGTCAAGATACTTATTTATGATATTTACTTAGTTTATATTGTACATTTCTTATATTGTACATTAGTGGTTGTTCGAGTGACAAAGTTATTCAAGCCTAAGAGTATTCCTCTGCTATCGTTTAACAGCTGCTGTCTCATGACAACAATCACGACCAACAGCTTAATGTGCCCTTCTAAAAACAAATGCGCTAGGACATTACCCTCATCTAAATAAGTACTCTTACGCAGATAGCTTACAGGCAAGTGAGACGTTTAAAACCGCGCAACTAGACGGAGCCATTTAAAGTTAGACCAATAGTGTAATATAACATTGTTAACAGGTATTAATATCGCGGGAAGCCGCTGGATGCGGGCAGCGCAGGACCAGCTATTGTGGAGGCCTTAGTCCAGCAGTAGACGTCTTTCAGCTGATATGATGATGATGATGATTAATGCGACTAATTTTAATTGTTATTTTCCCGTTCAACTTGCAGGGGCTGGTGAGCCCGTGTCCACGATCAAAGCCATTTGATAGAATCGTCGGGAAAAATACATTACAGGTTAGTTTCGGTAATATACGGGTAATAAGAATAATGTTGTATAATTATGATAGCAGGAAGTTTGAAAGTGTATACTACAAATCGTAATATTATAACAATATAGATATTATTATAGGATCGTATACGCCATATGTACTTTAGTATCCAGCGATGTGAGTGCATGCCTCATTCCTGTTGAAGTATTATTCATTTCTCTATTGAAACCAATAACTGAAAAGTCTACACGTTTCAAAATTTCATACTGTTATAAGAAAAAATATATTAGGGACATTTTTCTTAAAACCTTACGAAATTTCGACATACCAATACAGTTAACCTCTTCAAATATCAACAACTACTTTTGTTAGTCCTCATATTTATATCGAAGTAAAATATCGTAGTGTTCCCAATTTCTTTAGCAACAGAACACGAAGAGCAAAACACAGCTTGGAATAAATTCGTAATCAAACCGGAGAGGAAGGTGGGCGACAGTGGACAACAAATATAAAAGTAAGTAATAAAAAGCAGACGACGGCGCGATGACTGCCCAGCGACATGTGGCTGGACACTTGCATTTTTTAAAAATAAAATTTGCATACGTTTAGGGTCCCGCACGACCCGTGCACGCTTAGAGACATTTTTAAACAATATTACCCCAGCTAAGGAGTTTATAAAGCGGTTATACTGCGGTAAAGTACGGCAACTTGGGATCGTCTAATGAAATTGTTTTTGGCTATACGCTACGCTGTAAAGTTTTATTGAATTGGAAATTTTGTTTGCTAGAAACGTTTTTTGGTGATCAACTTGGCGGATTTTTGTGTTGAAAATAATTCTATATAAAAAGGAATTGGTAGCCATCTACATAACTTGTGCGAACGAAACCAAATGTTTACGAAAAACTAAATAAAATATAAATTGGAATTGTCTTATACCTATTTTAAATAGAAAACTGAATTGAATTGCTTTTTTTCTATTTAGTGTTCAATAAAAGTGGCTAGCATATCACATTGTTTATAAAAAGTAATCACTAGACACTTCCTATAATATTTGCAACCTGATTGTAAAATTTTAGATAGACGGTGGCTTCTTCTAGCAGTAGGGATTGCAATCTCAGATCATGAGCTTCAAATCCCAGAAATTTGTTTCTTCTTTTTTGTTTGTTATTTTTTAATAAATTTAATAACCTGGGATATTATTCACATCCAACAATTCGATCCCAAACTAAGCAGAGCTTGTACTACAGAAACCAGATAACTGATACTGATTACTATTTTTCTATTGTAAACACATAGTTGTACAGATAATTACACCATACTATTATTACCATTATTTTATTACTATGTGTGTAGGTATGTCTTGTGTTATTCGAAATAAATTATTCTATTTTATTTTTTAAACTAGGTGGATCGCATGGCATTTTGTATCTCTGCAGTGTGTGACCGGAGTTTATACTACATAATACTACTTTTCTTTTGTAAATATATACTTATATAGATAATTACACTAAGACTCAGTACAAACAGACATGTTCATGCATACAAATAGCTATCCTGGTAGGGAGTCGAACCCACGACCTACGGCGTGCAAGGCAAGCATTTACCAAACACGCTCCTGCCTTCTGGCAAAAATCGGTATCGTGCGTTGCGGCAATTTAGTTGTCAGATATGCCTCCTAAGTAGAAGCTCTCTATTTAGAAAGCTATCTGACAATGCATTAAGGAGAAGCATTGTTTATATGACAACACTACCTATTTAAAATACGGTATGAAATACAACCTATAGAAAAATACCAAAAATAGGTTATGCCTCATTTATGCCTCTCAGCTAGTTCCTCCATATATTGAACTGAGAAGTTTCTAAGTGGACTAAGAAATTAGACTAACAAACTGGTTTAGTTTAATTAGTTCAGTTTCATAGATAAATAGCTATCCTAAAGTCACTTCCACTTTATATCATTTACACCTTGTATATAGCAAAAGAAATGCCTAACCTAAGCTAATTTATGAAGCGTGTATGTTTGTACATAAACATAAAGAACTATTTAAAAAAGTAGGAGAAATTTGTTCTAGAAGTCGGCGGGATCAACATAGACTTGTACTTGACGAGATCCCTAGGTCAACAAAATATAACAAAAGCAGTCTGGCTATGTGTGTACGTCTATATAATAAATTACCTAACAATCTAAAAATACTAGAATACAGATTATTTAGAATTGAGCTATATAAATGGTTAAATGGAAATAACTTCTATAGCACTAAGGAATTCCTGTAACTGAAATTTGCATGCCTTAATTTTTAAGCAAAACATGTATGGTCTAATTGTATTTTTAACAGCTTTGTATACCATGTTTTTTGGCAAATAAAGATATGACTTATGACTTATGACTTATGATAATAAGTATATATCTGGGTATACTGTTTGAAACGATTTTCTTTGAAATTATTTATTAAGAGCTACTCTTTCTTTCTTCTTTATCTTATGGGCAGTGGTTACCCTGGTGTCATAGTTGTTCAAGCCGCCCAGAGTAGGCCTCTGACATGGCTTATCGACTGTTGTCTAATTACTACAACTGGGATGCTCAGGAATTGAAGTACTTTTACGGTCACCCATCTATGGACTGATCGCGTGCTTATAAGCTTCACTTCGCCGATCACTTATGCCCATAAATTATCGGCGATTGGTGACTGCAACTGGCCATTAGCGCCATGAGAGCAACCTTTACTTTTTATTTTTAATTAAATAGTTATATATATAGTCCATAATGTACATTTTATGGACTTAAAAGAGTCTCATATCAGAATGATAAATGATAAAAAAGATTAAAGACAAAGTCTGAACTAGGAAATTAAATTTCCGTATCGCAGGGTACTTTACAAACATATAATTGACGGACACAAATTACATCCACATTAAGAACAACTACATCACACAAGAAGTTGTACTATTCGGGAATCGAGCCCGAGTCATTGATTGGGTGATTGGTATAGAGTAATATAAGAAAAAATTGCACTAAGGTATATAATATTAGGCTTACTTTGGAACCTAAAATCAATGACAATTGGATATTACAATCAAAATCAGTGATCAATTGAAATGGAATATTATCACTGATTTTAGGCAGTCACGAAGTGCGGTTGTAAGCCAAATGTTACGTATTTATGGCATCATCATGTCAGCCAAGTTACGTCCACTGCTGAACAATAATATCTATAATAATATAATATCTAGGGACAATGTCACACAGATCATCCTAGCCCCAAACTAAGCAAAGCTTGTACTATGGGTACCAGGTGATGATATACATACTTATATAGATAGATAAATACTTAAATACACAGAAAACATCCATGACTCAGAAACAAATATTCATGCTCATCACACAAATATTTGCACTTACCGGGGTTCGAACCCGGGACCACCAACTTCGTAGGCAGGAGCACTACCAACTAGGCTACGGTGATCGTCGAAACAAAAGCCTCCCCAAGGGATAAGGGGATATGCCATAATCACCACGCTTGGCAGACGGGTTGGTGATCGCAGCTCGATGGTCATATAATAGTATCGCAGTTTCATGATTATATTTTGTACTTATGTATATAGGTAAATTTGATGTTAGGTACTCAATATTTATTATCAGAATGAAGAAAGAACTATATGCGAATACCTAGCATCTTATTTCTTTCCATAAACACAATCGTGTAAAAAAACAAAAGCAATTTCCTATGAAACGATCCTATATCTTCAAAAATAATACAGACAAAATTCAAACCCGACCTTAGTAAGAAAAACATACATAATTTGACAAAACCCCGACCTAACCCTTGATGCGGCCATGCTGTCCCGATCACCTTATTCTACTCCATCACGGGGTGGACGGGGGAATATTGGAATATTTTTCATACAAACACGTCTCTACGTGGACACTTCCACTTGATACAATATTGCTGATTAGGGTGGGGTTACATGGACGTGGTAATATTTTTAGCTACCCACTTGTTTGTCACATGGAAATAAATAAATAATTAATATTTTGAGACATCCAGGCTACTTGTCTCTGAAGGAAACGCCCGCTCAAATGAAATTAAACCCTGCGTCGCGCGCAAGATATGTTAGAAACGTATAATTAACAAACACAGGACAAACGAAGACTCCTTTTGCGTTACAAAAATAGTTATACTGCGCGGGAATCAAACCCGGACACAAAGACACTTTTTGCAGCTGTGCGGCGTGCGCATGTTTCTCTGTCTGTTTCTCTGTCTGTCTCTCTCTCTCTCTCTCTCTCTCTTATAGAAAGCAAGCCAGATATTTTCATTTCTATTTCGCATTGAACAGTGTGGTGTCGCGACGATTATTTTTGTTGAGTGTATACAGGTTTTGTGTACATAATAAACAATAAGAAATAACTTCATTCCATCCGGGTGTCCCTTGACACCTCTCAAGTTTTTGTAATAATAATCTTAGCGTAAGTTTTCAAGAACTACACAAAAAAAAATATCATTCAAAAGTACCTACAAAAAGCAACTAAGCTTTTTCAACTCACGTCAATCTTTTCCAGTCCGTAGGTGGTCTCATCACTGTCATACTGTGCTAATTTTATTTAGATTAAAATGTCTACGGCAGATAATAATGGAAAAGTACCAAATAGAAGCTGAAGCGCCAGGTGTATTAAATACACTTGAGTTTCTTAAAGTATAAAGAAATACAGGCGGGAAACTTTCCTAATGTCATGTAAACCTTTTTGGAAGCTGTAGGTGGTCGAGTCAGTGTTGGCGGTCAAACTTTATATATTTTATGTTTCGGCACACCGCTCCGCCCTCTCGCATTTATTACACCGCTTGGAGCTTTGAAAAAATATTGTATTGTACGAAATGTGGTTTGGATTATATCTGTCTACCATTTTCTGTAAGTAGATTACATTTATTTTTATCTTTAATTTGGGAAAAACGTGTACTTACTTACGTATACGTGAGCAGTGTTTTATGGCGCTAGAGCTGTTTAAGCCAACGCCTAGGCTTCGCCCATAATTGTACGTGAGATACTCTCGGGCCATATATGTATATATTAGGTCTTTACCTATGAAATTGCCGTTCTGCAGTACTGGCCATTTCAAATCAAAATAATTTTTGTTTGGCTAAGAATTCTAATTTCAAATTAATTTTATTTTAAAAACATGGATTCTTTTTTCCAAAAGTAGTCATTTCTTTATTGATTAGTGTTACATTTTCATCGCATTTCAATCTTTTTCGTCATCATGGATACGTTAAAAATTCGAGTAATTATGGAATATGAGTACCGTCGTGGCAGCAACGCGGCACAAGCGGCACGCAACATCAACGACGTTTACGGAGCTAACACTACAAACCAACGCACCACCTGTTATTGGTTTGCTCGCTTCCGTTCTGGAAATTTCGACCTGAAAAATGAACCTCGCGGTCGTCCGAAGACTTTGGTCGACAATGACGAATTAAAGGCGGTTGTGGAAGCTGATGATACACAATCTACGGCTGAATTAGCAGCAGCTTTCGACGTTAGCGTCAAAACAATATTGGTCCATTTGCGTCAAATTGGCAAGGTAAAAAAGCTTGACAAATGGGTGCCCCACGAACTCAATGATCGCCAGCGCGAAGTACGCGTCGAGACGTGCCTTGCACTGCTCAACAGACACACAAATGAAGGAATTTTGAACCGCATTGTTACCTGCGATGAAAAATGGATTCTGTTTGATAACCGCAAGCGCTCAGCAAGTTGGTTGGATCCTGGTTCAGCACCTAAACAATGCCCTAAACGAAAACTTACCCCTAGAAAAGTGATGGTCACTGTTTGGTGGTCTAGCGCCGGTGTGATTCATCACAGCTTCTTACCAAACGGGGTGAGCATTACTGCAGATGTGTACTGTGAAGAACTGAGCACAATGATGGAGAAGCTGGCGCATCTCCAACCAGCATTGGTCAATCGCTCGTCTCCGCTGCTCCTGCACGACAACGCGCAACCTCATACTGCACAGCAGACGGTCTCCAAGTTGCAAGAACTGGGGTTGGAAGCTCTCCGTCATCCGCCCTACTAACCAGACCTTGCGCCTACAGACTACTACTTTTTCCAGAATTTGGATAACTTCTTGGCGGGAAAAAAATTCAATACCCGAGAGGCAGTACAAAATGCCTTTGAAGAATTTGTTGCCTCCCGTCCAGCTGATTTCTTTAAGAAGGGCATCAATAAACTGCCACTGCGATGGCAAAGATGCATTGATTGCATGGGTGATTACTTCGATTAATACAAATAAAAAAATTCATGAAAAAAATTCGTTTAAATTTTTTCATACAAAACGGCAATTTCATAGGTAAAGACCTATTATATACAGACTGGCCGAGGAGTTGACGTTAAAACGCAAAATTTTGATACTTTATGATGAGGAGAATCCGAATCACCCTCATAAATGTTCTAATATTTTGCGTAGTTTTCGGTGTAGAATTTTTTACTGATATTTTTCGTAATTTTCACTAACATCAGTTTTCTATGTTTTTCCCGTTCTGTTGAATATTTCTGGTTTAGTTTTTTGTGATAACTAGTTAGTATAGTTTAACCTAACTCCCTAAAAGTATGGTTAATCTAATCATTGCAGAACTGACTTAGAATTTATCCGAAAGTTCAAAATTAGGGTTTGGGCTCAGGACTCATAAATTTTCAAAGTATCAAATAAACGCAAAGTCGTAGAACATACATGAGGGTGATTCGGATACTCCTCATCATAAATTATCAACTACTCGGTCACCCAGTATTTTAAACTTTTTTGTATTAACAACAAGAACCTTTCCATCATAACTAATTTCAAATGCCCAACCATAAAAACATATTCCTCGTGCACCACCCTTCTTATACATCGGACGATATCTTGTTATAATAACGAACAGTCATCCAATACAGCGGGTGTCCGTTTACGACGGACCCCTAATCTCACGGAACCCACCTTGATATCGCCTTAATAAAGACGTCACGTGGACATTGCTCGTAAAAATCATGTGACGCGATATCTAAACTGTCGGAGGAAGATGTGTCCACGTCATTTGGACACGTTATGACCGAACGCTTATCTATGGAATATTGAAAATCAAGTCATGCAGGTGATCTGAAAAATAAATGGACATGGGACATGTGCTACCGCGTCGGTAGTTTTATGCAAACCCCCCCTCCCCCCACTCGCTAATGAACGCTGACAATCTTAATCAGACCCGAAAGCAAAATAATGATACCTGGTATGCATTTTTAAAGGTGTAGAGAGGTGTTTCACCAATCAAGCTGCTCAGAGACCTAATAGAACTACTTACTAAACTTATATACCTACTCGTAAATATTTACAATCATAATCTCAAAAAAGGAACATCATAGATTTCATCACCCGGCAGGTATCGAACCAGCACGGTCTACATATCAGTAGTTGGTCTACAGTAGGCGCTCTGCGTTAAGCTACGACCGATACACATTTGACAAATCAAAGTCAGGATTCCCTTGATAACATTTTTTCTAATTCTTCTTCTTTCAATTCTCTCAGAGCTTTGCATTGGAAATAATGTTAAAAAAGTAAAATTTAATATACATTCATGTTGCGTCACCCCCGTACTGAGGTAGTCCACGAAGGGCACCCATCTGAATGGCACCTGCGCGAATGGCACCTAGCCTAGTCCACGAAAGGCACCTATCAATACTTTTGGCAGGTGCTCTTCGTGGATTCAATTTATTTTTTGCATTCTTGTCCACGAACGGCACCTACGTTAACCGTTACAGTAACCTAGGTTATTAAATGAAAACGTGGACTACCTCCCCGTACTAAGATCAACTTAAGTCCTTACTTGTTGTATACCTGAGATCAAATTTATTTACAATTCCTTATTTTTTTTTGTATTATACAACTTGACATTTTATAATTTGACATGTATTTCATAATTACTAATTTATTGACATTGTGTTAATTTATTGTGTGCGGGGCGTGGCTGATCTAAAAATATTGTTCACCATATGTATTTTATACATACATCCACGATAAACACATTTCATTTCATACAAGTTTTAACTAAATGTTAAATTAAATTAATTCTAGAGATTGAGTCATAGCTAGTTCAATACACCCCGTGTTGTTATTGCAAATTTTATTCACTGCGCAAAAAACTAAATTGAAATCGGTTTTCGTATTTTAGAATACTCATTGTTTTTTAACAGGCCAACAACTCGAAGCATTTACGCAGAAAATACAGGAGCATGCATGGATATTGGATACTAGAATGTATAACAAAATTAGGGGTAAACAGACAAATATTTATATATTAAAGTCCAAGCATTTTAAAATATTTTATTTTGTGTTATAAAGTATAGCTAGTAGTATGTTGTTCTATGGCTGGGTGTAATTTTATATAATACATACGTATCTAAAAATGTATAAGTAGGTTTATCATTTGTCTAGTTACCATAGTAACTACTCCGCCTAGTTTGGGATCAGATGGCTGTGTGTTAGTTGTCAAGATACTTATTTATGATATTTACTTAGTTTATATTGTACATTTCTTATATTGTACATTAGTGGTTGTTCGAGTGTCAAAGTTATTCAAGCCTAAGAGTATTCCTCTGCTATCGTTTAACAGCTGCTGTCTCATGACAACAATCACGACCAACAGCTTAATGTGCCCTTCTAAAAACAAATGCGCTAGGACATTACCCTCATCTAAATAAGTACTCTTACGCAGATAGCTTACAGGCAAGTGAGACGTTTAAAACCGCGCAACTAGACGGAGCCATTTAAAGTTAGACCAATAGTGTAATATAACATTGTTAACAGGTATTAATATCGCGGGAAGCCGCTGGATGCGGGCAGCGCAGGACCAGCTATTGTGGAGGCCTTAGTCCAGCAGTAGACGTCTTTCAGCTGATATGATGATGATGATGATTAATGCGACTAATTTTAATTGTTATTTTCCCGTTCAACTTGCAGGGGCTGGTGAGCCCGTGTCCACGATCAAAGCCATTTGATAGAATCGTCGGGAAAAATACATTACAGGTTAGTTTCGGTAATATACGGGTAATAAGAATAATGTTGTATAATTATGATAGCAGGAAGTTTGAAAGTGTATACTACAAATCGTAATATTATAACAATATAGATATTATTATAGGATCGTATACGCCATATGTACTTTAGTATCCAGCGATGTGAGTGCATGCCTCATTCCTGTTGAAGTATTATTCATTTCTCTATTGAAACCAATAACTGAAAAGTCTACACGTTTCAAAATTTCATACTGTTATAAGAAAAAATATATTAGGGACATTTTTCTTAAAACCTTACGAAATTTCGACATACCAATACAGTTAACCTCTTCAAATATCAACAACTACTTTTGTTAGTCCTCATATTTATATCGAAGTAAAATATCGTAGTGTTCCCAATTTCTTTAGCAACAGAACACGAAGAGCAAAACACAGCTTGGAATAAATTCGCAATCAAACCGGAGAGGAAGGTGGGCGACAGTGGACAACAAATATAAAAGTAAGTAATAAAAAGCAGACGACGGCGCGATGACTGCCCAGCGACATGTGGCTGGACACTTGCATTTTTTAAAAATAAAATTTGCATACGTTTAGGGTCCCGCACGACCCGTGCACGCTTAGAGACATTTTTAAACAATATTACCCCAGCTAAGGAGTTTATAAAGCGGTTATACTGCGGTAAAGTACGGCAACTTGGGATCGTCTAATGAAATTGTTTTTGGCTATACGCTACGCTGTAAAGTTTTATTGAATTGGAAATTTTGTTTGCTAGAAACGTTTTTTGGTGATCAACTTGGCGGATTTTTGTGTTGAAAATAATTCTATATAAAAAGGAATTGGTAGCCATCTACATAACTTGTGCGAACGAAACCAAATGTTTACGAAAAACTAAATAAAATATAAATTGGAATTGTCTTATACCTATTTTAAATAGAAAACTGAATTGAATTGCTTTTTTTCTATTTAGTGTTCAATAAAAGTGGCTAGCATATCACATTGTTTATAAAAAGTAATCACTAGACACTTCCTATAATATTTGCAACCTGATTGTAAAATTTTAGATAGACGGTGGCTTCTTCTAGCAGTAGGGATTGCAATCTCAGATCATGAGCTTCAAATCCCAGAAATTTGTTTCTTCTTTTTTGTTTGTTATTTTTTAATAAATTTAATAACCTGGGATATTATTCACATCCAACAATTCGATCCCAAACTAAGCAGAGCTTGTACTACAGAAACCAGATAACTGATACTGATTACTATTTTTCTATTGTAAACACATAGTTGTACAGATAATTACACCATACTATTATTACCATTATTTTATTACTATGTGTGTAGGTATGTCTTGTGTTATTCGAAATAAATTATTCTATTTTATTTTTTAAACTAGGTGGATCGCATGGCATTTTGTATCTCTGCAGTGTGTGACCGGAGTTTATACTACATAATACTACTTTTCTTTTGTAAATATATACTTATATAGATAATTACACTAAGACTCAGTACAAACAGACATGTTCATGCATACAAATAGCTATCCTGGTAGGGAGTCGAACCCACGACCTACGGCGTGCAAGGCAAGCATTTACCAAACACGCTCCTGCCTTCTGGCAAAAATCGGTATCGTGCGTTGCGGCAATTTAGTTGTCAGATATGCCTCCTAAGTAGAAGCTCTCTATTTAGAAAGCTATCTGACAATGCATTAAGGAGAAGCATTGTTTATATGACAACACTACCTATTTAAAATACGGTATGAAATACAACCTATAGAAAAATACCAAAAATAGGTTATGCCTCATTTATGCCTCTCAGCTAGTTCCTCCATATATTGAACTGAGAAGTTTCTAAGTGGACTAAGAAATTAGACTAACAAACTGGTTTAGTTTAATTAGTTCAGTTTCATAGATAAATAGCTATCCTAAAGTCACTTCCACTTTATATCATTTACACCTTGTATATAGCAAAAGAAATGCCTAACCTTCCATCAAATCAATAATCCGCTCTCTAAATAGTCCAGAATTATCATCCCACATTCACACGTCGGTAAGTGGTCTTCTCATCAGACACATCTAGTCCCCCCTTCTTTCATTAGAGCCATTCGAAACTACTTAACAACTTATTTTCAGATCTCCCCATTTAATTACCGAATTAAAAGCACCATCGGTCTGTGAAAGTCCTTCCATACCGTTCTCACGTCAGTCACTCGGTATCGTTAAAAAAAAACCACCTCAGTGGGACATAGGGAAATATTACAACTTTAAATTCCATTCTATTAACAACCTTATTGCATCGGAATAAGGTTTTAGGTGTTAGGTGAGCTAACGTGTGATGTGTCTCCCACGCTGTGAATCTATTTACGTATGACTTTAACTGTATCACGTTGAGATTGGTAAATGTGTTAAGTTTTAGATAGTGTGTTATTCTTTTATTGGTAAATGATTAATATTTTCTCTATTTCATCACATGCCCCCACTAGGGAAATGAATCCCTATGTCACGGGTAACTTTACAAACATATAATAAATAAACGGTCACAGTACACTCGGACTCGGAACAAATAGTAACAAATAGTTGAGCGATGCGGGATTAGAACCTGGGACAAGAAGTGGCGAGGTGACTGTCTTAACCACTACGCCCCACGTGCAGTCTAGTGGATTTTAATCCGTCTTCCTTGCCTTATTTCTGTTGCTATTTAACAGAATTTATCGAGAGACATATATTTGACCACTGGTTAGGTAGGCTAGGTTACCCATGCATTTGAACCAGTATCGAAGATGGTTAGACTGAGTATAAGACTCTAATTAGCTTATGACTAATTGTAACGATATGTTTCTTTATGTTTGTGTTCTCGGGCCAAGCAAGACGAACGGCTTAACCTTCGATCAGGGGCGAGAAGTTAGACCCCGGAATATGTGTTAGTGTCCACACAAAAATACTTATGGGATGCGGGAATCGATTTTGGAACCTCCCAGATAATATAAACTAAGTAGAAGTTATTAAAAATCAATAGTCTTAGTTCATCTAATGATCAACTAAAATGCAGAATTTTATCTTTAATTAACTATCAAGAAAGAATAAAAGAAATTAAAGATTTCATATTTAAAAGTGTGAAGGAAGCATCGTGAGGAAACCTGCATGCATGAGAGTTAGCAAAAAATGTTCTTACTGACATTTTAAGTATGCAAATACACACTAGGTCAGCATGTTGGACTACAGCCTATGCATTATCACTGTGAGAGGAGGCCCTACAGTGAGATAGTAATGAGCTGCATCATAATCATCGTCAAACGTTGAATGCAAGCAATTTTTAACCGACTTCCAAAGGAGGAGGTTCTCAAGTTCACCGGTTTTTTTTTTTTTTTTATGTATGTACACCGATTACTCGGAGATTTATGATCCGATTTACGTGATTCTTTTTTAGTTTGATGCGGAATAGTTGCCATTTGGTCCCATAAAATTTTTATAAAGTGTGGCCCAGTAGTTTTCATTTTATGGACATTTTTGTATGCAAATTTTCGTTTATGTGGACGATGTAATTGTCTTTGGCACAGACGTTTTTAAATCTTAGCAAGTTAAGCTAGACTCTTTCTGTTCAAGTGTGTCTTGGCATGAACATAGCATTCAATACGTGCGTATAAGCTCGTTTTTGGAAGCGCATGTAGGCGCACCTTTTAGCACAAGCGCAATTTTTATGTACACACCGATTACGCTGAGATTTATGAACAGATTTACGTGATACTTTTTTATTTTGATGCGGAATAGCTGTAATTTTTAGGGTTATTTATTTATTTATTATTTATACTTATTGCACAAAACTGTACAAAGGCGGACTTAATGCCAAAGGCATTCTCTCCCAGTCAACCTTAGGGTGATGCAGAGATAATATGGTAGGTGCACTATAGACCAAGTATAATAAAAATTACTAAAATACTTGACAAGTACTATATAATACAATCGTATAAATATAATAGTTACATAACTACACACTATACTATAAATACATAAATATATATATAAATATATAGACAAATATATTAAATATATATAAATTTATAAATATATTACATATATAATAATATATACACAAACTGTAATATTAAGATGATTCTGCCTTAATTTTTTTGTGAATGTAGTCACGAGTTTTGATTTTAAAAGTAACCCGCGTCTTAGCCATTCTGATTTCCAGAGGTAGCGCATTCCAGAGAAGAATAGCTTGTACGAAGAAGGAAGAATGTAAGAAGTTAGTCCGATGGGAAGGGCATTGTAAAAGTCTGTTATGAGTGGAACGGAGATTTTTGTTGTGGTTAGAAGATAGATACTGAAAATAGGGAGCTAAGTAGGATGGAGATATTGGAGAGTCGAGAAGAGAAAATAGTGTAGTGAGTGCTCTGAGATTTCTTCGGTGCCGAATGGGCATCCAATTCAATTGAGAACGGTAAGATGACACATGGTCGTACTTACGAAGATTGAATACGAATCGAATGCAGTTATTCAGAAGACGGTCTAATTTATTGAGTTGATCTGCATTCAGGTCAAAGTAGCACACATCACCATAGTCGATTATAGGAAAAAGAAGGGCCTGCACGAGCGTTACTTTTGTCTCGGATGGTAGGAAATTCTTCAATCTATACAGTGACCGCAAGATCCAAGTCACTCTTTGGCTGACGCTAATGATTTGGTTTTGCCAGCTTAAAGTAGCATCAACCAGCAGACCAAGGTCCTTAACATTCTGGCAGTATGGGATAACAGAATTGTTGTATAAGACTGGAGGTTGACTGTCAACATCCACTAAACTCATCATTCGGGAACTGCCCACAATGATAGCCTGACATTTGAGGGGATTGACAGTCAAGCCAAACCTGTTAGCCCACTCCCTAATTAAATCTAGATCCCTATTTATGGCGACGATCGCTTCTGCTAACTTATCGATGCTTGCCTGTGCGTAAAGTTGTAGATCATCGGCGTATAGATGATACGAACACTGAAGATTTTGAGTTAAGAGATTTATAAATACCGAAAATAAGAGGGGAGAAAGGATACCGCCTTGAGGAACGCCAGTGTCTAATTTACACCAGTTTGATGTAACATCACCACTGCGAACAGACTGTTGGCGCCCTTGAAGATAGGAAGAAAACCACTCCAGAGATTCGTCAGACACCCTAAGGTAGGAAAGGATACATAAAAGGATATCGTGACTGACGGTATTAAAGGCGTTGGAGAAATCAACCAGCACCAGGACTGTGACCATAGTGCCCTCCATACCAGCCCTAATATCGCCAGTCACTTTTAGGAGAGCGGTGGTGGTGCTATGACCAGGCCTAAATCCGGATTGTAAGGGACTTATTAAGTTATTGGATAGGATAAAATGGGAAAGTTGTTTATGGACAGCGGACTCAAGTACCTTGGATAGGAAGGGAAGGATAGAGATAGGACGATAGTGGGTGAGAAGTGATGGGTTGGTGACTTTAGGAAGTGGACGGACATAGGCTTTACACCATAAAGTTGGAAAAGATCCATGGCACAAGGAATAATTGACGATATGGGTTATTACGGGAAGAAGATGGTCCAGGATTGGTACTAACATGCGTCGACTTATGTTGTCACAGCCAACCGCGTTAGATTTAATAGATAGGATAACCTTCTTAATGTCCTTCGAATCAACTGGAGAAAAATGAAAACAATCTATATTGGAGCGCGTTAGACCATTTAAAAAATATATAGTTTGGGTTTTTGTTTGATAATCTATAGAAGAACTTGTGGTGAAATGTAGATTAAGATCATCTAAACTTATTGTGCTGGGGAGGTCTAAATTTCGCGACTTGCCAATACCCAGAGTTCCCAAAAACTTCCAGATACCAGCAGGAGTAGAAGAAGATAGCTAAATGGCAAAAAGCGGAAACCTTATGTCACAGCCACTTTTTCCGAAACTCTAAGAACTATACTGTCGAATCTTGGTAAGCAGATGTATTCCGTGAACCGCATTAAGATTTTCACACAAAAATAGAAAAACAAACAATAAAATTTGGGGATTCATAAACCATACATGTGGGTATCTATGGATAGGTCTTCAAAAATGATATTGAGGTTTGTGAGCTAAACCCATAGCACTAAAAAGTAACAAATAAAAAAAACTTCGTTTAAAAAAACCGACTTCAAAAACTAAAGAGTATAAAAAAATATCTTAGTAAAGATTTAATTTAATACATCTCTTATGCAAACGTAATACCTTTAATATAAATGAAATAATGTAATTTGTATGTGCTACCTATTGATAGGTTTGAAGTCGGTGCCAAGCCCTAAGCAAAATAAAAGTTAATATTACATACAGCTTTCATACTTTGTGATGAAATTTGTACACTAAAGATTAACCTAAGTAAATAATAATAAATCTATATTATGCTTGTATATGAATATATTTGTGGCCCTGAAAAACTAACAGATAAATTATTAATTAGGAGACAACGCATCAAAATTTTACAATATTTCGACTGTCAACGACGTCTGCACGCTTGGGTTGTTTGTGTAGAAATACGTAGCTATCCCGCTGAAAGTAACGCACGACGAGTGTGGTACCTACTATTACATTTGGCTTGGCACCGACTTCAAACCTATCAATAGGTAGTACATACAAATTACATTATTTCATTTATATTAAAGGTATTACGTTTGCATAAGAGATGTATTAAATTAAATCTTTACTAAGATATTTTTTTATACTCTTTAGTTTCTGAAGTCGGTTTTTTTAAACGAAGTTTTTTGTATCATCATGTCAGGTCAGAATAAGTATCATAAATCGGCGAGCATATATGAAGAATATAATGTCAGTAAACGAAGCGAAAGAGGTGTGCAAGGATCGTGACAAATAGGTGTCCCTTGACTCTGCCTACCCCTCTGGGAAACAGGCGTGAGTATGTGAGGCGTATGTATGTATGTCAGGGAAATGACGTCCACAGCTGGACAAAGACCTCCCTATAAGATTTTCACAACGGAGTTGTGTTCATCATTTGGAGGAATATGCCATAATCGCCACAATTGGCAGATGGGTTGGCGATGGCAATATGATGGGCATAGTACACACAGGGACGCTGCTATTTATATATTTACAATATTGTTAATAATTTTGTAGAAAATAAATAAATTTTTCATTTTCATTCTTCGTATCGAAAGTATTTTTAGTGATAAGCCTTAATAACCTTTTTTACCCGAGCTGGGATTTGGATCCAAGAATTTATGATCTGGGTTTGAATACGCTACATCTAGACCAATGAGGCAGTCTTAATAGGATTAACAATAGATCTATTAAACTTAGTTAATTGCTCTTCAACTCTCCTTATGAACACATTATCGAAGTGGTCCTACTAAAACGACACATGCATCAGACTCACATGAGGCTTACGAAGTGTCTCATACCTTTATTTATTCCTTTAATCCCACATCTTTTTAACTTGTCAAGTTCAACACTCTTAACACCAACCATCAATCGTTACAGACATACATACATCATACACGAACATTCACCTCGACTCGCCTTATTGCGTTTTTTTATTAATTATATTTTTATTTCATTTTTGCAGGCGGTCCACATGTGGCGCCTATACCCTTCCCACGTCTGTAAAATCGTTATATACAATTCCAATTTTAACTTAATGGTACAAGAGTTCATTATCAAATGCTTTACATTTATTGGCCAATTTACAAACGTTATGAATGGACATAAGTAAAGCAATTACGATTAGTTTAAATTATACTTTATAGTAAGAAATTTAAAGTTCTAATTCAAATAAAGCTTTAGACATTTGTTGGTGAGTCCGTAAGAAATGAACACAAGTAAGGCGAAGACACGTTTATGGGAGAAACGGTCAGAACACCTGGAATAATTCTTGTAACATATTTATACAATATCGGAGAATTCAGACGTTTGTTTTCGTTTAAATTTTATAATTAACGGCGTGGTGAGAATTATGAACCGTTTTGGCGGAACGCAAATCTTCTAGTGTTAATGAGGCTGAGGGTAATATTTCCACACTATTGGCATAACTGACATCCCCCTGTGCAGAGCGTGCATGGACGCTGACGAAACAGTTGCGCATGTGCACAGGCATCGTGAAAATCCAAAGAGAAACCTTGGGTTCACCAAGAACTCTTACGGAGACCCTGAGAAGTTTGGGAGATCTAATATGCTTCTGAAAGGAGGTGGGCTGGATGGAGTGAAGGCCGCCATGGCTCACATACAATGGTCCACATCGGGACCAAGTGCGGAAACCATACCCACTAGCAATTAGTGGGACAAGATGATGATGATGAGGCTGAGGGTAGCTAAATCTTTTCTTGGCTTTACAAAACGGTAGCCATACCACTGTTTTATATAAAAAAGATGATAACTTGACTAGGTACCTCTATATATGTAGCTCCCTATATTTTTAGTATGGACTAAAACTAGTATAGTAGAGTATGTATTTGAATCTTACCCACTGTATCAACTCTAAATTATTTTGTATCAATAAACATCATACTTATAATCATTGCTGCACTTTAAATAAATTAGGTATGTAGGTATATATCGGGCGAGCCACTAATGTGCTGTAGATGTATCCACCTTGGACAATATCATGGATCCGGAAGAGATTTAAACACTCAGTGCTCATCTTTGAGCACTGAGTGTTTAAATCTCTTCCGGTATCTGGTAGTTTATTGAAGCTATAGGACTAAGCAGTGAACTATTACACAGTTAAGGAGTTCGACTGCAATCAGTACTTAATGGTCGGAGTAGCAAGATGTTACTAAGACATCAAGCCCCCACAAAACAACAATAATATATAAACAATAATGTATTTAGTTTAACTTCATTTCACTTCAGCGGCCCGCCGAGACGTAGCCCGAACCCCATAAGGATACCCTCAGGTATTAGTCGCTTAAATTTCGCCGCTGCACGCGCTGGTTGAGTGCCACCTGCGCTAGCGCTAGCTAACTACTCGTTGTTTTCAATTTCTGAATTTCAATAATAATATAATAGTACCAACTTTTTAAAAAAGTTAATAACTTGTCATTTGTTATTTATTTAAGGATTTAAAAAAATATATGCGATAACACAGACCTGACGGATGGAATAAATCAAGTTTTTTTGTTACTTTAATACAGACTTGGACCATATTTATGTACTGTATTGTGATCTTGACAAGTACAAGTGTATGTTAATATCCAAGTGCTGAATAAAGGACTATGGGCAAAAATGTATGGGCTCCGTCCCCATATACCAACACACATGGAACTAATGCCAATGTGTTCTTTAAGTATCCACTATTTGATTAAAATCCTTTTTTTTACTTAAATCCGTGGCATATATCAATAAAAAAAAGAATTTATAATTATTAATTAACCTATATTTTCCTTTTACACTTGTAAGTTATTTTAACATTATGGTTATATTACAGTACAAAACATGATTTAGTAACTAAACAAAATAAAAATAATGTATATTTAAACATATACATGTAAATGATTATGAATGAATAATTAGAAAATATATAATGAATATAAATGAATGAATCATTTAAATTCATTGTCTTCTAATTATTCATTCTTACAATGCTCTTAGTAGGTAGGCGAATAACAATAGAGAGTGCTAATATTACTGGTCTATTATAACACTGTTTAACAGCTGTGCTGGCAGATTAAAATCTTTATGACGACCTATTCCCATGTACCATACAATCGATATAATATGTGCACAACTTCCTATAGTGCGACTGCCCGTCAAGCAGGTACAGTAATAGTGTGCAATAGCATGTCTGTCCCCCCTATTCCCATCAATCAACATATAAGAATAATATATGCGTGACCTTACGTGTCTGGATTGTATTCGCGCTCTTATCAGCCACGCATTATTTATCATAATATTGCATCTTGCCAAATCACTCAATGCATTTTCACGATATAATTCAATGATGTATAATCCGTTACGAAAATGCTCTGCACAGTACGACTTGGCCAGTTTTAAATGGTAACTTCCTAGTGCAAATAAAATAATGTCGTCTTCATTTAATCGTGGAAACTCTTCAAAATGAGGCATTTGTGCTTCCATGGCTGTAAAAGTCACTCTTTGAAGGTTTTTCATTTCTACGTAATCACGTAACAGATTAGGCGTGTTGTTTTCAGCTTGTATGATATTAAGTATTTCTGAGGCAAGCCTGCTATCAGTAGCAACGCGATAACATGCATTTATGATCGCTGCAGCGATTCTAAAATCAATGAACATATTTGGTAAAGCTTTATTAAAATATGACTGCCTTAAAAGCTTGAACCTATTTTTGAACTTTCCGTTCACGGCTTCTACCACCCACCGACATATCGTTATTAAACGCGACTTATTTGCCTGTTCAGTGGTAAGTTGGGTAGCATTTCTATCTTTTGATGGAGGTATGTGAGCTTCATAGCCAAGCGACTGTATGTCATAAATGCTGTCCCTGAACCCTCTGTCTAATATAAACACATCTCCTCTGTGGATGAGCCAATGTAACAAATGGTCGTCTTGGTTCATTATATTATGCATAATGTTTGCATCGGATGTTACAGCAGGATATGGGCCTAAAACATCGATTATATAACCATCGCTGGTTACTAATAAAAAAGGCTTTAATAAGTTCCTGAACTTGTGCAGACTGTAACTTTTTCGCTGAAATAAAAAGTTCGAACTTTTTTCAATATAAATATATGTTCCGTCTGCTATTAAAATCAAAACAGTATTCTCCTCATTCCCAAAAATAGCTTTTGGTATCATTAGATTTCTTTCAAGAAGATCTCTTCTAGAAACATGACCTATTCTAAGATGACTCGGAACAAAATCTTGGGTGAGACATTCTCTTGCTATTTTTAATTTTCTTTCGAGCTCTCTGCGGGATGTTTTAAAGAGCGTCGCCAGTCTCTCGTTAGATTCACCAGTTCTGAGTTTAGTTAAGTACACACCTAGAACTGTACGTGGATGACGGGACCTTTCTGATAGAGTCGGTGTTTCCGCTAAAATAGCATCGAACTGTTCTAATGTCAAACCGGTCCAAAAATGTAATTCCTGTGCATTAAGTCCAGATTCAAAATCGAAACTAGGGGCATTGTTAATGGCATTTACCAACATGTTCGTCATGTCCGAAAAAAAAGAAGAATTGAAATAATTCGTAACGTTGATGTTGTCTATTACTTCGTCGATGTTAGTACTTCTTAAATGATCTTCGCATAATCGCGCACTCGGTGGAATATACAGGCGATAGTTACATACCAAATACACTTTCATTGAAGTTGGAATTCGCCTTAGGTTTTCGTTTGTGCACTGTCTGTAACAGCAGCTGCGAGAAGAATTTGGTGCCCTCACATAATCGCGAACGTTAAAGTCCTGTTCTTGATTTGCTACGTCGTTCATCACCTGATCTTGTTCATCAACATCATGATGATCTTCAACAACGACGTTTTGTACATTGACATCATCTGCGTTTCTTTGAACTTCAAGACCTGGGACGTCATTGTCTGGATTCCCGATGCGACTTTGTCGCGTAGCATTGTTAGCTCTTTGCCAGCATCTATGGCACACTGCCATAGTGTTATTGAATACAACCTGGAACATAAAAAAACTCGATGAGTATCAGAACTAATCTTTTCGCGTGGCCAAATCTCGTAGGGTACAAGTATTTGTGATGGAATATGACGTGTTTTCCGCGTCACATATGTTTATAAAACATATTAAAATATGTATTTATATAAGTGTTTCGTAACGTAGTTCTCATAGTACAAACTATGTTTAGCTTGGGTCTAGATAATTGGTGTAAGTATTTATTAACGTTATTAGTTATCGCCCAATGATTGTTCAAAGTATACAATAGCCATCTAATATGAAATAAATATAAAAAAATGAAGGTGTGCTACAGGAAATTGCAGTGAAAACACAGATATTAGTATGAATTAAATACATAGTTTACATATTATGTAGTTATATATTTATATATAAAAGATGTTATTTACCTGTATCAGTGCATTTTGTGAAATATGGTTGACTAATTCAGGTTCATTTTCAATTAACGCCTCTTCCAAAACGTGCCGCTTTTGTCGCAAGACAGATCGCGGGCACATTATACACCGCCGTCCAGTTTCCATAATACACTGTATCCAATCCAGTTATCGTGCCAGGGTCAATCGAAAAGCTATCAATCAGTCCAGTAAACAAGCAGGGGTCGTAGTTGTAAAGTAAAAACCGATAAGACAGAGATAAATAAATACGAACGAACACTGCAACAAACTGACTGTGAGTGACTAAGGTTCGGGCGACTACCTGCCTGCGAATAGGGTCGCAAGCGCAGGAGCGAGGGTGGGGGTGCGGGGTATTTTCTAAGAACTTATCTTTGTGTGCATGCGCCGCCACTGTGCACTAATGAATAGATAAATGAGCAGGTGTTTTACAATTACTCGTCAATAATACGTAAACGAAATATTTGTTTAAAAGTTAGTTACTATGAGAACCCAATTCATTTGAGCAACGTCCCCATAGTAAAAAAATATCATCTTGCCAAGATGTGTCAATTGAGCTACATTTCATTTTTGTTGATGGGTGGGGACGATTCCGCCCATTGTCCTTTTATTATTTATTTCATCATCATCATTAATTATTACATCACTTGTAGCTGGACTTAGATGCATGCTCTTAGGCGTAATTTGGCTGTAGAAACAAGGGAACATAGATATTACTAGCTGTGCCCGCAACTTCGTCCGCGTGTTTATTAGTTTATTTCGTTTTTTTTTTGTTTTTAGTAAAATAAAAAGCATTTTCTAAAATAAAAGTAGCCTAAGTTACTCCTTATTACATTAACTACCTGCCAATAAAAGTCCCGTCAAAATCGGTCCAGCCATTTCAGAGATTAGCCGGAACAAACAGACAGACAGACGGACAAAAATTGTAAAAAAAAATATTTTGGTGTATGTACCGTATACATATTCATATTTATGTTGTAAAAACCGGTTATTTCAATATTACAAACAGACACTCCATTTTTATTTATTTGTATAGAATCATTAATTATTACATCACTTGTAGCTGGACTTAGATGCATGCTCTTAGGCGTAATTTGGCTGTAGAAACAAGGGAACATAGATATTACTAGCTGTGCCCGCGACTTCATCCGCGTGTTTATTAGTTTATTTCGTTTTTTTTTGTTTGTAGTAAAATAAAAAGCATTTTCTTAAATAAAAGTAGCCAAAGTTACTCCTTATTACATTAACTACCTGCCAATAAAAGTCCCGTCAAAATCGGTCCAGCCATTTCAGAGATTAGCCGGAACAAACAGACAGACAAAAATTGTAAAAAAAAATATTTTGGTGTATGTACCGTATACATATTCATATTTATGTTGTAAAAACCGGTTATTTCAATATTACAAACAGACACTCCATTTTTATTTATTTGTATAGATTATAGCAAATAATTGTAAGCGAAAATACAGATGAATTCTTGTTTACCTTACTCTCATCATGACAGCTGAAAGAAGTCCATTGCTGGACAAGCCCTGCCCAAGAATAATCTTAGAGGGATATGCCATAATCGCCGCGCTTACCAGACAGGTCGGCGAGCGCAGTAAGATGGCCATAATACTCAAAAGAAACCTGCTGCCCGCTTGTTAGATCCGTCGGATCGACTTCTACGCCCCCTACGGGATGAGATGGGGTGATGATATTCTGATATTCGTCGCCGACACTACCCGGCAACTTACTCTCATAATTCAGTATAATGGCGGTCCGGTACGAACTGAGTAGAAGCTAATAATACGGTGGTTGGTCACCAAATCCTTTTTCACTAACAGTTGACGGATGAAATATTATATACCCGTAAGTACTTCTTGTAACTGTTAGCTGATAAAAAAATATGTTACGTCACACAGAACTAAGGACTTTATTTTATTAGGCATTTATACGGCAGATATTTCAACTTTATTATTTGCTACAAATAATAGAATAGTCCTGGGCTATTAAATTATCCTGAAAATATATACATACATATACTATTAATATATATATATATATATATATATATATATATATATATATATATATATATATATATATATATATATATATATATATATTAACATAGAAAAAAATTCATTTATGACGTTAAAATGTTACATTTATGTGGAATCGTAACTTTTTTTACCGTACCATGTAGTGCATAACGTAGCAGCTACTGAGAAACACTGCCAGAAAACTCAGTAGGAATCTTTGTTTACGTATCACTTGCTTGTTGGTAAATGCTTGCCTTTCATGCCGCATGTCATGAGTTCGATTCTCACCTAGGAAAAATATTTGTGTGCATGAACATGTCTGTGTGTCCTGAGTCTGGGTGTAATTATCTATATAGGTAGGTGTATTTTTACAAAAAAGAAGCAGTACATGAAGTATATTATCAGTTATCTGGTTTCCATAGTACAAGCTCTGCTTAAGGCCGTGTGTGAATAATGTCCCAGGATATTATTATTATGTCTTTAAATTTCATAGTATCTAAATGTGTTAATTTAGAGTCTCAACACAAGCCGTTTTGTCACTTAAATAATCAGAAGTTTTATAATAAGCTCTTCTACACAATTTGGCTGTTATAGTTCTATTAAACTTATTCAATGCTATTAGACCCGTTGTAGTTTACAACCCATCATTTCTAATTTCTTTAATAAACCCTTTCGAACAACAAACAAATATTTATCTAATGCGAAATTATACAGTCAGTGATTTCGTCTGTCACTAGTCTGGTGTCAATTAATCAAACGTCGCGTGATGACGTCTGGCTAATGATGCTAACAGGCGATGTCGGCTGAGATAACATACCTACTGGAAGTTACGTCTGTTTTTGTGACTTGGTTTGGTTTGATGAGTTTGACAGGAGAATAGGATGTGAAGACAATTCGAAATAGGTGTACGTTTAGGAGTTCTGTTAATAACATCTAAAGACGATTCCTGTGGGAGGAAGGGCTAACAGGTACTAATCCAACATATTTTTATTTATATATGGGAGTTTATTTTAACGGTTTCCACGAAACAGCACGGAGTTAAACTCTTATTTATTAATTTATTTATTTATTTAGGCTCTCCAACAATTGCTTACACTCAAAATATTACAGATTGCGTCCGACTATAACTAAAGCTAAGTGTAGCAATCTCGTTTAGGTAAGCACGGCATGCATCTTTCATATTACTATAAGTGTGTGCCTTATGCTAAAAATTACATTAGATTATCATATAACATTAATTAAATTTATTTACAGGATAACTTATTTATATATTATATTGGAATTACAAAATTAACTAAGGATACAATATTAAATAAAAATTATAATAAAACAAGACATAACAAAACAAAACAAAAGCATTTATACAAAGGTGGATACTATTTTGTGGAACTTGGTAAGTGAGTCAAAGTGCACGTGCACGAGAACTCTTCAAGACAAACGTCAAATCTGAGGCGCTTAACCGACGCAGACACCATGGCTTGTCTGCGGGTCGAGCGCCACATCCTCACCAACCTTGGTGCAGCACGTGTTATGCAGGGACAGCAGCATCTACCGCAGCCACCGCCGCAGGGACCGCAATAACCACCACAAGGTGCGCACATGTTTCTATTTCTTATTTATTAATTTCAACTATACTGTCTAAATTCAGGTGACACCATTTGTTTAGTATCTAACGCTTGTTATTTTGACTTGTCTTTTGAGAGGCTTGAAACGCGGGTACTAGTATAATCACTCGCGCGTGGGTAGTTGTAGATAACTCCGGACGCGAACCAGTGGCAGCAGTTTGCTCAAGTTGGTAAGATTTTTTTTTGCTGGGTGGGTTTGCGCTTGATCACAATCTAACCTGATGGTAAGTGAAGATGTGGTCGAAGTTGGACCGCGCGTACCCATAAGGTGCCTGTTCACTCTAGCCTTGAATAAACCCATGTTGTATGAGTCTGTTCTACCGCTTAGCCGTGTGTATGATGAAAGAGGAACCAAAGTGCTTCGTACGGCATAATGGGATGTCAACAACAAAGCGGTAGAAACCCTCCCGACGTCTAGTAGTCCGGTGAAAAAAAGGGGAAGGAGGGATACGTTCATGGAGGTCTTGAGCGCATTTTCCATGAAACAGCCTGTAGAAAACCGATAAGCTTGCAATCTGCCGCCTATGATCCAAGCTTTGCAGCTTTTTATTGGTTAGGTCTCTTTCATCGATTATCCTACGAGCGTCTGTCTATTGAATCCAAAGAGTCCAGCTTGTACTAACGATAACAGCCACCCCAAAGATTAGAGCAGTACTACATGCAGGGTCGAACTTGAGCTTTGTACAAATTTAAAAGCTGTTCCTTCGTGAAGTACCGTCTCACCTTTTTAAGGATACTGAGCTTTTGGCCTTAGCTTTGGACTCGATGAATCGACCACAATTTAGGTCGCGAGATACGTTGTGTCTGCTATTTTCCTTCGAAGCTAAGATAGTATTATTTATGTTCTGTTTTCTCGACGCATCCTGACCTGGTTGTTATTAAATATTACTGTAATTGGTTTATATTATTAATTAGTACGTTACGTAAAATTAGTAAGTTTGAGACACGATAGACGAGTATGTTTGAGTTTCAGAGTTGCTCGTTTAATTAGTGATTGAAACAAATTGACTTTGCGAAGAAACGAAACTCTCATATCTCTTATAATCTGATGCCGAAATGGATATCCGAAATCACTAGAAATTAATTAAATGTAGGACCGAGAAATTTACGAGCACATCCAAAGTACGGCCGCAACTTCTAAAATAAACAAATGAATAGACATTTATCTATACATATAATAAAAACGTAGGAAAGTCAAAACTGTACATTGAATATTTTTTTAACAGGATACTTGGAGCGTGATCTGCGATGAATATCGAACCAAAAATATAGTGTTTAGAATTTTTGTCTGTATGTCTGTTTGTCTGTATGTATGTCCGGGCTAAACTCAAAAAGTAATGCATGGATTTACTTCAAATTTTGCATGAATATTACTAACAGGTCGGGTCAACATATAGACTACATATTATCAAGCTATCACCTACGGGGGAGGAGCTGTGATAATTTATAAAATTTAACGCGGGTAAAACCGCGGGGCACAGCTAGTGTATTATAAAACAAAGTAACTACAAAACTTACAAAACTGTTCACTATACATTGAATTAGTTTATTTTGGACTCAAATATTCACCTTTAAACCAATTTCCGTCGTCTATTTTGGTCCCATAGTGCATTCATTACAAAAATATTTATCAGCCAGGATTCCAGTGCTCCGTAGGATCTAAAGCCGTTTTCACACATGTAGCGGTAGTCGAGTTCCATCCCATTGTTTTATAGATTTCCTAGTATGAGATCATCGTTGAGTATGTAACAGTATGTTGTTAGACCCAGATATTCGGTTCGGGAGGAAAAATAAATAAAGTTTTTTTTTCAAGAATATCTACCAGTAGCGGTGCGGAGTAAGGAAACTGGCGCTACTACAAGGTAGGGGGCTTCTTCCGGTCTTTCTGAGTCGAGTCTGATGGCCGTGCCATCATATTAAGAAGATACCTATCTTGGGCACACATTTGCGCACGGTGATATGTCCTACGTAGATAGTTTTACCTGCATCGCCATTTGGCTAGCTTACGTAGAAAGTTAGCTTACCTGCGTTGGTATCATATTATTATATATAATAAATATAGTATATACAGTTTAACTTCACCTTTGCAGGAATAGGGTAGAATTCAATGTTATTAGATTGAAGATAAATTCAACTTTTTTCTTTGAAATCAGAACGGTTCATCTTAGTAAGTTTTATTTTATTCTATCAAACCGGTAGACAAGCAAGCTGTCCATTATCAAGTTCTTGTAACCTTCTCGTTCTTAATAATATAATAATAATAATATGCTGCGACATTATTTACACACGGCAATCTGATCCCAAAATCAATATTCCCAAAATCCCAAAACCAGTATATGGAAGCCATATAACTGATTTACTACATATACTACTTTTCATTTGTAAATACATACTTATATATATAGTTCTTGGATTCAATGACACGTTACCAAACTTACAATCTTCTAGATGAGCAATGTAATCCGACTCATGCGCAGGAACGCATCATTAACAAAAAATCATATTAGCACCAGCGTTATCTCTAAGGCAGTCAAAATTTGTCAGTCGAGCTGAAATAATGCTATGACTACCTGTTCTGAACTACCACTGGTGCCACTCATCATTGGTTTACAACTTGCAGCATTGCAGGAGACTACAAGAGAGTGGCTTCAAGCCTAAACTATAAAATTTAAGTTTCAATAGCCTATGTTTCTCCGTGGGAGAACCGCCTTACTCTAACTAATCCGACTCTCCACAAAAATGCGTTCAACCTTTATTTTAGGAAAACAGCTATTCCGGTGGACGACAGGTGTCGCTGTAGTAGGGCTGTCACACATGTTTCCTGATCGTTGCGTTAGATTAATACCTATTGTTAAAATAGGTGAGGTGATGCAATAGTAGGAAATTCTGTGGAATATTGTTTTCTTTTTGTAGTTTAATTTCCATAGAAAATTTAACAAGATTGTCTTGAAAATATTTTTAATTTTTTTTAGAAATGGTAAAAAATGCTTTGTTTTCAATGTATCAACCAAGATATAAAAATAAACATGACAGACGTTATACGCAATCAGCAACCTAATTACTTGATTTCATCGTACTACTTAAACTTAGTGTAAGTAAGAGTTGTTCAAGCCACCTAGTAGGCCTCTGACATCTAATGATTTTTTTGTTTTATGTATTTTACTGTTTTAATAAGGTTGTAAGCCGTAGTGGCAAAATGTGTCCAGGTACTTTAATACTTCTTTTAACATCTTGCATGCACATGTATGCATTTACAAATAAATTATAAGAATTATACAAATAAAACGATCTTTATATTTATGACTTCAACCGGAACTGACAGCTCAACGTCTCAAGCACAAAGCCTGATAGCATTTATATATTTATGTAACTACACTTGTATAGTTACATATGTACTACGTTCATAGACACTACCTGGTATTAACTTTACATTTTATTTTTAAAAAATCGTGTAAATCTGTGTAATGTTGTAACTAGACGTATAATAAAATATACAAATTTTAATACTTAATTAATTTTATTTATTTTAAGAGATAACTCTGAAAGAGAAATGAATATCTGTATTGCACGGATACAAATCGCACTTAGACTCGGAAGAACTTTCTATGGGTCACACAACTGTACACATACCTACTGTACTACACGTGCAGTAATTTTTATTAAACTACTAATATAAATAGTATTATGCCAAGTCATAAAATATAGTGACTATCAGTATTAATAAAGTATATAAATGTTATATCTACAAACGGAAGTCATTGTTTAAATCATATTAGTCTCATATAGTATTATTGACGGTATATAGAGATTGCATATCCATCAATATAATTATATTATACAGACTTTAAAATGATATATATTTGTATACTCGTGCCAACCCTACGCACTGCGCCGGCGCAGCCCGTGTCGCGACTGAATACGACATTCGTCATTGTCGCGCTATACACTGTAAATGTCGCCGTGTCGCGTCTTTTTCCCTCAATCCCACCTTTTCAATAGCGTAGGTTGGCAGTAGGCATGCTGAGGCGAGGCGTTTTCATTCAGTAAACTCTTTTTTTGACAGATATAATAATTAAGTGCCACTCAAAGTAGATCCATATTCTTCGTAGATATTGTGTATTCGTTTTGATGAGAAATATTTAACAAATGAGTCCAAATATTATGTTGACTCATATTAACTGTGAACAGAAATAAGTTAGACAGTCATAGGTACCTTAATGCCTTGTTTGCGGTTTCTATGACTTTCATTTTATTTGTTTGAATTGGAAGAAGTGCCGAAAGATGATTTTTGTTAACACTTGTTAGTAAAACGGTGTGTTATTAGTTTGAAGTTTATCTGTGTGTCTGTCTGTGGCACGTGTAGTTCCAAATTTAATTGAAAAGTTGGTATTTTGCCATACTAGCGTTAGTTTAATATAATTTGGCTCTATTTTGTAATTCTCTCTATTGGTTCCATTTTAGTTTAGTTATAAATTAATTTTCTTAGTTTGAAGTTGGAGATTTTTGAAATGGGGTTTAAATAAACATAAATTATAATCAACTAGATTATTATTGATTGATGAAGGATTTTAAAGGTTAAATTATGGCATTTTTTGAGCGATATATAACGGGCAATCGACTTCTTTACGAACAAATGGTAATGTGAATAATCGTAAATACAAAAACGTTTCTAAAACACCAAATTAAATAGTATTATCCTTTAAATATTAGTTTAATATTCTGTATGTGATTTTTAATTCTAAACGATGGATTGAATTTATATCAATATGTTTCAGATAAACATAGATAGCACTTTTAAGGCACAGTGGAGTCACCTCCTAAATACCTGAGCTTTGACATAATTATTAACATTCATAAATCTTCGTACATTAGCATAACATTTATAATTTATAGTTTTGACGGCAGAGCACGCTTTTAAAACGATAATATATCATATTTTTTCCCTGCATTTTGTTTATCTAGTTTTAGTTTTAATGTTGTATTTAAAGAGTTATTGCGGATGCTCTCTGCAGTTCACCTTCGTATATTATTAAGATAGATCTTCTGATAAGAAAAGCTTCTGAAGTTTGCCTCGCGTATTTTAATAAGTGGTAATAATTTCATTTATTTCCAATAAGCCTACTAATTCAACTTTATATGTTTTCATAAATATATCGTCATCGTCATATAAGTTGAAAAAGTCTACTGCAGGACGAAGGCCTCTCTTAAAGATCACCACAATGACCGGTTTTACGACGGGCCTGTGTCGTGATTGGTAAATGCTTGCTTTGCACGCCGCAGGTCGTGGGTTCATTTCACAACCAGGACAAATATTTGTCAATCAATCAAATCATTGTGTGCCTTAACATGTCTGTTTGTCCTGAGGCTGGGTATAATTATTTATATAAGTAAATATTTACAAAATAAAAGTAGTATATGTAGTATATCAGTAATCTGGTTTCCATGGTACAAGCCCTGCTTTGTTTGGGATCAGATGACCGTGTGTGAATAATGTCCTAATATAGTTAGATAACTCTTTATTGTAAAATAACATTTTTTTTTAAACGTAAACTTCGTCACCAATGTTCTCACTCACTAAATATAGGTACGGGTAGATATATATGATTTACCAGGTTACCACGTTGTGCCGGCATAACCTAATTAATAACCACCCGAAATTCTTCAAAAAAATTGTTCATAACTCCCCATAAACCTGCCAACTGAGAAACATCAAATAATTTCGATGCGATTGTTTTCGTAACGTCAGTTATTAAAAGTGGGGAGGTTGGGTCAAAGCAACAGTGTACTGGCTGCCAGCCAACACTTATGGGCAGCGTACACTTGTAACGACTGAAGAAGAACGCATGGCTTTTATAAGTTGTACGGCCACCTATGATGACAAGTAACCTAATTTTAAGCATTCCATGGATTCACCGTGCGTAAACTGGGTCCATCGCGTGGTAGAGGAGGGAACATTCGTCAGAGTCTAAGTCTTGCGACTCAGATGTAGGTTTAAGGGGCCTCTTGTGATACATCCACGCTCACCTTCTCTGTCTTGCTGTAAAATTATGTAAAAGTGATAAGTATGATTATTTAAGTGTACTATGTGAGCTTGATATTGTATGTTAATTGTGAAAAATTAACCTAAATATCTAAATAAATAAAATATCTTGGGACTAACTAATGTTACAACAATAATATCGATTATTTTACGTGGCAACACCAAGCGGTTACTTTAGACAAGTAGACGAACCGAATGGGTCGGTTCTTTGTTCTGGAACACGCTACAAGTTGGTTATGACTGAAAAATAAAGTGTAAATAGGTTAGGTAAACATATTTAGTGTTACAATGTTGTATGAAAATATTTTTTTTACCTATTTATTGAGTTTTCTTACACTAACACACTATCATCTGATCCCTTACTAGACAGAACCTGAACTATGGCAACCAGATCACTGACAAACATACTTATAGATTTCTAAATACATACATATTATGGATAAATTACACCCAGGCACAGAACAAATAATCTTGCTCCTCACATAAAGCTTTGACTTACAAATATACACCCAGACACCTTAGCGATGGTATTGGTATCATTAACAGTGACATGGCAATTATCAACCAGTGGAGCACAGACCACGGTCTTACAGTAAATCCCTCCAAAACACAGGTTATTGTGATAGGCAGTTCTCGGATGCTCAGAAAAGTTGACTGGATCCATACCCCTCGAGTAATATTTAACAAAACAGGCATACCATTCAGTGATAGGGTTAAAAACTTGGGGGTATGCTTTGATCAAACACTGTCCCAACTGCCACTAAAATTGCACTAGCACAATCCCTCCTTCTTCCAATCCTTGACTATGCTGACGCCAGCTATCTTGACCTTACGGAGGACAAACTAGATAAACTTGAGCGGCTTCAAAACTTCTGCATAAGGTTCATATTTGGGCTCCGCAAACATGATCACGTTTCCGAATTTCGTAGAAAACTCGAGTGGTTACCCATTCGTCTTCGCCGAAATACTCATATACTCTCTCTTCTATACAGTATTTTATTTAATCCCACGGCTCCCTCTTACCTCAAGGTTAGGTTTGAATTCCTATGTGAGACACATTTTAGGTCCTTGAGATCATCAGAGAATCTAGAACTCCAGTTGCCCACACATTCCACTAATTTCTTGGACAAATCATTCACTGTAAAGGCTGCTCGATTGTGGAATTCACTCCCTCTGCATATCAGACGCGCACAAACTTTGACATCTTTTAAAACACTTTTAAAGAATCATTATAAAGTAGTATATGTATTATATCAGTTATCTGGTTTCCATAGTACAAGCTCTGCTTAGTTTGGGATCAGATGGCCGTGTGTAAATAATGTCCAAGGATATTATTATAATGCTAAAGTGTGATGAAATTGCCGTTCTGCAGTACTGGCCATTTCAAATCAAAATAATTTTTGTTTGGCTAAGAATTCTAATTTCAAATTAATTTTATTTTAAAAACATGGATTCTTTTTTCCAAAAGTAGTCATTTCTTTATTGATTAGTGTTACATTTTCATCGCATTTCAATCTTTTTCGTCATCATGGATACGTTAAAAATTCGAGTAATTATGGAATATGAGTACCGTCGTGGCAGCAACGCGGCACAAGCGGCACGCAACATCAACGACGTTTACGGAGCTAACACTACAAACCAACGCACCACCTGTTATTGGTTTGCTCGCTTCCGTTCTGGAAATTTCGACCTGAAAAATGAACCTCGCGGTCGTCCGAAGACTTTGGTCGACAATGACGAATTAAAGGCGGTTGTGGAAGCTGATGATACACAATCTACGGCTGAATTAGCAGCAGCTTTCGACGTTAGCGTCAAAACAATATTGGTCCATTTGCGTCAAATTGGCAAGGTAAAAAAGCTTGACAAATGGGTGCCCCACGAACTCAATGATCGCCAGCGCGAAGTACGCGTCGAGACGTGCCTTGCACTGCTCAACAGACACACAAATGAAGGAATTTTGAACCGCATTGTTACCTGCGATGAAAAATGGATTCTGTTTGATAACCGCAAGCGCTCAGCAAGTTGGTTGGATCCTGGTTCAGCACCTAAACAATGCCCTAAACGAAAACTTACCCCTAGAAAAGTGATGGTCACTGTTTGGTGGTCTAGCGCCGGTGTGATTCATCACAGCTTCTTACCAAACGGGGTGAGCATTACTGCAGATGTGTACTGTGAAGAACTGAGCACAATGATGGAGAAGCTGGCGCATCTCCAACCAGCATTGGTCAATCGCTCGTCTCCGCTGCTCCTGCACGACAACGCGCGACCTCATACTGCACAGCAGACGGTCTCCAAGTTGCAAGAACTGGGGTTGGAAGCTCTCCGTCATCCGCCCTACTCACCAGACCTTGCGCCTACAGACTACTACTTTTTCCAGAATTTGGATAACTTCTTGGCGGGAAAAAAATTCAATACCCGAGAGGCAGTACAAAATGCCTTTGAAGAATTTGTTGCCTCCCGTCCAGCTGATTTCTTTAAGAAGGGCATCAATAAACTGCCACTGCGATGGCAAAGATGCATTGATTGCATGGGTGATTACTTCGATTAATACAAATAAAAAAATTCATGAAAAAAATTCGTTTATATTTTTTCATACAAAACGGCAATTTCATAGGTAAAGACCTATTATATCACTGTAATTTCTCTCATCTTGCGATCTTCCACCTTCCTCAAAAACTTCCTTAGTCTTCACAATTAGTATTAATATCTATTATAGTATATTAAAAAGTATGTATATATTTATATATATGTATATATTATACTAGCTGGTGCCCGCGACTTCGTCGGCGACAATTTTGAATGATTACCAATGTAACTACTTACTTCTAGCTTAATCTAAAAAAAAGTACTTTTAACAGAAATAAGCAATATAAATTTAAGAAAACCTAACCTATAAATAACCTAGTTAAGAAATAAACTAAAGACTACTTTGCTACTGTTATTTAAAAAAAAGACCCGATATCATAAACCCAAAAATATCAAAGAATACATATCAATTGTCCTTAAGTAAAGTCAGTAAGTCAAATAAAGTAATATAATAATAATCAACGATGCATTAATCACCAAGGTAACTCCCATTAGCTTAGGTTGCGACCACGGCATTGATAGGTCTAATATCACATTTTGTGAACGAAACCATAGCGCGATCTAAAACGATGATTACACCATCTACTAACAAAAATATAACCTTGTAAAGCGGTAAAATTAAGATGTGGGCATATATTTTGGGTGAGATTTAGGCGATCATCTTTTGATTCAGTTTTGGACTACCTTTTACTTCAAGCATTTATTTATTTTAACCGATATGTCAAATGAGTTCTGCGATCTGAAACGATATAAAAGCCATCGAGTTACAAAATTGTAAACTTGTAGATCAGTAAAGTTAAGATGATATTTTTTGAGTGCGATCATCTCGACACGAACAATTTATACTACGCTAACTCGAATTTTGGGTCAATGACTTTTTTATCCCAATTTTATTAAATTGGTGTTTTTTAATATGTTATGAAAAATACAAAAAAAAGAAGTTATAAATCTTATAAAACGCTAAATCTTTACTTAGACGACAACAAACACAACATTTTAAGCAATAAGAAACGAATTTCTCTATAATTTAAGTTGGCGTACATTTTTGGTGTTGACCTATTGAATCAGTTATGGATTACCTTTTTTAACAACAAATTATTCCCTTGATTGCTTTATTTTTAACTGAAATACCAATTTACATGTTTTTAACTCCAAAAAAAAACAGTTTTTCATACAAACTTACATCCCCTATTTTAGTCGTCTTTAAGGATGGAATTTCCAAAAGTCCTGATGATATATTTATAATGTTTAAATGAAAGGCGAAATACTAATTTTCATGCGTTTACCTTAAAAAATTGTCACATTTTTCATACAAACTTCCATCCCCTATTTGTCACCCTAAAGGGCTGGAATTCCCAAAAATCCTGAAATACATATTTTTAAATGAAAGGTCAAATACCAATTTTCATGAGTTAACCTTAAAAAATGACACATTTTTCATACACACATTCCCTATTTGTCACCCTACGTGGTAGAATTCTCGGAAATCCTGAAACACTTTAATTTATACTTTTAATTTTTAACTGTAATGCTATAAACCAATTTTCATGCGTTTAACTTAAAACTTGTTGGCACTTTTTTCATATAAACTTACATCCCCAATTTTACGACCTTGGGGGTGGAATATTCAAAAATCCTGAAATATATATTTTAATTTTTAACTGCAAGTCTATATACTAAAGCCTTTAACATCAAAATTAAGCACTTTCATAAAATATTTCATCCCTTATTTTAGTCCCTTAGGGGTGGTATTTTCAAAAACCCTTCTTCAGTGGATGCCTACGTCATAAAAGGTAACTACTGTCAAAATTCAAGTCCTAACTGCAGCCGTTTAGACTGTGCGTTGATATGTCAGTCAGGCAGTATAAAATTATATCCCCTATTTTCCGCCCTTGGGGGTGTAATTTCCAAAAATCCTTAAGTAAATGCTATATATTTTTAACAGAAAGGCCAAATACTCATTTTCATGCGTTTAACGTCAAAAATATCGCATTTTTCATACAAACTTACATCCCCTATTTTATGACCTTCGGGGTGGAATTTTCAAAAATCCTGAAATATATATTTTTTATTTTTAACTCAAAAGCCAAATGGTAATTTTCATGCGTTTAACTTAAAAATTGGGACTTTTTTCGTACAAACTTACATCCCCTATTTTTTGCCCTTGGGGGTGAAATTTCCAAAAATCCTGAAACATATATTTTTTATTTTTAACTGCAAGGCCAAATACCAACTTTCATGCCTCTAACTTCAAAAACGGCAAAGTTTCATACTGACTTCGCACCCCCGTTTTCCCCTCTTAGGGGTTGAATTTCGAAAAATCCTTCCTTATTCCTTGTCTACATTATAAAGAAAACATCTGTGCAAAATTTCAGCTTTCTAGGGCCAAGGGTTTGGGCTGGGCGTTGATGAGTCAGTCAGTCAGTCAGGACTTCTCTTTTTATTTATATAGATGTTTATATATAAATATTCGTACATAGGTACATATATATGTAAATCTATATAAGTAGATGCACTGCCAACTACCACTTTGTCTCCCTGCATTCCTTTGGTTCATCCAACGGTTGTCTGGAAGAGATTGCTATATTAGCGATAAGACCGCCGTTTGTACCTCATAATATAAGTTAACTTACATAAGTTTCAATGTATGTTCCGACTTGGCAATAAAGTGTTATCTATCTATCTATCTATCTTTGTCCTGGGTGGGGAGCGAACCCACAGCCTTTGACTTAGCAGGCAAGTTTACTAACCACTAAGCCAGTCAACTTAAGTGGATGTCGTAAATTAAATGGCAAAAAATGCTAAATATCTGTACCGCACACAAGATAATATTTTTGTAAATATTATCTGTGGGTTTCGGTGTACGCTCACTATACAAGCATTAATCAAACTGAGCGTAGAATCACTCAAAAATCGCTCGGTAGAGCCGACAGACGTATCGATAGCGGCGATGGTGTAAACACTACTTTTTGCTCGAGGTGGGTAGTACAGAGAGATTTGTTTGTTTAACCAGTTTTCATTAGCAGCTATGATTTTATTTACTTTGTAGGAATGAGTAGGAAGGTGTTAAACAGCTGAAATATGATGGGTGATCTTTTGCTGTTCTCAGTCTGTCATTTTTTATTATTTACGATTACTGATAACTTTAAAACCATGACAGTAAATTATATTAGTTCAGAATTACGTGTCCCAAGAAATATTATCGTATGTATGACCAACTTCCCAAAAAACGGTATTATGATTTTAACGACAAATTACACAATCATACCCTAGTCTCAGAGTTTTTCAAACCACCCAGTAGGGCTTTGACATGGCTTAACGACTGTTGCCTAATGACTCTATGGCAGATGTTACAGGTAGTCAAAAGCCTTAACACAATCTGATAACTGATGGTACAATATTTATGGCTTATCAGTGAGTTATGAAGGCAAATTAAACTCGCTCAATTAATTATCAAAGAATTTGGTTGGACTAGCAGCCAACCTCCAATATTCAACCTACAACCTCCAGACTCTAACCTCCGACATCTGACCTCCAAACTCCAACCTCCGACCTCCAACTTCTAATCTTTATCCTGTGAACCTCCAACCTCTTTCCGAAATGGGAAAAGGCAAGGCAAAATAATACGATTGATAATAACTAATTTTAAGCTGTGTAGATTTTAGTGGATCAGTAGCGTGTAACTGATATATCAGAATGAAATCACAATTGGCGATAAGACCGCCCATTTTAAGTTATCCGATGTTTCTTTGCCCATATAATCTTGAAGTACAAGAACGAGTATTTGTATTGTGTTGTGTACAGTTTCCGGTTCGTGGTCGCCACTCGAGAACCTTTCTGCCCCAACGGCCGTCGGCTCTACGAGCTATGTGCCCTGCCCACTGCCACTTCAGCTTGGCAATTCTTCGGGCTATGTCGGTATATTATATTATATTCTTTGGGGGAGGCCTTTGTCCAGCAGTGGACGTCTTTCGGATGATATGATGATGATGATGATGATGATGTGTACAGTTTCTATCTCCAATATTTTATTAATAAACTAGCTGTGCCCCGCGGTGTTACCCACGTTAAATTTTATGAACTTTCTTTGCTATAAACCTCACGGAGCCCGAGACCTTTCCAACGAATGCAAAACCGTGGAAATCGGTTCGTGCGTTCTGGAGTTATAGCGTCAGGAAGGAAAACCCGACTTATTTTTATATAGTAGATTAAATGTTTGTATTAATGGACTCCAATTACCAATTACTCATAGGCAGATGCTCTCACGGGTCCGTAAGTGATCGGCGAGGTTAAGCAAATAGCCTCGCGGTCTGCCCATGCATGGGTGCCCGCCAAACTGGTTATAATTTCTGAGCGTCTCCGTGTTTCGGAGGGCACGTTAAGCTGTCGGTCCCGGTTGTAGCCATTAGGCAATCGTCGTTAAGCCATGTCAGAAGGCGACTTGAAAAACTCTGACACTAGCGTAATCACTGCCTATACGATAAGAAAGTATAGTGTACAGACGCCAGCACATCTAGATACCCATATCTGTCAAATTTCCCCAATTGAAAGTAAACCTTATGCTTTTGTGTTAAAGTTGATAATCTATAAAAATAAACACAAAGATTAGGCTGTATGTGCTGGTGTGTGTACCTTTCTATCTCCAATATTTACTATAAGTAATAAATAAATATCTTGGGTCAAATAACACACGGCCATCTGATCCCAAACTAGGCAGAGCCTGTACTATAACAACCAGACAACTAATAAGCATATACTTATATATTTATAAATACATACATATCCTACTGATATTATAAACGCGAAAGTTTGTGACTGTGTGAGTGTGTATGTTTGTTACTTCTTCGCATCTAAACGGCTGTAGCGATTTTAATAAAATTTCGTATGGAGTTAGCTGACACCCTGGATTAACACATAGGCTATAATTTATAAAGTTTAATGCGTGTAAAACCGCGGGGCACAGCTAGTTATAGATAAATTACAACCAGACATAGAACAAATAATCGTGATCCTCACACAGATTTGTCCCGGGTGGGAATCGAACCCACGACCACTGACTTAGCAGTCAAAGGGCAGTCAATCAATACTCCAATTACACTACTCTATGACTTAGTAAACAAAAAGCGTGTCCACACCACCCATCACCGCTTCTTATTAATCTATCATCAAGTGCGCAGGCTCATCGCGTCTATGATCTCATAACGAAACTATACGTGTGATCTCATTGCGAGCCTAAAAAAATAAACTCACCAAAGAGATCCGCACACACTGTTTATAGTATGAAGGTGCTTTTGGTAATCAAGTTTGGTTGAGGATTATTTTATCCTACAAAAACTAAGGATACTGAACTATTTTCAACGTGATTTCTTTTGCGTTTTTTTTAATTACAAATTGACATGAGGTTGTCATTTTTGCAAGATATCGGATATTTTTAGAATATACTTTGTGATACTTTGAAGTTAAGTTTAAAACAAAAATTATAAGATTTTGTTACGTTTTTAGGAGAAAAACTGCCGTACGCCGTTTCACCAAGTTCCAAGTGCGACTTTTGATAAGTTTCGGAATACAACAAACACTTATTAGTGTACGAATAATAATAGTATAAAATAATAATATTAATACATTTAATATAAATAATAACAAAACATTTAATATAAAACAAATGATGCAGAATGAATTTATTGACATAGTATCATCGTGTCAGAGTTGTTCGAGACAACCAATAGACCTCTGACATGGCTTATAGACTGTTGTCTGTTGACTATAATACGACGCGACCACTTAAGACGCCCCGCAATGTACGGAAAGCACTCAAGCGGTGAAACATCTACAGAGTTAGCCTTGATGCCTTTGCACCCAATTTTGAGATTGGTAGCGACTTGCCTTTCACGTTGCAGGTCGTGGGTTTGATTCCCACACAGCACAAATATTTGTGTGCATGAACATGTCTGTTTGTCCTGAGTCTGGGTGTAATTATCTATGTAAGTATGTATTTACAAAAGAAAAGTAGTATATCAGTTATCTGGTTTCCATTATACAATCTCTGCTTAGCTTGGGATCAGATGGCCATGTGTCAATAATATCCCAGAATATTATTATTCATTAATGGACACTCCCGGAACAACAACTATCAATAGGTCACAAATATAGTTGTCCTGTCTGGGAATCGAAATTAAATAAATAGCTAAATCATAATGAGAGTAATATACATATAACCAGCGCTTCTTACAACCATAAAAAATATAAAATTGTACAATTTTCATTTACTTTTCATCGCAACGTCGATATAAAAACAAAAATAATGATACAAGGAAACATATTTCTTACAAATTTCATCTTTTCCGAGGATAATATTTTATTTTTGGCTACGATAACCTATTCAGACGGCGCCAATTCTGTTTACACTTTAATGAAATTATAAGTGAAGTTAGTATAAATATAGACATGTGAATAGTCTGTGTTTAAAACATATGATTCCATCAACAAATAAAGGCGATGATAAATTGCATATGAGGTTTGTGAAAAATATAATAGGTAGCGATAAAATTGTAACGATAGTAACTGTACAATAATATCTTTTCTTAATTTATAAAACGGAAGGTCACTATTTACTAAACACTAAATCACAAAAACGACTTAATTTATGAAGCTGAAATTAAGCACGTACGTAACTTTTAGGTGCTAAATAGTAAAAGTTTATAGGATTCCATTTTTTATATGGCAGAGGAATGCCAGGTGTCAAGAGTCCACGGCATATGAGGTTTAGTCGTGTCAAACAAACCTTACCACAGACGCCTTTTGCGGGCGACATGTGGAGGCATTACCCAAGCCATGTAAAAAAAGGTAGTCACAGCTGAATTAAAATATTAACGGTAGTTAAACTATATTTTTTTGCCAATAGGCTATTCACTTAGGTATACTTCTATTTGGCATAATTAGAAGGTAGTTAACTGATACTTTAATCCATGCGTCAGTTCATATCGCAGATATGATTGATTAATTATTTGTATTAAGTTTATTTTCATTACAATTTTTATTTTGAGAGCAAGATCAAGAATAGAAGGCTAACAACCTGTAGTTTGACATGGCTAGGCGACAAAAGCCTCAAAAACTCCCAAAGTACCAAGAATGAAAGTGCCACTGAAGTGGAAGGATCTTATCGGCTCGAGCTGCAGGTATGGGATTAGAGAGATGGCGCTATCATATGGATCCTACAGTAGCTTACCTACAATGTTCACTAGACATAAGAATCTGTGGAGAGTGCTTATATCCTGAATTATTACATAGGTTACAATAAATGCTTTACAGCGGGGCGCAGCCAGTAAAACACATTTTCTTGCCTATTTTTCTAGTAAATATTGTTCCTGATCTTTCATATATAATCTTAAAGGCACATATGTTAGGATACGCTATTCTAACTGAGCTATATGTAGAGTTAACTGACACTATACATTACTATATTTTACAATAATAAATGTATGCCTCGGGCACACGATATATGTATATTTCACACGCCTCTTGGTGATGCCACAGTGTAGCTGTTCTATATGAATAAGTATTTTGACCTTTTTTTATATAAATGTATTTTCGCCTAAATTAAATAAAAAAATAATGTAAGATTAAATATTTATGATCGAATAAAAATTCAATAAATTTTCTTATTAGAATCAAACAAATTAAAACACCTAAAGGGAAAGAAAATTACGATAAATCGTTAATTTAGCACGGAACGTAAATAACTTTATAAGTATACCGCACGCAAAATTAATGAAATAATTGATCAATGCTATGCTGCCACTACAAATGATTTCACAAAAGTGGGAGTAGGATGATTCCAAACTAGAAAGAAACTGTTCTATATCAACCAAATAACTGATAAACATACTTATATATTCCTAATAAATATATATACAACTTGTAATTTAACTAACGCACATCCTGAAAATAGTTTGTTCAGTATCGTTTACTGAATCGATTTATATCATTTTTAATATAGGTAATTTTTTATTCCAAAATAATTAAAACTACGGAAATTATTGACATATTAACCCTGTACAGTCAAAACGAATTGAAATGGACCGTAAGTCAAAGTAATAAGACTTATAAAATCACAGTTTATTTGTATTCATACAAATTCCATCATTCAATACAAAATAAAGAAAAATAAACTTTATTCCAAGAAACCAATTTAGTAAATAACAATGCATATACATGTTAAATTAAAAATTCAATGCATGTATTATGATTACAACATAATATTCTAATTGGGGTGTCTGAGGGTGTGCGTTAATTACGTTACATGTTGTATACATAATTTATAGATACATTACACTCAAAAACAAGAACTAATAATTGTACTTATCACACAAAAAATTGTCCTGGGTGGGGATCGAATCCAGGTCTTCTGGCTAAGCAGCCAGGGTCACTATCCATTGGACCAGAGGCCAGTAGAATAGGCCAGACAACTTGTTTACTTTGTCCCACGTTTTCGAGAAGAACCATAAAGTCTCGGCAGTAAAGATTCTTCCTAATCACTAATCCAATCTGCTTTTAATTCAAAAGATAGAAAAAAACTTGAGAGGTGTCAAGGGACACGCGGATGGAACGAAGTTATTTCTTATTATTTATTATGTACAAAAAACCTGTATACACTCAACAAAAATAATCGTCGCGACACCACACTGTTCAATGCGAAATAGAAATGAAAATATTTGGTTTGCTTTCTATAAGAGAGAGAGGGAGAGAGACAGACAGACAGAGAAACATGCGCACGCCGCACAGCTGCAAAAAGTGTCGTGACAACTTTTCGTAAGAATTTTTTCCGTCTAGCCCCCTTTCACAACGCGCGATAAAGAACTTCGTTCCAAAACTTCGTTACAAAAATTGTATGGTATTCCATACAATTTCAAGGCTTATTTTTTTTTTCTTAGAGGCAGATTAACGAGCAAGTGGGCCACCTGGTGGTAAGTGATCACCGCCGCCTTTGTACACTTGCAATGACCCTTACCTCCACCCTGACAAGCTCTGGCTATATAGCGATATATATATCAGGAATGTCTTCTGTAAGGTGGAGTTAATTTCCCAGTCGGGCTGTTCTTTGAGTGAATGAAAGCTATGTCTCACTTAAATTAAAACTGGCACAGTGGTTACTAGACTACGGCACCCTCGTGTTCTGGGTTCGAGCCCCGCACAACCGTTTGTGTGACCCACTTATAAATAGATTTTCTCAATTTGAGTGTGATAATATATATCCATTAATGTTTGATCCAGGGATTAAGGAATGTGTGCGTTGGTTTAAGAATAACCGAGAAAATTAAAAAAAAGTCGCTCCAACAATCGGATGCTGAGATTAAAAGACCTATTTTAATTTAAACAAGCTGCTCGACGAATTCAAAACCGTTTCCGAAATAAATTACAAATTCTTTAATTTCGCATAGTTAGACTAATTCTAATTTATTAGTTATGACAAGTTACTGATTACCTAAACTTTGAACTGTCATCTCATTATTCTATAAAATATGAAAAGTATCAAATATCAAGAATATCACAACGATATCAAACTGATGTTCCTCCTCTACCGTTTGTTAGCGCTAAAAAGATTTATTTCTTCTTAGCCTTTATTAGCTGATATATTTATCACAAATACTTAGAGATATTACTCCAGTTACCCTCTGGTATGGAGTGGGAAAAAATTGTCTAAATATCATAAATCATAAGAGGTGGCGATCGCAATTTTGCTAATAGACTCGCAAAAAAATGGTTGCTTACATCGAATGTATGTATCTTTATTAATATGCTTCCTAGAATTAGATTGATTCTCAGAAGAAAGAAGTGGTTTTCATACAAATTTCAATTTGTGGTCCATAATTCATTTACTTCGATTGTTTTGTTGTAACAGCTAAACATGTAGAAGTTAAACGGTATTTTTGGAAATCTTCAGCACGAAATTCTTACGAAACAATCATCAATTCATATAAAACGTGGAAAATAAACAGTGTGATATTTAAAAATCTCGATATACCCACATCGAATAAGGATGAGAACATCATCATTTAAATAATATGCAAATATATTTAAAAGTTTGTAGAAAAACAAGTCTGCCATCATTTATAAGTTTAAAAATAATTATGGATTTCAAATTAACAGCAAATATTTTAAACTGATCGAATAGTATTTTTAAAAATTATAGTTAAAATAAATAACTTAAGAACTTATCAATAATAGTAACATAAAATATATTTAATCTTAAGTACCTTAAGATCTCGTCAGAAAGCTGGCAGCATTGTCACGTGGCTTAGCAATGCGAATTCGTTTGTCTATGTAGCTAACTAGCTACGTAGCTTTATAGTCATGTCACGCTTTGACTATATAGACATTCCAAAATGTCATGGCAAAGTATGAAAGTGCTTGCACCCCACCGCCCAAGAGCTTCGCCTCCAAACGACTTCAAGAATTGCCTATAAGGTTGATGTATTAACGCCGTAGGTATCTGGCAAAACAGCAGCAATACTGACGTGTCCGGTATTGTTTAGTACAGACGCCAGTACGTCAAGCTCTACGTCAATCTGTCAAATTTTCCCAATTGAAAGTGAACCTTATGCTTATATGATAAAGTTAAAATCTTTAAAATAAATTTGACCAATTGGGATAGTTTGATGTGCCCGCGTCTGTATATGAGAAGGCGCCAAGGTATCAATGCAGGTTGAATCCTACATCGGAGGTTTACCCAACTTGCAAGGTAACAAAGGCATATACTATCGGACCGCTATCCGGTGAAGCAGTAAAATCTTTCTAGACATGTTTCTTTATTGACACTCATGTTGCAGCATGTGGAATTAACCCACGTTGCAATCTATAAAATATGATGTTTTTAGCATACATTTATTCTAACCCCAAAACGGGAATTTGAACTAGCCTAAGACACAACGGTGTCCTAAATTATCTTAACTAGGCCTAAACCTACTTAACTGAGACTAGACTAAGAATATGAAATGTAGAGTGAAGTGTCGATGGTAAATGAATTCGGAGAGGTATTTCAAGCTAAATCGTTACTTAATGGATAGTATCACGTATTATAATAATAATATATAATCGACAATGTCTATGGCATTGGTTGAACCACCAAACCATGTCCCAAATGATGCTTCTCGAGAGTGTATGGTATGACTGGCGCCATCAATATACATAATATACATTAAACCTTCTTGAGCCCAACAATTAGTGCAGAGTTCGAATATGAAGAATAGCAAACGTTGATGGGCCACTATTCTTTACGATATGGTCATTTAAGCATTTCATATAAGCAATTTGGAATTACAAAATTTTCCGCTATTCATCCATTTTCGAGATATTTGGCACAATTTGGATTAATCTCAATATTTATTTTTTGTACATTGCACTATAAATGTAAATTACTGTATCGCAGGGACTGTAGGTGCAGTCCTGTGTCGGGATAGCTGAAGCACGTGAAACGACATGAGATCACTACCTTAACCAATGCGCCACACGTGCATTCAATATATTACACTAAATTTACTTTAGGTCGGTATGTAAGTAGGTATTTCTTAGTATATATTTTTATTGAAATACAACATAAATTTAATTATATATCTTATTTCATATAACTTGTTGGATATATTTTTGATGATTTGACGTCTTTGTAAAAATACAAGGCAAATTCACATACAATTTAATACATAGACCAATTAGTTGTAACATCTCTTCAAACGTAAGTCAAAGTCAAAAGCAATCTAAAACCCGACATTATACGCATCAAAATTATGAAAATATTCAATAAAATACATTATAAACGTAAAAAAGAAATAAAGAACATTGCATATGGACGCATATAAACGCTGTTACCTCAAACCATAATAACCCACACACAATATATTTTTTCTACATTAAGAACGATGGAATTCATTTTATAAGTGGAATAGAATTATCTGCAAAACTGTATATTTTTCATGTTCATTGTTTTTGTAATTCGTAATAATCTACACCATTATTTTGTCACTTGCTTTTTAATACATAGGAAATCATTTAGATAGTTGTTATAGTTGTCTACATAAGCACAATAAAATTTTGTAAAACGGTTTGCTATTTTTTCAATATAAACGAAAATATCTCCATAAAAATAAGTTTTCGCGTGAACTAACGTTCAACCGGATAGCAAAACCGGAGTTTTAACGACCATCATTTAATATATATTTGCTTTTTAAATCTTATGATGTAGGTAATATTTGATTTGGATACTATATTATACATTATTTGTTTTTTGTAATAAACTATCCTAAGAAAATAAAATCACCTACATTAATAACAATAAATAAAAAATTAATAGAAATAGGTGTGCGGAATAACAACATTGTATTTCTTTAACTTAACATTTTTACTTGCATTGAAAATAGACAATTTTAATATAACAAGTGAATATAATAAATCAGGATCAGCTTAATAAAAGTTATTCAATTAATTGTTTCGTTTATAGACAGTTGCACGTGGTGCCCGCTTGTAAATGTTCAGAGTTTGTGTTTCATGTGCGGTGTTCTTAAAAAGTAGTTTGAAGTAATAAATTATAACAAAAATGTGCCGTTCCTGCCAAGTGCAATGTCATTTTATAATGAGAATGGTTGTTTCATGTAAACAGGCCGAAGTGAATGTTAAAATAATCATTAATGTCGGGATTAAAGGTGTTTTGAAGAGAGCTATTACATCTAGTACCGAGATATTTAAATAGACGTCAGTAAACAAATTACGCGTCTGCGATCATTTCTATTTTTATTTTCTTTATAATAACAAGTTGCCCAACAAGCTTAAGACATAAGTTCTACACACAAGTCTCTCTACAGTGTTCAACAAACTAAATCCAAAATAACGTAATCAATGAAATTTTCTACGATGAAAACATACTGTAGGAATGAATTTAGTAAGTGGTGACCGCAATCTACGACTCTCTTGAAACACATATTATTATGGCATGACGCACTCGTAACCTACCCTTGCTCCCTCCCGAACCTATATACATAATTACACGCAGACTCAGGACAAACTGTATTTAGTCTCGTTGGTCTAGCGGTAGCGTCTTCACTCGCAGAGAACGAGGTCCTGAGTTCAAATCCCGGGTCGGGCCAAACTGTGATTTTGGGACATTTCTATAAAAAGAAAAATTTCAAATCAGCCCGAAGTCTGGGAGTGGCGGTATTATAACCCCGTGCCTTGAAGAGCACGTAAAGCCGTCGGTCCTGTACCTGACCTCTTTCCGGTCGCATAGGCGTCACATCGGAAGATGAGAGTGATGGAATAGATAATGCTCCTGTGTTTGCGCATACACTTGCGCACTATAATATGTCTCGTGCAGAGAATCTCTATTGAGACTGGCCGCCGTGGCCGAAATTCGGCTAGGAGGACATTATTTATTCGTCATCAGCCTGATGTACTGCTGGATATTGGCCTCCATCAGGCCACTGCACTCGGTATGCGAATTGGTATCCGCAGTTAGGTGGCAGGTAGTACCTGCACAGGTAGATCTACAGTTACTGCCTTTCCGCCTTGTGTAATCCCTAGTTACCATTTACGACACCCCAGGGATCGTATCGGGTGTTCTTATTATTCTTACTAGTCCAGAAACCACATCACACAATAAAAATAAATCTATACCATCTATAAAAACCAATAGGAGATATTAGCATAGTCATAATAAAGCTTTGACAACACTTTATGATACAAATGAAGCGGAAAATATCCATTTTCACATGTCAACATAAATAGGTTGCAATTTTTTATCAGTTTTTATTCACATTAGCTAAATCGATTCAGTATTGAGAAGTTATCATTGAGGATATATTACATTTAGGAAGACATGCAATGAAGATTTTCTCAATAATATAGTTCGTTAATATTCATTTAATATTTCCTGCTGTAACTTCTAAAAAGAAATACAGATAGACAGATAGATAGAATACTCTTTATTGTACACACTCAAACGGAAAGAAAATACATTGGACATAAAGAACATAATGTACAACGGGCGGTCTTATTGCCATAAGCGATCTCTTCCAGACAACCTTTGGATGGATAGGAACTGAAAGTAAAGTAAACAGTAGCAGGACTGCCACAAATAAATTATACTAAGATACTGTGATGGACCGATGATCTTGTGCGGCTCGCTGGAAATCGCTGGATGCGGATAGCGCAAGACCGGCAATTGTGGAGATCTTTGAGGGAGGCCTTTATCCAGCAGTGGACGTCTTTCAGCTGATATGATGATGACTGTGATAAATATATTGCATACTTCGATACCTGAGTTTTTTTTTTTTATGTCAGAGGGCGACAAACGAGCAAGTGGGTCACCTGATGGTAAGTGATCACCGCCGCCCATGGACACTCGCAACACCAGAGGCGTCGCGGGTGCGTTGCCGGCCTTTAAAAGTCAGCAAACAAGTGTTGCTGACCCTTCCACCCACCCCAATGAGCTCTGGCGACCTTACTCACACTCGGAAACACAACATTAAAATTATTAATGTTATTATTAAGGAGTGTCTTCTGTAAGGTGGAGGTACTTCCCCAGTCGGGCTGCTCTTTGAGCGAATGAACGCTATGCCCTACCCCTACTATTTATTCCTTTTCTCGACTGCGTTGATGGTTTATTGGTATCGAATAACCACACCTAATGACGACTTAGGTAGGTATCCTGGGTCAGACGAATAATGTTATTGGAATTATTCTCGCAAGTAAAATACCCAGTACTAGATAAAATCTGAAAGTTAGCGGTGTTGTACGCTCGAGCCCTGGAGGGCACGTAAAACTGACGGTCTGTATCTAATCTGTCCGCGTTAGTGTGGTATAGACATCCAAATAGATGTATTTTTTTTAAAGACAACGCCTGCACTAGGGAATTTAATCCCTGTATCGCGGGGTACTTTACAAACATATAATAGACGGACACAAATAACATCCAGACTCAGAACAACTATTTATGGGTCACACAAAAAGCTGTCCGGCGTGGGACTCGAACCCGCGACACGAAGCGGCGAGGCGACTGTCTCAGCTGCTGCGCCACACGTGCAAACATATAATAATAATACTAATAATAATAATAATGTCCTCCTAGCCGAATTTCGGCCACGGCGGCCGGTCCCAGAGAGAGTAGAGATTAGCCATCTGCGCGGGACATATTATAGTGCTTAAGTGTGTGCGCAAACACAGGTCTATTCCATCACTCTCATGATCCGATGGGACGCCTAGCGACACGACCGGAAAGAGCTCAGGTACAGGACCGACGGCTTTACGTGCTCTCCGAGGCACGGGGGTATAATACCGCCAACTCCCAGACTTCAGGCTGATGCTGAGAATTTTTTCTTTTTACAGAAAAGTCCCAAAATCACTTTTGCGCGACCCGGGATTTGAACCCAGGACCTCGTTTTCTGCGGGTGACCACGCTACCGCTAGACCAACATATAGCGGGGGCATAGAAATCCGTAATTGAAATTAATCCAGGAACGCTATTATTGTTATTCCTATAATTCATATGGAAGTTAAGCGCTTTGGTAAAAACTACTGTCAAAAAATAAACTTATCTTAGTAGCTGAAGAGCCGTTTAAATCCAGTTCCTCTCACCACCTTCGACAAGGTTAAGCTGTAGGCCGTGTAAATATATCTAAATATCAGACCCGTAAGTATGTAGAATCGGTACTTTAGCAATAATGCAACTGATAAACATACTTATATATTTCTCAATAGTATATCAGCCAAAAGACATCCACTGGTGGACAAAGGCCTCCCCCAATCATTTTGAGGGGTTTCGATATAATCGCCACGCTTGGCATTTGGCCACGGGTTGGCAATTGCAGTATGAAGTCGTAGTACTCAGAGAGACGCTGCTGCCCTTTCTCAGGTATATATTCCCTTGGGATTACGTCCCCCCACGGGATGAGAGGGGGTGGCGATATTCTTTATGGCCGTCGGCCACACAGCAAAAAAATAATATTATTATAGATAAATTACAAACAAAACACTATAGCAAGATTTGTCCTGGGTGGTGATCGAACCCACGACCTGTGGCTTAGCAGTTTAGGTGACTAACCACTAGACCAACAGTTCAGTCTATAGTAGCAGTATATAAGATAAGCATATAGGCATGCAGTTAAACTAAAGATGGATGACCGCCAAAGTAGGTGCTTCGAAGCTGTAGGTTCCGACTGCAGTAGGTAGAATACAGCATTTAAGCCATTTCAGAGGTCTACTGGCCTACGAGGAATACCAAGAAGAACCTATATGGATAAGATAAAGGATAAGACAAATGTAATGTCGTATCAAGAAGTCAAAGCGCTCGCCGAAAGAGACGATTGGAAGAAGCTCCACCGACAAGAGCATAGATCTTGAATATGATGATGAGAGGCCTACTATGTGGAAATTACACTTCTCTGATACTTTGTAGTATTTAGTTTAATTATTTTACGTTCAAGAATTGACGGTCACCGTAGCCTAGTTGGTAGTGCTCCTGCCTACGAAGCTGGTGGCCCTGGGTTCGAATCCCGGTAAGTGCAAATATTTGTGTGATGAGCACGAATATTCGTTTCTGAGTTGTGGATGTTTTCTATGAATTTAAGTATTTATCTATCCATATAAGTATGTATATCGTCACCTGGTACCCATAGTACAAGCTTTGCTTAGTTTGGGCTAGGATGGTCTGTGTGACATTGTCCCTAGATATTATTATTAATATTTATTATCTACATGTAGCTGACGGGATCGGGAAATAGCTTGACTTTGATATTTTTTTCTAATTCTATATTCTCAACAGACCAGACCGTCATCTCCATTACACGAAACTGAATGCCTAATTAATTCAATATCTAATTAATAAGACTACCAAATATACGAGCTAAGCTGTAACACAAGCCGTGTGCATGTCAGGATATGAACATCCGGTGAGTATAAAGAGCCTCTGTGAGTGAGTGATGTTAGTAACTCGCTTTTGAGGTGAGCGAATTATTTGTTTGATGCAATGATGTGAAGTTTCTAAGAAATATGATGATATGTATGCTGATAATTATCTATTAATATACAATATTTTAATTTTGGCACGAATTTACTGCGCCCGTAGGCCTACGAGTACCTACAAGCGACATTGATATTAACTCTACCTAGATACCTAGAGAAGAAGCCAATATTTGAACTATAGTATTCAATGAAAATCTAAATTAAGTGAATATCCTTTTGCAAAGTGACACACATAATATTACTATCATCATCATATCTGTTGAAAGACGCCCACTGCTGGACAAAGGCCACCTCCACATTTGTCGGTCTTTAAATAATACTAGATATGAACATAATCTTATGTTAAATACTATCCGTCATATCATGTCTCCATGAATATCTTTAAAACCCAAATTTTGAAGACCCACACACAAACAAATAATATATTATGCTAGTACATAGGTATATCTCATATACTACATACTATCACATTTGTGTTTATAGATGTCTTTTTATTTTTGTTTGTCTTTTTATACATATTTTTGTTTTTTTGGTTTTAAGTATAAGTATAATTTGGTTTAATTTCTATTTTTTAAATTGGTTTAGTTAAGTTTCATAACTGTTTGTTATATTTTTGTTTATATAGTTTATTATCACTTTAATTTTCCCTTTGTTTTAGCTTAGGTCATCATTTCTATTTGTGAGTGTTGGCTCACCTGTTATTGACAACTGTATAAGACCATAACTTGGTACCAATCATTATTTTAAATGTTATATACAGAAGCTGTTGGTGTACCTTTAAATAAATAAATATCCGTCGCCATAAAACTAGTAACTATTCTGATTTTCTAAGTTGGTCTTTCCCTTTATTATTATTTTTTTCAACTGACTTATTATCCTTTCTTCTTATACCCAATACACTTTTCTCGATTCCATTCCGGCATGTATTCTATTGTTGATCAGTTAAGGCCTAAGTTTGACATGCATTTGTAAGACATAGTAGCATAAATATTTTTCATTATATCGCTTAGACCAAGTTTTAAAAAGTGCAAACGCAGTAAATGGCGTTGATGCGATATGTTGATAGAAATGCATGAGCCATAGACCAAAGAAAGAAAAGAAGAAATAAAATAAGCAAGTTAAAGCGATGGTAAGATGATTTCAAGAAAATAGCAGGTCCATATGTTTACGTAGAGCGAAGCGCAGAAGCAAGTGGAAAGCCTTAGAGGAGGGCCTTGACGAAAGGCAAGCTCTTAAGAGGAGAGGCCAAACGAATGCCGACTTAAGAATTTTTAATTTTTAATTCGTTTTAACCTCTATCAAGCAGTTATAAATAATTGTTTTTATTTATTTGTGTGTGTATGTGGCAATAATTACCTCAAATAAATGATTATTATTATTAGTATAAATATAAAAAAAAAACAACATTAAGTAAATTTATGAACGTCCATCTTTTTATAGTCGTTTAAAAAAGCTATATTACGTCTGACAGTCCGATTGTGTCCCCCTTCTAATAAGTAGCTATATTAGGATTAAAAATAAACAAATGCTATTAACATTTCCAAAATAACCCCCACCAACCCAGTTAACTAGCTACACAATTTTTCACCCAGTTATTTTTAATAGCGTTAAGATATGATGATAAAGTGGCTGCATGAATCGTGACTAATGGTTAGACGTGGCAGCTAATGCTACTACATATTATTATATCGATGAGCTTGTTAAAACTAAAATGTTTTGATTTTCTATGAAGGATATAAATGATTAGCTCACAGCTAGGTGCTCACACCGGCCCCTATGTGGTCGACCAGGTTAAGCAACTAGGCTCGCGGTCAGTCCATTGATGGGTGACCACCAAAGTGGTTTAATTTCTGAGCATTACCTTGCTTCGGAGAGCACGTTATTCTGTCAATCCCGGTTGGGGTCATTAGACAACAATCGTTAAGCCATGTCAGAGAAAGTCCACCGCTAGACAAGCCTCTCCCAAGAATCATCTTGGGGGGAATCGCCACACTTGGCAGACGGGTTGGCGATAGCAGTAAGATAGTCTTCTTCTTATCGTATCGTATGGGCATTGGTTACCCTACTGCAGTGTTGTTCAAGCTGCCTATAACGCCTCTGACATGGCTTAACGACTGTTGCCTAGTGGCTACAACCGGGACCGACGGCTTAACGTGCCCTCCGAAGCACGGAGACGCTCAGAAGTTAAACCACTTTGGCTGTCTCTATGGACTGACCGCGAGCGTAGTTGCTTAACCTCGCCGATCGCTTACAGACCGGTGAGAGCATCTAGCTATGAGCGCCTCATAGCGTGATCATATCTAGCTTATATGTTGACCCGACCTCTTAGTGATATTCATGCAAAATTTTAATAAAATCCATGCCGTACTTTTTGAGTTTAGCCTCGACATACATACAGACAAACAGACAAAAATTCTAAAAACTATATTTTTGGCTTCCATATCTATTATAGATCATGCCCTAAGTATCCTTTTTAAAAAATATTCAATGTACAGTTTTGACTTTCCTACGATTTTATTATATGTATAGATATATACATTTTAATTTTTTATTTGACAAATCTTTGGCTACTTTTAAATATATAATTTAATCTTTATGACAGTCTTAATCAAGTCACACGCTCACAGCTTCATTCCACCTCGTCTCCTCACCTCTTAATTTAGCCCCCATCGTACAAAACAAACTATAACACCATGGCGATTTATTTATAAAACCTGTACAAAGTGACTCCGCGTGACGGTATGCGGTACGTTATTCTTGTGACCAGAAATCATCAGATTTTTATCGGGACATTATTATTGCCGAAATGAGATGTAGGTAGTTTTTCTGTTGTATTTTAGAGTCGAAAATATAAAACTCTCTGATTCACTCACGGAACAAGTGAGCGATGGCAATTGTATTGCAAATATTATAGACAACGTCAACCGTTCACTATCATGGGTACTGAATATTAGTTCGCTAATCTATCTATACATATAATAAAACCGTAGGAAATTCAAAACTGTACATTGAATATTCTTTTAAAATAATAGTTGGGGCGTAATCTACAATCGATGTTTAGGCCAAAAATATAGTTTTTAGAATTTTTGTCTGTGTGTCTGTTTGTCTGTGTGTATGTCCGGGCTAAACTCAAAAAGTACTGCATGGATCTACTTTAAATTTTGCATGAATATTACTAAGAGGTCGAGCCCACATATAGGCTACATATTATCACGCTATCACTTACGGGGGAGGAGCTATGATAATTTATAAAATTTAACGCGGGTAAAACCGGGGGGCACAGCTATTAAGTAATTAAAACTAAAACATGTGCCAAACAGAGTGAAACATATTATTTTTAAGAAGTAATACGATTACTTTAAAATATAGTAAAAAAAAAATTGTCCATATGAATAGCATTTATTATAACTGACAGATACACATAGGATGAAGATTTTTTTTTCAGCTCAGTAGGCAAGGTGGCCTGTAACATGCGCCCCTTAGTTTTTTTTAGTTGACTGCCTCTTTGTTCTTACGGTAGCGTATTCAATATATAGTGGGACCCTGGGTTCAAAGCCCGGGTTGGAGAAAAAAGTAATTTCTGGGATTATTATCAGCTGGAAGTCTGGTAGCTGGCGGACGCGTAGGACGAGTAAAACCGTCGGACCTGTACCATATTAGCCATCGGATTATGGGAGTGATAGAATAGAAAGTGCCCTGTGTTTGTGCACTATAGTAAGTCCCACTCAGATGGCTAGTCACGATTGAGATTAGGAGGACTTGAGGCGTCGCTCGCAACTATTATCTAGTGGACCAATTAACACCTTCTCGACTAACTGTGAACGTGATAACAAACAGATCATCAACATGGCAGTGTCAACACGCAAAATGTGTGTGGAGTGTTGAGATAAGGATAAATACAATATGTAGTAAAAATATTAGACTTAAACTAGATAATTAAACATAATCTCTTGACAATAGCTTGATACGAGCTAGCTAAATATCATTGCTATAATAAAATAAATTTTATAAATGTTTTCATACAATGTGTACCTAAATATCTATGTTACTTGAAATAATAATGTATACAACTATATTACTACAAACATGTTCTGACTATTTACAAGCGCTTTTTTAAAGTCTACGTGGATACCTTATTTATTAACCTTTTTTATTTTATTTTATTTATTTTAAAAGGTTATATTGTTGCAATCTAATAACCTTACTCCACACTCGGAGTCTTGAGATAAGGTTATTAGATTGCCACAATATTGCCGTACGACTGACTGCCTAGCACAGTAATATATAGCGGCATATTTCAGAAAAAGATTGGGGGTAAAAAAGAAACACTTTTTAACCGAGGTTTCTATTTTGATATCACAAACCCGTATTATGACCAAAGAAGTATACCTGGCCTGTGTGAATGGAACAACTGGAAGGGGAAGACCTCGTCGAACATTCTCTGACCAAATCGGAGACGTTCTCAAGAAAGGGCAGGTCAGAAGTACCCTAAACCGGCGAGCATGTATGAAGAATATAATGACAGTAATCGAGGCAAAATACGTGTGCAAAGATCGTGACAAATGGAAATCCGTTGTCTCTGCCTACCCCTCTGGGAAACAGGTGTGAGTCTATGTATGTATATATGTAAACCCGTATTATCTTGAATCCATAGAAACAAAATCATTTATACTTACCAAAAATTGTGTCTTGTTCAAAATTGATCGCCTGGCTACCCCAGTTATACAGAAATAGTGCGTCCCTAAAGGTAAACATCGGTGCTATAGTAATTTATGATACCTGGTCCTACGTGCCAATTGTGTTTTACTTTACAAGAATATGTTGTTGATAGCAGAATTATTTAGAGCAGGACGTGGACGGATTGTTACTTTGTTATCTTTATTTTTGCTGCATGGCTGGCAGCAAAGAATATCACCATATCATTTCGTCCCTCGAGGGGCATAGAATTCGACCCGAGGGTAGAGAACTGGCAACAGTGTCTCTCTGTTTACCATGACTATCATATAGAGATCGCCAACCCGTCTGCCAAGCGTAGCGATTATGGCATATCCCTCTAAATTATGGACACACCTGTATTGTGGAAATATTTTAGGGAGACCTTTGCCCAGCAGCGGACGTCATTTGGCTGACATAAACCCCAATAGAAATGGCAATGAAACATAGTACGACAAGTCTACTTAGGTTAAGACGCACAGGTGCATTTTCTGCTGTAGTTATATCAACGAATGGCAGACGACATAGTTTAATTATTACACTATATATTATACTTCCACTTAATGTATTCTGTAATAGAATTGATTCCAGTTGCTTATAAATAAATAAAAATTGGGACTACTGACACACTGCCATCTGATCCCAAACTACGTAGAGCATTTATTATACCAACCAGACACCTGATAAACAAACATTATATATTTATAAATACATCCATATTGTAGACAAATTACACTCGAACAGAACGAATAGATAGCTAGACTTTATTGCACCAAATCAGCATATCGTAACATGAATTTATTTAAACTTTAAGGTACGCAAACGTCGGTCTCGTCGCCAATGTAACAATCTCTCCCAAACAACCGTAGGATGAACCAAAGCACTGCAGGGAGACAAAGTGATAGTTGGCAGTGCATCTACTAATATAAATTTACATATATACGAATTATCGTGTTCATCATACAAATATTTGTCCCTGGTGGGAATCGAACACACGACCTCTAGCTTAGCAGTCAGGGTCACTAACTACCAACAGGTGTTTTTTTTTAGACAACGGTACTTTACAAACATATAATAGACGGACACAAATTAAATCCAGACTCAGAACAACTATTTATCGGTCACATAAATAGTTTTCCGGCGCAGGACTAGAACCCGCGACACGACGCGACGAGGCGACTGTCTTAGCCGCTGCCACACGTGCAGTGCAGTTATATAATAATGATGATTTTTTATTAAATGTCGGCTAAGATCACCAAATATAAATAAACCCCTGGTTATAACCAGGACACGTCAATAAGATCGCGAGGCTGATACCCGACACGCGCTAATTCCGAACTGCCGTGCTACGAGATATATTACCTACCAACCTACTCGATAAATCTCGGTCGGAAAAACTACGTGTAATAAAAATACTGATACAAATAAAATGATAAAGTTTTCATTTAAAAGTAGGTACAAGAAGTTACTTCACATTTCATATTTTTTACGTACTATTAGATACTATTACTCACGGCACGAAGCGGGATATGGCCGCTTTTAAAATTGACCACTGTAGCTGGGAAAAGCTCACTGAAAATAGAGTTGAATGGCGCAAACGTGTATTGGAGGGTCGTAAGATCTGTGATGAAGCCTGGTTCGGAGTACTTGCTGATAAGAAACAGAAGCGACATGAAAGCGGCTCGGCACCAACCACCGCAAACTGCTCTTGTCAGGCCTGCGGCAGGCTATGTCGCTCTCGCATCGGTTTGTTTAGCCACCAAAAGAAATGTCTCTCAGACAATGCGCCGTAAATCATCTGTAACAGATGCAAAGGCCATATATATATGAGAGGTATATATTTAAGAGAGATAGGGCATAGCGTTCACTCGCTCAAAGACCAGCCTGACTGGGGAAGTACCTCCACCTTACAGAAGACATTGCTTAATAATAACATTAATTAATAATTTTAATATTGTGTTTCCGATTGTGAGTAAGGTCGCCAGAGCTCATTGGGGTGGGGGGAATGGTCAACAAGCAACACTTGTTTGCTGACTCATAAAGGCCGGCAACGCACCCGCGACTCCTCTGGTGTCACGAGTGTCCATGGGCGGCGGTGACCACTTACCATCAGGTGACCCACTTGCCCGTTTGTCACCCGCTGATATATATGAAAAACAAAACTATTTACTATTACCGTTAAATATCGTGCAGTTTCATTTTTTTTACATGAGTTTTACAGTAAGCCTGTGGTACTTTCACTGCTTTACCAGGCAAGACCTTTATATATTTACGTGTTTCTTGTTTTTGTTTAATGTCTGTGCTTACTAACATAGTCGTAAGTTTCGACTAACAATCTTGTTGAGTTTTGGTTACTCGTATAAAGAAAAATTCTATTCTATTCTAATAAAGGTGAGCCTAGTCTAAAAAAAATTACAAATTAAGTACCCGTGCTGGAAAACACCCCCTTTGGGCTTCGAACCTGGCTCTGGACGGATGCCAGTTAAGTCAACGCTACGTCTCATGTACTACGAAAACTACTCTTGCTGCCTATATAGTTAAAGTCGCTGGATTTATTTTTAATAATAGCAAGGCAAACGTGCAAGCCTGTCATTTGATGGTAAGTACTCACCACCGTCCATGGACACCTGGAACACCAGAGGGTCTTTGAGAAAGGAATAGGTTCGCTGTCTGAAGGTTTCCATGTCGTACTGGATTGAAAATACCTCCGCAGTTAATGATTTCAGTGCGCGGTAAAAAGTTTCCTGTGAAAGGCATGGTGGTAGATGACCATTCATCCAAGGCCAGACGGTATGTGTTGGAACATGGCAGCTGATATAAGTTCGGATACGTCCTCAGAACACTCTCCGTGATAAATTTGGTAAAGGACACATAGAGACACCACGTCACCCCGCAGGTCAAGATGATAAAACCAAACAGTGGGACACGCATCGCGTCGCTAAAGGTGATTCGAGCTACGCGACGTAGAATGCGACAAAAAGGAAGAAGTTGAATCCCTATCAAAGCGTATCACTTGCTATGGCGGTAACTTTACTAATATTATACAAAAACGTTGTTACTAATATTATACAAAAACGTTATTATACAAAAAAGTATCAATATTCAATATTGCACGTGCCTAGACGTGCCCTCGCCTCGTAGCTGCTGGACTGTTGCACCAGCCACTTGCCAGAACGAATCTGAAGCAGTTCTCTGCCATATGTCGACTACCCAAATTATATAACGATATTTGCGGAGAAGTCGACATTTTCAATAACAGATTGTCCACCTATAAAAAAATATGTTTTGATATTATTAAGTAATTTTAATTTTAATTGTTTTATCATTAATATTCTCTTTTTGCTCTTTGTTTTATATTTTATGTTTCGTTTTTTATGTTAATTTTGTTTCCTAAATTTTAATTTAATTAAAGCTATAGTATTTTTAATTTTACATTTAGTTTTAGTTGTTATATAAATTTTGATTTTTACTGATGTCACGAGTGTCATGAATCTGTGCATGTTGTGACACCTTAATAAACTGTGCATTTGATTTTAATTTTTAAGTGTTGTATTTAGACTAGCAATGATGTAACAGTTACTGATTGTCCTAAATAAATAAATATTGATACGCCGATCAACGATTGATGTTTATTTATATTTATCATCTGTGAAAATTTGAACTGTCAATTTAACACGGTTTATGAGATACAGCCTGGTGACAGACGGACTGACAGAAAGACAGTGCAGTCTTAGCAATAGGGCCCCGTATTTCCCTTTGGGTACGGAACCCTAAAAACATCGCACAAAGGTTCGCATGTCCGTCGTTTGCACCATATACTCTTATATCTTAAGTTATTTTAAAACGGGGGTTCTTCCTACGTCTTAAATAATCGGTACACTCTGCCTTAGCTCTGAATATAGTATGCCTTGTACTATATTCGGAGCTAAGTACCGACTTAATAATAATAATAAATAATAAAAATAAAATTCATTTATTCACAAAATTTTTATATACAATTTCCTATGAAGTCCCTGACTTCTGAGCTAGGTAAGAACCTGAACCAGAAGTCAGTGACATGAATTTATAGCATAGGAAGAACCCCGTGTGTTAAACTGGAAAGTCCGATTTAAGCAATGATTTTATCAAATAAAGTTTTGTTAATGGCGTAGAAGCAATAATTATTATTTTCAATTAAATACCAACGACATATTATTATGTATTCATCCAAACATGAATCATTTACCTACCTACTATTAAGGGGGTCGGAAAAGTCATAAGAATTTGAATGATATATATACCTATACCGTGATATACTGTAAATTCATAATGTCCTCCCAGCCAAATTACGGCCACGGTGGCCAGTCTCAATGGAGACAACCCAACAGCACAGGACATATTATAGTACACAAGTGTGTGTGCAAACACAGGACACTTTCTATTCCATTACTCTCATGAACCGTTGGGATGACTAGCAACACGACCAGAAAGAGGTCAGGTACAGGAGCGACGGCTTTACGTGCTCTGCGAGGCACGGGAGCATTTTACCGCCAACTCCCAAATTTCCGGCTGATACTGAGAAAGGGACTGAGAAATTAGCTATACGGAAAAATCTCAAAATCACTTTTTTTGGCTCGAACCGGGATTTGAACCCAGGACGTCATTATCTGCGGTTGAACACGCTACTGCTAGACCAACGAGGTAGTTACTATACCTACCTAGTAAATAGGTAGGTGAATATATAACAAATCGCAGTATAATATGTTGGGCACCTATTCTTTTAAAACTGCCGTATTGTCCTTATCTACATTTCAATTTCGGTATATTTTATTGCGTGATGGGATTTCCAACTGATTAATTAGAAACATTAATTAATTAGGTCTTATCGGTACTTAGATTCTAGTTAGATTAGACATAAAAAGAACACTTTTTCCAAGCTCCGTCTATAATTCAAGTAAAACTTATTTTCGCCATTATTGCAGTATAGAAAAAAATAAGTTCTCGAGTGGCGACTAAGAACCTGAAGACGCCGCGTGGGTAGGCCACCAATAAGATGCATCGATGTGGATATGGATAGCGCAAGACCGGAAATCTATAAGTATATTTATCAGTTCTCTGCTTGCCTTAGTACAGGCCTATTTTGGAATCAGCTGGCATAGTGTATGATATTTTTTTTGTTTTTATAGTCGGCGACAAACGATCAAGTGGTTCATCTGATGGTAAGTGATCACCGCCGCCCATGGACACTTGCAACACCAGAGGAGTCGCGGGTACGTTGCCGGCCTTTGAGAGTCAGCAAACAACTGTTGCTGGCTCTTTCCCCCACCCCAATGAGCACTGGCGACCTTACTCACACGCAGAATATCAACATTAAAATTATTAATGTTGTTATTAAGGAATGTCTTCTGTAAGGAGGTTCTTCCCCAGGTGGGAGCGAATGAACGCTATGCCGTACCTTTCTTAGTTATTTAGTGACCTGCCACACTATAAATAATCTTACTTAAGGTAAGATTATTTATAGTGTGGCAGGTCATCAGGCCTTAGAGCCTTTTGCGCTAGCCAACTGATCGTTGTTTTCAATTCTTTAATTTTAATATACTATTGCTAAATGTAACAATAATAACTTAGTAACTTGCAATTTATTATTTATTTAAGGATTTAATAAAAATATATATCATGAAACAGACCGCACGGACGGACTAATTCAAAATATTTTGTTGCTTTAATTACTGTTTTAAACTGTGTTTATGTAATACATTGTGAGCTTGACAAGTACAAGTGTATGTAAATAGGGCTGACTAAATTTCATTATTTCATCTTTATTTCTTTACCTTATTGTTTATATCGCCGCCAGTAATGAAATAATAAAAAGAAGCGAACTATGAACAATAACCATTCTCATTTTATTTTCCAATGCTAATCTGCCATCATAACTCTAATAAGAGTCTATTGGCAGCCGCTCAACAGCTACACGTGTATATAATAGCGGTTAACGCCGCTCTTATGCAACCGTTATTAATTGTTTTGAATCAAATGTTAAGACAGCATTGAATGGAAGATTAATAAAATACATACACATATAACATATACAATATAAGACATACACAGACACTGAAGACCTTCTCACCCTGTCCGTTCTGTAAACCTGACAGAAACATAAATACACGATCATGAATGCTACACTACATATACACGTACTAATACACTACAACAATCACATATATTTATCTCAATTATATAGGTACAGACGACGAGGATCCTAGGTTAAATTTTGCAACTGGCTACGTTTGTTAAATCTATTATCTACGTTTACTTTTAGCTTAAACTATGAGTGAGAGCCCTGGTACACATAACTCAAGTTAAATCTTATCATGGGTACCAGAGTTCAATTTTATTTTTGTCACTATTTAAAAGCTATAATTTACCTGTACATAAATTATTATTATTATTATGTGTAACAATTTTTCAGACATCTTTAAAATATATTGTATAAATTTAAGTGCGGGTGGGAATCGAACCCTCAACCACGGGGTATCCGGCACCATGTAAGTTAACCGCTCCGCCACCGCACAGTGGTACTGACACTTCGAATTTATACAATCCATTCGATATTTCATAACAACTACTATGTTTTTTTTATTCCTTTTGGAGGTAGACGAGCTAGCGGCCCACCTGATGGTAAGTGGTTACCGCTGTTCACGGAAATTCACAGTGCCAGGGGGCACAGCAAACCGCTGCCTACCGTGAGATTAATACTCTTTTTAAAACTCATTTAAAGAAGGACATGTCGTAGCGCATAGGTGATACAACTATTATATCATACGAGAAACTTAACTTACTTTGCTGTGTGGATGGCTAAGAATATCACTTCCTCATCTCATCCAGTGGTGGCGTAGAAGACGACCGGATGGAATATCTACCAAAGAACGGGCAGCAGCGTCTCTACGTGTACTATGAGCACCATATTGCGATAGCCAACCCGTCTGCCAAGCTTGGTGATTATGGCATATCCCCCATCCTTAGGGAGGCACTTGTTCAGCCGTGAACGTCATTCGGTTCACATGATAATGATGATGATGATGATTATCAAAAGGCTTCATTTGCAAATTGCATTCTGTGGCTAAAAACTACCATTTCTCTCCTCCATCTACCATGCTTGTAGTTAAAAATATTGAAATAATTTGCAGTTGATAGCCTAAGTGAATATGCAGTCTGGGGGCTACCGATTAAGTCACCGAACATCGGGATAGTGATCGGCGTTCAAATAAATAAAGGTTAAAAATGAATTAATCAATCGCTAAATCGGCTTCGACGTTGAAAATCGATTCCGGGCGATTTATGACGTGTGCACATGGAAGCCAAAACGATTGATTAAGTCATTTTTAACCTATAATTATTTGAACGCCGTTCACTATCCCGATGTTCGGCGACTTAGCCGGTAGCCTCCTCTCTGACTGTGCAGTAGGTAGCTAAGCAGTGCACCCCAACTGCTTAGCTACCTACTGCACAGTCACAGACTTGTTTATAAACGAAGATTTCTATCCGGGTCTGAAATATCATATGGGCTTGCTTTATTTTATGTTTTATAAAAGACAACGATCGCGCTAATTAAATACATTCCTGTATCGCAGGTTACATGGCAAACATGGATTTTATCGACACAAAGCACACCCAGACCGAGTTCAACTATAAATCGGTCAAACAAATAGTTATCCCACACGGAATCGAACCTGAAAGCTAGTGCGCCGAGGTACTAGCGATAGGATACATGCCATAAGTTCGACGAGAACGTCGAGCTTTCATATATAATATTTTTTATAAAATATATAAAATAAAAAGTTAAAATAAATAAAAAGGTTTTTATTGACATAAACTTTAGAAACGCTTGTAAATCAGAGCATGTTTGTGGTAATATAGTTAAGTAAATATCATTATTTCTAGTTACATATAGATATTTAGTAGGAAGTTATGTACATATAGATGTGCGGTTTGTATGATATCATTTAGAAATAACATTTTGATGTATAACAGTAATTATTTAATTAATTAATTAAGCTATTGTCAAAGTGATTAGTAATGGATGTAAATACTATTAATTATTGAAATGTGTATAGTTTTTGATGTATTTTACTACATCTTGTCTGAATAGTTCTGTCTATATTATTTTGGTGGACCTTTTGTTTATAATAACGGTCGTCCATGAAAAAAAAATTGTTAATTCATTTCATTTGAATTTTATTTTATTTTATTTATTCAAATCGTATTGCTACTTATCTAAGGGCCCTGGACTCATATCAGTTCGACTGTTAACTTATACCCTTAGAGCTCAACGAAAGTCACCTGATAGTAGCTCTACCAGGTGAGACCGAGAGACTTAGGGCAATGAAAATGAAAAAAGGCAAGAAGTCTACCATTTCAATGTTCAATTACCAATTTTTTAGCTAATGCAACTTTATTTGATTTTATTGCATCAACTGTAGGGTTCTACGACCTCCCCGACTTCGAAGGTTTTTATGTAAAATCGTGGCAAGAATTGTGGAATACCATATTAATAGTTCTATCTAGATTGATTATACCCCAACGCAAAATATAGTCTGACAAAGAAAGTGATGATTCAAAAAGAATTGTTAATATTGACTGATTAAAAATATTACCCAGGATGCTAATATTATATTTACAGAGGGATTCAAAGCAGTCGATAGTTCATAAAAAATTTAATCAATAAAGAAACTTCATAACGTTTAAAAGTAAATTTATAATAAACCTTACCGCGTAAAACATAAAAATTATAAATTCAATGCAGTCTCCGTACTATTTACAAAAACATAATTTATGCAACAAACAACACAATATAATTAAATATTTAAATATTCTAATCAGTCAAATTAAATTATAATTTATTTAACAATACAATAACATTACAATGATTATTAAAATATTATTTATTTTTACGATTAATTGTGTAGCTTGTTCAATTTACTTGCCGGCCAGCTAGTTTTAGTGTTTCTACTTGTCGCTAGATGGCGCTAGAAGTACATAATTAGTAACCATCAGCAATTTACATAGTCGCGATTTTTTCACCACTTACAGTCGGATAATTAATAATAAATTAATTATATTAGGAGATATAACATATTTTTGTATAGCTCGTAAAGTAATTGTCAACAATATTGAAATTAGCACTTTACTTATACTTCTATTAAGAAAGAAAATGAAAGAGGTAATGTTAACGTAAGATATTTATTTACAACTTACATGACAATTTATAACTTAAATAGATACTACAGTTAAATATATACGTAGGTAATGGTCAAGTAAGCAGTTGAGCACACACAGAAAGTCACTCGAGCAAAGTTACTCGACATTCGTCACAAGTTTTATTTTATAAAACACAGATATTTATTTAATTTGAATTTAATGAAAAAACAAACAAGAAAAATATATTCTAATGGGACGCCCATACTACTTTTTTATTAAACTGGGTATAGGTATTCTACGTGTCCGTGTCCGTGAAATGTAAATGTATATGTAGATAGAGTTCCGGAAATAAGATATAAATTAAATAATAAATAAAACAAAGCTTTAAGTAGAAAACCATTTTATTATTATTAATTATCAATCGAACTAAATGGTTAAAATATATTTGATATGTTTCTATTGACATAGAAAAGGTACAATAAAAAAATAGTATTCTATTTACGTAGGTATATTATTAATTAGATTAAAAGAATATATTAATATTAAAATAATTTTGAATTTCCTTTTTGTTTCGATATGAAACATAACAATGGGGAGCGGGAGCGTAGTGATGCTATTTCTTTTTAATGTTACTGAATGCATACTCATTATTTCCAGGAACTTTTAAAATGTTGGTATTAGGCGATCCTATAAATGTTTGAAGGACATCGCTTAATACTACGAACCATACACAAAACACTCCTTATAACAAAACAAACACTTGTTAAAATTATCCTAGAATTTGACTCACACCAACATGAGGTAAATTGTAGATAATATTCCCACATCCTTATTCTCCGAACACCCATATCATACCTTGTCTCAATCACTAATTATCGCCTTCTAAGAACCAACATGTGTGGAGGACAAAGGTCTCTTTTTGTTCACTTTTTGTCCAGACCTTACATTAAAATATAAACCTTATTTATTAAACTTTAGAGCCCTTTTTAACATAAGATAATACCATATGTAAGCATTCAACGCTTAACAGCTTTGAACCTTATTCCATTTACATAAAGGGTATGATAAAAGGTAACATTGTTGTTACCTGCAAGGTGGGGCCATGTGTGGGCGTTTGTGTAACAAATACGCGGTCCTTTTGACCCGCAGTTGAAAAAGTAACGTTAATAGGTAACAGGTTGGGTTCTTAAGATCCTATGGCAGGTAGAAGGGAGTGTTTATTTTATAATAATAGTAACATGATGTTGCGGCCATATTGAATGTGAGTTCAGTCACTATTTTTTACTTTAGAGATGTTCATAGACAATTCCCACACAGATCTGCTATTGATTACCGAGATTAAGCATGCGGATGAAGATGTATGATGGGTGACCGCCGAAGTAGTTAAGCACGTAATACAAGCAAGTGCTGTCATTTTTATCATTGAAACAAGGTTGAAAATAGCGTAAAATATTTGATGATGTTCATAAATTTTGTCGGTTTTTTGGGGTTAGGGGGCAAGTGGTACGATGTCAAAACATCGACCAGAGACCACTTTTACCTTTTCTAATTTGATAATAAGCTACTGGGCCCAAGTCAATTTAACTATTGGGACCATTGCAGTTCTGAATATTCTCTCGGAGTGCCAATGGTACTAGCTTTAGAAAAGGAAATAACGCATCTTACTTACTTATTGTATGGGCAGTGGTTACCCTAGTGTCAGAGTTGTTGAAGCCACCCGGTAGCATGGCTTAACGACCTTGCCTAGCGGCTACAAACGAGACCGCCAGTTTAACGTGCCCTCCGAAGCATGGAGACGCTTTGAAATTGAACCACTTTAGCCGTCACCTATTTACGGACTGATCACGATCTTTGCATTATTTTAGCATGCAGAATAATAATAATATTGACATGTTAGCCGAATTCTCGCTAGCGCAGCCAGCTTCACCTGTCAGTCTACCGTGAATTACAGGACCAATTTCTTTTGTCTCGCTCTTGTAATCCAATGGTGTGGTCAAGCCAACACCAGTGCGGGGCCGCAGTACCGACAGCTTTACGCACTCTTAGGGACTTTTTAGAAAGAAAGAAAGAAATAATTTTATTCTCATAACAAATACGGAAAATCATTCAGATTCAATTGTGGTATACATTTTAAATATTTTTAATTTTATCCGTACTGGTATGAGATATGGCCCTATCTCAGCTAGTACTACATTTCTGTAGTGCTGATCTTCTGATAGGGCCAGTATGTAGGTACTGGAAGCGTGATACCAGACGAATTTACATTAACATACTTACAAGCTAAGAAAAAAAAAGAATTTTGCCCACTAACAACATGTTGTTTTACTGTATATGCTTTGGTAATGCGCTATGTAAGGTAATTATTATTAAAAAAAATGTAATCTTTACCTAATAATTAACTCTTGCCAGGGCGCTAGTTTGAAAGTCCTTCCCCACATCCACGCCACTGCAACTTCTACACATCACGATTTACAACGAAAATGTTATTTTTTATTTATTTATCATTCACATAATTATCATTACAGGTTACCATCCAATGCGTTAATTATTTACAACACATCTACTCTATATAAATAACAATATATAATATTATTGACAAAGAACATTAATTAAAATTTGACATTATTACATTTAACATAAATTATTTTATAGATTACAATTAAGTGTTTACAATAATTAATTGTAATATCATTAAATAAACCCTTACAACGATGTCAAGTTTTCAAGAAGAGTCACTCTCATAAATTACCTCAGTGTACTAGAAAAGATGTGCAGTCTTAGGAACACTTCATTATGTAACTTAAATGAAGTACTAATTATTGAAAATTTTAAGATATTAGTCCTTGCTGATGGGAGTTTAAACAGCCTTCGTCTCGGCCCCTGTCTTATCTGATATTTGGAACCATCAATTTTAACGATTTCAACACCTCAGGATCTGGCCGCGAATTACAGAGAAGCTGTATTTATCTAGAGCTAAGTTTCGCCTCACCTACAATTATAGTAGGTATCCTACCATATATAACGAAAAGAGTTGGATATATAAGCAGATAGAACGGATATACTCCGTACCTCTTCAAATACAGCACCCTCGTGATTTTATTTTGTATCTTCATGGGGATTCTAGATGATAGCATATATTGTGTTTATTTTATTTTTTATTTATTTAATTAACTTTTTTACTATATTAACATGTCTGCTTGTCCTGAACCTGGATGTACTTATATATATAAGTACGTATTTACAAAATACAAGTCGTATTTGTTGTAGGTATATCAGTTATCTGGTTTCTATAGTACAAGGTACAAGCTCTGCTTGGTATGGGATCAGATCGCCGTGTGTGATTAATGTCCCAGGATATTATTATTAGGTCTGAACGTGCTATTATCGACAGAAAAATGAATAATTAAATGATACCTATATTGTACATAACCCAATCACTGGTGACCTAACAAATCAGAGATAGGTAGGTAAGTACGACTATCTACATTGACTTTATTTACTACTTTTGTACCATTTACCTACACTGCTGATAACGTCAGAACAGTTCCAAGGAAGTGGGGTCGTGGGTGAGACGTTATCTCCTATCCAAGTAATGACGCAAGTTGCTATCATTATCTCTCGGTTTTAAGAGGTGAGGTTTATAACCGACGTCAAAAGTAATAAGTTACCAGTTCCATCTGTCGAGGATCACTATCATTAGCTATCAGTGGATGATAACTAGGTATTATTGGATATTTATGTTACTATACTAAGTAGCATATTGTTTATATCATCTATTGTTATCCCTTAAATAAATAAAACAGAAAATTTTGTTTTATCTTTTCTTATTAGAAAGAATAACAGGGCCACCCGGCTAATTAGTATCATTATGATTAAAATAGCTGTGCCCCGCGGTTTTACCCGCTTTAAATTTTACAAAAATATCATAGCGCCTCCCCCTTAGGTGATAGCGTGATAATATGTAGCCTATATGTTGACCCGACCTCTTAGTAATATTCATGCAAAATTTTAAGCAAATCCGTGCAGTACTTTTTGAGTTTAGCCCGGGCATACATACAGACAAACAGACAAAAAATCTAAAAACGATATTTTTGGCTTCGATATCGAATGTAGATCACGCCCCAAGTATCCTTTTAAAAAAATATTCAATGTACAGTTTTGACTTTCCTACGATTTTATTATATGTATAGATAATCTCTAGTTTCGTATTTTGAGTGGCTTTACGTATCTACTTACATACAGCTATTATAAGGTATCTACTGTGTGGATGAATGCCATGGGTCTCATAAAAGGCGACTACTAGGCTGGACCGGGAACCTCACGGCCGATTTTATTGTATTATTTGATCATTACACATGCTGAAATAGCATTCTGAGACTAGGTAATTATGTCAGGATTCTTCAATATTCTTTATAATGCAATACCCCCTAAGCAACTTCCGAATCATAGTGTGACAAAACCATATCAGCCGAAAGACCCTCAGATCTCCACAATTGCCGGTCTTAGGCTGTCCACATCCAGCGGTCGGTCCACCTTGTGGGGGGCCTGCCCACGCTGCGTCTTCCGGTTCGTGGTCGCCACTCAAAAACCTTTCTGCCCCAGCGGACGTCGATTCTACCAGCTATATACCCTACCTACTGCTACTTCAGCTTGGCAATTCTTGGCAATGTTTAATCCATTACTTATGAAATATATCTTCAAGGCAACATCACCTTTCTTTGACCTTGCCTATGCCCATTTCCAGTTGGTTCGGTTCCCAGTTATATGTTAGAGGTATCTACAAAAATCAATCAGACTTCAAAGTACCTATACCTTCCTACGTTGTACAATACGAACCTATAAGGGAAATAGGGCAAAAGTCCGCGAACTGGGACAGTGAAATATAGGTTATCTACAGCCGCTGCTATCTACTTCTGTGCTCAGTTGTAGTTGGAAACTGTTTTCACTTTGTACTGGAAGTTAGAATTAGTGTGGGCCTTAAACTAACTCAAACTTAGCTAAACCTTTATATTTTTATTTTTGTATTGATTATTATTAGCTTTTCTTTAAAATAATTACACCAGTTCTACATATTTAGCGGATTTTTCCAGAATAATTGTACCTACTGTGCGGAAATCAAACCACAACAATAATATAAATACTAATGATACCAGTCCTTAAGCCATGTCAGAAGCCTAATGGGCAGCTTGAACAACAATGATAGTAGGGTAACCACTGCGATAAGTAACTTGCACCTGTAACTCTGTGGTTAAAGAAGGCCTTGGTTCAGTTACCACTTCGCTTCCCAAGTGATCCATACATAGAAGACAGGACAACGAATTATGTCACCCATTTGTAGGTGTTCCGAGTCTGGTTGTACTTTCTGTCCGTGAGACGCATATTTGTAAATTCCCTCTTATTACAGGGACTTATTTCCATGGTGCAGAAGTTGTCAATAAACAAAGTAGTCAGGCAACTACCTTACCCACTCCACCCATGGTAACAGTTAACTCTTACTACTGAACTTCTTTTTAACGCCTTGCAATTTAGTCATGAATAAGCTTATTTATTTTCATATTAATGTGGCCTCAGATACATATTTATCAGTTTTACCATTTCAAGTCAGTCACTAATACTTGTCATGTATTGTTGTCAAAATGTTCAAGAATTTATTTATTAAAAATAAATGAATAATTATCTATAATGCTCATACATTACAAATGATAATATTTAAATTTAATTATTTTTAACTTTTCAATAATTAAAGTTTAATAAAGATATAGTTTCTGATCTTAGATCTTTTAAAATGAATAAGTTTAAGCGCAGGTGGGAATCGAACTCACGAGGCACGGGGTATCCCGCCGATATTTCTTAACGTTCCATAGTTACGTCGTATAGTTTTAATTTGTATAAACTTATTAAAGCATAATAATGTATGAATGCTATGTACCGATTTAATTGGACATCTGATTTATTCCCTATTTATTATTTAGTACTTCTGTGTACTTATTATTGATTATACCTTTCTATGTCTCTTTTGAACAAAACAAAAATAATATAAGACTCAATACATTCAGTTCAGAATTAAATAGTAAAAAAAACTCCTTTTTGAGTAATGACACTAATATTATAAAGGGGAAAGTTTGTGACTGTGTGAAGGTGTATGTTTGTTACTTCTTCACGTCTAAACGGGTAGAGCGATTTTAATAAAATTTGGTATGAAGCTAGCTGACACGTTGGCTTAACACATGGGCTATAATTTATAAAGTTTAATTCGGGTAATACCGCAGGGCACAGCTAGTTTTAAATAAAATAAAAATCAATATTATAATAAATATTGCTTCTATTAATAAGTACCAAAGTATACAATACAATAAAGGTGTGTTATCAGCCGAGGTCAGCTCGTAAATGTACCAGCGATAACACTTCGACGCGAATATTATCATTAAACTGAAATTAACGAAGTGAGTGACCTCGTTTGTTATCCCGCTTGTTACGACTGTACTTTATAAGGAACAGCTTTGCTGTAGCTTCTCTCTAGTGGTATGCACATACTATAATATCTGGGTCAGAGTTTTTAAAGGGGAAAGCAGACTAGCTAAAGTCTCATCATCAACGCAACAGCAAAGATCTCCATAATTTCCGGTATTCCGCTATCCGCATCCACCGATTTCCAGCGACCCTCACAAGATCATAGGTCCATCTTGTAGGGGACCTTCCCACGCTACGTCTTTCGGTTCGTGGTCGCCACTCGAGAACCTTTCTACCCCAACGGACGTCGGCTCTACTAGCTATGTGCCCCGCCCACTGCCACTTCAGCTTGGCAATTCTTCGGGCTATGTCGGTTACTTTGGTTCGTCTGCGGATCGCAGCATTTCTAATTCGATCTCGCAGGGAAACTCTAAGCATGGCCCTTTCCATTGCTCTTTGGGTGACCTTGAGCCGCCTTAAGGCCCATAGTGAGCGACCACGTCTCTGTTCCGTAACTCATCACTTGCAACACACACTGGTTGAAGACTGTCGACTTGAGCTTAAGTATATCTAACCCAAAGTAATAATACAGACAGGATAAGATCCTGTCTGTAATATCTGGGTTATTTAAAATAGAGCAAACTGTCACTTAGGTACTTGCTTAATCCGCTAGAAGTAACTTTAAAAAAAAACTTTAAAAGACTGTCTTTTAAACAAATCTTTTAAAATCGAATTATTAATAGGAAATTTAATATAATTGTTTTTTATAAAATGCTAAAACAAACTAAAATAAACCACAGACAATCCACTAGACGTTCCGCATCGGTATCAAGGGGTATCATCCGCAGAAGACAAGAGTTGCATGCATGACAATGCTTATTCTGTGCAAAAAATTGACCCGCCAAGCTTTATGATGTGAATTTTTAAAATATCCTTTATTTATGTACCAAATAATAATATTCTGGGACATTATTCACTCACGGCTATCTGATCCCAAACTAAGCAGAGCTTGTACTATGGAAACCAGATAAATGATAAATTACATATATGTACTACTTTTCTTTTGTAAATTCGTACTTATATAGACAATTTCACCCATACTCAGGTCTAACAGACTTGGTCTTGCACACCAATATCTGTCCTGGGTGGGAGTCGAACCCACAACCTGCGGCGTAAAACGCAAGCATTTAGCAACCACGCCAGTCGGTACATCAGTTTTGTCCTCTAAAGAATCTATCTAGATTTTAGCATGACAATGTATATAATGTATATAAATCAATAGCTTTAAAATGAGCATGTTGTTTTAGTTGGCTCTCAGTACGGATTCACTCAATCAATTATTGGTTGGAATATACCTTTGATTGAAAGCAGCAATATGGCTTCCCATTCATCTCACCATATTGTTTTAAGAGTAGATTTAATTTCATGAACTCTTAACATGTTTAGAAAATGGCCCTACAAATGTATATAATTTAATCTTCATCGAGGGAAATTAAGAGTTTTTACTATATTTTAAAATATATAATTTTCAATTAATATAAGAGTTATTTTATAGCTATTCTATTTTTAGCAAAACAACATTAATGTTGTAAGTAGATAGTTTTTACTTGAGGAAAAAAAATATTTTTGGAGCTATGATAAACAAAATATTATTACACGTTTATTAAACTTACAAATGTTTTACAACGGAATTTTCTACTTGAAAACATAATATATAAAACACGATTTATTCTTGCAAAATGACTATCCCATGTTTATTGAGCCCAATAACGGTAGATATAGTGTGTGTAGATATAGTGTGCTTTATTGTTAGATTCTCTTTAAGATACTATGTTATCGGAATGATTATTAAAAAATCAATGTTTCCTACTGCCTGTACTTGTTATTATGCTGTGAAGTGAAGAGTATCATTGCTTCATCTCACGCGGGATAAGAAGATACATTTGTAGATAAAGAAAATGTTCAGATTTTAGGACATTGTTCACACACGGTCATTTGATGCCAAACTAAGCAGAGCTTGTACTATGGAAACCAGATAACTGATATGCTACATATACTACTTTTCTTTAGTAAATACACACGTATATAGATAATTCTATATATATATCTATATATATTCACCGTAGCCTAGTTGGTAGTGCTCCTGCCTACGAAGCTGGTGGTCCTGGGTTCGAATCCCGGTAAGTGCAAATATTTGTGTGATGAGCACGAATATTTGTTTCTGAGTCATGGATGTTTTCTATGTATTTAAGTATTAATCTATCTATATAAGTATGTATATCGTCGCCTGGTACCCATAGTACAAGCTTTGCTTAGTTTGGGGCTAGGATGATCTGTGTGACATTGTCCCTATATACGATATACTTTATACTATAATTACACCCAGACTCAGGACAAAAAAACATGTTTATGCACACTAATATTTGTCTGGGTGGGAATCGAACCTACGACCTGCGACGTGCAAAGCAATTCATTACAAATAGACACACATATAAGTAAATCTAATATTCAAAATATGTTTATGTACGAGAAAAACTAATTTAAAAATAAATCCAGATAACAGTATTTTAAAAAGTGGCAGTGTTGCATAGGCTGCGATTTTATAGGTGCAACATCCGTACGCTGTTGAGTTTGTTATCAGCCACATCTCCCAGCCATTCCAGTTTATGAGGTATTAACTGCTAGAAACAACAGCATACTTTGTTGTCAATACTCACTTTAATTGCCTTAGAAATTGAGATTTTATGGTAAGAAATAAATTATGTAAGTTGTTAAACTTTACGTAAAATAAACGTTGAAAAAAATGTTTAAGTATCTACTGTTTGTTAGTTGTTGACGTGAGAGCGTAGCTTGGTGGAGCAGGATTGAATTTCTTTAAAGTTTTTGTTTCACTAGCTTGTTGCCATCCTTTATTTCCTATACCATAAGAACGGCATTATATATTAGTTATTTACACAATGAAAGAAATAAAATACATTATTTTATTTATATAGTTATTGGTTAGAATATTATAGATTCGTGAATTGTCCAAATGATTATCCAAATCATAATATAGCTGTGTGGTGACGGCGAAAAATAACCATCACCCTGTCTTTCTCCGGAGGGAATACCTACACGAGAACGGGCAGTAGCGCTTTTCTGTGAACTATGACTATCGAACTGCAATAGCCAACCCGTCTGCCAAGCGTGGCGATTATGCAATATTCCCACATTCTTTAGAGAGGCGTTTGTTCAGCAGTGGACGTAAGTTGGCTGACGTGATGATGATAATCATAATATAATCGTTTTGTAAATGCTTTAATGGACCCTAGATTGGTAACAGGTGTAGGATAAATGCACACCAGACGATTAAATATATTGCTTTACGCGTTGAGATGCGGATACTAACATTTTATGATTTAGGAGATATAATTTATATAATACTAGCTGTGCCCCGCAGTTTTACCCGCATTTAACTCTATAATTTATAGCCTATGTGTTAATCCAGGGTGTCAGCTAACTCCATACCAAATTTTATTAAAATCGCTCCAGCCGTTTAGACGTGAAGAAGTAACAAACATACACACACAAACTTTCGCCTTTATAATATTAGCAGAAAGTAGAATGATCTTTCATATGCAACTCTTAACATATAATTATGAGTCAGCTGTTTCTACAATCAACCTAATAAATAATAGAAACATACACGTTGGATGATTTAATTCATGATTCCCCAGTCTGGTGTTAAAAAAGGCGGAATAATGTTATCCTGCATCTAATGTGTAGTAAACTCGCTATGTAACCCCGAGAAAGGCGAAAAAGTTATCCTGAGGGAATATCTACCTACCAGAGTACGAGCAGACGCCTCTCTCTGTGTACTGTGACCATCGTACTGGCATCGCTAGCCCATCTGCCAAGCTTGGCCATTATGACATATCCCTCCAAATGACATAAATATTTTAAAGAGGCCTTTGTCATTCCGCATACATGATGATAGCGTATAAGATAGTTTGTTATTATTAAATAGCATCCACCCTTTGCCAATACTATTAGATTTTATATCATAAAACAAAAATTGAAAAATTTAGTAAATTGGGATTTATTGTCGTCACATATGGAATTATTAATTCCAACTCGAGGCTCAGGAAGAAATAGACAGTGACGTAAATCTATACATATAATAAAATCGTAGGAAAGTCAAAACTGTACATTGAATATTTTTTTAAAGGATACTTTGGGCGTCATCTGCAATCGATATCGAAGCCAAAAATATAGTTTTTAGAATTTTTGTCTGTGTGTCTGTTTGTTTGTATGTATGTCCGGGCTAAACTCAAAAAGTACTGCATGGATTTACTTCAAATTTTGCATGAATATTACTAATAGGTCGGTTCAACATATAGGCTACATATTATCGCGCTATTATCTAAGGCGGAGGAGTTGTGATAATTTATAAAATTTAACGCGGGTAAAACCGCGGGGCACAACTAGTATTTAATATTTTTAACACAGTAATATTTAAAAAAAATATTAATTCCACTTCGGCCCCTTTGTGTGTATTTAGTGGAAAATGACTTAAAGTTCTACTTAAGTCAAAGTAACGACAAAGGGGCCGAAGTAGAAGCAAAATGACTACCTTAACCACTGTACCAGTCGTTTACCAATATACTATCAATAATACCTACCAATTTTAATTTGAATAGGTATTAATCAAAATTCTAACATCTGCTGAAGCACTAAAGCTATTAATTAAATTCATAATTAGATACTACACCTACACATAGATATGTATGTATGAACGCAATGACATATCGCACACACGTAAACCACCACCATTGCACAACACACATATACAACAATTACACGTAGTTATACACACATATGCAGCGATGACGTAAGCCGGCAACCTGTCGCCCGCGCCGTGTAATTAAACCCGTCCAAGGGTGCTAGTGTTGGGACATAAGGTGCCTAATGTTATCGGAATATTATCATTATGGTTATATTTAGTTACATATACAAATACGTAGTTACAAGTATAAGTACATAAATGATTTATTTTTAAAAGTGTACAATAAATGGAATTTTAGTACAATTTTGTTCTTTTTTCTGTATATTTTAATTAGGTAAATTTACTTTGCTACTGCACTCACCAACTTATTGATTGTGTTTTTCTGTGGATAATGTCGTGGGCTGCAACATTACTTAATAATTTTGTAAATCCTATGTGTATATATTATGTTGTAGCTGTTAATTATCCCTAAATAAACATAAAAAATAATAATATGTTACGTAACTATGATTGGTATAGGATACTTCAGAAATTCAATATAAACATGAGATTGAAAAATATTGATAACATCAATTTGCAAAGTATGCAAAATATATTTATGTTTTCTTTTCACGTAGGTATGGGCTACGGCTACTCTTGAGTCAGAACTGTTCAAATCGCCCAGTAAGCGTGGTTTAATAACTTGTGTATATTGAGCATCGACATACTATGGATACTTTTTGGAACGAAGTTCCTTATCGCGCGTTGTGAAAGGGGGCTAGACGGAAAAAAATCTTACGAAAAGTTGTCACGACACTTTTTGCAGCTGTGCGGCGTGCGCATGTTTCTCTGTCTGTCTCTATCTCTCTCTCTCTCTCTCTCATAGAAAGCAAGCCAGATATTTCGCATTGAACAGTGTGGTGTCGCGACGATTATTTTTGTTGAGTGTATACAGGTTTTTTGTACATAATAAATAATAAGAAATAACTTCGTTCCATCCGGGTGTCCCTTGACACCTCTCAAGGTTTTTAATTACACACAACATTGTAAGAACACATATGTTACTCTTGATGATAGGGGTATAATGTCCTCCAGGCCCAATTTTTTTATTCTAGTTTGAGAATGTACATAAACACTATGTATTGACAAATGTATGAATATCCTCATAATCCATAATCCACAAAATCATACAATATATAATATACAATATATAATCATACAATATATACACCCACATCCCGTATCATCATGTCAGACAAATGACGTCCACTCCTGGACAAGAGCCGTCCCCAAGAATGGGTGAATATGCCAGAATCACTATGTTTGGCAAAAGGACACAGCCCTTTATGAGTAGCGTAAAACAGAACTCTATGATGATGACTACTTGTGACCAAAAATTAATATAATAAAATACAAACTCATATATTTGATTGATTCCTAAACCATGGAATAACATTAGCTTAATATTCCGTCCTAAGTAGGTAAACCAAAATCGAAACAAAAATATTCAACAATTTTCCGTCGTTCTATGATGTATAAGATTATACTTAGGAGATTATAAATGACTCATTATAATAAAATTATTCTAATGCCATTCCCATAATCTGTTGTTAGTCAATATAATGCTACCACAATATCGAATACTTATGTATTTCTGTTATAAATAAATAAAAAATATCATTTATTAGCAGTCGAGTAATTATACAATTTGATTTACAGTTATGAACTTAGAGTCAGCAAAAGGAGTTCCTTATTAGCTTATTGTTATATCAAAAAACTGTGAGTCAGCAATTTTTTACCTACTTCCTATTTTTTTCTGAGCAGATTCAAAATAGTCGCAGAGGAATAATAGATATTTTTATTATAGAATTAAATTAAGTTTAAGAGATATAAGTAGTTTGTGTCTCAGTGCTTTTGTTATGCGTGTGATTGGAAAATTTAATTAAGGGGCCACGAATATATGATGTATATTTATTGTCTATTATATTAAATCTATTGTTAAAAATAAATTAAAAGAAAATGAGCAAGGTAACCTTAGCATCAGTAAATTCTGCCAACTCCTAGTAAGAGAAGTGTCCTCTACTGCCACCACGTGCAAGCAGCTCCGAAAAGACAGCAACAGTTTCTGTGACTGACTGGCAGGCGTCGACAGATCGAATCGTAGGGAAAACCAAAGCCTTTTCAGGGCAAGTATCCCAACCATTTGGGGCATGGTGCAAAGAGGGGCATTGTAATGGCATTTTTGAGGCTCCCTGGGTTCAGTCGGTGCGAGTCCGACATACCCACAGGCAGAAATTCTTCCGGGTGGAATGTGTAAACAAAAAGCCCTTAACAACAAAAAAATGTTCTTAGTTTCAAAAACTATGGTGGTTAGAAAATTAAACTTTATACATATTATGTAACGTGTACTCCATCTGAACAAAATACTGGGATAGCCATCTAGTGTAAGCTGTTAACAAAACAAATTAAAATACTTTTTTTTATTAGCTGTTAGTAGAATTAATATTATGAGAATATTATTGTGTGCACCTTGGATTGAAATATCGATGTAAGTATCCTTAGGATATGAGTTTGCCGGTTTTAGTAGGGATAAATACAATTTTACCTCAGAGCTATGTATTTTAAAGTGAAAATACATTTGTTTTTCCTATCTACCTTCATTCTCCACATAAATTTTGGTTCATCCAATTCATAGATTGCGTTTTAGCCATAAGGCCGCCATTTTTATTAACATTACTGTTGTTTATTTTTAATAATGGGACGCAATCAAGTGTATTTATTATTATTATTAATACAATGAGTATTCATGAACCTGATTCCTAATTAAAACCAGCCAAATTCCAGTTATACGTCACTTTGTAGAATTAACTATTCGTGGAAACTATTTTACAAACCGCAACAAAATTTCTATCGATATGTCAATCCGAAGTGCAAACAATAATATTCTCATATTATTAATCCTTTATCGTGGGGTGAACGTCCCTAGCTCGGCCCCCGCGGCACGTCGTTTTATTAAGGCGTGTTTTTTGTGCGGCCACACGTGTGCGCCATACCTCGGCCGTCTTGTCCGATGGCTTGTACCTATGTGCTGTTTGATGACATTTTAGTGATACTCTGCCTTATTGGATTTTGAGGCTGCCAGACTGGAGAAATAATAAAAATAATGCTTTAATGGCACCTACGACTAGGATGGGAATGGGACAACCGGAAGGGGGAGACCACGTCGAACATTCTCTGATCTAATTGGAGATGTTCTCAAGAAAGGGCAGGTCAGAAGCACCCTAAACCGGCGAGCATGTATGAAGAATATAATGACAGTAATCGAGGCAAAAGAAGTATGCAAAGATCGTGACAAATGGAAATCCGTTGTCTCTGCCTACCCCTCTGGGATACAGCCGTGAGTCTATGTATGTATGTATGTATGTACGACTAGGATTAGAAAGCCCATCCCGACGGAAGATATCCAACTACGCTGTGTCGGTGTAATCATTGATTTGACTGATTCGTTGGTCTAGCGGTAGCGTGTTCACCCACAGAGAATGAGGTCCTGGGTTCAAATCCCGGGTCAGACAAAAATTGATTTTGGGACTTATCTGTAAAAAGAAAAATTTCTCAGCATCAGCCCGAAGTCTGGGCGTTGGCGGTATTATACTCCCGTGCCTCGTAGAGCACGAAAAGCCGTCGGTCCTGTACCTGACCTCTTTCCGGTCGTGTCGCTAGGTGTCCCATCGGATCATGAGAGTGATGGAATAGAAAGTGCTCCTGTGTTTGCGCACACACTTGAGCACTATAATATGTCCCGCGCAGATGGCTAATCTCTGTTGAGACAGGCCGCCGTGGCTGAAATTCGGCTAGGAGGACATTATTTATTAGCGTATTCAACCGCAGGTAATGAGGGCCTGGGTTCATATCCCAGGTTGGGCGAAAAAGTAATTTTGGGATATTTGGGTTAAGATTTCTCAGTATCAAGCCAAAATTAAGGTAATTGGCGGTATTACACGTTCGAGACCTCGGAGAGCACTTAAAGCCACTACTAGGCGGCTTGAACAACTTTGACACTAGGTTACTATAAGCATGCAAGCACTATGTTCTCTGACGTGTTGACTTAACCATGTTCACGTAACACGCGGCGTATGAATATTGTCTTAAGGTCAACTATTAGGCAACATTTGGTTATAATGCTTCATATAGTCGATATATTATGTACGTTTATCTGTCCGTACATCTGTGATTAAGCTTCGTCATTATAAGGACCTGCGACATATGTATTTTGAAATACACATAAAAACATGGATTTCGCATAACAATGATCGTACTGACGCCGGCACATCCAGCTACCCTAATCTGTGAAATTTCTTTTATATATTTTCAGCTTTATCACAAAAGCATAAGGTTCACTTTCAATTGGGGAAATTTGACAGATTGGGGTAGCTTGATGTGCTAGCGTATGTACTTGACAATCTGGTTTTCATTCGTTTGTTCATTTTCATGAGTAGCTCTCCATAAGTTTCCTCCACTATTTATGTTACAGCTTGTATAGAAAATACCATACTACGTAAAGATCCATTTGATTTTCTTTTTAACATTGGTCTGTTTTGAGTACCTATAAATTAAATTATCTCATACAAAGTAGGTAATGTAATTTCCAAAATGTTCATGTTTTACAATATTTAGAATTTCTATAATTTTATCCAAGACTACAGTGTAAAATTGTAATAAACAGTCTCAAAGTCATAAACTATAACACACTAAAAGAAAACCTACCTATTCAATATTCCTTCAACAATGTTTACGACTAGAAAACTCAACAAACTTCGACTTATAACTCAGTTATTCTATTCCTACGGTGTAAGATTGCAGGCTGCAGTAAAATAGTTAGAAAATAATATGACAGCGCCTCCATCCGGTGAACTAAAGGCACATGTGACATTATCCGTGAACGGAAAATTAAGACTTATTTGAAAGAAGCAAGAACTCAATTTCTCGTATTCGAAAATGTCAGTTCGAACGTTATTTTTTTGGATGGATGGGCGGCCGGCGCGAGATTGGAAAACTTGGTCCGAGTCGTTTATGGCTTCAGGAGTTGAAACGTTGGTACCTCCGATGGGGGGTAATGATCATAATGTTACCACTGAGTTTCTTTCGGATTGGGAATTGGAAAATGTCAGGAAGAATGGATGGATAATTGGGAGTAAGTGTTAATATAGTTTAAACGATGTTTGTTTGTTCATATAAGAATTAGTACTTGAAAAGTTAAAGATTGTTAGATATTGGAGACATTGATCGATCGCGTGGCTAAACCAACTTAATGCCAGGCGAGGTGCCGGATTGATCACTTTTATGGTACACATATTAATTTCAACCTCCCTCATCTTCAATGTGAAGTTATACTATGTGTTCTTACAATTGAAGTGATTGGTAAATGCTTGCCTTTCACGCCGCAGGTCCTGGGTTCGATTCCCACCCAGGACAGATATTTATGTGCATCAACAAATATGTTTGTCCTGAGTCTGGGTGTAATTACTTATGTAAGTTTGTATTTACAAAATAAACTACTTTTCTTTTGTAAATAATAATAAAATACGTAATATATCAGTTATCTGGTTTCCATATAGGTACAAACTCTGCTTAGTTTGGGACCCGATGGCCGTATGTGAATAGTGTCTCAGTATTATTATTTTTTTATTTTAATTTATTTAAGTGTTAATACCATTCACATATCTTTTTCTTAATTTGTTGAATATTTTAATTATTAATTCTAACAACAATTATCAATTCATAGTTGCATTACCCTTGTACAAGCTCAGATAGGCATAGTTCCTTCAAATATTATAATTCTAATGACATAATCGACTCTTTTTTTGGTTATACAATTTCTAATTTGTTTAAATATACAGTTTCGTAGTAAGTTACCTGCCAAATTGGGTGTTTAGAATAGTTACATATTAGATTAAATAGTTTTCTATTTAATCTAATATGTAACTATTCTTATTCATGTTCAGATAATCTTAGACAACGCTATCAAACAACGCTATCAACTACGGATTATTGTAGAAATTTTACTGAATTCTTAGCAGTATAGCTAGCTTTTACAGCATTATACACTAATTATTAAATAAGCCGTTCGGTTTCGAATCTATCACTAACAAAAGTTTAGCGAGTATTACACTACCTATTCAATAACCACGCCAATCGCGACCTAACCTAGATCTCATCTCCCATGTCACCACTTAGCAAAATTGTGTTATGCAAATATTAGTCTCACAACAACAACATCAAACCTACCTACGTACAGACGCCAGCACATCAAGCTACCCCAATCTGTCAGATTACCCCAATTGAAAGTGAACCTTATGCTTTTGTGATAAAGTGGAAAATCTATAAAAGAAACTTGGCAGATTGCGGTAGCTGGATGTGCTGGTGTCTGTATGTACTACGAACTCTTAAATCAGGAGGTAGCTGAGTAACACATTCGTATGCTAACGTCTTTGTGTCACTTTGTCAAATTAAAGATCGTTATACAAGTGCTGTCATGGAGCCGTCATGCTATACCTTCAAATTTTAGTTTTGTAGTTGACAGTTTGTTTGTAAAGCGTAGTTGGCATCTTTTTGGCTTTATTGGAAGATCAGCGTTACAGTAATGATTTACTGTAGCATTTTCTGAGGTTTACCTTAGCTTTATCTTATATAGTACGGATAATGTTGCATTCTTTCAAATTTAAACTAAATTAAGTTAAGAATTATCTGTACTAGTTGGGAATAAACCTTTTTCCTTTGTTAATCAAACTTGCTAAATACATAATACGTATCCTACTAATATTATAAAGGCGAAAGTTTGTGAGTGTGTATATTTGTTATTTCTTCACGTCTAAACGGCTGGAGCGATTTTAATAAAATTTGGTATGAAGTTAGCTAGCTCCCCGGATTAACACATAGGGTATAATTTATAAAGTTTAAGCGGGTAAAACCGTGGGGCACAGCTAGTTATAGATAAATGACACCCATACACAGAACATAATATAATTTTGTCCATCACACAAAGGGTTGTCCTGAGCGGCACTTACCTGGGACTACCCACGACCTCAAGCTTAGCAGTCAGGGTCACAAACCACTAGACCAACAGACCAGTAGAAAAATTTGGTAAGGACATTGTTTGTTCATTCTTTAAAATGGATTGAGCAATATCTTATCATGTAACTGTTCTGAAATAGGTAGCTTTTTGAGGAACCTGATTGCGGCTAGTGCTATATCTGCACCACTGTCATAGACGGAAGGACGTACTGTGTGTTATCTAAAGAGTTCGTCTTCACCAATCACAAAAATTGGAAATCACAAATCTAACCGTGCGGTAGGTGTTATCACTGTGATACTATCTTTCACATACAACTGTGAACATATGAGTCGGCCATGTTTCTAGAAAACAAAGCCGATGGATAACAGTTACATCCTCCGTATGGCTGTTAGCAAAGGAATCCTAAATTTGTTATGACAGTGTGTATCATTCGTAGCTCAACGCAGAGCGTCTACCACGGATTGGCAGATGGTGTTGGTCCGAGAACCGCCAGACGATTAAATTAGTGATTTCCCATTTTTGAGATTAGGTTGACGCTTTGCCTTGCAAATAATGCTATAATATATAAATAAATAATTTTGGTATTTTTTTAATATTAAAGGGCAACAAACGAGCAAGTGTGTCACCTGATGGTAAGTGATCACCGCCGCCCATGGACACTCGCAGCAGCAGAGGGGTCGCGGACGCGTTGCCGGCATTTAAGAGTCAGCAAACCAGTGTTGCTGACCCTTCCCCCCACGTAGATGAGCTCTGGCGACCTTACTCACACGCAGAGACACAACATTTAGTTATTAACGTTATTATTAAGGAATGTCTTCTGTAAGGTGGAGGTACTTCCCCAGTCGCGCTCTTTGAGCGAATCAACGCTGTGCCCTATCTCTCTTAATGGAAGGTATCGAACCACAGAAATGAAAAACGGATGACCGCTACCGAAATAATGCAACAAAGGAGCATCCACAATTCCCCTTACACGTAACTTACATCCTCACTACACTAAATAATTCAACGCCATCTGCCGACGTCACGGCCTATTACCGCCACGACTACGACACGTCATTAGCCTGGCTTTGATGACGTCACGCCGCGTTAGCCCAGCACAAAGCACGCCCCACTCTAGGCTTTATTTAGATTTCAGTTAAGTGGGTCAAGTTGCGGCGGAGGTTGCTGAAAGCCTTACTACATTGTAATACAAAGCTTTTTAACCTGCTAGGTATTCGACTGTGCCATTAGTCTAGTTTACTAGTCATTTCGAGATGTTCATAGCCAGATGCTCTTGAGGTTGAGCAATTAGGTCGCGGTCAGACCATAGATGTTTGATCTCCAAAGTGGTTTCATTTCTGAGTGTCTCTGTGCTCGGGCACATTAAGTTGTCAGTCCCGGTCGTAGCCATTAGTCAACAACCGGCTAAGTCGCCGAACATCGTTTTCGTGAATGGTGTTGAAATAAATAAAGATTAAAAATGACTTAATCGATCATTAAATCGGCTTCAACGTTGACAATCGATTCCGGACCATTTATGACGTCACATAGGTAGCCCTAGGACAGGTATTTGTGAGCAAGAACATGTCTGTTTTTCCTGAGTCTGGGTGTATATATATATATATATATATATATATATATATAAGTATGCACTTACAAAAGAAAAGTAGTATATCCGTTATCTGGTTTCTATAGTACAAGCTCTGTTTACATTGGGATCAGATGACCGTGTGTGAATAATGTCCCAGGATATTAGTATTATTGTATAAACCTTATTTCATACTTAACTACAACTATTACAAAGATCATACATAAAGCAATCTACCTACCTAACTCTACACAGCGATCCTCGTGTCCCCGCGGCTCCCGTGGGCTCCGAACAATCTGCGCGGGCAAAACCGGAAAATTAGACATTGCTATACACGAGCGTGTTTTAATAAGTTCGCTGCAACGGGTTTTGTGCAGTATTCTGCAATTAGGTATAGCTTTGTTTATAGTGCACCTAGGTGATGTTAGGAACATAACATTATTATCGTGAAACGTGGTTTAAGAAGGCGGTGCACATAGTTCTTATATCTATAAATAAGTAATTATATAAAAAAATAACGGTAAAATAATATTTACAATATATATATATATATATATATATATATATATATATGCAACATGTAACTTATTTACGCACATCCTGAAAATAGTTTGTTCAGAATCGTTTACTGAATCGATTTATATCATTTTTAATACAGGTAATTTTTATTCCAAAATAATGCTCACATTGTTTCTCTTCTATATAGTATTTTTTTTTCAATCCAGCTACTCCAACTTACTTAAAAGAACGTTTTGAGTTCCTCCACGAGACTCATTCGAGGTTGCTGAGATCATCGAAAACGCACTCCACAAAATTTTTAGACCATTCCTTTTCCGTAAAAGCTGCCCGATTGTGGAATGCTTTACCAGGTACAGTGAGAGGTGCTCAGTCACTGGTCATTTTTAAGTAAATGGTGAAGAGTTATTATTTTTCTCTTAAACGTTAAATTACTGTATATCTTATTATCCTATGACCTGCCTTATATATATGTATGTATGTATTTATTTATTTATTGTTAAAAGTACCCATGGTACACAAAAAAAAAAGAAATCCTTTCTGCTAATTATGCCAACAAATACCAAAATTCCTGTTCTTTACTCCTGGTCCATTCAATGGTTGCCTGGAAGAGATCGCACTAAGCGATAAGGCCGCCATTTGTACAATCTTAACATACTCATAGTTCTTTTTATGTATTATTTTTTGGTGTACAATAAAGAGTTACTTACTTACTTATAAAGATTTGAGCAGAAGAGTGTTACAATTTATTTGCTAGGTACCTAATGTTAGATTTTGGCGGCAGGTATCCATTGGAACAATACATCAAAACACTTCTCGTGATAAAAGCGGTAAAGAAAATGAAAATTGAATCACATTAAGTCGCCACGTCTCTCAGCAAGTCAAGGTGAAATGAAATATGAAGATGTTAAATGTTATGTTGGATAATTCCTTTTCATTTGTTAATTTGTTAAAGTTAGGTCAGCCATTTCCCCGTGATATTATAATAAACAGGCCGATAGATACAAATTGTGATTCACTAACATAATAAGGTCATTTCTACCCGCGACTTAAGCCGTGTTGACTTTAGAATAGGGTCCAAGTTTCTAGTATTATGCCATGCTGGATGGCACAACTTAGCTGTTGACCAAAATGTAAATCAGCATTCTGGAGGCGTGGTTGCTCATCTAGACTCGTTGGTGTCTTTATTTACAAGTTTGATCGGCCCCCCAGCCCTAATATCCACTGTATCCACTATAAAAGGCGGAAACAATGATGTGAATTCCAATAAGTACCTACTATGTTTACGCATCTTGAGCCGATTAGCTGATTTAGTCGCTGTGTAATTTTCAGTTTAATTCCCGGCAAGACCGTTGGCATTAGGTCTTCACTGAAGTATCGTTTTACACCAAGGACCGCCCTATCCTCCAAGAATTCTGAATGAAAAAAAGTAACTACAACTGGTTATTTTCATCTACTTATCGAAACTCTTTTTAAATCACAAATTACGTTTAAGGTGAAACATTGGCAGCCAAGCGTAGTTGCTAACTCAAAAAAACTATGCACCTCCAAACTGTCCGGTGACCAGAAACTTTACTTTTTTCGTGTTGGTGCCGCGTGCGTGAATTCATTTCAAGTTGGTGTAAAAACTCGGCACGTTTGTTCCCGCCCCAAACTGAATATGAAATAACACGAGAAAGTTTTGGAAAAATACACCGTTTTGTGATATTTGTCGAGGTGGAGGAGATTTACTTTGTTTGGTGTTGATGTGATTTGGGACAGTGCCACCTCTGTCTATCTAAGCAGGCTTACTTGTATGATTTTCGGATCTCATACTTTCAGTTCCTGTTCATCCAAAGGTTGATGAACAGGAACTGAAAGTAAAATAAACAGATAATAAATTATACTAAGGAACTGTTATAAATATATAGAATACGCCAGTCATAGGAAAAGTATTCCTAAAACGTAATAAAAATAAAACATCAACATTAAAAAATAAAATACAGCGGAACCTGAACGGCAGTAGAACTTATAACGAGCCGAAGTTGTGGTTGTTGCCAACTTTACCTATCGCGCTGTGATTCTGCTCGGTTCAGCAGAGGTACGGCTGTCTTGGACGATTGAATGCTTCTAAAAATTTTATTTCAAGTTTGTTTTGAAATAGAAATGAATAATGAATTGAAAGAGGTGCCTAAGTTAGTTCCTTTTTGTTAATTGGACCATCTTGTTGGTCCCTAACTATGGTATCACCACACGCCTATAAGTAGTTTATATCTAACACACTGCCATATGATCCCAAGTTAGGCAGAGCCTATAGGTAGGTCCTATGGCAAACTGATATATATATATATATATTTCTAAATACATAAATACATGTTATAGATAAATTACACCCTACTAGATTTTTACCCTCAAGGTGTCCAACCTTGAGTGATGATCTGAATGACTAGGTCATTGTCCAACTTAATATGATAGGTTGCTTTGTTTCACCCCTTAAGTAGTGAAGAGTGAATGCACTCTTTTGTAATTAGTCTTAAAATAAAAACACAAATGTAAACAATAAAAGAAATACAACGGTAATTTTTTACAATTTAAAGCTTAATTCTTTCGACCCTGGCTGAATTTCGGCTTCGGCGGCCAGTCTTTATGGAAACTTGCCAACCGCACGGAACATTATGTTGAACAAGTGAAAGCACAACACAGGAAGAGGTCAGGTACAGGACCGACAGTTTTACGTGCTCTCCGAGACACGAGAGTGTAAGACCGCCAACTCCCAGACTTCAGGCTTATGAGATTATGAGAATTATTTTTTGCATAAAAGCCCATAAATAGTTTTTATGGCCCGATCCGAGACTTGAACCCAGGATCTCACTATCTGCGGTTAAACAAACTACCGCTAGACCAACGAGATGAGAGAGAAGAGTCATGTATTATAAAATAATACCTATCCAAATACCTACTAAATAAAAACTCATACTCTCCAGAGAGATTATGACAAAGATCTTTTCCTCCAATATCAGAAGATATCGGAGGAGATATTAATACCTTCAGTATTCTAGCTGTAAAACTAAAGACGTGGAATTGGAAGCTCGTAAAATTCCATCGACTTTTGAACGCTTCGAAAGACAGTAGCATTTTATAACGTGCAAACTGCTGCGAGCGAGCCAAGAGAAAATTAAGCAAAATTTTTATACATCTACCTATTTATTAGGCGGCTTCTGTTTTCGAATGTTGTTGGTTGGGCCACATGATGAGAAGTTGAGGTTTGCTCGCCGAACTAAGACAAATCCTTAAGTAATAAATAAAGATTACTTTCGAGGTCTGGTTGGTTTTTCTGGTAGAGCTATTAGAGCTGTTCTCTGTTCTTTAACAGTAGACTGTATTGTGTATTATAATTGTTATTTTCTTGTGATTCTATTTGATTGTTTTAATAAGTGAAATATGTATTAAAAAATATGATTCAATAAATTTGCATACCGAAGTATCGGTGAAACATGCTGTACCTATAGTTAAATGTACCTATTTTACCATCTTTGTAACCATGTTTCGAGCAAATAAACTATTCTATTCTATTCTCAGGCACAGGTGATAGTAGCAGCTGCAGAGAACACGTTAATTCGTTAATGGTATGGTTATCATCAGATTCCTACTTCACATATACAGAATCATTTGGACAAGATGTAGTATAATATGTCTAAAACTATATATACAAGGTTATAGTTATATGAATAGCCAGATGCTCTCATGGTCCGTAAGTGATTGACGAGGTTAAGCAAGCTCACGGTCAGTCCATAGATAGGTGAAAGTGGCCAAAGTAGTTATATTCTGTGCGTTCCCTTGCTTCGGAGGGTCGGTCCCGGTTGTAGCCATTAGGCAGCAGTCATTAAGCCATATCAGAGACTAGGCAGCTTGAACAACTCTGACACTAAAGTAAACTACCCAACTAAACGAACTAAACTATAACAAACTTCCCAATGATATTAGAGAATTGTCTATGAATAAGTTTAAAAGAATTATTAAAGCCAAATTGTGTAGCAGGGCATATTACAAAATATCTGATATTTTAAGTGACAAAAGTGCTTGGGATTGAATTGTTCTGAGTCAACACACATGATTGTAATTAATCTTAAGTATATTTTATTTAAAAAAAGGATTCCTACTGAGATTTCTGGCAGTGTTTCTCATTAGCTGCCTCGTCATGCACTGCACGGTAGGGTAAAAAAATGAGGATACCACATAAATGTATTTTGTTACGGATTAAAAGAATTTTGATTTGATTTGATTAAACACTGCCCAAACTATGACTATTTACCAGCGCTTTTTTGTAAATCGATGTGAATAAAACCGTTTTTAACTGTGTTTAAAATAAAGTCGAAGTGAGCCTATTCCTTTCTCAAAAGCCAGCAACGTACTGGCAGCTCCTATAGTGTTGCAGGTGTCCATGGGCGGCGGTGATTACTTACCATCAGGTGACCTGCATGCATTCCCTTGTTATTATATATGACTGCCTCATTAGTCTAGCGGTAGTGTGTTCAACCGCAAGAAATGAGGTCCTGGGTTCAAATCCTGGGTCGAACCAAAAAGTGATTGTGGGATTTTACCATAAAAAGAAATTTCTCAGTATCAGCCCGAAGTCTGGAAGTTGGCGGTATTACACCCCCGTGCCTCGGAGAGCACGTAAAGCCGTCGGTCCTGTATCTGACCTCTTTCTGGTCGCGTCGCTAGTCGTCCCATCGGATCATGAGAGTAATGGAATAGAAAGTGCCCAAGTGTGTGCCCTGTGTTTGCGCACACACTTGTGCACTATTATATGTCCTGCGCGATTGGCTAATCTCCATTGATAATGGCCGCCGTGGCCGAAATTCAGCCGGGAAGACATCATCATTATATATAAAAAAAACTTTTACCTACTTTACGTAAGGTAAGGTTTTTACTGAAGCACTAGATTGAATTTTCCAATCATGTCTACTTGTAGAACTAGTCTTTTGCACTCGGAAACTGTTTAACCAAACTCCTTGGTCATCAGTTCCTTTCTACCTAACGTTGTCTCTTACAGCATACGGGACATTGAACCGAAAGATTTTCAAGGTCGTATTATATTGAAAAGGTTTCAGCAGTACAGATTATTGACGCCACACAGATACAGCCTCAAAAAGGTCATACTTCCATTAAAAAAGTCTCTGTTATTTATATTTAAAGCCCGTCGACGTGGGACGTTCGTGGCGCAATTTTTCCACTCCCCCTCCCCCACCCCTTACAATTTGTCTTCAAACTTACTCGACCTGGGAGAACCACCCCCTGTAATCAGGCGCCCACCCTTGTACCGTGGTGTAAGGTGAATTTCAGCCACCCTGTATATAATACTAGGTATTTTATGTAGGATTTACCTAGATTTTGTATTCGCAATTTATGCTTAGTCTTAAATATTTATAAAATAAATGTTGATATTGTCGAGTGCCTTAATCTTCGTTCAGTTAAGATAAGAATATAATTTAACGAAGGCTTTTAACGGCTAAAAATTATCATGAGATAATCATTATTATAATAATATAGATTTTTGGTCCATTCCTATTTGTTTTTTAATTTATTAAATGATAACGCCCTAATGGATATGAACTTTAGCATAACGGGATACTTAACAAAAATATTATTTACGAACATAAAGTACCTACATTGAGACTCAGAACAACTATTTATGGGTCCCACAAATAGCTGTCCTGCGCGGGAATCGAACCCAGAATACGAAGTGGCGAGGCCACTGTCTTAACCGCTTCGCAAAAAGTGCAGTCAAAGAAGATCGATTGTATTTCAATGAAGTGCTTATTGATAACTTACATTGTAAGTATGATTTATTACTTCATCCGTAAACAATCCGTAAGTAAGTACAATCGGCGAGGTTAAGCACCTAGGCGGGGTCAGTCACGGATGGGTGACTGCCCAAGTACTTTAGTTTCTCAGCGTCACCGTGCTTCTGAGGGCACGTTAATCAGTCGGGCTCAGCTAGATGGGTGAGTACCTACGGTCGCCAGTGCTCTCAGGGAAATAGGAAAGGTCGTAATGCAATATGTTGCAAGCCTCACAGGCTACGGTTACCATTTACCATAAGGAAGACCGTATCTTGATATGGGAAATTAAATTTAAGTGAACTGTGTATATATTACTTGCCTTAGTTTTCAAAGATTCATAAACATAGTAACTTCTTTCCAGCATTACTTTAGTATCATAATCCAATCCTTGTCCACCCAAAGTCTGAAAGTAATCGCTACAAAGCGATAAGATAATCTATTGTGTTTTCTAGCGCAATACATATCTATGTATCTATCTAATAACGGCCATATCAACACGACCAAAGAGAGTTAAGGTGAATGTCCAAACGCATTTTGGGTTCCAAGTCATGGAAGTGTAACACTATAAGAGATTTCATTAAAATCCCAATAGCCTGACATAGCATTTGAAACTAGGGCCTCTTAATCTTCCACTAAACAGCTATTTAGCTCATTATACCTACTTAAACTTAAATGGGTGCTTATAGAAACAATACTCTTAAAATTAGTTAATATAAATTGGTTCAAAATTGTACAAACACCAGCTCTACGTAAAACCGTGCCGCTCTACTGTTTCCACAAAATGTTATCTATTTTGTATACACTATAAATTTGGACACTATTCTAAACTGCAACGCTACCCAAACACATTTACATTCAACAGCACTTACGTGTCTTAGAAACCTTAAATCTATTGCAAACAAAGACAATTATTTAAGTTTAAATCGCTGACTGAGTATACATAGATACATAACGCGGGTATTCTGCGCTACATAGCGACGTGACCTACTTTCGCCGTCGCCGCCCGACCAATACCTGCCGCGGTACCTCCGCTCACCTGACAGGTAAGCTTAACTGCTGTCCTATTGGGGAATCCGCAGCCAACAGCAGAATAGCACACCTGTTTAGTACTGCAGGTGCGCACAGGTGCGATACGAACGCCTCCGCACAACCCCGCCCCTTTTTATCGAGCTGCGCAGGTAAGATGCGCGCTGATTGGTCGACAAAGGTACGAACAGGTGTACCTGGTAGTACAGGTGACGTATTCGAAATTCGAATTTTCCATTCAGTTCTGTGGAAGTTACCGGTGTGGTGTGACGTTTTTTGTGAGTTTTTGTTGATGTGGGAAATGAAAAATTGTGCGCATGTGTTGGTACGATTGATGTTTCCTTGAGGTGTGCTAAATTTAGTACTTAGGTGGGCGCGGCGCGTCCTTCAAGAAGGTCAGGACGGGGTCACGGTACGTACGAAATGTTATTAGTACCTTACTACATGAATAGTTTGTTTGATCTAGTGTACACTTCCAGTATATTAACTCGTAATGGGTTAAGTGTTCTATTAAAAATATACTCTGACAGTTACTTCAGTGTAACACAAATATTTTATACATAAGTAGTCACTAAATAACAGTTATTGACATTAGTATATATGGATTTTGATGTACCTTATAGATACAGTATACTATATCTATTTGTAATTATGAATAAAACAGTAAAATTAAATACTATTATAGAATTTCAGGTAAGTTTTGTATAAGAAATAAATGAAAATGGATAACTACTTTGAAAAATATATTTGTTATTACGTAATGTGTACTTAAGTATACTCCTACGTAACTCTGCCATGATAGAGTAGGTATGTATAAAAAGCTAAGTTAGCAATTGATGATAAAAAAATTGTTGATATCAGTTTCTTTATTGCTTACAATTCGCGAGAAATTGTTATCAATATCTAATAATAATAAATAATAAATTCATTTTTTCATGCATTAAAACCCATTACTATAATAATAATTTTACCTACTAAAATAAAAATTATTCTTAAATTAAAATCTTGATAGATTGATATTTGCTCCCTGAAAACCGTCTCTATAAGAATTATCGAGAATAATTTCCAGAACACGATGAGATGTAAAAGCAAATACTGAGTCAGTAATATTTCATAATTAATTCTGATTCTTTAAACTACCTATACCTTCGTAATTTATTCTAGACCTCCCTAAAAGCCATTCAACCCTTCACAACCCACAAGACGTGTTTTTAAACGAAAAAAGCTACCTACCATTTGCCACCATCCTCAGTTTTAATGATCGTAGAATAGCGCAGGTCCTAGGTAAGTTATAAGGGGGTCTGTGGGGGGTAGGTGTACTAGAATAGGAGTGGGTAGAGGTAAAAGCCACTTTAATTATGAAAGAAGATTGAGCTGTAGGTAATATGGGGGGGAGGGGGGTAATTGTAGTAGGTACCTAGTAAAGTTCTGGAGCGTATGCTTTAGTGTGGTTTAGTTTTATGCTTTGTTCAATTTACGTTGGATGCCGTTGGGATATGTTTGAATAATATTATGAAGAGCAGTAGTAAAGATTAATGTTTACTACTAAACTGTTGTCTCTACTAAAAGATATCTCACCGGACCGTAAGAGATCAGCGAGATTAAGCAACTAGGGCTGCGGTCAGTCTATAGATGGGTTACCACCAAAATGGTTAACTGACGGTCCCGAATGTAGTCATTAGACAACAGTCGTTAAGCCATGTCAGGGACTTACTGGGCGGCTTGAACAACTCTGACTTCAGAGTAACCACTGCCCATACGATAAGAGTATCTACCTCAGTACGTGCAACTGTGATTATATCAGTTGGCCATGTTTGTAGAAACAAAGCCGATATAGATTGGACCTACAGTCTCCTTAAGAATGTTAGTCGGTAATTTGAATTGCCTAAGTGTTTCGTTCGTAGCTTAACGCCAGAGTGCCTACCTACACAGTGAAGGTTTGGTCCGCAACGAAAGATAAGTATCATGATCTTTTCAGTTTTGAACTTTTACATATGCCCTGTTGTTCTAGCGGTTTGTGATCCTAATTGCTTAGCCAGCCATTGTTGGTTCGATTCCCAGTCAAGGCAAATCCTTATGTAATATTGTTCTGTATCTGCGTGTAGGTTATTTAGAATATAAACGTATTTAGAAATATATACCTATATAAATATGTTTATCAGTTGTCTGGTTGTAATAGTACAGGTTCTGCCTAGTTTGGGATCAGATGGAAGTGTGTTACTTGTCCCAGGATATTAACTTTTTTATTTTGTGGTCTTTAACCCCTTATACCTTAGTTACCACGTCGAATCTCTAACTTAGTAGGTACAGATAACTTACTTAAGTTTACTCTGTGCGTCTATAAAACCACAAAGTTGTGTATAATAAACTTCTCGCTTTCTTACAATTTAATATAAAGTCCATAAAACTGAAGTGTAGGTAGATCTAATACATGTCTGTCTCACAACAGATTGTTCGACGAAATTTAAATTATAGTCTGTATTGCGCTCACTGCGGGATGCCATTTTTGAAGTAAAACTTATTTACGCAATTTAAGCGGATGTATGCGTGATGAGATCGTAACGAAAAGTGTGATCGGGCGAAGCGAACGGAAGTAGAGGGACATATAAGTTAGTGAAGCTAGAAAGAGAGAAAAAGACGTTTCGTATTTATTTTATTTATTTATTTAAGAATTATCAAACATTACAGACACTTAAGAAAGACAAAGGACACATGTATATAGAATAGGTAATAGTGTTGTAACAATTATAGACAACCACAGCATTCAAAGTCACACGGTTAGTAGAGTTAGTAGTACGGTTCACATTTTGAGTTAAGATACATTTATATTTGTCATGGTTAGTTGTTGTTAGTAGTTATATTTACAAATTAAAATAAGCTAAGTAAAACAGATTAAGGAAAACATAGATACATACATATTTTCGGGAAATTGGCAATGTCGGAATTTTAGACTTACACTAAGTAGGTCAGAGTTTGAATACAAAAGTACCGTCGAAATAGAAATAAAAAATAAAAACAGAATTAAAGTGTTCAGTGAATAAAAAAAATACAAATAAAATAAAACATTACGTATTAATTTTTTTTTTGCGGGTAGTTCAACAGTCTACACCTAAATAACTAAGCTCTATAATTATTTGGTAAATAAAATAGAAATTGTATTTATTATATGGTTTTTAATGGAAAAGTTGTTATAAGTTAATACAGTGCACCTACCGGATAAGGTGTATACATCAATTAAATATTAGTTTAACACTTCTTTGAATTTATTTATCTCACTGTTTTACACACCACTATGGAGAATATCAAGGGTTCTCTTGAGGAAATGAAGGATATGTTCAGCACAAAGATGTCAGAATTTGCAGCAAAACTTGAAAAATCCCAGACTCCTACACCCACTGGCCTCGCAGCTGAATTTGCAGCTTTCCAAGTACTTGTGTTTGAATTGCTCAAGAACATTCAGCTTCAGTTTGAGAACTTGCAAACTTATGCACGTGCCATAGATCGTCTTGAAATGCAAGGCAGGCGAAAGATCCTGCTACTCCATGGGGTACCTGAAGACAAGACGGAAAATACAGCTCAATTGGTTACGGAAATTGTCTTAGATCGCTTGAAATTGAATGAGTTTTCTTCAGTCAACATAAAGAGATCCCATAGGCTGGGAAAAAATAGTAACCCCGAACGACCACGACCTATTCTCTTCAAGCTGGATAATGTTATGGTCCGTGACAAGATTTGGTTTTCGAAGTCGAAATTGAAGGGCTCCGGTATAACTTTGTCAGAGTTTCTGACTAAAGCCCGACACGACACTTTCATGGCCGCACGGACCAGCTTCGGGGTTGATTGCTCCTACACGAAGGGAGGCTCGGTGTATGTCATTGGCCAGAATAATACTCGACATAAAGTTCAGTTCATCGCCGACTTAGCCAAAATACGGCATCAAGAACCAGTAGAGGCCAAGGCTGTCGCTCCATCAGCATCATCAAAGACATCAACAAAACCGAGTAGGCGTGCAGCTGCCACCAAGAAGTAGCTGATGGACATAATATCAGCGGGAGGCAGGTATTGAGAGTAGAACTCGGCTGGATGCACATTTTAGTAGGTATTAGAATATTTAATGCGATATTTAATGACGGTGGTATAATGTTTCGTTAAAATAACACTCAAGTGTCATAATTGTCACCACAGACAAATCATTTATTGTTTTTTTTTTTTTTTTTTACTTGTTTCTTTTTTTTCCGCTATTGTTTCTTTGCTCTTTGGTGCGTTCCAGTCTGAGTCCGATATTCTAGTATCCATATTTACCAGGGTGAATAGCTACTACATCGAATTTATCCAATAATGTTTATCTGTGTCTAATGTTAGCACAAATTTTGTTCGTAAATTATTTCTACCCGTTTGACTATATTATTTTGTAATATAATTTTACTCTCAATGCGATCGCAGTACCTTTATTTATTTTTATTATTTAAACTTTTTTTTTTCCCAGTGTTAATATTTCACTTAATTGTAAACACTCAACCGGTGGGTGGACTAGTAGGAGCTAGTTTACCTTTTTGTGTGTGAATTTATTTATATCTTATATACTTAGATATATTTTATATATTATATTATCTATTTATATTTCTATACCGTATTTTATGTCTAATACAGATACTATTAGTGACTATGAAGACTGCCTGTCTTCGGCGAGTGATGATCTTAGTTTTTGTAGCATCCCTTCCTTATCAGAAACCCTTGAATCTCAATTTTCTGGTGTCTCACGGAACTTTAATGTGGTTCACATCAACGCTCAGAGTATTCCGGCTCATTTCCCTGATATGCTGGCTTCCTTTGACTGTAAGAACATTCACGCAATACTTATATCCGAATCATGGCTTAAACCCATTTTGCCCTCTGCTTCATACTACATTCCCGGATTTAAACTAATCCGAAATGATCGCACGGGTGTTGTTGGTGGCGGTGTTGCCATATACCTACGTATTAATATCCCTTATTCAATTGTTAATATGTCAGCACAACCACCGCCCTCAAGTGCTGGTGAACATTTATTTATTGAAGTAGAGCTACATCACTCTAAACTCCTTCTAGGCGTCTATTATTGTCCTTCGCTACGCATTGATTTCTTTTCCTCTCTGGAAAGTCTCCTAGAAAATTTGGTGCCTTCTTACAGTCACACGATAGTTATGGGCGACTTCAACACATGCTTACTCAAAAAAGACTCTCGGGCTTCGAGACTACAATATCTTGTCGAATCCAATAATCTCACTATCCTACCATTAAACGCCACACATAACTTTCCTCATTCCACTCCTTCCCTCCTAGATCTTATTTTCGTTTCGTCTAAGCAACACGTCGCTAAGCATGGTCAGTGCTCAGCGGACGCCTTCTCGTATCATGACTTAATTTTCCTTTCCTACAAAATTCGACCATGCAAGGCTAAACCAAAAATCCTTATGCAACGCAATTTTGGTGGAATGGATCTCTCAAAACTGTGTGAAGATGCCAGAAACATTAACTGGGATACCGTAGTCAACTGTGAATCTATGGATGGAAAACTTTTGCAGTTCAACACCAATCTAGTTAACCTTTACGACGTACATGCTCCTGTTCGCGCCGTTAAAATGAAACACTTGCCATCACCGTGGTTGACTGATGACATAAAAGCCCTCATTAATAAAAAATCATTGGCCAAGTCCAAGTTTAAAATTCGACCTAATGACGCCAACAGATCCAAATACACGAGTATTAGAAATCATTGCAATAAGGTGTGTAGGAATGCACAGCGCCAGCATATTCACAAATCCGTAGAAAACGGTGATCCAACTAAAGTATGGAAGTTTCTACAATCAATGGGGGTCGGTAGACAACGCCAAAACTCTGTCCCTAAAGATATTGACGTCGATTCACTTAACCAACATTTTTCATCTTCGTCTAACTTCGATAGGACAATTAAAGCCAACACACTCCAATTTCTTTCATCTCTACCTCGACCCGCTAATCCTCAATTTGTTTTTAGTCAGTTTGCTGCTTGTGATGTCAGGAAGAGTGTACTATCGATAACTTCAACGCCGTTGGATGTGACTGTATCAGCCGTAATATGATCCTTCCTATCCTTGACGAGATTCTCCCTATCCTATGCCATATTCTGAACCATTCCATATCCACCGGCAGTTTTCCATCAGCGTGGAAAGACGCCCAAATAACTCCTCTTCCAAAAAAACCTAACCCGTCATCCTTCTCTGAATATCGACCCATCTCCATACTTCCCTTCCTATCCAAAGTACTAGAACGATTGATTCATAACCAACTAAATTCATTCCTTTGCTCGAATAACCTTCTTAACCCGTTCCAATCCGGATTTCGTCCTGGTCATAGCACCGTCACCGCTTTAGTCAATATTACGGAGGATATCAGGTTGAATATGGAATGTGGAAAGTTGACCGTATTGACATTGCTAGATTTTAGCAATGCTTTCAATGCGGTTGATTTTGACGTTCTTCTGGGCATACTACACTCACTTAACATATCTCCGACGGCAACTGACTGGTTTCGCAGTTACCTGTGTGGCCGTCGGCAACGTATTTGCATAGATGACTCCGTGTCTTCTTGGTGCAATACTAGCGCTGGCGTTCCTCAGGGTGGCGTTTTATCTCCATTACTCTTTTCTATATTTATTAATTCTATTTCTTCTAATCTAGTTTCCTCCTACCACCTTTATGCAGATGATTTACAAATTTATACGCAAGCCCCATTAGATTCCCTACCGAATGCTATATCTATTATTAATAAAGATCTAGAGCAAATATCCGAATGGAGTGAAAACTATGGTCTTACCGTCAATCCTTCCAAGACTCAGGTCATAGTTATTGGTAGTCAGCACAAAATTAATAGCATTGACTGGTTGCAACTCCCAAAGGTAATATTTAACCATACTGTCATTCCATATAGTGACTCAGTTCGAAATTTAGGCATATATTTTGATAGTACTCTCTCCTGGAGTGTACAATTACAGGAGACTAGTCGCAGACTATTCGCGACTGCGGGTGCGCTCCGTAGATTACGAAATTTCCTTCCAACCTCCACCAAAATTGCGCTTGCACAGTCTCTCCTACTCCCAGTCCTTGACTACGCAGATGCCAGCTATCTAAATCTCACGGAGGACAAGCTTGACAAACTTGAGCGTCTTCAAAACTTCTGCATACGATTCATATTTGGTCTTCGAAAATATGATCATGTATCCGAATTTCGCAAAAAACTCAAGTGGCTTCCCATAAGACTCCGCCGAAATACTCATATTCTATCAATACTTTACAATATTTTGTTCAATCCCACGAGTCCCCACTACCTTAAGGAACGATTTGAATTCCAACGTGATTCACATTTGAGGTCCTTGAGATCATCAGAAAATTTGAAGCTGACAATGCCGGTGCACTATACGGATTTTCTAGATAAGTCTTTCACAGTAAAAGCAATTCGACTGTGGAATGCACTACCAGTGCCAATACGACGTGCTAGAAATATAACATCGTTCAAAAATATGGTTAAAAACCACTATTTATCTTGTTAATAATAAGAACAGTAATTAGACGAATCCAATTTACAATTTATTTAATTTGTTTTTTTTTATTATTTATTTGTTAATATATAAAATGTATTATGAAATATTTATTAGTTTATTATACTTGTTTATGTATGAATATGAATGTATGTAAGTAAATTCATCTATGTAGTATATATATTACTAGGTTAGAACACACTCTGTAGAACTGACGACGGTACACTCACAGCTGCCTGTCATTTCCAATTTTTACCAGTCCATCCTTCGGTTGTCTGGAAGAAATCGCTATTATGCGATAAGACCGCCAATTGTACATATATATTAAGATTTTTCCTATAAATTTCGTTTTTTTTTATATGGTGTGCAATAAAGTGTATCTATCTATCTATCTAATAATCTGGTAGGTATATCCCTCTGGAATTTGTTCGTCATTATTTTTTTATATATCATATTAGTAAAACGAAAGGTGCGAACTCACTTTTTCTTTCTCCCTAACTCTCAAGTTTTATTTCAGTCGTGTGGTCTAAAGCACACTCGTTTTTTTTTTGTAAGCAACACCCGCACTCGTTAAATAATCTCTGTATCATGGGCTATCTACTTTACATACATGAAATGCACATAGCACAACCAGGCTCATATCAACCATTTCTGGTAAAGTAACCGAGGTAGACTGGTATAATATCTAGGGACAATGTCACACAAATCATCCTAGCCCCAAACTAAGCAAAGCTTGTACTATGGGTACCAGGCGACGATATACGTACTTATATAGATAGATACATACTTCAATACATAGAAAACATCCATGACTCAGAAACAAATATTCGTGCTCATCACACAAATATTTGCACTTACCGGGATTCGAACCCAGGACCACCAGCTTCGTAGGCAGGAGCACTACCAACCGGTTACGGTGACCGTCATGGTAAATCGTCTTCAATGGTATCAGAGTCGTTTTGTTTAACCTATATCTAAATGTTTAGTTATATACCCTCTCGATATAACTCTGTATTCTAGCTACGTGCACACGCTAACGCTGTGTGGTGACGGCGATGAATATCATCACCCCATCTCATCCCGTGGGGGGCGTAGAAATCGTCTCGAGGGAATACTAGAGAACGGGCAGCAGCGATTTTCTGTGAACTAGGACCACCAAACTGCGATCGCCAACCTTTCTGCCAAGCGTGGCGATTATAGCATATACCCACATGCTTTGGGGAGACTTTTGTCCAGCAGTGGACGTAATTTAGCTGCCATGATGATTCTAGCTACGGGAGGGCCCTGTGGTAGGTTTCCAAACAAACCTCGCTACCTGTAAGTAATACAGGTTTGTTTGAAAACGTACATCAGGCTCTTGTCACAATGTAATGACTCTGTACTGCTGAAAATGAGCCTCACCCAAGAATAGGAGGGTATAGAATTAAACAACTAATAATAATAATGAATCCATTTATTATCTCATCACAAATGAGGTTACATAATACATATACGTTTATAGTTACGTTTCAACATACAAAGCATGTCTCCAACTAGCCCCAACTTTGTGAGAAACTGGTGCCTGAAATAGGTTTGAATGAAAACCTATACTTTATAGGTCACCAGGCCCACCACGCGGCAATGCTAGTAAGATGCTTAATAAACCATAACTTATAGATATAAATCTGGAAGCACTTATACAATTCAAAAGCAGTTATATAATTCTAAAACACTTTATATAATTCTAAAAACAGAAGATAAACATTTAATAGAAGAGTTAGAGAGACGGTATAGAATACAGCTAGATGGTATAGGGGGGATGGGATACAGAATTAAAGAGAAGCTGCTGCTCGTTCTCTGGTTCGGTATTCCCATGGGACGACTTCTGCCTCCACGGGATGACATCGATGGTGTATTCGTCACCGCCAGCCAGACAGAATGTCAAGCCAATTACTTGATAATATTAACAGTCTGCTAGGATATATTAAACAATATATTAAATAAACATAGGCAGAAGCTCTGTCACTAAAGTAGTAACGATAACTCATGTGCAACTACGCCGTAACGTACGCGGACCAACCATAAAAGTATCGGGTTCTAGTTATTAGAGTACCACAGTGATAGGCTGAGAGGAAAGCGTTTTATAAAAATACGCAAGTCTATCACAATCAATGCTGTTGTACTCACTGGTCCGCATCTAGGCTCCGTCAGTATGTAAATGGGTAATTGCGAAGTGGTTTAATTTTGAAGCGTTTCCGTGTTTTCTTCGTCTGTCGTTCTCCGTTGTCGTCGGCCGTCGTTAAGCCATGTCAAAGACCTACTGGGCGGCTTGAACAACTCAGTCACTAAGGTTTGTTTTGCCTTAGTGTCAGAACTCTTATACATATTATACTACATTTTCAAAGGTAATTAACTAACCGACCAAGCTTGACCAAGTTGCATCAGCCACGATCACGGACTCTTATTGATAGAATAATAAAAATAATAATGTTTATTGACTCCAATATACATTTTTACATTTCAGTACAGTGTTTAGAGCCTTATAGGTACTTAATTATTACAAAAGTTGTCGAAAACTGATTCCCAAGCTAGGCTAATTTGCCTGTATTTTGGGAGGCAGTGTTCAATCGTGTACTTATTTTAAATCACATTTTGGACGTTGTCGCTGAGCTGTATATGTAAAAACATGCGGTAAGTTAATACTATACTATAATTACTTGAGAGTAACAAATGTATGTATTTCGAGATAAAAAGAAACAAAATAGATTGCATTTGTGTGAGTGTGTGTGTGTGCTTATTATATGCTTTAGAAGTATACATAGTAGAAGTAAAACCAGTTCAAAAGACTTTCGTTTTTCAAAATTATACAACGAATTGCATTGATCGTGGTCTCAGGCTAATCCCTGAAACCCCGATCAATGCAATTTAGTCCAGTGAGCGGGGCCCATAACTCGTAGAACCGACGGCCGTGGACGCAGAAAACCACCTTGAGTGGATACACTTGAGTGGCGACCACGAACAACGGTCAAAATTAAATTGGATTGAAAGTTCTTCCTAGAGTCACCAGGAGCCGCTGTATGCGGATAGGGCAAGAGTGACCATTGGACTGAAGAGCTTTGGAGAAGACCATTGTCGAGCAGTGCACGACGTTCGGCTGATATGATGATACCCGCTACCTCTTACCACTATGCCCATCGCGCAGTCACGTCAGCGAGTCGCAACTCTCTAACTCATTTTGCAGCAGTGAATACTGTCCAATTTGGAACACGCACATACGGGAAATATAATGTGATTTTATCTGCACTACACTAAAGTATGAAATGAATAGGTGGTTATGTGGGTTATGGAAGCCTTTTTAGTTGCGTAATCAGTGCGCTGCTACATTTTGGCATGGGCAAATAAATGGAGACAGAATTAAACGTAAATTATAATCACTATTGCCGAAAGACAATCTGTCAGGAGCGCTACCGTATTACATAACATTACGATGTCGAGTACAATATTGAAAATTGATGATGATTTAAAATTAAAGGGTTCCGAATAAAATTACCTGACGCACAATACCTGCAATCAAACACACATTTATGTGTGTGTATGTGTAAGTGTGTGTGTGTGTGCGCGTATATGTTTGATATGTATATACGTCAAAAACAAACATGCGGGCCAGTCTTTGGGGACTGCCGATAGAAGTCAAAACTATTTTTTCATTTCTCATACTCGGAAAGTAGTGTTTATTTGATCCGAGTAGCGAGTGGAAGATGCTATTTCCCACTTTTGGGTGGTAATGACTGGTTTTAAATCAGCTAACTGGTTTTATGCGGATAACCTAAAAAGTGCTTAGCTGATTAATAATACTAGAGATCGCAGTCGTTCTAAATTAGACCACTTAAGTTTCTATAGTCAAATACTATATAGTATACATTGAAAATTTTTCAGTGTGTTTGAAGTATGGTTGATTTTTATCAAAAATCATTTACTTCTAATGTTTCTGCACTCTTACTCCATCTCAATTTTAACTGTTCCAAAATTAATTCCTCCGTCCGCGCAATTTTCATAAAAAGGAGTACAAAGTTTTAGTTATGATATTATTATTAAGTACTACACTGCATTCGTTTTCGGTATGAAAGAATATAAAAAAAAACATATATTTCTACGCCCACTAACAGCAAACCTCCACGGAAAGCCTGTTTTTTTACACTTACAAATAAACTTTAGAGTTTAAAGTCCATCCCTCATACATTTACCTCCGATGTTTGCGGGTCACCCCTGTGTTTGATCAGTTAAAATGTTTGCACAACTAGTGCGCTATGACCTATAAAGTAGACCTATCTAGAAATGTTTATTTGAATTAAATGTTATATACCTATATCTTTTGGCACTGATAAAGACAGAAATTTTATCACCACTAGCTGTGCCCCGCGACTTTACTCGCGTTAAACTTTATAAATAGTCTATGTTAATCCAAGATGTTAGCTAACTCCATACCAAATTTTATTAAAATCGTTCCAGTCGCTTAGACGTGAAGAAGTAACAAACATACACAGTCACACACTCACAAACTTTCGCCTTTATGGTATTAGTGTGATTATTAACAGTCTATGCGTTAATCCAAGGTTTTTACTAACTCCATACCAAATTTTATTAAAATCGCTCCAGTCGCTTAGACGTGAAGAAGTAACAAACATACACAGTCACACACTCACAAACTTTCGCCTTTATGGTATTAGTGTGATTATTAACAGTCTATGCGTTAATCCAAGGTTTTTACTAACTCCATACCAAATTTTATTAAAATCGCTCCAGCCGTTTAAACGTGAAGAAGTAACAAACATACACGCTCACATACTCACACACTTACAAACTTTCGCCTTTATAATATTAGTGTGATGTCAGCCGAAACACGTGCGCAGCTGGACTAAGCCAGAATTACACTACCAGCAACTTCCAACGTAATAATAAATACAAAAGTTCCTCATCTCATGTCTATTGTTGGACAAAAGCCTCCCCCAAGAATGGGAGGACATGTCATAATGGCTAGGGGTAGAAGACGGGTTGGCGATCGCGGTAGGATGGTTTCACAAAGAGACGCTGCTGCCCGTTCTCTGGTAGATATTCCCTCGGGTCTACTTCTAGGCCCCTCATTGGGTACAATGAGGTGGTGATGTTCTGAGCCGTCAGCTACACAGCCTTTACCCATGTTATAAAAGAAAACAAGATCCAGACTTAATTTATTTATTCCCTAAAGATATGACATTGATGTGGAATTGTCAATATTTTTCCCTAATGTAGGTACTTGATGTGGCAGCTACTGAAGACCCTTTTTTTAAATATATGTATACTTAAGATTTAATTCCTTTCATTTCAGTTATTAAATTCTTCATGCATGGTCTCCAATTTAGGGTACATCTGACTTTGTCTTTCTTGAGAACCCTTTTTTTAAGAGAGGTAGGGCATAGGGCGTTCGTTAGGGGCATAGACATAGGACGTTCTTTCGTTCAAAGAGCAGGCCGACTGGGGAAGTACCTCCACCCTATGGAAGACATATCCTTAATAATAATATTAATAACCTTAATGTTGTGTTTCCGAGTGTGAGTAAGGTCGCCAGAGCTCATTGGGGTGGGGGGGAGGGGACACTTGTTTGCTGACTTTTAAAGGCCGGCAACGCTCCCGCGACACCTCTGGTGTTGCGAGTGTCCATGGGCGGCGGTGATCACTTACCACCAGGTGACGCACTTGCACGTATATCGCCCTCTGATAAAAAAAATCTCCGAGAATGTTCTACAAGGTCTTCTCCTTTTTTTGTCAAATTTCTTGCATTCATCCTTTCTAAATGTACATCCATTTCAGTCACCCATATTTAGAAAATAGTAATTATATCAATTCAACTACAAAGTTGTCGTTTGTCGCTAACGTAAACCTTGAAATGAGGTAAAATCCTCCCAAGTCCCTGCCTCATCAATCCCAGCCACCGTCTCTCTCATCCGTCAGTGTTCCGCACATCCATGATTACACTAATTGTAGTGTATAATAAAGCTATAATCGCTACATTTTTCCGAGTAAGAGTCTCTAATGTGTTGTGTATTAACATTTCTGTGGGGCTTCAGTATGAGCGGATCCTGTTTGCTGTATAAATATGAATACTAATAATAAATATCGTTTATTTTCTCCACAAATATTTTAGGATAATAGTTACAAGATTGCAGGTTAGAAATGGGTTGTACAGATATGTTGTGGAGACTAGAGCTGCTACTAGATTAACCCTGTGTTACAAGTTTCCAGTCCTCCACCTGGGACAGCTGAGATATTTTCCTGGAATGACATGAATGTTTAATACCCGCTGGCTGGATGGTAACGGCAATAAATATCATCAACCCATTTCATCTCGTGAAGGGCGTAGAAGTCGTCTCAAGGAAATAACTAAAAGGTTACGGGCAGCAGCGTCTCTGAGTATTATAACCATTATACTGCGACCAAAAATCCGTCTGCAAAGTATAGCGTTTATAAAGTAACAAGCAAATGGTGGACACGATTGCATTGTGTAACAGACCCGCGGTCAGTTTAGGGGTCATTGCCAAAGTAATTTTATTTCTGATCAACTCTCACCGCAATCCAGAGCCTTCCAAGGGTAAGTGTCCCGACCATCTGGGACATGGCGCAAAAGAGGAGCACCTGAATAGCATACCGCGTTCCCGGGGCTTCTCCCAATAGGCGCCAGTAGAAGTGTCATTGAGCAATGTTAGAAGGCTTGAAGTGTCACTATTGTAACTACTGCCCTTTGGTTCAAATAAGTACCTAAGTAATTAGGTGTAAATATAGATTATATTGAAGCCCAACCGCGCAAGTTGAAGCATTAATATTTTAAAATATATTTCTAATTAATCGCTTACACTGCCGCCCACCCTTTTATGAGAACGGTCAATTAGATAGTGATTTTATTTACTTTTTTGTGCACAATTCAGAGATCCATATTACTTTAGCTTGTTGTTGAAAAAATATTGTTTGGGGGTAGTCAAAACCCGTGAGGTTTCAGACACAAAGCTGGTTAAACCTCCGCAGTGTCAGAGGGGGCAAAATGAAAATCATTACCTACATCATAAATCCAAATTATTTATAAAAATATAAGCAATGTTTAAACGTGCGTTAAAGCAATTTGGCCAACTTACTATAAGAATCGGAGAACACAATAAGAGCCTATCTGATACCTAATATCCTAAAAATATATGATCTTGTTATATAGGTATAGATATACCATCAGAACCAGAATTTGATGTAGAGGCTAGATAGCTTCTACATCAAATTCTGATTCTCACTCTGTTCTGGAAAAAAGTACAGGACCTACCGTTCTGAACTCTTTATAAATTGACAGTTCTAAATATTTTTATCTGGACTTCATCTTTCAGAATTTTACTACAAAATTTAAATATTAGCCACCCATCTCATCCCATGGGAAGTTTCCGAGGTAATATCTACTAGAGGACTGGCAGAGGCGTCTCGCTGAGTACTAATGATCATTGTACTAGGATTACTAACGATTTTGCAAGGTTTATTCCTCCCAAATCATGGCTTGGAGAGGCCTCCATCTATTACTGGATGTCTTTTGGCCGAAATGATAGCTTTTAGCCACCACTGCAACGCCCGTAAGCCAGGATCAAGAAAAATATGTTGAATATTAGTATCTATTAAAAAAACATAATAGTAAATGACAAATATTATGATCAAAACGTTTATGAAGACCATTTAAATCACCCGTGCCCATTACGCCTACCACATAACTCCACAACTGCCATCAACCTCGAAGGTGGACATAAAAAACCTGCCCTTTATTACATTCCGAGCTCTCAATATGTCCGGACGTTTTAGCGAGCGTAATGTCGGTAGTAATAACACGTTTTTAGGAGCACGAACCACGGTGACTGGCGGACGAGCCAGTTATTTGTAGGTATGTAGTTATTACATTAAATGAGGAGTTTGACAAATATGAGTTTGATTTTATTGAAACAATGATCCCGGATTCACCCGCGTTAATCTGTCGACAATTGGTCGTAGCAACCCAGAAACCTTCGTGGGCTTATGCACGATACTTTGCTGAAATCATCATATGATCAAATGCATAGTTTACGATTCTATTGAGGACATGCAATCAAACATTCATTTTTGTGTATACAGATTGGGTAGAATTTAATTGGTCGCATTTTTACCGTGGTAATAACTTTACTTCAATCTTGAGTAAGGCAAAAACGTATGGCAAAATGCTATAAAGCCTGTGGATTTGCGGATTATGAGAGTAGAAGAATAAATAGTGTGACAGTTACACACAGGTTCAGTTTTGGAGTATAATATTCATTTATTTCTCTCATTATTCTTTATAGGATATAGGATACGTAATAACAAAGATTAAATATCTTGGGACAACTATCACACCGTCATATGGTCCCAAACTAGGCAGAGACGCCTAATGCAGAACATAATAATCTTGCTTTTCATTCAAAGACTTGTCCTGGGTCGGAAACGAACCCACGACCTTAGGCTTTGCAGTCAGGGTTACTAACTACTATGACGCTATATTTATTGTCTTAATTTCATTGCATTCAAAATCAGGGTTAGTTCCAAATCTCTAAAAGTGCTTAATTATACGCTTGAATAATTTGACTACACGTGCATCGACCAGAGGGTATATATCCCAGAGTGCGGGCAGCAGCGTCTTTCTGTGTAATATAACATCATACTGTGATCGCCAACCCGTCTGCCAAGCGTGGCGATTATGGCATATACCTCCAAACGATGGATACAACTCCATTGTGGAAATCTTTACGGGAGGTCATTGTCCAGTAATAGACGTCATTAGGTTGACTTGATGAAGAAGGATTTATTTCCTTACACCGGACGTTGTCTTATAAAAGTCTCGATCTTAAATCAGGCATATTTACGCTGAACGGCAATTACACAAACCTATCCAAAGAATCGATCCTTTCATGCATGTCCGCGTCCGTAATAGCTTGGAGCAGAGGTTTCAGCTCGATGGAGAATGGTTTACAATAGCCTAGCTGTCGCTGCGGGAATTGTATGAGTTTGTGTCTATGTTATTTAGGTTTATTATTATTGTAGTAAAACTTCCTTACGCCTTAGATAGATAGATAGAATAGATAGATAGATAGATAGTTAAAATTGTGATCGGGTGAGATGAACGGAAGCTGAGAGGGAATACGGAAGAGAGATATAAGTAAGTGAAGACAAAAAGAGAGAGAGAAAGTTACGTATCGTATATTATATGTAGGGGCAAGAGAGAGAGAGAGGTTAAAAGAACAGGTTTTTTCTCTTTCTCTCATAGCCACATACATTATAGATGGAGCTTAAGGCTTAAGCTTAAGGGAAAAATAACAATAAGTGGTGTTGACTATATTTCGTAAAGTAATTACGACGGTACCCCTTTATAGATGTCTTATTTCACATCATATGTACCCTTTATACATGTCTTATTCAGTAATATTATAAGTTAATTAAATATAAATGTGGTAGCATTAAAGCGCGACCGTCGTTTTAAACACAAGGTCCGTTATAATAATAATACTGAATTCATTACTTAATATAGACAGAAACATTCAGACAATATGTAGTAAAATATAAATTTCAATCATTAAACCTAAACATAATCTCCTTGACAATAACTTAATACAAGCTAGCTAATTATCACTACTATTATAAAATAAATTGTACATTTCGTGTACCTAAATATCTGTAATATGCAACTAGAAATAATAACTGTATTACTACAAACATGTTCTGACTATTTACAAGCGCTTTTTTAAAGTCTACGTGAATATAAACCTTTTTTATTTTATTTTATAAAATCAATATCTTGGGAACACTAACACTTTGCCATCTGATCCCAAACTAAACAGAGTCTGTACTATGCAATCAGACCACTGATAAACAAACTTATATATTAGGCTAAAGGCTCAAAACAAATAATCGTGCTCATTACATAAATATTTATTTTGGACTAACACCTAGACCAACAAGCCAGGCAAAACCAAACATCAATAGCTACATTCTCTTTAAAATGCGTCGTTTGTGTATACATAAGGGTTTTTAATGCACTCTTAGAAAGCCTCATGACAGAATCCAATCCAAAAATTTGCCAGCCGAGACAACTATAATATTAATTAATTAATAATAATAATAATATATAGGGACAATGTCACACAGATCATCCTAGCCCCAAACTAAGCAAAGCTTGTACTATGGGTACCAGGCGACGATATACATACTTATATAGATAGATAAATACATATATACATAGAAAACATCCATGACTCAGAAACAAATATTCGTGCTCATCACACAAATATTTGCACTTACCGGGGTTCGAACCCAGGACCACCAGCTTCGTAGGCAGGAGCTCTACCAACTAGGCTATGGTGACCGTAATTAGTTTATAGATAACTATAGATTGCAATCGTATCCATGAGATCTTCTGCCCGATCCTCAACCGGGAGAGCTGCCCCATTCTTCTATTATATCACGTAGAACAACAGTTGCACAAAACATCTCGAAATCGATCTTGTCATGAACCCACCACCACCAGAACGTTCAAAACTCTAGAGAGACTCTGGCATGGGTTACTTAGTTCGTATTATAATTTAGACGGATAACGGCCTACACTACACCACTCTATGCTCGTGAAGCAGTGAAAATTTCATAGTATAACGTTCCGTTAAAAAGTATTCTTTAAAAACATGGTCACTTCCACAAAGATGTTTTCAATTTCAACCAAAAACGCAAAACCCTATACTTTTCCCAAAACATTTTCCACGAACGAAATTGACAAACAACATTTCACCGCAAGGTTAGGCGTGTTCGCAATCATAACGTGTTTCCGTCTAATCTATATAAAATTGAGGCTAGGAACCAACTCCTGTCCGTTGTTGCAGACTGCTCAAATTGAACAGAGAAATCAAGGAAAATACGATATTGGAAGCGAATACTACACTGGACATATTTTGGTGCAGGTGTTAGTCTTAGCTGAAATCCGGCCATTTTTATGTGCTCCTTGACAATAGTCAGTAATAATGGCTCTGATGATTTACCCACTTTAAGCTATTGCTTAAAGTGGGTAAATCATCATAGTTCTTCCGTATACCGTTGTGCATTGATACTAGAACACACAACAGGAGGCAAACTAGAACCTCAGACTTAAGATTACATAAGATATCGCTAGAAAATGAGGTATATATAATTGATAAAGTTTAACGCGGGTAAAACCGCGGGGCATAATTAGTATTATATAAAAAAAAAGTAGTATCTAGTTTCCATAGTACAAGATCTGCTTAGTATGTAATCAGATGGCCGTATGTGAATAATGGCCCAGGCTATTATTATTATTTATTTGTTTACTATCAATATCTCACCAATAAATTGATACTTGTGTGAGATGATAGTAAGATTACACAAGCATTTTATTTATAATTTTCATAGTTGATGTGTTTTTATAATGAACGTATTACTATACCTTTATGATATCCTCTGTAGTTTAACGTGTCTACATCATCCGTGTAGCACGACGCACGTAAAATATAATATCCGCTTCTTTGATCCGAAGCTGCTAATTGTGAATATTTTGATATGTAGGTGGAATCTAATATTTAATGCTCCTGAAATGTATTTTATTATGTTGCATTACTCTTATTAAAGGAACTGTCAACGCTTTTCTGGACGCTTCATGAGCGCATCATAGTTGGAAACTTTTTTATATTCATCACCTCGCAACAGACGGCCTTCTGATGGCAAGAGGTCACTCACGTCTTCTCGACCCCTTTCTATGCTTGATGAACTCTTGCAACAGTACCAACACACATGATGACAGCATTAAAAAAATAAGGCTAATACCTGGAGTGAGTTCTGCAAGATGTTGGTACTACTATAAGGCCTAGGCTCCCGTCGGTGGATCTTCATTAACTTTGGCAAGCACTTGACACAATGAAATAATTAACCCTACTTCCACTTCTCTTTAATTTCAACCTCTGCTTCTCTTTTCCTTTATGAATGTGTCCTGTCGTGGCCCAACATCTTTTCTCTTCTCCTCTTTGTGGCCTTAACACCAAATTCTAAATTAGTTTCAACTCTCTCTATATCTTTGTTTCAGTTGACATGTCTTGCAACCGTATAGAGATTGACATACTCTTAGTGTACTTCTTATTTTAATAAGTTTATTTATGGATATATTTGTATTTTATAGGATTTTGTTGTTATACTATCTTAAGAACTATTTTTGAAGAACATTGATAGACTCACTTAAAAACACTTATAGCACCATTAAATAATGTACGGCTTAATATTAAAATCTTTTCTTTTCTTCTGGATTTAATTTAGCAGTTGATCATTCTATTAGTCTGAAAAATACAATTTTTTTAACAGAACGGTAAATGTATTTGCATGAAGTAACAACAACTAATAAAACGACCAAATATGGTTCAATAAGACCATAACATTTATATTCCCCTTGGAAGTTAATCATTTCAATAGGTTACACAAAAAGTGTTCTAAAGTTATCTATAAACTAAAAATTCATATTTTAATTGATAATTAATACTAATGGCAAATCTAATTAATATTAATTAACGGTAATACGAATATGTCTGTGTATCTAAATAAATGCGCATAAAGTGTGTATGGGAACAAAATTGAGCGCTAGGAACAAAATACATCTTTGGGAGTGCCTTGGTCCTCACTAGTTCTCTCTACAACTGTGAGCTCTCCTGCACAGCACAGAACACGTGGTATGGTCAATAACGCGGAGCTAGAGTCAACGACCCAATATGTTCAGAATATTACATTGTTAAATAAACGACTATTCCTCCAAATATTCAAAGAATTGCTAAGTAATTTCCTTTAATAATTGGCGAAAACTTTCACGATTATTCAGTTGAAACTAAACTAAAATCATAACTAATGATCACATTCACCTTGTTGCAAGAATCCAACAAAAATGAATACACCTAATAATATTTACGATGTACCATCATAGCTAATTTGCTTAAAACTACAGGATGTTCGTGCCAGAGTCTACCAACGTTTTTGTCAAATTAAATGACTTTTATGAATTATGACCGCTTTTTATTGGGGCAGTCGTTAAAATTTATCAAAACAAGTATAGGTTAAATATATCATAATTCTTAGCTATTTCAGTGGGAGAACATGTTAGATTTTAACAAGAGAACATTTGCTGTTTTTGTTTTATTAAACATATTGTTTATATGTCGTCTACAGCTTTCATTGAAAATAGTTTTGCCGGTAATGTTTTAACGAATCGAACCTTTTTTGGAACACTTTATATTCAAAATTCTTGTGCTATTGTTAAATTTGTATACGTCAATGTCAGTACACAGTTTTGTCTATTTTAAATATGTTTAATTTCTTTCTGATATTTAACAGCGCCATTTGTATCAGCTTTACATGAACATTTTAATAAAGAAAAAATATATAAAGAGGAGAATACTAGTGTAACATAATTCACATAATATGACAGAAAATAGGACAAAAATGATGTGGAACTTTCAGATAATTATTTTAATTCGGTTATTCGCCACATGCTTGCTTTCGAGTCGTTGACTCCATTTTTATTTAATAGTAATTATACATACATACATAGATTAAAAATAGTTTACATATACAAAGATAGTTTCAGTTTTATCACTATTCTTAGATGTAAACATAGAAAGGACAAGTAACTCCACAGTTAAATTGTGGGAGGAATGGCAGCTCAGTTTCTTCTGTACAATAAGCCAACTCGAAGGCTAGCTATCCTCATAGTAAGATAGCAGATCGCAGTTAGTATTTTTTACTTCATCGACCGGAGGGAACCTTTTAAGTCCTGTAAAAGGTTCCCTCCGGTCGATGAAGTAAAAAATACTAACTGCCACAGAGAATGTCAAATATACCTGAAGCTGTCCCGAGACCATTACTGGCCGCGATAGAGTGCTCCAGTAGGAAAGAATGGCATACCTTTAGTGTGCTACAGATCACATATAATCTTAAAATTGCTAGAAAACCTGCTTCTTTTTTATTCTAAAGTTAACGCCCGCACTAGGGAAATGAATCTCTATGTCGCGGAGTACTTTACAAACATATAATTGACGGACACGAAGTACATTCGGATTCAGAACTACTATTTATGAATCATACAATTAGAAGGGAATTGAACCCGCGACACGAATGGCGAGGCAACTGTCTTAACCGTTGCGCCACACATTCAGTAGAAATGCTTTTGCTGCTTGCCTCGGACAGCTCGTAAAGTGTTTGGTTACATACTTGCTTTCTTTCCGATCATGTCGGATCTGTCAAATTGGATTAAATTATTATTCTTAAAGCTGAAGTGGCAGTAGGCAGGACACATAACTCGTAGAACCGACGGCTGATGGGGCAAAACAGTTCCCCACGAAACGGAAGACGCAAGGTGCGCAGGCCCCCTACAAGGTGGACAGACGATCTCGCATGGGTCGTGGGAAGCCGCTGGATGCGGGCAGAGCAGGATCGACAATAGTAGATATCCTCAGGGGAGGCCCTTGCCCAGCAGGTGTCGGAGCAGGACGTCTTTTGGCTGATATGATGATGATGATTATTCTTAAACTCCTGTACAACAAAGAATTAAACAGTACAAGAAAACAGAAACTATATAGAGACGTGATAGGGGTTGTGATCTATCTCACGTGCATCCTGCACATGAGAGAGATCACTACCTCTACCAGACAACTTACTTAGGAATCTCCTTTTCCTGAGTACAGTCATGGGTATAAATGTGTGAGAACATGTGTTTGTGTCCTGCGTAGTTGGTTAGTATTTATTCAGCTGGGCTTCAGTAGCCGTAATTCAGCGTGGAACAATATTTTACAAAAAAAATCATAATCATCATGATAATATAAACTGAAAGACGCCCACTGCTGGACAAAAGGCCATCCCCAAAGATCTCCACAATTGACAACATTTCAAAACTGACACCACCTTAAAACAAAAATACCATTTCTTTATTTTTGTATCTTGAGTTCAAATATATTTTTTTTTTTAATTCTTTATTTTTGAGGAAAAAAATAAAAACTAATAAAGATGCGATGACGTCACTCATACGTTGGACGAGGTAGTTTCCTTTGCCTAAGTATTCCAATGTTTTAAACGAAACCATTAATGTCAAACAAGTCATGTCAAATTGTCACTCACGGTTTTAAATTTCAAAACTTTCTTGGTGACTTAATGAACATAATAAGGAATTACACTGGAAACGAATTTAATATTGACGATTTTAATCGCCAGATTTCGAAGCGTTTGGTTGATGCTTCCCGTGACCAGAGGGCTGGCTTTTTCTTTGGGCAATGAATTAGTTTAGCAATACAACGTGGTAATGCAGCCAGTCTTCTGGGCACATTTTCTCATGGCCTCGATTCGGAGGAATACTACGGCGCCATCTGTAGTTAGTTTAAATTTATTTATGTATATAATTTACTTTTTCGTAGATTTAGTTTTTCTTTCTAATGTAGGTAGTTATGTATATTCATAAGTTTATTTAGGTTGTTTGTTATTAAGTTAAGTTAAATACTTGTATTATTAAAATATAAATAAATAGTATTTTAAAGTCATCAATAAATAAATAAATTGGCTTCACGATTTTAATATTGACGATAATAATTTAATTTGAAATTAAAACATTAAACAAACGTTAACAAGTTTAGGCGCCAACGAGTCTGACAAGACAGTGTATTTTTTTTGACGGGTTACATTAAATGAATGAAATAAAATGGCTATTCCACCGTATGTATGACGTCATTTGCCGCTTACGTCTTTTTAGAATACATCGAATTTCAAAGTTGAAATTATGAATGAAAGGTTCTAATTTCGCAAAAAAAATATATGGGTGCTCTAGTTTTGAATTTACTTTTAAACAACGCAATAATACATGCCAGTAAAAAATATGAAATGTTGTCTATTGCCGGTCCTGCGCTACCTGCACCCAGCAGCTTCTAGTGACCCTCGCAAGATAATTTTTCCATGGAAAAATGTATTTAAAAGTAATGTTGTAAATCAAATACAAAAAAAATATGGGTGCCCCAGTTTTGAAAATTCAATTCTGGCATGTATTATTGCGTTGTTTAAAAGTAAATACTTTTAAACAACGCAATAATACATGCCAGTAAAAAATATGAAATGTTGTCTATTGCCAGTCCTGCGCTACCTGCACCCAGCAGCTTCCAGTGACCCTCGCAAGATAATTTTTCCATGGAAAAATGTATTTAAAAGTAATGTTGTAAATCAAATACAAAAAAAAATATGGGTGCCCTAGTTTTGAATTTACTTTTAAACAACGCAATAATACATGCCAGTAAAAAATATTAAATGTTGTCTATTGCCGGTCCTGCGCTACCTGCACCCAGCAGCTTCCAGTGACCCTCGCAAGAAAATTTTTCCATGGAAAAATGTATTTAAAAGTAATGTTGTAAATCAAATACAAAAAAAAATATGGGTGCCCCAGTTTTGAATTTACTTTTAAACAACGCAATAATACATGCCAGTAAAAAATATGAAATGTTGTCTATTGCCGGTCCTGCGCTACCTGCACCCAGCAGCTTCCAGTGACCCTCGCAAGATAATTTTTCCATGGAAAAATGTATTTAAAAGTAATGTTGTAAATCAAATACAATAATAATTAGAATAATTTGCTACAAAAGATAACTCAAAGATGTAAAGAGAACTGACAAATGTTAATGACAAATTTTACCACCTACGTGTAGTAATTCGATTCTTTCAGATGAGTTTATGTGCGCGGGAGTAGTAGGTAATTGATACATTTTATATTTTGCCACATTTTTAGATCAGTAGACAGCGATTTATAAGATTGTCATCTTTAATATTCGTGAAATTAATCATATTAAAGATATTATATATGCTATTAATATATATTTAAGCACCTCAAATAGGTCAGTGAAGATTCTAAAGCGGTTTATAGGGAAAATACCCTCGGTTATTTATGCGAAAATTAATTCTCATCACACTTATATCATAAAGGCAATTTTGTGAGTGTGTATGTTTGTTATTCTTTCAGGCAAAAACTACCATACCGATTTTGATGAAATTTTGTAGTTATATAGCGTATATATCCGAATAACACATATGCTATAATTTATAAAGTTTAACGCAGGTAAAACCGCGGGGCACAACTAAAAAAATATGTATATATATACAAAGAGAAATAAACATCCATACATCGAAAATTACGCATTTATAATATTAGTCTGATACGAGTATATTATAAATGCGAAAGTTTGTACCTATGGATGTATTCATGTATGGATGTTTGTAACTCTTTCATGCAAGAAATACGGAACAGATATTGATGAAACTTTGTAGTAATATAGCCTATATATCCGAATAAAATATAATTTATAAAATTTAACTCGGGTGAAACCGCGGGGCACAGCTAGTTCAGAATAGTTTAAAATACGAAAAACTAACCTTTTAATTACCATAAAAACCGTAACTTGAGAATGTTGCAGCTCACAGAAGCGAACAAATGAGTTCCCCAGTAATACAGCTCCGAGATAATCTGCAAGCGTACCGCGCGTGATTAGCCCACACTGTGTTTTAAAAGCTTTAAAAGGTGCCGATGCACTGCCTCGTGGCAAAGAGTAAGTATGCAGATGAGATAGAAGAGAACTGGCTTCCTGTCTGACCATGATTTTTATCATGCCGATAAAAGATCACGTTTAAAAATAAAATCCGTAAGTACTTTCTTAGTACTATTAAGGCAGAATCATCTCCACAATAATATTTGTATGTATATGTTATTATATATATATATATTATTTATTTATTTATATTGCTGTATATATTTATTTTATATATTCATATATAATATTTATATGGATGTACTCTCCGTTATGTGAAGTTTCTTCTTATTCTTTCTTTTTTATTTAGTAATATGTTTTGTATGTCTTCTTAACTTGCTTTGTCCTTTATCCAAATTTATAGTGCACCTACTATAGTTTTGTCTGCATCACCCAAAGGTAGACTGGTAGATAATGCCTACGGCATTAAGTCCGCCTGTGTACTTAATGTGCATGAAGTTTTAAAATAAAAATAAATAAGACCTAATTCTTAGCATTCCATGGATTCACCGAGCAGGAGCCGGGTCCATCGCGTCATAGAGGAGGGACCACTTGACACAGTCTGAGACTTTCGACTCAGACTTAAGTTTAAGGGGCCCGCCCCTCTGTGATGCATTAACCTTTTCTGTCTGTCAGTGTTCCCCCCTCTTCCTAGCCTATGATGAATTATTGAATATTTTGACATAAATAAATAAATATTACTTGACTTCATATTCAACTAATTCAATGTTTGATTGTGTTATCAACTTAATCAATCTCACATGTGAATTAGTTTCACGCAATAAGGAATATGAATAAAGCTCTAAATAGAGCGAAAATTAATAAATTCAATGTTAACACTGTTTTAAGAAATATAGAACTAACTTCAATATTTCCGTATACGTTTGAGACAAAATTTAAATAATAGGTCTTTACCTATGAAATTGCCGTTTTGTATGAAAATATTTAAACGAATTTTTTTCATGAATTTTTTTATTTGTATTAATCGAAGTAATCACCCATGCAATCAATGCATCTTTGCCATCGCAGTGGCAGTTTATTGATGCCCTTCTTAAAGAAATCAGCTGGACGGGAGGCAACAAATTCTTCAAAGGCATTTTGTACTGCCTCTCGGGTATTGAATTTTTTTCCCGCCAAGAAGTTATCCAAATTCTGGAAAAAGTAGTAGTCTGTAGGCGCAAGGTCTGGTGAGTAGGGCGGATGACGGAGAGCTTCCAACCCCAGTTCTTGCAACTTGGAGACCGTCTGCTGTGCAGTATGAGGTCGCGCGTTGTCGTGCAGGAGCAGCGGAGACGAGCGATTGACCAATGCTGGTTGGAGATGCGCCAGCTTCTCCATCATTGTGCTCAGTTCTTCACAGTACACATCTGCAGTAATGCTCACCCCGTTTGGTAAGAAGCTGTGATGAATCACACCGGCGCTAGACCACCAAACAGTGACCATCACTTTTCTAGGGGTAAGTTTTCGTTTAGGGCATTGTTTAGGTGCTGAACCAGGATCCAACCAACTTGCTGAGCGCTTGCGGTTATCAAACAGAATCCATTTTTCATCGCAGGTAACAATGCGGTTCAAAATTCCTTCATTTGTGTGTCTGTTGAGCAGTGCAAGGCACGTCTCGACGCGTACTTCGCGCTGGCGATCATTGAGTTCGTGGGGCACCCATTTGTCAAGCTTTTTTACCTTGCCAATTTGACGCAAATGGACCAATATTGTTTTGACGCTAACGTCGAAAGCTGCTGCTAATTCAGCCGTAGATTGTGTATCATCAGCTTCCACAACCGCCTTTAATTCGTCATTGTCGACCAAAGTCTTCGGACGACCGCGAGGTTCATTTTTCAGGTCGAAATTTCCAGAACGGAAGCGAGCAAACCAATAACAGGTGGTGCGTTGGTTTGTAGTGTTAGCTCCGTAAACGTCGTTGATGTTGCGTGCCGCTTGTGCCGCGTTGCTGTCACGACGGTACTCATATTCCATAATTACTCGAATTTTTAACGTATCCATGATGACGAAAAAGATTGAAATGCGATGAAAATGTAACACTAATCAATAAAGAAATGACTACTTTTGGAAAAAAGAATCCATGTTTTTAAAATAAAATTAATTTGAAATTAGAATTCTTAGCCAAACAAAAATTATTTTGATTTGAAATGGCCAGTACTGCAGAACGGCAATTTCATAGGTAAAGACCTAATATATATAGCTCCATATAAAATTTGTTAAAATTGGTTCTTTACTTTCTCGTTTGGGCAGTAGTTACCCTAGTGTCAGAGTAGTTATAGCCGACATGTAGGCCTCTGAGATGGACTCCTAGGCTAGGGTAAGGTTGTACGTGTTAATCGGGAAAGGGCATCGTGTCATTGATTTCATTCTCTGAGGCACGTAGGTGAACCACTTATCTCCTCATTATCAACTACAAAAATAAATTATTGAACACTTTCGCTATACAAACCAGGTACTATAATCAATGTAATAGGTAGATTATCCCCCTTGTTGGTATGTCTGCGTTGCCCGTTGATCTGTCGCAGCCCGCTCATAACTCGCTAATGAATGCTCGCGCACGACGAGCGCGCTTTGTGCTCTGACAACCTGTATGCGCTGCAATAGCGTACTCCCTCTCATTACTTTTGCAAGACATGTTCTAAATGTTACCCATTTTTAACCCACTCTAAAAAAGGAAGTTTTCAGTTCGACAGTATGTTTTTTTTGTGGACTAGATACGTTAGTTTTCCTTGGTTTGTAAACTTGATATTTTTATATTCTATAGGGCGAGTTTATGGGATAGTTCCATATAGATTTAGTTCAAATTAGATTATAATAATAGAAAATATAATTTGACCGCACGTGTGGCGTAGCCGTTAAGACAGTCGCCTCGCCGTTTCTTGTCCCGGTTTCGATTCCTGCTAAACTATTTGTGTAACCCATAAATAGTTCTTCTGAGTCTGGATGTAATTTGTGTCCGTCTATTATATGCTCGTAAAGTACCCCGCGATACAGGGAAAAGCTTCCTTAATGCGGGCATTGTCTATAAAAAAAATATCCTGGGACATAAGTCACACACGGCCATCTAATCCCAATTAAGCAGAGCTTGTACTGTTTTTCTAATTTTATGCGAAATGTGTTTGCGCTTGACCACGATCTCACCTGATGGTAAGTGAAGATGTGGTCGAAGGTGGACCGCGCGTACCCATAAGATGCCTGTTCACTGTATAGAATAGAATAGAATAATGTTTATTTGACAACAAACACAGGTACATTAAAGGTGTTATAAATTAATCATGGCCCGCTATGTTTTGCTCTTACGATCGTACAAATATTTTTATGAAGCTAAATAAATTACTGTTTTTCAAAAGCACAATCTAACAATATAATGTCAATTTATAATTTAAATTCAAAGAAATCATGAATGCTATAAAAATATTTTTCAGCAAGCCACCAAGTTAACTCTTAACTGTAACCTGGTATAAACCCATGTTACGAGTATATGAGCCTGGAAACACTACTAGTTCTATTTGTGCTGTGAGTCTTGTAGTGACAGATAGTGAATCTTGAAAAAGTTTTTGAAACTTGCAGACTTTATGAACTTCCCGCTGTTAATATACAAGATGTAACGTAATTAACGCACACCCTTAAACACCCTAATTAGAATATTATGTTGTAATCATAATACATACACTGATATTTAATTTAAAATGTAAATGCATTGTTATTTACTAAATTAGTTTCTTGGAATAAAGTTTATTTTACTTTATTTTGTATTGATAGATGGAATTTGTATGAATAGTAATAAAACTGCGATTTTAAAAGTCTTATTGCTTTGACTTCGGTCCAATTGAATTTGTTTTGACTGTAGACGATTATTATGACAATAATTTTTGTAGTTTTAATTGTTTTGGAATAAAAAAATACCTATATTAAAAAATATATAAGTCGATTCAGTAAATGATTCTGAACAAACTATTTTCAGGAAGTGCGTTAATTAAGTTACATATAAAGTTAAATATAAGTTAAATATAAAATCTTTATATGGAATTTTAGTCTATGTCCGACGTTTTCACTAGTTTGGCCGTGCTACTGCATCCTTTTATGCAAATATTTTTGTCTCACTGGGACCCGCAATAATCCACACAAAATCCCGATCTAAATATCTATTAGCAGGCCGAAATGAAAGGATATACCATACATCACAGGATTATGTCACATCCCGGACCAGAAGGTACCTAATATAGCGACTTATTATAAAATTTAAAATCTTTTGATGACGTCAGACCTTCATCACGGCACGTCTTTATTGGAACCCGCTTTCAATTAACTGACCATTGCTAGTATTTTGTTACAGGGGAACTTCGAAGATGGTTTGTCTGTTTGTTGAACTGTTTTAATTATAAAATTTGAGTTTTACCGCTTTTTTTGTATGTGGTATAAATAAATTTATTCAGGGCATTGCTGGACATTAACAGGAAGAAATTATATTTATTATATGTTTACAATATTTTAAAATAAAAAACGGTTCAAAATAGTTTTTTTTTCTAAAGGACGTCTCCCACTGTTTCGCATGGGACTTTACAAACAAGTAATTTATGGACACAAAGCAACCCAGACTAAAAAAATGTTAGTGCTTAGAAAATGCTTGTTATTAGGAGTTTAACAAATAATATAAATATTAATTATATCCTGGGACATTATTTACACACGGCCAGCTGATCCCAAACTAAGCAGAGCTTGTACTATGGAAACCAGATAACTGATATACTACATACATATACTACTTTCATTTTGTAAATACATACTTATATAGATAAGTTACACCCGGACTAAGGACAAACAGACATGTTCATGCATACAAATATTCTGGGTGGGAATCGAACCCACAACCTCCGGCGTGAAAAGCAAGCATTTGCCTACCACGCCAAGAGGCCCGTCCATATTATACTGAAAACGGCAAAGCATAGATTTAATTTGGGGATTTGAACCAGTACCATCTACCTATCCGGGGTAGACGCTCTGCGTTAAGTTACGTACAAAACGCTGATTATTTTTTCACCAAATACACTGCAAGAAATCAACGATGAATTTAGAATAAAGCAGCAAATACTTTTAACGTGTCCCAGATTGAAAGTATCCATACTCTACAAGAACCACTTACTTATCCCCAGGTTGTCAATATTGTAATATCTAGGGACAGTGTCACACAGATCATCCTAGCCCCAAACTAAGCAAAGCTTGTACTATGGGTACCAGGCGACGATATACATACTTATATAGATAGATAAATATTTATATACATAGAAAACATCCATGACTCAGAAACAAATATTCATGCTCATCACACAAATATTTGCACTTACCGGGATTCGAACCCAGGACCACCAGCTTCGTAGGCAGGAGCACTACCAACTAGGCTACGGTGACCGTCAACGTTATTCGGCTCGGTTTTTTTTTAATGTGTGGTATTGTGTATTATCTCCAACATTGCTTAGGTTAGTACAACTGCGGTGTCTACCAAGTCCAAGAAGACAATACAAGTATTAGCCAGAACTTAACTGAGGATAGCACTTTTCACACATTAACACTCTCCTGAAAAGCGTGGCTTTGATTGAAACATCCCACTTCCAACCAAAAAATTACCCTTTCTCATTACCATATTCCATTTCCATAAAATGAACTCGAGTGATGCCGCGGGTAAAAGCTAGCACTTAATAAAGAGGCACGTTTAGGGTTTTCATTACACCATGTATAATGGCGCGTACAAATATTTTTAATCCGCTGCCTCATACATCTTCCGTAGTTCATTTTGCTGGACGGTCGTTTGTGAACGTATTTTAATTCCATACAAATTTCAACCCTATTTCTTTGAACACTGGGTTCAAATTTGTTTTGGCTTGTCGTGTAGAGCATATGGAAATATTCAGACAAGCTGAAAGAAGCTCTTTTGTTTGACTTGTAAGGTATGTTTTAGTTTGGGTATAAAAGGATATTTCAAATAGTGAATAGGTGGTGAGCCTCGGATTTTTTTTTATGTGTGGATATTGCATCGACGTGTCCGGACATATTTATGGACAGGTAAATATTATGTTAGCGGATATAGAGGTTATGTATGTACGCTGATATTGAATACACACGGTTAGATAAATTTGCAGAAGTATCAAATGTTTTAGTGCTGCGAATATATATATTTTTAATTAAAAAGCATATATGGAACTCGACTGCTTTGTATCTAGGCAAATCTTTTGTCTGCCGCGTTTGTCTAGCGATAACTATATCAACTGCATAGCCTTAAGTTTTCAGCTCAAATTCTAGGTCGGCGCAAAAAGAGGATTGTAATTTTGATCTGACGGGCCTGTTGGCGTAGTTGACAGGTGCTTGCTTTTCACGCCGGAGGTCGTGGGTTCGATTCCCACCCAGGACAGACATTTGTGAGCATGAACATGTCTGTTTGTCCTGAGTCTCGGTGTAATTATCTATATAAGTATGTATTTACAAAACATACAGTAGTAGTACATGTAGTAATCAGTTATCTGGTTTCCATAGTAGAAGCTCTGCTTAGTTTGGGATCAGATGGCCCTGTGTAAATAATGTTCCAGGATATAATTGTCCCAGAATGTTATTATCAAAAAAAAAAAACAATTTCAATCCAGCGTTTGGGAGTTAATGGTGTCCCTCCCTCGGGCCACGGACAGAACTTACTCTTTCGAATCATAACGAGTTGATATTACTATAGTCTCTCTATGGTACGGACTCGCACTTGGCAATTTTTTTTTCACATTTGCCAGTCCCTATCACCCAATACCTCGATTCCTCTCAACTGTGTCGAATAACGTCACATTCCCACCGCCAGTTTCCATTCTCACACACTTCTCGCGCACGCTTGGTCCACGTGACTGGCCTTGAATGCCGTGGCTAATTGTGACTATCAAACGCCACGTGTCTCTAAGGGTAAGAGGTAAAGCAGTTTTGTCTAACCAATTGTTTTCGAACGATGTTCAATAGGCGTAATGGTGAACGGATATGAGAGCCATTGGTATGTGCAACATAATGGAGGTTTTTGTTATGGAATCAATTGAGAATTAATGGTTGATAGTAGTCGTTGGGAATAATAAAATAAATATCTGATTTGACTACCTCGTCGGTATAGCGGTAGCGTGTTCAATCGCTCATAACGAGGTTCTGGGTTCAAATCCCGGGTCGGGCCAAAATTGATTTTTGACTTTTCTGTAAAAAGAAAAATATCTTAATATCAGCTCGAAGTCTGGGAGCTGGCGGTATATACCCCCGTGCCTCGAAGACCACGTAAAGCAGTCGGTCCTGTGCCTGACCTCTTCAAATTCGTCTCGCTAGTCGTCAGTAGCGTGTTCACCCACAGAAAACGAGGTCCTGGGTTCAAATCCCGGGTCGGGCCGAAAGTGATTTTGGGAGTTTTCTGTAAAAGAAAAATTTCTCAGCATTAGCCCGAAGTCTGGGAGTTGGTGGTATTATACGCGCGTGCCTCGGAGAGCACGTAAAGCCGTCGGTGCTGTACCTGACCTCTTTCCAGTCGTGCCGCTAAGCGTCCCATCGGATCATGAGAGTGATGGTATAGAAAGTGCTCCTGTGTTTGCGCACACACTTGAGCACTATAATATGTACCGCGCAAATGAGTTATACGCTATCTCCATTGAGTTTTGGCCGCCGTGGTCGAAATTCGGCTAGGAAGACATTATTATTATTATTAATTACTTGCACTGAATTATTTTATGATTCTGACGAAGGTTATCCTTATACAACCTCCCCTAAAAAAATTTCACAACTTTAAAAGCGCTTGTAAATTAGTCAGAACATGTTTTTAGTAATATGTATGTGAAGTTTAGACTACATTATTATTACTACGCACGGGGAGCTTAATTTACCAATGAAACCGAAAAAAATATTGAGCTCCTATACAAAATGGTAAATCAACTGACGCATTGTTATGAGGAAATTAAAATAATGTTGCCCAAGGTATAAAAAATGAGGCCTATAAAAGCCATTAGCTGGAAAAAAACTTTTGCTGATACTTAAATTAATATTCTAAACGTTTAGAATACTAATAATAATTCATGTGTGTCTCTTGTGGGCTTTGAGAACAAGCATTTGAAGTTAAAGGACTGAAATATTATCTACAAAATGTTTATAATGAGCTTGCGCTTGTTCGCAATCCCATCAGCTGGTATGTATTCCTTGAACTCCAGCCTTAAATAAACTCATATTGTATGTGTCTGAAAACACGTAGTCCGAGAGATAACCCCACAGCTTGGCCGTAAGAATGAGAAAAGAGGAAGGGAAACGCTTGGTACAGCAAGATGAGAGGTGAACGACAAAGCGGTGGAGACTCTACGTACCCTAGTGGTCCGATAAAAGAAAGGGGATGGATGAGATTATAGAAAACCGACAAATTTGCAATCAGGTGCCAATGATCCAAATTTTGCATTATGAAGTTACTATCAATACGTGGAAGTTCTGGAATGAACTCCATATTACGGTTCTTCTAAGAGACTACAGCATGGGGCCCTTCAAAAAGGTTATTATAAAGTTTCTAAAGGCTCAGCAACGCATTAAAAATACCCCTGGTGTTGCAAGCGTTCATAGGGTACGGTGATCACTTACGATCGGGTGGACCGTATTCTTGTTTGTCACCTAGGTTGTATAGAAAAAATATCTACACGAATAAACCAGAGAAGGCCACTAGTCTTGAATACAACTATAACGATTAGTAGGTTACGATATAAATCTGCAATCCTCATAGTGATAGCTAACAACCCGAAAATAACTGCTACAAAAACTATATTTTAGGAACACAAAACCTATACAGGCATTATCTTGAAGCAATTGGGTGTAAAAATATTCCTTTGCCTATTGAAAGCCTTATAAAGGTAATGACGCGGGCGTATATAAATGTATGCCACAAATATATCGGATGTAAGGGACAAGCTAAAGCAAACTGTGTCAAACATTACTGTGTTGCAGTTTCACCGCTCAAGAGCAGTGACACGGCAACTATGGGGCAAGAGAGCCGCTTACCATCAGCTGGACGACTTGTGCGTCTCGTCACTTCGTGGAATTTAAAAAGAAAAAGCTATATCTATAATTATAAAAAAAAATATTTCAGTTGTAACAAAACCATAATTATTATTACTGCTTCGAATATCAGCTATGGCCGCCAATCTCAACAAGGCGCTTAGAGCCAGTCCGTAAGTACTCGTAAATAGGCGAGGTAAAGTTAGAGAAAATAGCAGTTGAGGTTGCGCAATCGCAAATGCACTTTTTATTCCTTAAAACTAGTTATCTGATAAGAGCTTCTGTTACTAGGCGGAGGGCCAACAAATTTACGTACTCTTTGAAGCACGAGCGTATAATACCGCCAACCCCCAGTCTCCGGGTTGTTTCTAGGAGATTTTCGCGCCAGTAAAAATCCAATAAGATTTTTCACCAAACCTGGTAAGAACTAACTCTCTCGAGGTTGAGAATTCGCTACCGCTAGATACACGAAGCAATCACTAACAAGGTATATCCAAATCACAACGACTAAATTTTATAGATTACATCACAAATCATCCGCCTTATATCGTCTACTGCTGGACATAGTCCTCCCCCCAAGGTTTCTAAAATTAAAGCACGACTATTTATATTAGTATGTTTATCAGTTCTCTAGTTTCCATAGTAGCCTCTGCCTAGTTTAAACCAATGAGCTCACCTAAAAGTGCACCACTGGACGTCCAAGGAGCATATACTGAACCTTTGGGTTATGCTGCCCCTTACACTCTGTATACAAAATGTATAAATGAACGTAGTATTAATATGGGCTATTAGTGAATGCGGGTATTATAATAAATATTCATCAGGTTTTGTGTTCTGCCTATGGGATGGAAGAACGGCTCTATGGCAGGGTAATAATCGTAGGTAGATGCATATTATACTACATACATGATGGCGTTGCATGTACTTCCCTAATTTATGATATTTCATGTAGTGTAAAGATAGTTTCGAGTTAGAGACGATTTCAGCGTTAAAATTAAACGCGATCAATTGACGCAAAACTCAGTTCAGCGTCCTGTAGCTGAGTTTAGCGTCCATAGGTTGCGTTTAATTTTAACGGTGAAATCGGCTCTTAGTCATGTTTAATTAGAAAGTTAACCGCGTGGTGGATTTGGTGACCTGTAACTGAAGATCTGTGATTCTAGCTGATATAGCTTTTTATGATATTACAGTAGACACAAAGATAACTGTTCTAAGTTAAAATAAGACAGGATTATTCTACTTAAAATAACGAAAAGTTAGTTTCGGTTGCCTGATTTTTTTTCCCGGTAACCCGCGAAAAGTAAGTAAAAAGGCAGAAATAGAAAAATAAGGAGAAATATTTTAAAAACAAAAGTGACGTCAACATTTTTTCATACACATACAACACATCTCTATTAGGTGCCAGTAACATTTTTTGGCTATTAAAACCTCTTTAGAACTAAATATAGAAAAATCGAAAACCAGTTTTATTGCAAAGGAGTGTATTGCTGGAAATTAGGAGTAGGAGTAGTAGTGGTCTAAGATAGGAAGAAGATAATAACCTGGCATCGCACTAGCGGCTTGCCCCTCTGGTGTTGCAATCGCCCATGGGCGTCGATAATCGCTTACCAACAGGGAACTTCCTCGGTTCACTTTCGCTTCCACGCTAGGCTTGTTATTCCAAAAACATAAAGCTAATAGATTTACCATAAATGTTCATATCTTCTTAACGGTAATACTACTGTTAAATATGTTTTACTTACACATGAATCTAAGTTATAATATAAAGCATGTTAAAGCAGTCTTGATCTAGACTAATTAAACTGATCAACATTGCTTATGCGGCTCTTATAGCGAGTGACTAACTGCATGCGCAGCAAAAGTTAAAGCTTTATAATTAACTGCACAAGTCCAAAAGAATCATCGCATAAAAACAGATGCACGACACATATTAATGTCGTGCATTACGCTCCTACACTATCCGCACTAAGTGTCACTAAGTGAATTCGTGTGTCCACGCCACCTTCAATTTAGTGGGGAAAACCAATCATCATTACCAAAGGTCCGATGTTAACCTACCTTTATACAGAAAAAGAGACCAATATACTTCACTAGTTTGTGCGAAGGGGACAGCAATATAACTAGGCCGCAGATCGTAAACATTTTGCAAATGAAAGATTATGTTTATAGAGTAAGGTGTATCGTCTAATAAAATTACGTGTTTATACCCCCGGGTGGGTATAAGTTCTGATTTTGTGATATTGCTGCTGTTTTTATTGCGAACTCGAATATATTTCGCTGGGGAAATGTTTTTTGTGGTGTTGTGGGAATTACAATAATAATAATTTTGCTGGCCGAAATTCGAATAAAGCGGTTGGGCTTAACGGAGAATGGCCTACTACGCAGAACAAATTATAGTTAAAATTATAGTACTAAATAGATGTGTGCTCTCTATTCCCTAACACTAATCTGGCTATAGGACAACCGTATCCAGCACAATCGTAGAGAGATTAGGTGCGAAAATGACAGATTTACCGTAGCCTAGTTGGTAGTTCTCCTGCCTACGAAGCTAGTGGTCCTGGGTTCGAATTCCGGTAAGTGTAAATATTTGTGTTATGAGCACGAATATTTGTTTCTGAGTCATGGAAGTTTACTATGTATTCAAGTATTTATCTATCTATATAAGTATGTATATCGTCGCCTGGTACCCATAGTACAAGCTTTGCTTAGTTTGGGGTTAGGACGATCTGTGTGACATTGTCCCTAGATATTATTATTTTTATTTAACACCTTTTCATGTCAGTTCGATCTTTGGCCTAAACCGTGATCTCAACCTAAGAACTTAATAGCTGCGGCTGAACATGCTACATCTATACCAACGGTACACAATTACAGTTAAAATAGTGGCCCGGAAAATTCAAAACAATAAAAAGTTGCCATCTGCGCCGCACATATTATAGTGCAAAACTGCTGGATGCGAATAGCGCAAGACCGGTAATTGTGGAGATCTTTGGGGGATGCCTTTGTCCAGCTGTGGACGTCTTTCGGCTGATATTATGAATGTGTGCGCAGAAACAGGGCCACTTTTTATTCCACCAGTCTCATGATCCGATAGCACGACTAGTGAAACGAACGGAAAAATGTGAGGTACAAGACCGATGAGTTTACCTGCTCTCCGAGGCCAGGAAGATACTATTCCGTCAACTCCTAGACTTTGGGCTGATACTGAGAAATTTTCTTTACAGAAAAATCCAAAATCACTTTTTAGCTCGACCCGTGATTGAACCCAGGATCTCATTACCTACAGTTGAACATGCTATCACTAGACCGAAGAGGAAGTTTCATCTTCGTAAAATGAATTTTCCATTGCGTACTTGAGTAGCCAATGTAGAGACGCCGGCACTACAGGCTTCTCCAATCTGTCAACTTTCCCCAATTGAAAGTGAACCTTATGTTTTTGTGATGAAGTTGAAATTCTATAAAAGAAATTTGACGGATTAGGGTAGCGGGGTATGCCGGCGTCTGTTCTCTTCGGTGTATTAGTCCGTTAATTACGCCTTTTTTAAATTAATATTTAATAAATAAAATTATGCCTTTTTTTCATAAAAAAAGGCATAATTTCATTATTGTATAAGATATTTACTTATAAAATCTAACAAGATATTCTCACCCGTTGAGTTTTATTTTATAAACTTAATTCGTCCGTCACGGGAATGTGACCTTTTACTACGTGAAGTATTGTAGCACAGCCAGCAACGTAATATCTACCCTAAGTTTATATCACAAATAGAAGTATATAGACTGCCTACGAAGCTGGTGGTCCTGGGTTCGAATCCCGGTAAGTGCAAATATTTGTGTGATGAGCACGAATATTTGTTTCTGAGTCATGGATGTTTTCTATGTATATAAGTATTTACCTATCTATATAAGTATGTATATCGTCGCCTGGTACCCATAGTACAAGCTTTGCTTAGTTTGGGGCTAGGATGATCTGTGTGACATTGTCCCTTATTTATATATAAAAAAAAAGTATATAGATTCTACCTAAGGCTCTTTTTTCAGTGGCGAATGTAATGCGTCTTATTCCACATCGATTTACTGGAGAAGACAATGCAATCTATTCCAGCAGCCAGTTTGCAGACAAAAAGAATGTCTATTCTTTAGTCTGTAGATTTTAAACTCTAACGCACCTAACGTGGAAAAACTAGAAAAGCGTTCACATTTCACTGAAAATTGTGTAAGAAGTCAGGGAAGCCAGTGTCTATTACAAAGGAGCAAGCACACCAAAAAATATCCTTATACCTTATCCGGTTGATTGTACACGATTGATAGTTTTGTCAAATAGAACATAATTTTAAAATGGTCTGTTTTCAACTTAACCCCTGATTTAAACGGAAAGGTGCTTATTTTAAGGGGACTTCGTGATAGCATTTCTGTATTATGACGATTCCAGTTACACTTCTACATTCGAGCACTCGATGAGTTAGCATCCTTTGAGAATGGTCCGTGGAGAACTGAAACACGTATTGGGTATAGGTACCGTCGCATGAAATTGGCATGTTTATATAGTCCTACTTGGATGTGGATATTATTTTGCGGTCAGGAGGGTGGTGCATATTGAATCCCGGCTCATCATCATCATATCAGCCGAAAGACTTCCACTGCTGGACAAAGGCCTCCCCCAAGAATCTCCACAATAGCCGGCCCTGCGCTGCCCGCATCCAGCGGCTTTGTGCGTCCCTTGCAAGATCGTCGGTCCACCTGCCCACGCTGCGTCTTCTGGTTAGTGGTCGCCACTCGATAAACTTTCTGCCCTATCTGCCGTCGGTTCTACCAGATATGTGACCTGCCCTCTGCCACTTCAGTTTGGCAATTCTTTGGGCTATGTCGGCTTCTTTGGTTCGCCTGCGGATTTCGATGTTACTTCGCTACTACTGCGCAGGGATACTTCGAGCATAGCCCTCTCCATTACCATTTGGGTGACCTTGAGCCATGTGATGAGGCCCATAGTAAGCGACCACGTCTCAGTTCCATAAGTCATCACTGGCAACACTCACTGGTCGAAGACTTTCGACCTAAAACACTGCGGTATTTAACACTACATACTAATTTTGTATTTTGAATACACTTATTCCACCGACATTAGATGTGAAAGAAGAATAAAGTCAGTCAGGCAAATTATAAAGTAAGTATCCCGCCACGCCAACAAATTCTTACATATTCTAACTCTGACAGGAAGGCCATTGACTGCTGACGATGATTAACCTGACCGATTTCTGACTGACTTTCTGAATGGTATGATAGGATTGATTTTTAAGGACAATTTGTGCAACTGTAGTTCTATGTCTGCTTATTGAGGATCGTTGGTTGATTGATCAACTATTGAGGAAATCCCTTTACCATACAACTCATAAAACATTCTTATATATTTTTGATTATATTCATATTATAGATAAGTTACACGTAGACACAGAAAAAATAATGGTGCTCATCACAAAAAGATTTGGTCTGGATGGAGATCGAACCCGCGACCTCTGAGTAAGCATTTTACCAGTTTAAGGCGATGGGCACGTCGTTTATACCACACAATTCAAAAGTTTCTATATTTAATAGATATTTTAACTATTCATATTAAGGTTTCGGTTTTCCTTTCGAACCCTAAAATTACTGTTTTAAAGACTTCAAATTTTCTTTGGGACTTTCTAACAGGACTACTACTAGGACTATTAGTTAGAGTTCCTTATGTGATACAAAACTAATTGGCAATATGTTCACAAACAATGGAGAAATTGAGTAACATAGGTACATACAACACACATAGAGTAGAATTGAGTTGATTAAATACGAAATATTCTTCTGCCTTTCAAGTTTCAGCGTTTAGCTGTTGGTGTGAAAGGGCCCTAAAGCAGGCAAAGCCGCGGGATCCGTTATAAAGATATATTATTCTTTTGAGTCGCTTGTCGCGGCGCAATAAGTCCCAGTAATCCGCGGAAGGTATAGTGTCTGCGATTCAATTGTCATTGTAGCCCGGCCTTAATGAAAAATATTTCGTTGCGCTTTTTTTCAAAATGTTTTGCCTCTTTTGTGTTGGTTTTTTGTGCTGGAAACTTTGTGGGAAAATGGGAGACACCTATGTTTATGAAGATAAAAGAACATGTTCCGTATTATTTTGTTATACTTTCACAGTAGTACTATTAATAATACTAATGTGAGTATGTTTGTGTAAATCCTTTGTTACTCAATCGATTATCAAGAAATTTTGGACACGACTTATCAGGGGTATGTTCATTTGGAACAAAAGCATAGTTTACAAGGGCGGCAAATATTAAATAATAAATATACACGTATACGTGAAGGCGCCGCTTACCTAACTCTGCTATATTTTAATATTTTATTAATTTCTGTCAGACAGACAAAACCTTTTTAGAGGAACAAAGCGACAGATATAAATTAAAAAAAAAAATATTATTCTCAGTATCAGCTCTCACCCTATCAGCACTCACAGCTAGATGCTCTCACCAGTTCGTATGTGATTGGCGAGGTCAAGCAACTAGGCTCGCGGTTAGTCCATAGATGGGTGCCCGCCAAAGTGGTTTAATTTCTCAGCATCTCCGTGCTTCGGCGGACACGTTAAGCTGTCGGTCCCGATTGGAGCTATTAGGCAACAGTCGTTAAGTCATGTCAGAGGCCTAATGGGCGGCTTGAACAACTCTGACACTAGGGTAACCACTGTCCACACGATACGTAAGTAAGTAAGTATCAGCCCAGAGTCTGGAAGTTGGCGGTATAACCCCCCGTGCCATGGCGAGAACGTAAAGCCGTCGGTCATGTACCTGACCTCTTTCCAATCGTGTCGTTAGTCATCCCATCGGATCTTCAGAGTGATGCAGTAGAAAAGCCCCTGTATTTGCGCACCCACTTGAGCACTATAATATGACCCGCGCAGATAGCTAGTCTCCAAGACCGGCCGCTGTGGGCGAAATTCATCTAGGTCGACATTATTATGAATATCTATATTATTGTGACTTGACGGTCACCGTAGCCTAGTTGCCTGCCTACGAAGCTGGTGGTCCTGGGTTCGAATCCCGGTAAGTGCAAATATTTGTGTGATGAGCACGAATATTTGTTTCTGAGTCATGGATGTTTTCTATGTATGTAAGTATTTATCTATCTATATAAGTACGTATATCGTCGCCTGGTACCCATAGCACAAGCTTTGCTTAGTTTGGGGCTAGGGTGATCTGTGTGACATTGTCCCCAGATATTATTATTATTATTATATTGTTGACTAGCTGTGCCCCGTGGTTTTACCCGCGTTAAATGTTATAAATTATCACAGCTCCTCCCCCGAAGGTGATAGCGTGATAATATGTAGTCTATATGTTGACCCGACCTCTTAGTAACATTCATGCAAAATTTTAAGTAAATCCATGCAGTACTTTTTGAGTTTAGCCCGGACATACATACAGACAAACAGACAAAAATTCTAAAAACTATATTTTTGGCTTCCATATCGACTGTAAATCACGCCCCAAGTATCCTTTAAAAAATTATTCAATGTGAAGTTTTGACTTTCCTACGATTTTATTATATGTATAGATTATTTAGAAAGACCCAATGACTGCCCTGCATGTTTTTTTTCTGATGACTTGCTTTCCACAACTTTGCATCTTGTTATTCAATAAATCTACCAAAATCCTTGGTAACTTTAACAGTGGTCAGCTTAACCTATTTTTAATAGAAATCACGCAGAAAACTTTGTCCAGATTTTCACGAGTTATTCAAACAATTTTCAACTTTCCCGAGTTGGATTGAAAAAAAAACACGAATAGATTTCCTGAAACTGTCGAAAGCATTTTGGCGCGGACATTGTGGCCCAAACAAATTCAAAACAACCATAAATCAGGAAGGCACAAATAAAAAACTAAGGTAAGCGCTCCTGTTGTCGGCCGCTCGAACCGGGCCACTTCCGTTCGACGGCGGAAGCGACTCTATTGGCGTAAAAAAGCTGCGAGTCAACTGGCCAGTTTGTTAGAGGTTTATTGAAAAGCGAACATTGATAAAAGTGTTCGACGAATCGTCGTGTTGCCTATGTTTGAATGTCGCACTTTTGTGTAAACGATTGGAATTTATGGACTTTTTCGTTTTCCGAAAAGTTTTTGTTTCTTATATTTTTCAAGTTTTCTGCAGCCACATCAAATATTTGTAGTGTTTGTAAGATTCTTGTGAATTTTACTAATGTAGTTTTTGGAAATTATTCTACATGTATGTATTGGTTTCCTTTTATCTATACATATATACATACTATATAATAAAATCGTAGGAAAGTCAAAACTGTACATAGAATATTTTTAGGATTCTTGGGCGTTATCTACAATCGATATCGAAGCCAAAAATATAGTTTTTAGAATTTTTGTCTGTTTATCTGTTTGTCTGTATGTCCGGACTAAACTCAAAAAGTACTGCATGGATTTACTTCAAATTTTGCATGAGTATTACATAAAGGTCGGGTCAACATATAGGCTACATATTATCGCGCTATCACCTACGGGGGAGGAGCTGTGATAATTTATAAAGTTTAACGCGGGTAAAACCGCGGGGAACAGCTAGTTTGAAATAAGTAAGACACATTACCTTGTTAAAATGCAATGTGTGACAATGAAATTTACATTACAATCAGTAAACAAACTCTATTTATACCTATAACGGATTCATATTTTAAAATTAAGAAATATTATAATAATGTGACGAAAATTGTCCCATAAAATATTCAAAAAATAAATTTTACTTAAGTATCAAGAGGGAATCAACTTCTAATTAACTATATTCATCTGAAATATCTTTTAGATCTCAAGAGTAACATTTAGATCACAACAAACCATATTTTAATTCCCACAGTCTACGCCACGTGGCATCATTCGACATGCACGTGTAGCGCAAATTAAAAACGTTTTTGCCGAGTGCGATTATTAATTACCGATAAGTTGTGCACTCACCCTACCCCGTGAGAGAGATGCAATTAACGTGCATTGATGTTCATCTTAGGTTTTGATTGTGAATGGGATTTAAATTACTTTGTTAGAGCCATTGGTAAAAGAGTGATGTTTGGTTAAAAGAGAAGAATATACTGTGATAATTTGCTTTATCACCTGATACTGACCGAATAACCTATAAATATACGTAGAAATTTAGGTTCGCGCTTCGATTTGGTAGATTAGAATTGTCGTTAGATGAGATCCAGGCTTTAACGCCAAGCCATCTCACTTGCAAATATAGATGTTGTAAATGCTATCGAATAATAGGTCTCGTAAGTTTTTTTTTATTTGAGTGTGTCACTTACAGACTCAAACACTTAGTTTTGGTTTATAATTGAAACGCTAAGTAGCGCGGTGGCCCGTATCCAGGTTCAATTTTATTTTCACAATGTCTTTCGACCCCGTTACTATATGGCCTTTGCGTTTGTTACAGACGATTTACGGCGCATTGTCTGGGAGACATTTTTTTTTGGTGGCTAAACAAACCGAAGTGAGAGCGACATAGCCTGCCGCAGGGCTGACAAGAGAAGTTTGCGGTGGTTGGTGCCGACCCGCTCTCATGTCGCTTCTGTCTCTTATCAGCAAGTACTCCAAACCAGGCTTCGTCACAGATCTGACACCCCTCCACTACATGTTTCCGCCTGACTGCCTCGTTGGTCTAGCGGTAGCGTGTTCAACCGCAGATAATGAGGTCCTGGGTTCAAATCCCGGGTCGGGCCAAAAAGTGATTTTGGGATTTTTCCGTAAAAAGAAATATCTCAGTATCAGCCCGAAGTCTGGAAGTTGGCGGTATTACACCCCCGTGCCTCGGAGAGCACGTAAAGCCGTCGGTCCTGTACCTGAACTCTTTCCGGTCGTGTCGCTAGGCGTCCCATCGGATCATGAGAGTGATGGAATAGAAAGTGCCCCTGTGTTTGCGCACACGCTTGTGCACTATAATATGTCCTGCGCAATTGGCTAGTCTCGATTAAGACTGGCCGCCGTGGCCGAAATTCGGTCGGGAAGACATCACATGTTTGCGCCATTCAACTCTATTTTCAGCGAGCTTTTCCCAGCTACAGTGGTCAATTTTAAAAGCGGCCATATCCCGCTTTGTGCAGTCTTTAAAGCGACCCGTTACTACTCGTATATTACATATGGTTACCGACTTTTGAAACAAGTATATTATGAATTCGATTAAATGTTTTCACTTCTACGTTGTTTGGGAACCTATTTCGTAATTATTTTTATTCGGTGGTAAATTGCTTTCACTTTTTGACTTAGAGTGCCTCAATTCTTTTGACATGGATATGAGAATTTCTAATTATCACGCATATAATCATCATCATATCAGCCGAAATACATCAGCTGCTGGAGGAAGACTTCCCTCAAAGATCTCCACAATAGCCGTTCTTGTTCTCCCCGTATCCAGCGGCTCCTTTTTAAAGCTACGTATATTATATAAGCTTACGGGATATTACGTTCACTATGACCGTTATAAGACGGCTCAGGGCTACAGGTTAACCAAAGCAACCTTGATACATAGGCCGACGAATTACCAAGCTGCAGTGGCAGCGGGTAGGCAGGACACACAGCTCGCTGAATCAACGGTCGCTGAGGCAGAAATGTTCTCGAGTGACGACCACGAAACGAAAGACGCACCGTGGGCAGGCCCCGTATATGATGGACCGATGAGCTTGTGAGGGTCGCTGAAAGCCGCTGGAGCCAGCGTAAGACTGGGAATTTTAGAGATCTTTAGGGGGGCTTTGTCCAGCTGTGGACGACTTTCAGCTGATATGAAGATGACTTAGCTACCATCAAAAGTCGTCCATTTCGTAAATGTGCTTTATGTATAATCTGTTCTCCATTACTACATAATCTCATTTAAGCTAGCACATCAGAATGCAGTCCACGTGGCCATAAGGTCTGCGATCTGATAACCTTAATGAAAAGATCCCGCCGTTCCGATAGCGGACCCGCGGGTGTAGGGAGCCATTGCATAGGAAAAAGCAGAGGTCTAACTCCGTACTAATTATAAGTGTACTACTTAAATATTGTAAGTAGTGTCTGTCTCAAATACATTGGAATGAGCACGTACAAGGATTACGTATGACAGAGGTCATTTTTAGGCTTCCGTAAAAAAATACGGAACCCTTATAGATTCGTCATGTCTGTCTGTCTGTCCGTCCGTATGTCATAGCTACTTTTTATTAATGATTTTTTTTTTCATGAAAGCCATACATGTGTTGTATCTATGAATAGGTCTTAAAAAATGATATTGAGGTTCCTACGATATTTTTTTCTAAACTGAATAGTTTGCGCGAGAGACACTTCCAAAGTGTTAAAAAGTGCCTCCCCCCCCCCCTGTAACATCTAAAATAAGAGAGTGATAAAACCAAAAAAAATATATGATGTACATTACTTTGCAAACTTCCACCGAAAATTGGTTTGAACGAGGTCTAGTAAGTAGTTTTTTTAAATACGTCATAAATCATAAACCGCAATTTCCATTTTCTATATTGTTACTTGCTGCCACGGAACCCTTCATGGGCGAGTCTGACTCGCACTTGGCCGCTTTTTTTATTTGTTATTGTGTTTTTTTTGAAAGACAACACTCGCACTATGGATATGTATTCCCGTGTGGTTGGGTTCTATACATACATATAATAGATGGACACAGAGCACACACAAACTCAGAACAACACACTGTATATAACGTTGTTATTTTTATCAGTCGCGTCCCGGTTTCAATTCCCGCGCAGGACTACTATTTACCTAGATGTCCGCGGGAAATAAAATGGCTGTTGCTAGTTGTTCAACAAAGATGATTAAAAATTATGCCTTAATTTTTGCACATTTTGCCTCAGTCCAACTTAAACTTCTGCATTTCCATGACATGTGACATGGTGGGTCATCGCGTGACAGGTACGATGTGGTTGACAGATGTACAGTGATTGTGCTGTAATTGCTACGGGATTACTTCTCAATAACTCTATATTAAGACCGACTCGCCACTGAGTGATTTAGAGTAACTAGCAGATGCCAATAAAAAGGACGCGGGTACTTCATATTTTATTTATAATGGTGGCTCTTAGTGTTAAAAATTTGTGGGCGTTTTCGTGCTTAGGTCATATTAAGATGCTAGTGTCAGTGTTTAGATTTTCGGTACTTTATTTGCTAAACTGGACATGATGATTTTTGGAGAGTGGAAATGAAACGAGCTTTTAGCAACGTTGAGAGCAAGTTGGTATCTACTGGTATATTAGTTTAAAATACAGCTTTCGAGGATAGGGGTAGGAAACAATATTTGACTAATACGAGGCGTTTATTATCGCGTATATCTAATCTCCAAACCAGTAGCAAGCGCCCACCATCACGCTATATCACTACTGTTTAATTGGTGGTAAGAAACTGTTCAGGTCCCCACGGTTGCTTGGCACGGCATCTTTAGGATGATGCGTGAACACTCAGTATTTACTTACTTATCGTATAGGCAGTGGTTACTCTAGAGTCAGAATTGTTCAAACCCCCAGTAGGCTTCTGACATGGCTTAACGACTGTACCCTAATGGCTACAACCGGGACCGACACCTTAACGTGCCCTCCAAAGCACGGAAACACTCGAAAATTCAACCACTTTGGCGGTCACCCATCAATGACGTGACCGCGAGCCTAGTTGCTTAACCTCGCCATTAACTTACGAACCGGTTAGAGCATCATGTAGTCAATAAAAAGTCGTTAAGCTATGTCAAAGGCCAACTAGGTGGCTTGAACAATTCTGGCACAAAGGTAACCATTGCCTATACGATAACATTAATAGTTATGATGGGTTATAGGATAATTATGTTAATTTTCAAATAAATTTCAATTCATTTTATCACTATTGAAAATAGGGTACCCATATACATATGGTGTTAATCTAATAAGATCGGCTTATTTTGTTATTAGTTAACATGTGAATAATTCACGCTCAATAAATTATTTATTAACAAAAGGGAAGGCTCTTAAATTCGTGACTTAAACCACTTGCTATCAGATGGGAATTTTAATATTTGCTGTCAAAAATATCAGCAAAATGAGTAAGTAGGTAAGTTCCAAAAATCCCCGAACAGCACAAAGCAATCCTTGTTACTAATTCGATCTTTTTACGTTACTGACTTCATGTTCAACAGTAAGGACTAAGTAAAATTCAAATAATCATTAACACCGAGAGTCCCACACGGCTAAGTAGGTACCCTTGGGACTATCTCGATATATGTATGAGGGCGGACCATTCTTAGTCGAACGGTACCTCAGTTTACAATTGTTTTTTTTTACAGGATCAAATTGCTATCATCTAAGAGAGGTAGGGCATAGCAACTGGGGAAGTACCTCCACCTTACAGAAGACATTCCTGAATAATAACATTAATAATTTTAATGTTGTGTTTCCGAGTATGAGTAAGGTCCCTAGACCTCATTAGGGGAGGAGAGTCAGCAATACTTGTTTGCAGACTTTTAAAGGCTGGTAACGCACCCGCGATTCCTCTGGTGTTGCGAGTGTTCATGGGCGGCGGTGATCACTTACCATCGGGTGACCCACTTGCTCGTTTGTCGCCTATTACTAAGAGCAGTTTAAGCTGTTATTTAAGCAATTGGCTTCCTATAGTAAAAACATTTTGTTGAATAAAATAGTAATCTAGATTTAAAAACTATCAGGATGTACTGTCAATATTTTTATGTAACACAATCTTCTTGTTTTAGAACCAATTTCTTTTTGATGCTGCTGCATAAAATAATAGTGCTCTATTATTTTTTGTACATATATTTTTCCTATAGTTGCATTATCGCATTTTCGCTCGCTCAGCCACTCGCTCACGGGCTTGTCTATCACAGCACTTTAGTTGCGTGGAAGGTTTTTTATAATATTCTTTGTTACATACCCTTTGCAGTTAGTCTTAGCTTAGAGGTTACCACTGTTCCACCAGACGAAAGAGGCAAACGGAGTTTAACCATCTAGCAAAAAGGGTACAAACCCACGATTCAGGGCGGTTACTGTCGTGGAGATGCATGAGGGGGGGGGGGGTTGTTCGACTGAGGCACTCTCACTGATCCGTAAGTGATCGTTGAGTCAGAGTAGTTTCATTTCTGAGCATCTCCATGGTTCGCAGGACAGGTCAAGCTGTCGGTCTCGGTAGTTAGTTAGACAACAGTCGTTGTACACCTTCTGGGGGTCCAGAACAACTCCGAAAACAGGGTTACCACTGCAGCACTGTCCAAACGATAATTAAGAAAGAGATAGTCGCTCTACTTTTAATGGCCAAGGCATCTAATCGTTATGAAAGCAAACTAAGGGCCAAAAAAGGCGACAATATGGTGGTCGCAGAGTCGCCTGGTAGAGGTCAATTCTATTAATAAGGCCTCTATTATCGAATCTTGAGAAAGGCTTTTACCATTGCACTTCCATCTAAGTCACCATCTCGTTGTACGTTGGCAATCGCATCTATAATTCTGTTGTCTAAATTATTACACCTAAACCAACAAAAACTCTTTTCATCCCGGTAATACGAAATCAAAACATATTCAAAACTTACTGACTCTTTTAAACAAGCAGTCATGTGGAAAAGCAACAGCGTATTATTAATAAAAGCGTGCACAGATCTGCGATTGTGCGCAGATGAAAAGGCGATTAGTTCCGCCGCGGACCCTCACCTATTGTTTGGACCTACCTCCGACTATTTATACTTATTTAAATCTCTATAGTACTGGGGTAGGGGATAGTCTTAAAATATGGTTGACTGAACCCGGCTTTATGAAAGTTGCAGTATAATCTTATTTTATAGAGTTGTGTTTTTAATCGTAGTGCGTAAATAATTACGAGATTGTTTTTTACGTTATTTCAGTAGGTAATATTATCTTTACTTTATGGCACATTTCGCTAAAGACGAAATTGCCTAGTGGTTAGACCGCCGGACTGTGGAATCAGTGGTCTCAGGATCAAACCCAAGACCGCACCATTGACTTTTCAAATTCATGTGCTTATTAGAAATTAATTACTTAAAACGCTGAAAAAAATATTTTGAGGACAACTGCATTTCTGAGAGTTCTCCAAAATGTTCTTGACGGCATTGACGTCTGTCAACCCGCACTAGACCTGTGTGGTGGGCTATGGCCTATGTCCTATTATTGTGAGAGGAGGCTCTTGCCCTGCAGCGTGACAGAAATGGGCTGGATCATCATCACATTTCGCTATGTTTAATTAGCTGACTGCAAAAATAAGAGGTTACCTATATCCGGTACGTGTCTTTTATATGTATTTATATACAACTATCCATGTGTCTGTTAACTGAATTTTTATTCAATTTGAAATGCTTCCATTAAAAGTTGTGTGTGTTTTTTACAGTTTAGATAGCTTGAACTTCTCTGCCGAGGAATAGAAACGAATGTAAGCTCGAGTCGTCTAGAAATATAAAGCTGCAGGCTAACCCGTGCCGGAGGGCACCCCATTTAAATTTCGAACTCCAGGTGCCCTCCCTTTAGACTCTGGACGGTCACTGCCAGACTTCGGGATGATAGTGATTTGTTTTTCGGTAAAGAACTTAGGAACTCCTTATTTGTGATAGAACACGCGGTGGTGCCGCTAGAACAACACGGAAGTTAAAAAAAGCAAAGTAAATATATCGATTGGATTACAAAATAATTAAAGCTCATTGCAAAATACGCTGATTTTATTACATTAAATCAAAATCACAACGAAACTAAACGCACCCTACCTGAAAGCTTACGTCATTTTAATCCCGTATTGCGATCCTATTGTAAACCGGGGAGCACACTGTTGCGAGCTGGCCGCGCGTGCAATCCCGTCACACGCCATTGTGTGGTGACGTCACGGGGGAGAGCGCGTGTTAAAATCGTGACCGATTAAAAAGCGCTTGTCTCTGTTGATGACGGATGGAGCTAAATTGGAAGCTGCTGATTTGATAATGGAGCTAGTATTTTAGGGTATGCAGTATTAAAGTTAACTCTTAATTAATCAACTTTTTCCATTGTTTTCGTCTCCTATTTTTAGCGTGTCGATGTCAAACTATTTAAATTTTGGGGCCCACAATGATTGCCCTGCTTATGGCATTCTTAAGATCCTGCCATGAACATGTGGCAGGGTAGGCTTGACACAATGTTAGTTGGGCCATGGATTGGACCGGTGCTCCACAAATACAGTCCTCTTTGGGGTTGCTCGACAGTCCCCACCTAGACATGTTTTTTTTTGCCTTTTCTCTGACCGGGAACTATTTGGGACTTCCAGATCAGCCATTGTAATTGATGTCCAGGCGGGGAATTATTATTCATCTCGTAATCTATACTCTATACTAATATTATAAAGAGGTAACGTTTGTGAGTTTGTGACGTTGTAAGGGATAATCTCTGGATCTACTGTACCAATTTTCAAAATTATTTCGCCAATAGAAAGCTACGTTATTGTGGATTCATCATCATAATTTTTATTTATCCAAAACTTTTAACCTGAAGTATTACGCGGGACAAACGGACAGGGACAACAATATTTATAACGCGGAACGAAGTCCGCGGGCACTGCTAGTATCTGATAAGATGACAAGATGCAATTAGATGGATTACTAACAAGAAATGATGGCGTTGAAATAACAAGACGCCGTAACTGCAATAAATAGATATATAGCTGATTACAGTCTGAACATTTTTTAAATAATTTCTTTTTAGTCACGTTTTGTAAATCAATCAATATCATTTAATTTTTGGAATGATTAAATGTGAAAATTAAAATTAGTCCCTTAAAATTCCTGGTGCACATATAACGTATAATTATTTTTATTTGTAAAAACATACAACTGATTTAAATTAAGCATATAATAAATTTCTCTATAAACTCTGTAATAAGTAATCTTATTCAATAAAATAAAGTACCATCTTGAAAATATTAACGATTGAATAAAAACCATTATCTGCACGTGTGGCGTAGCGGTTAAGACAGCCGCCTCGCAACTTAGTGTCCCGTGTTCAATTCCCGCACTAGATAACCATTTGTGTGACCCGTAAATAATTATTCTGTGTCTGGATGTAATTTTTTCCTTCCTGATGTAATTATTTGTTTGTAAAGTACCCCACAACACAGATATTAATTTCTGTAGAGCGGGTGTAGTCATTAAAAAAACATTAAATCGCCCATACATTCATCCATATCATGTATCGCTTCAGTAACAATATAGATCGATTTTGGTAACTGTATTTTTGTTACTGAATTGGTGTTAAACGGACTTTTAAGGGAATGAGGTTGACATTAACCTTCTCTTATTTAAAGTCCTTTAAAAAAGGCTACACACAATTATTTTCCATGACAAATAATATTTTTCCTGTCCTACAAAAACCTATAGTAAAAACCCATTAACAAGCCTAAAAAACTTCGCCAAAATCAGGACCGTTACATAACAGCTATAAACCCCACCTCCATAAAGACACACGTACATAATTAACATAAAAATAAATTCATAATCACATGAAATATAGCAGTCGTAACGAGCAACAATAAGTGTAATTTTCCACGCGATAAATCTTATAATAATAATATTTAATGTACGCGAGGGCGACGACACAATGCGACATGCGACTTTTACAATAGTCGGGACATTTGACGCGGGCCATCGCCAGTGTGCACCTTGCTTTTGTTTGTCCCCCTTGATTTTTGATGATTCTGATGCAGTGAGGTGGGGAGCTCCGCTGATCAGTAACGGTCACAGTTTTGTTGTATTATCTGTGAATTGTGGTTACCTACTGCTCTCTGTTGCGACGGGGCGCCGATAATGCGTTGACTCTACAATTCATTTGGAATACTTAATCAACTGGAAGGTGTTACTAATATTAATAACTAGCTGTGCCCCGCGGTTTTACCCCCGTTAAACTTTATTAATGTTTTATTTGGATATTTAAGCAATATTACTACAAAGTTTCACCAAAATCCGTTGGGTAGTTTTTACGTGAAAGAGTAACAAACATCCATCGACCCATACTCACAAACTTTCGCATTTATAATATTAGTAGGATAATGTATGTAAACTTCACACACGACCATCTGATCCCACACTAAGCAGAGCTTGTACTATGACAACCAGATAACTGATTACAGTATTCTTCTGGTAATACATAAGTACTTATATAGATACTTAGGCGACACTGAAAGGTTTTTTAGAACTGGCCACTTGTAAACGAATTATTAAAAATAAGTTCAAATTTTGAAAATGGAACTCCTTGTCAATATTATTGTGTATGTATTTTATTCATTTGTCATTGGCTACAATTTGGCGGCAAATTGAAAATTGTCTGTGTCACGTCAGCATTACAATATATTCATTTCTATGATCATCATTATCATATCAGCCAAGAGACGCTTACTGGTGAACAAAAACCTCCCACAAAGATCTCCATAATTGCCGTTCTTGCGCTACCCGCATCCAACGGCTTTCAGCGACCTCCACAAGATCATCGGTCCATCTTGTAGGTGCCCTGGCCACGCTGCATCTTCAATGATACCTACAATAAATCTTAATTGTAACCCTAAAATGTACTATAATTAAATCATACTAGTTCATGCACCATAACGTCCATTTACCCCCCGCACCAACGTCACCCTTCTATAGTCACACGTTGTTCGCATCGGTGCACGGGGATGCACGAAGGGTGCACCGATTTCCTATGCCTATGACATAATGTCAATTTGATTCGCGTATTTACGATTATAGTAGGAAGTTATGGAACTTAGATAAGAACTACTCGTAGTTATAGCTTACAAAGTACTCAACTAACAAACAGGCTAAGTTAAATGTTTGTAATTTTTTTTGTCGTATAGGTGGTAGTTACCCTGGTGGCAGGGCTGTCTAAGCCGCCCTGTAGAGCCTGACATGAACAGATGACTGTTGTATACCTCTTTTTCGTAAACTATCAATGATCACCCTCCCATGTATGTATATCTATGAAATTGGTATTTTGTAAAAAATAATACCGAACTTTATATACGTAAGAATGATATATATAATTTCAACACCCGGTATCCGAATAAACTTGCCTTTCCTCCATTAAGAACCGAATTATGTAGTCGTAGCAGCTACGCAATGTCAGTGCGAATATATAACCACTTGCCTGAAGGTATTAGAGATTTACCAATCAACAAATTTAGAACCCAGCTACGTTTGTGGTTGACAGAAAGATGTTTTTACTCTGTAGAAAAATATTTGACATGTAAGCCCTAGTATCTTAAGTGTATCTTTAGTAGTAAGTTATAATTTGTATGCCATTATGTAAAATGGTTTATGTGTGAGACTTCAAATGCTTACTCTAAGACCTGTATTTTTGACCACATTTTGACAAATAAATATTTTGTTTTTTTTTTGATAATTAGCACAACAACACAGAGACACTTTGACGGTCCGCTATCCGCCGATCACTTACCGATCGGTAAGTGGCATGAGTGGTGACGAACGCCTATGTCTGTAATGAGTGATAACATACTCATTTACTATAACCTAATTTTAAGAAAATATAAAAAAAAGTATGATTGTGAAAATATAGAGACATCGAATATTTAAATCTTGGTATTAGATACACATATACTTATATTTATTGAAATAAAACAAAAATTTATAATTCTTCTTAAAATAAAATTTAATGACGTGTACTTAAGGCGCAACTTATTCGCTATGTGGTGACGGGACGTACAAGTCGCTCGATGGAATATATTCTAGACAACGGGCTGCAACATGTCTACTATGTGTGACAATCATATTGCTATCGTCAACCCGTCATCTTAGGGAAGCCTTTTGTTCAACAGTGGACTATGTACGCACTAAAATATGTAAGAACAGTAGAACCTACAACAGTTCTTAAATTTCTTTTATTTTAAAAAGCTCACATCTTATACTCACACATCGCTCAAAATCACAGTAAAAGAAACATATCAAAAGTTGTTACAACACTTCAAAAACATTGATAATTTCTAACGTTACTCATGTTCACATTTTGTAAAGTTCACCATTACTAACTAAAACCAACCCCTAGAAACTACACTTAAAATGAGTAAGCAACAGTCTACCAAAAATGTATATCTTTTATTTATTTTGGGATAACTGTGTCGTTCACTGATTTAGCAATTTATTTGATTAATCAATGTTTTAATTTTTATAACATATCCCCATTCCAAATGTCTTCTGCAGTTTTTGCGTTATTGAGTAAGGAACATAATAATATTGTGATCGTGCAAATTTTCACACTTTTAATATTTGCGATCAATCGGAATGGAATCAACCAGATAAGCGGCTTTGCGTCGTAGCGTATTATCGTAGAATGATTTTTGCCCAAAATATTCTTGAAAATCCCTCTGGCATGAGTTAAATATTTTGTATTGCCACTCGACTTTATTGTCTAGTGGACTTACCACTTGCTCTTAGTCTAGGCTATCCACTTGCTCTTAGCCTAGGCACACCGCTTGCTCTATCAAATAGCCTAGGCTATTTGCTTGCTCTTAGCGTAAACGGCTTTCACAGCTCCATTAGTACATAAATTCTTCTGCTTAGATTAACGAATTATGTAAATAAAACAAGCTAAAGTAAATTGCGTAATCGTGACTAGCTCTGCTTAACACAGAAGGCTAACATGAAGCTAACCGCGATTGTAATAAGTACAACATCACAAGGTAAGAACTCTTATCTTATTGTTAGAAATGGGGTATGAAGTCCAAAAGTAATAACATACGCTTGATTGAATTTTCATGTAACCTCACTTTAACACTTAAGGAGTCGCTAATGGGTCCAACGGACCCAGTCCTTCATATTTTGCTTCATAGATATTAAAATACGACGAATGCGACGTTGCCGCTCTTAGTACCTTTTGACGATAGTGTAGCACAGCAAATGACGACGTCGGCAGTCAGTAAGCGTGCTGCAAGTGAGTGCTACGGATGAAAAAGGTGTGTGTGGGTCCGCCGGACCCGGTAGCGACTAAATACGTAAGTGACTTTTCCATTTTGTTATTACTATTTATTTACCTATTTCCTTTATTTCTTTCGTAGAAAATGGCAACCAATAGGGTTTTAAGGCCTGAAGAGATAGATGAATATCTAAATAAAGAAATAGAAAACAAAGACTGCTCTGAAACTGAAGACTGCTTAGATGTAAGTGAACATGTATCGGATTCCGAACAAGAAGGCGAAGTATTCAACTTCCCAAGGTCATCAGCAAGTTTTTTGCACAAAGTGCAATGTACCAATTTGTGGAGAACACATGAAACATATTTGTACAAATTGTTATAACTAAATTTTATGTACAAAGTGTCTGAAGAATGTTGACAAGTGTGATTTTACTCCAAAGAAGATATTATTTTTTTGTAATTTTTTTTATACTTCTGTGATGATTGATCTCTCTTTGCTATTCCGTATAAATAAGTATATTATAGTTGTGTAAGTAAATACAGAAAACTTTGTTTAAAATAAGTAAATATAGAAATTACAATGATTACCCTAAATCTTGTCACAAAACTATGGAGAAATTAAGTATATTTTTGTAATAGCCTTTGTTTAAGTAAAAAAAATAAATATTAATATTTGATTTAATAATATCTTTTATTATACATATAGAATCCGTATAAGAAAGTAAACATTCACGTTTATCATGCAGTTCTGGAAAAAACTTATGACATTATACTGGGTCCAGCGGACCCGGTAGCGAGTACTTGTGCGACAAATTAGGACGCGAGTCCCTAGAAAGTAATAATAATATATTTGGACAATGTCACACAGATCATCCTAGCCCCAAACTAAGCAAAGCTTGCACTATGGGTACCAGTCGACGATATACATACTTATATAGATAGATACATACGTATATATATAGAAAACATCCATGACTCAGAAACAAATATTCGTGCTCATCACACAAATATTTGCATTTACCGGGATTCGAACCCAGGACCACCAGCTTCGTAGGCAGGAGCACTACCAACTAGGCTACGGTGACCGTCAAATGTTATGTAATGTTACATGAAAATTGGTTAAATGGTAATAAGATGACTGGTAACTGTACATTTTAGACAATCATCTTGTTACCAGTTTTTGGTAGTCAGCTCCTTTCACCCTTTATTAAATTAACATAAAGTCGAACGATTCGTGTATTGAGGATATCGTTAATTTGCGTCTCTAGCGACCCTCCATAAGTTGAAGGGGTGAAGGTAATGATGTTAAGCGTGGCTTTTGTATCGTTCTTATGAGTTGAGGTGCAATGAATGGACACCTAGCTTTAAAGGACGATAGATTTAATTAAGATGTACGCTTTATTTGTATTTTATTGAATAATTAAATTAATTTTCTGTTAACAAACATGGAACACGATTAAATGATTTTAGGCTTACGTAAAGTTAGTTTTTCTTTTACTTTCTAAAAAAGACAACACCCGCTCTAAGGAATATAATCCCTGTGTCTTTGGTAGGGTACTTTACATATATAATAGACGGAGACGTATTACATCCAGACTCAGAACAACTATTTATGGGTTACACAAATAGTTGTCCGGCGCGGGTCTCGAACCCGCGATACGAAGCGGCGAGGCAACTGTCGTAGTACCGATTTCACCGTTAAAATTAAACGCGATCAATGGACGCTAAACTCAGTTACACGAAGCAGAGCCGAGTTTAGCGCCCATTGATCGCGGTGAAATCGGCTCTAACGCCCGAAATTAATAAACGATCCGCAATCTGTCAGTCAGTCCTATCTCTAGATTAGCTCTATCGCTATCTTGATCTTTACCTGCGTGCCAATAACAAAACATATCAATCCATCCATTTTTTGCTCAGGACACAATTATAAAATTTAATTTAAGATGAAAATTTATTTTTAAATATATTAAAGATAAGTCATCAATACTGAATTATTTATAGCTAGGTTAAAATGTTTTACTAGACGACTACGGTATATAATAATAAAATGAAACTTAATTGGTCAAACATTATCTTTTGGTGGAACGGAACGTATCAAAAGTTGACAAGTAAAACGCACGCCTGCGCCGTCGTCGCCGATCGGATCAAGAACAAACAAGCAGTAAGTTGGTTGTTTGTTTTTGTTGCAAAGCATTTATAACTAATATACAAATAATTACTTATTAATAAATATAATACCTATAATGGATTCTGATATGATAAGCAATAATTTTATTATTGATTTCTGTGTTTGTTTTACAAATAATTTAAACAGTGACGTGAAGTTGTTGCCGACTATTTTGTAAACAAAAAAAATATTCTTATTATTTATATGCAAAGCTATTTTGGAATATAATGAACTATTTCACCAATTTTATCTTTAGAACCAATTGTCAATCCACCGAATTTCTAGGATTGCAACTTTAGATTGTTCTGGCTATCTAAGCTTATGTCAAAATTAATGGATTGGTTATTGGCACGTCCAACCTGTCATTTTAGTACAGAGGCCTATCTTTTTCTATGATCCGTCCTCCCAAAGATCGCTCGTTCGGAAAGATTGCTTTTTCAATCTGTGGATGCTTTATTGTCACGGTTTAATAGACAAATGGATCGAAATTGCTATCATAGATAGCATAAAATGGATTAGGATCGTTTATTAATTTCGGGCGTTAGTCGCTGCACCACACGTGCAGTCGATCGATCGATAGATGGACATGTAAATTGTAAATTTCACTTCAAGTGTTAAGCGCTGCGATGATTGTGCCTATGAACAGTTTAACAAAAGTAAGATAAGTGACGTTTATAGGATGGCTAGCAAATAAATAAAAAAGGTTTTTATTCACGTAGACTTTAAAAAGCGCTTGTAAATAGTCAGAACATGTTTGTAGTAATGTATAATTATTTCTAGGTACATATAGATATTGATTGAGCCTGGATGTAGTTCGTGTCCGTGGCCCGTGGCATGGCTTGACGACGGTTGGTTGTTGTTGTTGTTAAATCACTGAGGCTAAAATAAACCACTTCGGCGGTCATCCATCTACGGAATGACCGCAAGCCTAGTTGCTTCACCTCGACGATCACTTACAGATCAGTGAGAGCATCTGGCTAAGAGCGATACGGTAATCGGTAAGTAGAGGAGTCGTATCTTTGTTTAATAACTCTTACAATAAGTTGATGACACAAATACTACCTACTACAAGTTTGTAATACTATCGTATAATAGCTGTGCCCCGCGGTTTTACCCGCGTTAAATTTATAAATTATCATAGCTCCTCCCCCGTAAGTGATAGCGTAATAATATGTAGCCTATATGTTGCCCCGACCACTTAGTAATATTCAAGCAAAATTTGTAGTAAATCCATGCAGTACTTTTTGCGTTTAGCCAAGACATTCATACAGACAAACAGACAAAAATTCTAAAAACTATATTTTTGGCTTCAATGTCGATTTTAGATCACGCCCCAAGAATCCTTTAAAAAAAATATTCAATGTACAGTTCTGAATTTCCTAGGATTTTATTATATGTATAGATGTGTCTGTGTTGAACTAATAATATTATCCTGGGACATTATTTACACACGGCCTTCTGCTCCCAAACTAAGCTGAGCTTTTACTATGGAAACCAGATAACTGATATACCTACTGCATATATTATTTTTCTTTCGTAAATACATACTTATATAGATTGAACTAATAAATTATTATGATTAGATATAAATAGCTTCAAGTGGCTGATCGGATAAACTGTGGTTTAACAAACACAATTTCGTCAAACCACCTCCCCATAACAACACACAAAAGTAATTTTCTCCATTTTATCATTAATCAAAAATTCATACGCCATCAAACTTGTATGAATCTCAAATGCAAACACTCATAAAGTGTTGTAAATGGCGGTTTTGCTATAAAGAGTCCGTAAATAGGGCATTGACACTATTGTAGATTCCATTTTCCGGGAAATCCCGCAATATTCCCAAACACACCTAAATTAATTTTATATACATATCAAAACATGTTACATTAACACTTTTAGAGTATTAATAATATAATACCCTCTCCATGTTTCTTGAATTTTTGATATAAATACATTTCAACGACGCGTTTAAAGTGACTGTGGCTAATAATGCACATATTGTGCACTAATAACTGTTTTTCTGACAACAATGAAAATTAATAGGAAAATGACACCAAACCTACTCAAACTACTGCCATTTTAGTAACTGACTTTGCTCAAATAGAAACCCAGTAAAGGTTATTTAATTTAACGTGCATGTAGATAATTAGTAGTGAGTACGTTATATTTTAAACTATAACCTGAAACTGATATGTATTAAGTATTAACCCTATTATGAAAATTTAGCGAATAATATTTTAACGACTGCGAACTATCAGTTCGCCTTTTTTAATAAATTATTGAAGAAGGATTTACATAGTTCTAATAGTATAGCGTTGCTTTGCAATCCCAGTACTAAGTTCAGACCAATCCCGGGAATTGAACGTTTGGGATTACGTGCTGTTGAATGCACTAGTGTTGTTGTATCATTTTATCTTGAAGGTAATGAATACAAGGTGTTTTATAGTGGCTATGCCATAATTCTTGATTGGTATTTATTAGAAAGGTACTAACGTTTAAAGTTTACTATCAGGGTCTTTTGATTTGATGTCATTGTCATTAGCAAACTGTTATAAGTAGTGTTTTATGACGTAGTAGTCCATTAAAACTTTATATAATTGACACCTGCGAGTACATAATATAATGTTGGTATTTATATTCGGATGTCAATTATGTACACCATCAATATGTTTATTTTATATAGATTGTATAAACAAAATATTATTTTAAAAGCTCGCGTAATTTGGCACCAATCGATATTAGTTAGCAGAGGTATTGCTAACTAAAATCTAAAGATGCCAACTCGCGCGCATTGGCGATGTTTACTCTCGCCAGATGACGAATAACTCCTGTTGCTTGTAGGTAAATAACATTTCTTCTTATTATTTATTGGAATTAGATCACAATAATAATTATTTGATAGCAAAATAGATTTTAAACCATTCTTTAAATTTATTTATTACTTAAATTATTTTTGTTTCTATGGATCACGGTAGCTGGCTGGTGGACATGTATTGTATAGTTCTGCCTACAACATTAATTAGTTTGTAATCAATAATTGTTATGTTTTTGTGTGCTATTTTAGTTAGTTATATTTATGTTTACATTTATTTTATGTATGCTTTATCACAAGACGACAAGCATTTGTAATTCTTTGCAATTCTCATATAAGTGAACTGTAATTGTTCTTTTGAGATTAAATGTTCTTTAAACCTAAACCTATTAAAGGCAAATAAGACTGCTTTATTATTTACTATAATAACAATTAATAAAAACAAACATATACAGATCGGTCTTTTGTCTCCTTCCTAATATTATCTAATATTAAAATCTTTGAGCAAAATAACAAGTCACGTATTTTTTTAATATATGTTTTTTTAAATATACAATAAAAACTATGATGATTATAATACTAACTAAGATTATAATATTATCTGTGATATTCCTTTTATGTAATTTTAAAGTTGCGTTATATGGTATCAAATAGTTTATTCAATAATATCTAACGCAACGTTAAAATGTAAGGTGTAAAAAATAGATAGATATATATAGTATAAAATAGGTAGAACATAATACTTCTAATGGACAGTGAATTTTACAAATAAACTTATCCGAAAAATACTCAAAACAAGATTGAATTTATACCCGTTTTACGTACCTATTTAAAATCGTTACCTTCGCACCCTCGTGCTAAGTGCAACAAACAAAATAGTCAAATCGATCTTTATTGATGAAATAAAAGTGCATATAAATTTTATGAAGTATAAACGGGACATTTCTAAAAGTTTATGGGGTGAACACTCAAGGGGGACTAAGTACCTAAACCTAAGTTAACATACCATACGAAATTATTCAAATATAAAAACAAAACTATTTCTATTGCAGCATTTAGTTAAATGTAAGAAAACATCTCATGATAAAACCATCAATGTACATCGAACATGTAGGTGTTGTCGATAGAGGGTTGTACCATCATAGTACGTAAGTTACGGTGACCATAAATTCAAGTTAAATTGGAGACATATCTTTTAATGTGCGTTTATTGAAGTGTTTATGTGAAGGTCTTCAAAGACGCGCCTCATTCTATTTAATGGTCAACAAGATGAATTTGCGTCTCACGTTAACTGAGTTAACTCAAAGTTTCAGTTAACTGTATTATACTAATGGTTTGATGGTAGCTGAAATGTCTTTAATTTGAATTAGAGCTTATCGTCTTTTTAGTTCTACATATGGATATATGTTTAGAACACATACATATATCTTGCTTTTACCATTTCCATTGTCTTTTGCCATTTTACCGATGTTGGCCTCCAGTCTATCCTAGAAAGAAAGATAGAAATACTTTGTTTTTTTTTATTCATAATACACAACCAATTCCAATTATAGTAGGTCTATAAAACGGAACATTATATTGCTACGTAGCATAAATGGACGCCAACTTCTGCCATAATACAGCGCTGGTATTCTAGTTGGTCCCAGTGATTGATACCACACATATTGTTTAATTATATTACAAAAAATTGCAAAGTAAAACAAATTATAATAATATGAATAAGACTTGTTCGTTTGACTTGTGGGAAACACATACCACCTCGCGAATGCCACTGTTACCGTTCCAGAGGTCTATACTGAGGTATTGCGTACTTTTACCTGCCTATATCATCATTACATTCAAAAAAATCCACTGTTTAACACGCCTCTCACAAAATATCGTCTTGGGGAATATGCCATAATCACCACGCTTGACAGACGGGCAGCAAAATGGTCACTGTAAACTATGAAGTTGCTCACCGTCCTCTTCTAGATATTCCCTCAAGTTGACTTCTACACCCTCCACAAGATGTGATGGGGTGATGATATTCTGATATTGCCACCGTCACCACCCAGCATACAAATATAATTTCATTAATCAAGGGCAAAAGAATGATGACATGATTCGTTCCTTAAACATTAAAATTCAGGAGTACCAATACTATTACAAAAGATAGAAATTAGTAATATTTATTTCTTACCCTCAACAAAGATTATTTTAGCTTTTCATGTCATAATCAACCAGGAATAAATAATTTTATGAATATTTTAGTTTTGTAGTATTATTCAAAGTGAAAATCAAATTTCAAACTTGGGATATCATGAATGTAATCGTAGAGCGGGTCTCGAACCAGTTCCGTCTACGAATCCGGGTTAGGCGCTCTGCGTTAATCTATTAACAATACACATTGACAGTTCAAGATTAACTTGCTAACACTATTTCCAAATTTTGAAGATTGTAGATGTTATCCAATATTATATCCAAAATCGAGACTCATCCGACGATTAATATGACGATAATGTATGATTTGCGATTTTAAAGTTTTAATTTTTAATTTTACAGACTTAACAGCTAATGAAAAAGTTACTGGTTATCCTAAATAAATACAACGTAAAATGTATACAATAAAGTGAGTGTGAATGGCACAATCGGTCAGTATAGACTGACCGATTGTGCCATTCACACTCACTTTATTGTATAATTGTGTCCGCAATTAAACCAATTTGCCGGTCACCTATCTATAGAGATAGGTGACCGGCAAATTGGTTTAATTGCGGAGCGTCTCCGCGCTACGGAGGGCACGTTAAGCTGTTGGTCTTGGTTTTAGCCATTAAGTAACAATCATTAAGCCATATAAGAAGTGTGATGGGTGGCTTGAACAATTCTGACACTAGGGTAGATTACCAATGCCCATGTGATAAGTAAGTAGGCAATATTTTATTTTTGTTCTTTTTTAAGACGCCAAGACAACGCCTGCACTAGGAAATATAATCCTGGTGCCGCGGTGTACTTTACAAACATACAATAGATGGATACAAATTACATCCAGACTCCGAATAACTATTTATGGGTCACAAAAATAGTTGTCCGGCGCGGGAATCGAACCATGTATACGAGGCGACTGTCTTAGCCGCTGCGCCACACGTGCAGTCAAAGCATATATTGAATCCTACTAATATTATAAATGCGAAAGTTTGTTAGTGTGTGACTGTGTGAGTGTGTATGTTTGTTACTTCTTAACGTCCAAACGGCTGGAGCGATTTTAATAAAATGTGGTAGGGAGTTAGCTGACACCCTGGATTAACACATAGGCTATAATTTATAAAGTTTAAATGCTAGTATTATGTAAATATGTAAAATTTAATTTGTTTACCTTAGAGTAGTAGTTAGAGCGATACAAAACTACCCCCCACTCGATGTCTCACACACAACGCATCATTATTTCCACATAGTCCGTCAGGATCTGGTTCCGACGGCGCATTAGTGCCGTGACAAACGAGGATTTTATGCAAAACTCTGACGTTGTTGCCGACACACTCCTTTACCGGTGCAGCGCTGGGGTTCACTCGATATGCTTAATATTACGAATAAAAATGTAATATATCAAACCGAAGGGAAAAAATACAAACTAAAACCTCTTATAACACATTTTGGACAAAAATAAACACATTTATTCAACGGGAGAAAGATATTCTAAATATTTTTATTCTTAATCTGTACCGAATGAATTTTTAACTTACAGCTAGTTATCATATTACAGCCGGTGAATAGTTTATAATATCAGCACTCAAATATTTATATGATCAATTACCTACCTTTTATAAAACAAGGAAATAACCCGTCTTAAATTACAAGGAAAACACGATTATGGAATTTTTAATCTCTGTTACCTATACTTATGTATTTGTTTGATTAAGATTGTCGTAATTAATACGACATGATTTTATTGAAACCGTTATGTACCTATTAGAAATTTAAATTCATCGAGTGTTCTTAAACTTAACATATGGTTATCTCTTCTATTTAAAGGGTCCATGACGGTACGTATGTTTAAGTAAACAAAATAGTTCAGAATATAATTTATGAATATTGGTTGCCAAACCAATAAAAAAAAATATATTATTACCTACCTAAATACAAAAAATCCATCTTAGTAATTTGTGATAGGATGGGTGACCGTTAGCCATTTCAAAACGATTTAAGTTCGTAATTTTTTGCAGAATGCGACGGGATAAAACCCTACTAGTGTAGGGTACACTGTAAAAGGGCATTTCTTAACGTAACCAGCCTACATTAAGAACCAAGCATACTGAAATAAGTTAGTACAAGTTATCTATCTAATTGTTAACAATAATACTGAGAATAGTAGTTATCTTTCAATATCGACAAAATAAAATTACATCTGCACATCACTATGCCAATATTCAAATGAGTATTTTAGGCGTAGTAGGTAAATAGCATGGCGTATTTGCGTGTAATTCGTTCAAACATAGAGTAGATTTTACCAGTGCGCCAGTAGACTAAGTGGAATATACAAATTAAGAGAAATAATCCTTCGTATTTCTTCTCTTTACTATTCTTAAAGTAAACAGATTTCATAATAATAAATAGTAATAACACCGTAGCCTAGTTAGTACCTAGTGCTTCTGCCTACGAAGCTGGTGGTCCTGGGTTCGAATCCCGTTAAGTGCAAATATTTGTGTGATGAGCACGAATATTTGTTTCTGAGTCATGGATGTTTTCTATGTATTTAAGTATTTATCTATCTATGTAAGTATGTATATCGTCACCTGGTACCCATAGTACAAGCTTTGCTTAGTTTGGGGCTAGGATGATCTGTGTGACATTGTCCCAAGATATTATTATTATATAATAATATCCTGGGACATTATTCACACACGGTCATCTGATCCCAAACTAAGCAGAGCTTGTACTATGGAAGTTGAATGAATTATAATTAATTTATATGAATTTGTTTTAGTTGTTAAACAAACCACACAATCACACTGCCACCAAATCCCACAATCACCGCCAACTTAAAATAGCGAAGGCGCTGTGCCTTTGCTATTTTACGTTCTCCTGGCACACCATGCCATTGCCTGGAAGAGATCCTCATCATCATCATATCAGCCGAAAGACGCCCACAGCTGGACAAAGGCCCCCCCCCAAAGATGTCCAAAATTGTCGTTCTTGCGCTATCCGCATCCAGCAACTTCCAGCGACCCTCACAAGATCATCAGTCCATCTTGAGCTCATCACAAAGCGATAAAACCCATTATTAAACCTGCATTTAATATCCTGGGAAATTATTCACACACGGCCATCTGATCCCAAATTAAGCAGAGCTTGTACTATGGAAATTAAATAGCTGATATACTACATATACAATTTTACAGACTCAGGACAAACAGACATGTTCATGCACACCAATCTCTCTTCGGCGGGAATCGAACCCACGACCGTGGCGTTAAAGGTAAGTATCTACTAACCACGCCGACCGGCTTGTCACACGTCTATATTAATTAAATATTTTTTTAAATTTTTTATTTGGGATAATGTCAGTTGGGACAGTTCATCCTAGCCCCAAACTAAGCCAAGCTTGTACTATGGGTACCAGGCGACGATATACATACTTATATAGATAGATAAATACTTAAACACGTATAGTAGAAAACATCCATGACTCAGAAACAAATATTCGTGCTCATCACACAAATATTTGCACTTACTGGGATTCGAACCCAGGACCACCAGCTTCGTAGGCAGGAGCACTACCAACTAGGCTACGGTGACCGTCGAATTATATACGGTTTTTTTATAGACAATGCCTGCACTAGGAACATAATCCCTGTGTCGCGGGGTACTTTACAAACATATAATAGACGAACACAAAATACATAAATTTTTAAACCTAATTAAATCTTGCACAATTCCACTCAGTTACAGTAGTTTAAAGTTCTAATAAACATATCCCTCCCTGCCTCTTAAACTACATTGTCCTACTAAACTCTCCTGCTCTACAACAAGCAGACAGTGCATCCGACTATTGGCTACAATGTAACCAGCCATAAAAACGCCTCCTCAATGCAATGGACCACTACATCTATGTCTCCAGCATCATAACATGTCACATATTATATTAGATTTATGTTGTGTATAGTGACATTATTGGCACGTGTATCACCAATGTCTTGGGGTACTACAATGTTTCGAGGTATATTAGGTGCTTTAATAAATGGGTTAATAATAGCTTTAAGTGCGAGACTATTAGCACATTTAGTGATGAATGCATTTACTGTTCGAATGGCAACGTTAGAATTTCCGTAGTGAATATTTCATTATAGTTCTATATATAAGTCAAATTACGTCCACTGCTGGACAATAGCCTCCCCAAAGAATGGGGGGATATGCTATAATAGCTACGCTTGACAGACGGGTTGGCAATCGCAGTTTGATGGCCACAGTTCACAGAAATCGTTGCTGCCCTTTATCTGGTAGGTATTTATTCGGACTATTTCTTTCCCCCCTCGGGATGAGATGGGGTGATGATATTCTATGCTCTCACCACACAGCAGCATTCATGATAGTTCATTTTTAGTTAGTTCATTTATTGGTTACAGGTCAAAGGATTATGGAAGTACACATTCCAACAATTAAAATGTGTGAATCCATTAAAGTCGACAGACAGTGCATAACAGTATTATTATATTTATCAGTGGCAACTAAATATAATAATTATTATAATAAATAGCGTAGGCGCTATTTATTAGTTATAATAATTATTATATTTAGTTGGCGTAGGCGCCTAAACGACAAAAATAGTTTACATTTTAATTCTTAAAAACTGAACAAAAGTATAAAATTACCATTGGATAATCCGGTTTTAGTCTTTTTGTGAACCAGTTGAGACTTGGTGCAGCCACTATATCTATTAGTAGTAGGTATACATATGTAGTACATCAGTTAGCTGGTTTCCATAGTACAAGCTCTGCTTAGTTTGGCATCAGATAGCCGTGTGTAAATAATTTCCCACGATATAATATTACATAAAATTATTTCATTCCCATTCTTCTATTTTGTACTCGTAGATCATCATTACATCAGTAACTCCCTCTATTCTCATGTTTTAACTATAAGTTAAATATTTATATTAAATCCTATGACCTATCTATAACCATTATAAAATATTCTTGCGTCAACTCATACAGAGGTTGTAGTATACCTATCCTGTGTGAATGGGACAACCGGAAGGGGAAGACCTCGTAGAATATTATCTGACCAAATCGAAGACATTCTCAAGAAAGTCCAGGTCAGAAGTACCCTAAACCGGCGAGCATGTATGAAGAATATAATGACATTAAACGAGGCAAAAGATGTGTGCAAAGATCGTGACAAATGGAAATCCGTTGTCTCTGCCTACCCCTCTGAAAAACAGGCGTGTGACTAGGTATGTAAATAATCATTTTAAAAAGATGTGACAGCTTAGGTAGAGACTACACTGTTAGTTTTAGCCAAAGTATTGTCTTTTAAAAATGTTCAGAGAGGTACATAGACTTTTTATTTAAGCTGCAGACACACGCGAGGTGTCGCCACGCGGTCGTAACACCTCGTAAACGAGCGAATTGAGCTTTATTGATACTTTAGTACCTCGTTCCCGCGGAAGCACCTTGCAATGAATATTTGTTTGCTACGAAGGGATTGGAGCCAATTTGCTAGTGCAATTTTGTTTTATAAAAGAACTTAGCATTTGGAATTGGTATGTTTTCGATTTTAAAATAAAAATAATGATTTTTATACAGCACTTCGGTATCCACTTATATGTACAGACGTCAGCACATCCAGCTACCCCAATCCATCAAATTTCTTTTATAGATTTTCAACTTTATCAAATAAACATAAGGTTCACTTTCAATTGGGGAATTTTGTCAAAACGGGGTAGATTGATGTGCTGGCGTCTGTATAATTCACAGATGAATCATAATATAGAGGATGAAATTACTAAGTACAAATAAATAATTGAAATATCTCTACTTTCTTTTTCGTACAACCTGTACTTATATTGTAGAATGTAGTTATTCATATTTTAGTAGTTATATGGATGTCATGTCCGTTATGTGAAGCTTTTTATTCTAACTTTTTTATTTAGTAATTTTTTTTGTATGTCTTTTAAACTTGCTTTTTCTTATATTCAAATTTGTAGTTCACCTACCATATTTTATCAGCATCACCACACTGCAAAGGTTGACTGGTAGAAAATGCCTGTAGCATTAAGTCCGCCGCTGTACATTTATGGGCAAGAAGTTTTTAAATAAATATGTAGAGATTTCTAAAATACTGCACTTATAGCTGCTCTTTAAGGTCAAACGAAAGTAGGTACCCTCGCCATCTTGCTCCGGAAGGAGGCCTAGCGGGATCGGGAACGAGCCGATCCAGCTCGTAGACGCAGGAGGCGTCGGGGCGGCGGTGGCAGTTGGTAGCCCAACTCCCCTCGGGACTGCGCAGTGCAAGCAGCTCCGGGAAGACAGCGATCTGTTTGTGGCATAGTCGCTGTGCCAGACTGGCAGGAGTTGGCTATAGGAGAGGGCAATCCCGATCCCTCCTAGAGTAGTTGTCCCGACCATCTGGGACATGGCGCAAAAGGGAGGCACTGGAGCAGCATACCCGTATTCCCGGGGCACCTCCAATCAGGCGGCAAGAGAAGTCCACGGCAGGTTACGTTTAGTCGGTGCGAGTTCGACATACACACACACACTGTTTGCGGGTGGCATTCGTGGCATTCCCACTGCCGTATCAAAAAAAAAAGTTACCCCAACCAATAGTGCATCACCGATAGTAGCCCTATCAGTCCACATAGGCGAGTCCTAGCACATACATCCAAGATAAAGCCACTGTAAATGGTTCTAAGAGTATCAAAAGAGATTCCCCACGTAGCCATTGATATTCTTCTACAAGCAAAACAAATTATGAATTCAAGAAAGTTTTACAAATAGTCTTTTATCACACTAAACTTTTGCCGTAAACGCAATTTTGTGTATAAATTACTTATTGCCACCATAACATAATTAAAAATAACATTATAAAAAAAATTTAACGATATATCTCTGTGTAATATCATCATCATCATCACATCAGCCGAAAGACGTTCACCGCTGGACAAAGGCCTGTCTAATATAGTTGAACAATTTTATAATGTACCATACAACCCTGTTCCTACAGGCAAATGGATTTTCATTCAATCATGCATTTATAAACGTATACACATCGTACCTAAACTCATGTAAACAATAGCGATATATAGCACGCATCACCCGATAATTCGATTATATTTTCAATTTTATAAAACAGCGTCAAGTATCATGAGAAGCCATAATATTAATCAGTAGGGTAACAAGATTTCAAGCACGTAATCGGATGGTCTCAGCAGGGCGCGGGACACTTTATTAGATTGTCGCCCCAACCTGCCAGCAGTAACGGACGATGGAAAAATAAAATTCGTGAATTTCGGTGCCAAATGTGGTGTGTTGAGAATCATATTTTGTTACGGAAAAATGAGTTAGAAATGGGTCGACATCGTTAAAATAACAATCTTATTGAATGAAATATGTGAGTGACATAAACCACTCCTGCGGAAGTACAATTGTATACTTTCTGTGTCTAAGTACATTAAATAAATTACAAAGTGCATAGACTGTTATAAACCGATTTCTGTTGCATGCATAATTTATCTTTATTAACAATAGAGACATAATAATAATAAACCCCGCCGCTGGTGTAACTATACTTTTTTCATATTTATTTATATATTATTGTTTTTTTTTCTATCAATTTATAAATATGTTAAAAATAAGAAAAATAAATAAATAATTTGGAATAATAATAATATTTTTTATTTATCCAAAAAACATACAGAGTTTGAAATACAAATTAATATTTTGTTTGGAAATATATTCATTTTTTATGGTGCAAAATCTGTACAAGAATAATCTAAACCTCTTAAACTAGGGTATACCTGTATTATAATAGGTAGTTTGCGGTCAATTATCAACAAAAACAAAGACTTATATTTAATACTTATATCTCAAGTGGACTGTGTCATCCTACTGTATGGTATATAGGAGTAGAATTTTGTAACATTAAAATTTTGTACATTCACCTGTTTCAATATGTAGTACTGTATCGCGTAAATCAGGTGGTTTAAGTTTATCACTTTGCAACGGGTAGTTCTAGTTTCTACTCCTATAACGATTATTACAGATGATCTTCGGACTCACGGGTTTTATGGCTGTCCAAGACATGGAAGGTAGTCCTTTAAACAACCAGACCCAATCAAAAAAGATAAGTTTTTACAAAATAGTGCTCAAATCGTGAATCGTGAAAGCGTGCAAGGTACTCGTACGTGAACGAGAGTAAGAAATAGTATTCCATGAAAATGTTTAAATAGTTGACCGTAGTAGCCATATTTTTTTAAAATTGATAATACACTCTTTATAATCAATTTAAAAAACTGTATTCACACACGGCCATCTGATCTCAAACTAAGCAGATACTCTGAAACCAGATAAATGGTATAGTACATGTACCAATTTTCTTTTGTAAATACATACTTATAAAGATAATTACACCCACACACAGGACAAACAGAGATATTCACGCACATAAAAATCCTGGGTAGGAATTGAACCCACGATCTGCGATCTCCCAACCACGCCTATCACCCACAAACGAATATTTTGTAGTGTTAAGGTATATTTTGTTAATATAAGTGAATGTGGTTTCCACTTGTCAGTGCCATTGTTACTGGCCACTGGAGTGTAGAAGTTTATGATAATACATATGACATTACTCACACGATGCCGACACCTTCAGCATCCCAGATGAGCTCGTGCAACTTAGCTGGGTAGAACTTAATGGTAGGAACATTTAAGAGATGTAGAATAACGTTTCTTTTGCATAGTACAGACGCCAGCACATCCAGCTATCCCAATCTGTCAAATTTCTTTTATAGATTTTCAACTTTCTCAGCAAAGCATAAGGTTCACTTTCAATTGGGGAATTTTGACAGATTGGGGTAGTTTGATGTGCTGGCGTCTGTACATCAGTAAGTAAGTGCGTCGTAGGTTATGGTAACTACTGACCATCAGGTGGGTCATATGCTGACTCAGCTGTATAAACAAACTATATCCTTCTAAGTTCGTGATCACTCTCGTGAATAAATAAAGATATAAAATAAAGAATGTTAATGTAAGTGAATGTGGTTTCGACTTGTAAGTGAAATTTTTACTAATTAAGGGTTATGTAAAAATATTATAAATATATAATATTTAAAATGTCATATAAAAAAATAATTATCATGACGTTGACCAGTCTTAACGATGATGAGCTATCTGTGCGGGCTCCAATACGTATTTTTATTTCAAAAGTAGTTTAATCTATATCAATTTCAGTTATCTTTAGTGCGAATCCTTTTTCAGTGAAAAAATAATAGCTCTTTTTCTAGTTGGGTGTAAGGGCCTAAGCATCCACATGTTTATACAATATAATTTAATTGAACAAAACGGTAATACTTCCCATTTTTATTGTAGTCGGTTCCCAGTTCCACCTGTGCAGCTAGGTTACAGAATTAATCGAGTAACTGTCATCTGACCTCGACACCTATAGTGAACCAGTAACCAAGATGGTTAGAGCAGGTGTCAGATCTTTTTAAGATACTTGTAACTTATACAAAACCAACTGGACCTCGTTTCTACTCAAAGATTTTTCGTTGAGTAATTGAACCCGTGACCTCTCTCTCAAAAGCCCCACTGGGCAGCTTATACGTAGAGGTTGTCTAATCAAAACTGTTATTGAAGGATAGATATATTTCATTCTCTTAATAGTCTGTCAATCTAAAATAAACAAAACAGCAGCCAAATTAACTTAATCAAATTGTTCACAACGGTCGCCGTCCTCTCATCTATTCAGACACAATATCATTTGAACGTCATCGCACATCCATAGACAATAATATGATGAGAGCAGTGACGTATGCGCTAGGGTGGCAAAGCAACTAACTTTCAAAAGACTTGGTTGACACGCGTAGGTTGCCAGTATGACTACATGCAGTGACGTATGCGCTGGGGTGACAAAGCCACCAATTTTAACCGGATTGGCAAAACCGTTGCAATAGTAAAAGTTCACAAAAACTCGCCCTCACCTTTTCGTTCCCCTCCCCTCTCCACCTACAATAAATTACTCTCCCAATGATTTTTAGTCCGTGTGACACATTTGTATGATTTATAACACGTGCGAACAATGTAACCGGTTACGGTTTAAATGTGTATTGAGGGTGTAACTGAAAAGCTCGTTGTTTTCAATGTACGAGAAGTAATTATTATTTCAACATATGGGTTTATTTTGTAAGTGCTTATTTGTATGGCACATTTTAAAAATAAGTATGGTAAGTTTAAAATAGAGAAAATTTACGCTACGTAGATAAGATAAGAATTTTTACGTACGTAATAAATCCATGTATCGTAGTGACTTTACAAATATGCAATTCATAAACGAAAAGTTGATGTACAATATAGATATAGCATTTTTTTCAGTAAACCATCATTTCAGCCGGAAAACCTTCTACTGTTGGACGAAGACAAAGGCAAGTCTTGCTTTGTCCGATTGCAGCGGCTTCTTACTACTCTTTCGTCGGTCTAATTTGTAGGAGGCCTACCTACGCTTCGTCTTCCGGTTCGTGGTGGCCACTCAGGGAATTTTCTGCGACTTTCTATGAATTAAATGTTCTGCCCACTCTCATTTTAGTTTACCAATTCTTCGGGCTATGTTAATTTGGTTCGCCTCCGAATTGTGTCATATTTCTTGGATCACGCAGGTACCTCCAAGCATTGACTTCTCGATTGCGTTTTGGGTGACCTTGAGCCTTCTTATAAGGCCCTTAGTAAACGGTCACGTCTCTGTTCCATTCTTTTCGTCATCGCAGACAAAAAAAAAATATGAATATATGTACAATAAACTAATATTAACATTGTTATGTATAGGCATACGTAGCATGTTTCTTTATACTAAATAACACAGGAATCAAGGTAATAAATATAAATTACTATTAACTGTAAAAATCCTGCTCTAACTTGACAAAACCTGTAACTTTTAGGCCTGTAACTGGTCAGTTTGGGGATGACTTTTATATCTTAGCAGTATAATCCATCCGCCAGGAAGTGTCGGACTTGATATCGACATTAAAAAACTATATATAGATAATTATTGACTGTATAAGATTCAGGGTGTAATTCGTTGAGATGTGAGCACGTGAATCGTTAGTAACAGTTATCATGGGAACATCTTTGACCATCGTTTAAGTAATCAAATGCCTAATTAAAACTGGTACTAAAACTCATTATTATTTAAAGCTTGAATTCCACCGGAAACCAAAGACCGCTCAGTGTCATTTCATTGTGTGTCACCGTTGATTCTGGCTTACAAGAGTTGCAGTGGTGGGTAAGAGGGAGGGATTAGTCCCGAAAAAACAAAGAAAATAACAAATACGTAACACTGCACATAGAATTGGTGTCAACCCTAAAAGAAATGAGAAAATGGTTAGGAATAAAATTAACCATTCCAATTTAAGTAGCTTGCAGATGAACTATATTATTCCTTTAAGTGAAAAGTGAAACCTATAAATTAATAAACAGGTATACAAATAGTTATAGGAGTTACAAATACAATCTTTATGTTGAAGGTTAATAAGTATAGAGTTAATGTAATTCGTATCTGAACGTATATGAAATCTGGGCCAGATACAAAGTAAATGCGATAAGCATAATATGTTGAGTATTATGACTTAGAGATATCTGCTCAAGTAATTTATATAATTCTGAACAGCGAATTGTTTATATCATATTTCTCTAGAAACTAAATTCACTTAAAGCTCCACTTAATCTTACAAATAAATCTAGTAAGAAAGCATGATTTCGAATCATAAACATTCTGATTTACGTACTTAAATATGTCGAAAACAGAAGCATTGATATTTATACCGTCGGTGAAAAACAAGTATAGGCCTCGATTGAAAACAAGAACATTTTTTTCCTCAACAGATAAGAAATCATCATTACCGTCAAATGGCAGGGGATTCCGAAATCCATTCCCATCATTACTCTCGCGACATTGACTGCTCAGCACGCATCGCCAATAAAAACACGTCGAGACCTCCTGCTAGTATGTTTATTTTGTCACCGCTCCCTACTGCAAATCCGTACCCTTTGCCAAGGTATTATAATTAAGCTCATTTGTTATTTGTGCAGCACAGTGGACGGTGCGGCGCGCAGGCGCGATAAGCCCGCCTTTATAGGTGCGTCATTAAAGCTAGTTTTTTGATGCGCACGCGACTCCAGCCCGCATTATCTTTTTATCGTTGCACCCCATGTGCATGGATTAACGTGCGTGACAGGGATTGTAAACTTTTGGGATCATTTTGTTTGTATTTGCCTCCTATATATTATGTATGAAAAAATGTTTAAATATCCAGAGTTAAAAATATATTTATCTAAAACTTGTTTATTACCCCAATGTTAAATTATTAAGTTAGGTACTAAATGCAATGCACTTAATAAATAATGTATTTCCTGAGATAGATGGCCTCCAAAATATTTTTGCTTTTCTAAGCCATTGCAAGCATGCAAAACCAACACGTTGACAATCTTTTTCTCTCCCGGTGACATTTATCACACTCAAAGCAACTTTAACGAATGTTTCCGTAAAACTTTTATTTTATAGTGAGATAAAGGGTAAGCTCGATGAATTTACTTATTAATTTATTTAGAAAGCATAATAAAGCGGTGGCATTCCGCCTCCAAGACTACAGCTGCACAGAGTGCATGCAGGGCCAGTGGAAAAAATGTACGTATGTTTATTCAATTGTACTTAATATATTTTAAGGTTATATTTGTGCGAGCTACTCATTTTCCTATTCATCATCATCATCATCATCATCATATCAGCCGAAAGACGTCCACTGCTGGACAAAGGCCTCCCCCAAAGATCTCCACAATTGCCGGTCTTGCGCTATTCGCATCTATTACATAAAAAAAAATCTTGAATTAATTTTAAGGTAAATCATAGGTGACGTTATAAAAAGTAGTGTTACTGATGTTTTTGCATATGAAACCGAAAACCAGCAAAACATTATTATGTCCAAATCCCTATCTAACTTCAAAACAATAATTGTGATTTTAAGCACGAAAAAAATCTGAACATCAGTGCATCACCTCTGGCTATAGGTGAACAAAAGCGCGTACGCGTGTCACCCGTGTGTCACCGAACAAATATTGCATTACCCCTCCCCCCACGTACCTCATTTCCCCTGTCATCCCCTCACCTCATTGTACGCCACGCGCTGCCACGTGAGAGTCCATTGTTTTGTCCCCCAGGACCCTCGCGGCTTGGACACCCTACTTGCTAATCCCACGGAAATTGCTACGTAAGTGGCACTGATTTTTTTGGTTATTTTTAGCTGAGAAAGAAAGTTTGACTTATTTAATGAATTTGCTTAAATGGCCATCGTCAGAGTCGTCGACTTGATAAATTGCGCTTATATGGTTGATGCACGTGATGAACTTCAAGATAGCAATGGTAATGTGATTGAGCGGCAAAAATATATTACTAAAACATAGAAGGCTAGACTTGATGCCATGATGTAGTAACAAATAAAACATGGAGAAGAAAGAATTGGCCATTTAATCTTGAATATTTTTTGTGGGTACTTTGAAACTTATCTTTTCGTTATATTTAGTTGACAAAGGGGGTATCATATAACCAGCTTCAACGGCCTGTATACGTCTGGTAAAGTAATGCATCTTGGCGAGTCTATTTATGTGTAGTTAGTTAGTTGGGCGCATTTGATTTCCTCCCTTTGTTCCTTGCACTTAACCTCTTGATTTTTATTTTATTTTATAAGTTCGTTTTTCCATACATTAGCTAAAAGTTATATTATTAGTATCCAGGTACTTAGAAGTTGCAACTGCGAGCTGTACTTACACATCAATTGTCCGTGAGTTATTTTAGTTCCATCATAAAACCAGCGCTGCAATAGTTAACGTTGCAGCTTATGCTGAGATGGGACCAATTCGGACTTGCACAGATAACAATTAAGGACTTCTGTTTCTGTACCTATTTTTATTATTATCTGTGTCAGTTAACTCAATAAATTTATGTTCTTCTTTTTCTTGATTGAGCCATTCATCGTGACCTTATTTGGCTCATTATGTCAGGATAATTTCGTCTACTGTTGGACAAAGGCCTCCCCAAAAGATTTCCACAATGGAGTTGTATGTTCATCTTCTTCTTAGCGTTTTGATAGCAAAGTCGTTAAATTTTTGTGGTCCAGAACAAGGGCCACACTGATTGCCCTGCTTCTGGCATTCCTAAGATCCTGCCTCTAACAGCGTGCCCAGCCTGTCTTGACACATGTTCATTATGGCAAGGTAGGCTGGGCACGCTGTGGTGGATACTGCCCATTCTAATCTACGGCGCACAAACGTAGCTCCTGAATAACAATCCGAAGTCCAAATAAAAGATTTTGCAAAGGGATACGGAGCTAGCATAATAAGTGTGAGACGCAGTGGAGGAATCCGAAACACCACACTCTAAAACTCGAATAGCTGATGGTGGCAAATAGAACGCCAGACCGAAGTGCTCCTGGGTTGGACATGCTTTAAGATATTACCCATACAGAAGAACGCAGATCACCACCAATTGGATTCCTCACAATGGCCAAGGTCGACGTGGAAGGCACAAAAGATGGACACGAGAGTGGTCACGAACTTAGACGAATACAGTTTATTTAAACAGCTGAGTCACCATATAAGCATATGACCCACATGATGGTCAGTAGTTACCATAGCCTATAACGCTTACTGATGTACTACGTAAAGAAAAGAAATATTATGCTCCATCCCTTAAATGTTGCTTCCATTTAGCTCTACCCAGTTAGGTTGCCAGAGCCCATCTGGAAGAAATCTTTCACCATCGTTCACATGTGATTATGAGACAATGATGGTGTAAGATAATTGAAAATCGGCTAGTACAGGCCATCTCACTGGAAACTAGCCAACTACCCAGAATGTGCACCAGCGTGGTTGTTTTCACAGATGCACTCACTAACTCTTGAAACTCAAGGGGATGGTTATCCGACACGACAGAGGAGGGATATGGCGCACGACCGAGAGGTTTACGTTCTTTCACACCGCAAACTTGCAGACGGCCGACTGATACTGGAGTTTTTCTTGCCAGATTTAACTCAAAACAATTTTTAGCCCCACCGCTGATTGGAGACCAAGACCTCCTCAATTTCAATTTATTTTTTGCTTTCATGGGTTTTACATAGGTATTTTAGGTAATAATACAGCACCAAACATGGACCCTGTAAGGGCACTGCAACAATATAATATACAAATAAATGTTTTTCCTCTTCAGTGTCATACGCATCATTAGGCCAGCGAAGTGACCAATCACAATATTACCCAACTAAAAACTCAAAATAGTAATAAGAATTCCTCCAAAGTCCAGCGAAAATAACTTTCAATTAGAAAACAAAGGGCTTAGGGCGGCTATCTCACCCATCGTATGCGGGCAAGGAAATTATTAATTTGGACCTATTAACGTTACCTACACCAATTGAGGACAAAAAGGTCCCCTCGTACCTTTGAATACCTTTTTAATAAATGGGGATATGGTAAGCTGTTGGGTTATGTCTTTGACATTGAATAATGACGTTCGCTCTAAAGATTATGTCGTAGTTTTCTATAGTTTTGAATATTCGCTACTAATAGGTAAAAGGTTTATCTAGTAGGAGGGATATTAATGACCATGCATACATATTTGAGAAGATTTTCTCAAGTCGAAAGTCTTCAGCCAGTGTGTTTTGCCAGTGATGACTTACAGAACAGAGACATGGTCGCTCACTACGGGCCTTATTAGAAGGCCGAAGGTCACCCAAAGAGCAATGGAGAGGGCTATGCTCGGAGTTTCCCTGCGAGGTCAAATCAGACATTTCCAAACCCGCAGGCGAACCAAAGTCACCGACATAGCCCGAAGAATTGCAAAACTGAAGTGGCAGTGGACGGGGCACATAGCTCGTAGAACCGACGGCCATTGGGGCAGAAAGGTTCTCGAGTGGCGACTAGGAACCGAAAGACGCAGCGTGGGCAGGCCCCCTACAAGATGGACCGATGATCTTGTGCGAGTCGCTGGAAGCTGTTGGATTCGAAAAGCGCAAGACAGGCAATTGTGGAGATCTTTGGGGGAGGCCTTTGTCCAGCAGTGGACGTTTTTTGGCTGATATGATTATGATGATACGTATTTGACTGACCTGTTGCTCTAGTGGTAAGTGACCCTGACTGCTAAGCTAACGATTGTGTGGGTTCAATCCCCACCCAGAACAAATCTTTGTGTGACGATCAAGATTTTCTTGTTCTGTGTCTGAGTGTAATTTACCTAAGATATATATGTAGGTATTTAGAAATATATGAGTGTATTTATCAGATGTCTGAATGACATAGTACAGGCCTAGTTCTGGCCTGCCTAGTTTGGGATCCGATGGTAGTGCCCAATCCCAAGATCTATCTACTGTTGTAAACAAACGCACACTTTCGAAATTATATATAGATTGCCAAAAGTATTACAGATTAATTTAAAAATATATGCTCCCTTTTCTTCACCTATCTCTTTCTGTTCTATCAAGAATTTTATTTTTGCACCATCTCTTTTGTTATCTCTGCAATTATTTACTGCCAATTTTGTATTAAGAATTTTCTACGTCCTTTTCATCAAATATCCTTTGTTTATTGTTCTATAATTAGCTAGAACGATCTCGAACTACGAAACTAACAAAACCTTTACTAGTACCTACTGGTTACTTTTTTTTTGAGAGAATTGACAGCTTACTAAACTTTGAGCTATTCCCCCTACAGTAAAACTAAAGCCAGTCTCAATCTAAAACAATAAAGTTCCTCAACCAGTATGTATTGAATCAGCCACCAACCACTTAAAAATAGCCGTTACTACATATATATCACCTCAAAATCAACGGCATAAGGGTCCAATTGTTACCTTTTGATGTAGTAAAATGCTTAAAACTATCTCGGCCGTTTCATGCGGGCTCTTTATGAGTCGGTCTGCGGGCGACACCTTTACAGAGTGCTTTATTTAATTTTCACTACGTTTTAAGTTACACGTCCACAAAGGGATTTTAAGGGATAACTATTTTAGTTTCGGGCTGTTGTAGGATGTTAAACATGTGGGGAATTACGGAAGAATTGGGAATTTGCGGCTGGCAATTAGTAGGTAGTTGGTGACCATTTAATTTAAGTTTGTGATTACATGATAGATGTTCTTTCTTGTATAGCTAAATTACAATCTTACATCCTACAAATATTATAAATGCGAAAGTTTGTGATAATAAATGTTTGTTACTGTTTCAGGCAAAAATTAAAGAACGTATCTTGTGAAAGATTACAGTAATATAGCTTATACATCCAAATAACACATAGGCTATAATTTATAAAGCTCAATGCGGGTGAAACCGAGAGGCAAACTTGTAAACAATAATGTACTAAAGGCAGTCTTGAGTACTTGTACAATTACATATAAATGCTATAAAATAATTTTATGCTCATTATTAAAATGTGCTTCTGTTATCTTCTGAGACTAATATTCCAAAATATTCATCACAAGATATAAATAAATAATAAACTAGTTTTTCTATTTCTTTTGGTGAGTATAAAATATATAAAAGTAAAAACTTGTTCGAAATATTTTGGAATATCAATCTCTATAAATTACTGATTCGTATTAGTCGAAACTGCCAACGTAATTTTATATCCTACAAAACATAGGTATCTGCTGGCTAAATTCTGGGCTTTAACGCTATTTACAATTAACATACAACCTTAGTTGTATGTATCGCCACGCTTGGCAGATGGGTTGGCGATAGGACTGATGGTCATAGTACCCAGGGTTCAGCAGAATCTAAGGTCTGTGATATGTCTCCATTGTACAGTCAAAGCTGTACCGGTAGAAATGCCTTGACTTTGACGACGTCTCTAATTCATAGCTCAGTTAGGATGATTTTCGTGAAGCAAATAAAAAATCACTGACGTGGCAACGAGTGTACAATCCTTCATGGAAATCATCTTAAATGATTGCGCAATAAAACCTACATTATAAGAAACAATTGTCCAATAACCGTTCTGTCAACTCAAGCGGCTGCATCCTACAGCACCTACAGGTACCGAGGATACCTCAACTACCTCAATTGATACATTTGGGTCACACACTACTAGTAGACGTAAAAGTAGCGTCAGTAAAGACTTAATTTGGAATTATACGGCCTTTTGACTTTTTAAGCATACTTTACTTGTCCAAAAGAGGCAAAAGAACCATCTTCGCAGCTGAGTAATTTTATTTCACTCAGTAAAAATTATGTCAATTTGATATTTTTTAATTTATTTTGAAGTTTGAATTTTTAGATAAGATCAATTTTATGACGCAATATACGAATAGTATTCTAGTACTTAACTTTATTTCCCGACCATTTCATTTTGTGCATAAGCATATTGTTTGTAGAGATTATGTCCTTGCAAACATTTATAAAAAGGCGTACCTATACCGAACAGCCGCAAACAAACATCAGGTAAAGGAATCAGTTGGTCTCATTTTATTTCTTTATCGTTCGATTGCTGAATAAGAAAATTGAAATACATTCAGTTTTAGAGAAGGAAATATGACTATACAAACTCTCGATCTTGTTTTTTTTTATACGGAGTATTCATAGAGAAACGAGACAGCCATAAAAGTTTAGAAGTTAAATATTGACTGGCTGACCTAGTGGTTAGTGCCTCTGACTGGTAAGCTAGAGGACGTCTGTTCGATCCCCATCCAGGACAAATCTTTGTATGATCACCACGATTATTATCACGATATATAGAAGTACTACCAGTGCCCTCCCGTTTTACCCGCGTTAAACTTTATAAATTATAGCCTGTTTTAATCCAGGGTGTCGCTAACTCAATACCAAATTTTATTAAAATCGCTACAGCCGTTTAGACGTGAAGAAGTAACAAACATACACACTCACACACTCACAAACTTTTAGTGTGATTTATCAGTTGTCTGATGACCATAGTACAAGTTCTGCCTAGTTTGAGATCATATGGCAGTGTGTTAGTTATCCCAACATATTTATTATTTATTTCATCTCATACTATAAAATTTGTATGAAAAGTTTATCAGTTTTGGAATAGTTCTCAATCGGTGAAACAAACTGTTTATTTGTCAGTTTGGCCCCAAAATCAAATTAAAAAGAAATACTATTATTTCTTTGTTATGCGCAGATATCATATAAATAGAGCTGAAGATATTTCGCTTACGGCCAGTACGAGTCTTTTAATCCACTTGATACATTTTTATTACAGGCAGTAACTCCCGTACCTGGCAGCACCTAAACTTTCTCAATTGCTTGACATGTGGGTCATGAGAACAAAAAAAGGCATGGGGCAGAATTTCGAAATTTTTCAATTGTTTATAAATTTCATCTTTAATCACAATCCAAAACTGGTTGTAATTACAAGCAGGCTTGGATCTTCACTTCTTGGAATTGTATATATTTTCATTGAACCTGTGCCTAAAAATACCTTTATTAAGTAAGCGACTGAAACTTAATTTTAGTTGTTCCATGCTTAAGGATAGTATAGAGAAACCTAATTTTTATAAACGTGATAATTAACGTATTTGACATTAAAATAATAAGTTCATGTCACTTTTAAAATGAATTGTATAAATTTAAGTGCGGATGGGAATCGAACCCACGATCCACGGGGTATCCGACACCATGTACGTTAAACGCGCCGCCACCGCACCGTGGTTCTCAGACTCGAATGTATACCATCCATTCGATATTTTAATAATGTACTTAAGACGCTTTTAAACTACGACGCTAAAATAATAACTTACTTTTTCTAACCAATTTATAAAAGTCAATGCATTAAAACTGAGCACGATAAATTGGGTCTGTTAATTTATCTAACGCTTTACGTTAGATAAATTAACACGCGCAATTAATATATCCAATACGTATTTTGATTGAGAGAGCAAATCAACTGATGACAAAATATTTAGCCTCAATTCGTCTCTACTCCTGTTTGCGCGCACACGTGAATCCTATTAACTAAATTGTAGGTTGAGTCACAGGCCACCTGGCGGGCGATCACCTTAAATGTGATCAATTGACGCTCATTCAAGTACTTTAGTTATTTAGAGATGATTGGGATGTTTGATCACGGGGAGCTCTATTCATTTAGTCGAGAGGTATTTACTTACTTATTTATTGTATTGTTGAAGTTATTTTGCATGCTTTTAAACGTTAGTAGTTTAACGCACTTAGAAAATAATTATGCAATTCTTGTAAATTTTAGATTCAAAATATTCTTTACAAGTTGTGCTCCGCGACTTAACCCGCGATAAACTTTATAAATTGTATTAATTGGATGTATAAGCTTATATATTGGATTATAAATAATCATCAAAATTCGTTCGGTAGTATTTGCGTGAAGGAGTAGCAAACATCCATCAGTCATCCAACAGTGGACACAACTTCAGTGTGGAAATCTTTTGAGGAGGCTACCGCTGGAGATTTTCTCCAGCGATGGACGTTATTAGGGTGACAATATTGTAATTTATTCGACATGCTAATTTGGTTTACTAATATATTCTTAGTTTGCAAAGACGGCGCATCGCGGATTAAAATAAAATTTTGCCCCATTCTTTACCTTCCTAACAAACTTCTGCTACTAAGAAAATTATTTTACACATACATAGTTCGTGCCCCATTACCAAGTTCGTCGAAATAAGTATGGTATCACTAGATCCCATCAAAAATGGTCAATTACTTCAGTCCAGAGGTCAAACCCATATTGCTGCACAAAAACTTAAAACAATAATTTGGCGCAATCAACTGACCAGTTATCAGTCCATCGGCGAGGGCCCGCATCACCGCGCAAGTGGGGCCAATGAGGGCTACCGCCCAGTCCGTAATAATTATACACAAATTATAACATTTTTAAGTGCTATAATAAAAATAATGTCCTCTTGGTCGATTTTCGGCCAGCCTAAATGGAGACTAGCAAAATGTCACGATCTGATGAGGTAGGCCAGATATCTTCACGTAGTTTTTAAGACACGGAGGTGTATTACCACTATATATCCTCCCAAAATACAGGCAAATTAGCCTAGCTTGGGAATCAGTTTTCGACAACTTATGCAATAATTAAGTACCTATAAGGCTCTAAACATTGTACTGAAATGTAAGAATGTATGTATATTGGTGTCAATAAAACATTATCTATTATCAAAAATATTACTAACTAGCTGTGCCCCGCTGTTTTACCCGCGTTAAACTTTATAAATTATAATCTATGTGTCAATCCAGCGTGTCAGCTAACTCCATACCAAATTTTATTTAAATCTTTCCTGCCGTTTAGACGTGAAGAAGTAACAAACATACACTCACAAATTTTCAGCTTTTTAATATTAGTGTGATTATAGGCTACTACAAAAATATCCCATTTTTAGTATATTATTTTATTCTAGGTGTCCCCCACGGTTTTACCTGCGTATAATTTTATTAATTACAGCCTAGGTGTTTTTCGGATAAATAAGCTATAGGTATTAGTACAAAGTCTCATCAAAATCCGTCAAGTAGTTATTGCGTGAAAGATTAACAAACATACACACTCACAAACTTTCGCCTTTATAATATTAGTGTGATTATAAAATTGGCTTACGGCTCTCCTTATAAGTAACGATTACCTTGGCTTATGATGCCACTCACGCATCTCTGAGACTTCCCACAAACCCATGCTATCTTTCTTTATCGTATAGTCAGTGGTTATCTTTGTGTCCAAAGCTGTTCAAGTTGTTGTAGGACTCTGACATGAGTTAACGACAGTTCTTTAACAAATTAACAAAAACAACGAACAGCTTCACGTCCTCCCCGAAGCAAAGAGACGCTCAACAATTAAACAGTTTTGAGGGTCACTCATCTATAGACTGACCGCGTTCATAGGTGCTTTACTTCGCCGGTCAATTACGCACTGCTGAGCGCAACCGGCGATGATCTCTAGTGATCTTATTCACACCCAAGACTACAACATTAACATAGGCACTAGATGGATAGCGAACAGCGCAAGACAGGCAAGTATGGAGACCTTTGAGGGAGGCCTTGGTTCACTAGTCTTTCGGCTGATATGATGACGATAATCATATATTATCTGAACTGTAAGTTCTCCAATCAAGTTGTTCATAAAGACAAAAAACTTATCTTAATGAATTAAACGTACATTTAAATAATATTATAAAGAGAAGCCAGACCACTGACCTTTTACCCCTAGGGCGGCTTAACCTCAAGTATCGATCTCTACTAATATTCGTAACGCGCAAAACCTGTTAAACCCTTTTTTAGACCATTGCTTTCAATATCAACAAAAAAAGTACCTTTTAAAATATTTTGTCCTATAATAATATTAGCATTTCAATTTCGGACTACCCCTATATTAAAGCACAGAGTAGGGTTGTAACACCTGGCCGGGCATTGTTCTGCTAACGAGTATAGAGTTACGTGCGGTGATCGGGTCGATAGCAACCCTGGCAGACACATTAATATGTTATTATGGCTTCGGTTCGCGACTAAATTAAAGTGATTGTGTATTGGGATGAATAAGGTATCGCACGTTTAGCTCACCGTGGCCTTAACCGTTTGTTTACAGTAAAAAGTGTTCATGAACTCGAAATGTTATGCTTAAAAATGCTATATAAATAACTAAATATATTTTGGACCCCAAACACACTGCCATCTGATCCCAGACTAGGCAGAGCCTGTGCTGTGGTAACCAGAGAACTAATAAACAACATACTTATATATTTATCAATACATACAACATTACAACCAGACACTGAACACATAATCGTGCTCATCGCTCCAAGATTTTTCCCGGGTGGGATTCGAACCCACGACGTCTGGCTAAGCAATCAGTGGCACTAACCAGGCCAGTCATATATCGATGGTCTATTTTTGCCTTTAATGTTTCTTATATCTTAATATAGGTTACTATACACTTACGCCTTTTTTTTCAATGTTTGTTTATTGGATTTCACGCCGCCGCTTTGAAAGTATTTCTTATATTCTAGTTTTTTTTGAACACAACGCCCGCACTAGTGATATAAATCCCTGTTTTCTTTGAATTGTCCGATCTAAGTATTCTAGACGGTCACCGTAGCCTAGTTGGTAGTGCTCCTGCCTACGAAGCTGGTGGTCCTGGGTTCGAATCCCGGTAAGTGCAGATATTTGTGTGATGAGCACGAATATTTGTTTCTGAGTCATGGATGTTTTCTATGTATTTAAGTATTTATCTATCTATATAAGTATGTATATCGTCGCCTGGTACCCATAGTACAAGCTTTGCTTAGTTTGGGGCTAGGATGATCTGTGTGACATTGTCCCCAGATATTATTATTATTATTATTATAAGTATTGGCATTCCAGCCCTTGTTAGGCGTGTAGGTTTCGGTAAGATGGCGTTAAAGCGCCTTAAATGCGTTAAGAAATATCGAATGGATTGTATAAATTCGAAGTGTCAGTACCACGTGCGGTGGCGGAGCGGTTAACGCACAGGGGGCCGGATACCCCGTGGTCGTGGGTTCGATTCCCGCCCGCACAATCCCGGGTCGGGCCAAAAAGTGATTTTGTGACTTTTCTGTAAAAAGTAAAAATTCTCAGCATCAGCCCGGAGTCTGGGAGTTGGCGGTATTATACCCCCGTGCCTCGGAGAGCACTTAAAGCCGTCGGTCCTGTACCCGACCTCTTTCCGGTCATGTCGGCTAGGCGTCCCATCGGGTCATGAGAGTGATGGAATAGAAAGTGCTCCTGTGTTTGCGCACACACTTGAGCACTATAATATGTCCCACGCAGATGGCTAATCTCTGTTGAGACTGGCCGCCGTGGCCGAAATTCAGCTAGGAGGACATTATTATTATTATTATATCTGAGCGTCTCCGTGCTTCGGAGGGCACGTTAAGCTGTCGGTCCCGGTTGTAGTCATAAGACAACAGTCGTTAAGCCATGTCAGAGGCCTACTGGGCGGCTTAAACAACTCTGATCCATAAATAGTTGTTGTGATACTAGATGAAATTCGTGCCCGTCAATTTCAAATCTCATACAAAATTGTTTGCTTAAAAGGAATCTCCTAGAGATTGAAACTATATTAGAAGTTACCCAAGTAAAACTACTTGGTTTAATTTGATTATTTTGCAGAATTTTGGAAGCCATAAGCGCATATAGTTATTCTCCACTTCCCTCGCTACATGATAGTCATATATTCTCACTTCTCCCGCAAACACCGCCGTATCACAAAAGTATATTATTATCAAGATCAGGATGACTTGTGCTAACAAAACCGTTTCAATCATAGACAAGAGACGATGATTCTGTTTGTAAACATGTAGTCTATGGTTTTCTGTATGTATGTACGTAACCCCTAAAAGATACATCGCTTTACAGTTTAATTACAACTCACAAAACCATAATCCACAATCATAATCCGTTGACCCGTTACAAGTCAAACACGTTTATTAATCGCGGGCCTTCCTGGCCCGTGCAAACATGGCAGGGTTAAGTAATTAACGTGAGCTTGTTTTCGTATCGACAGCGATTGTTTGGTGGCGGTTTAGGGTTAGTGCATTAGATGGGTTCGCTTGTAGAGTTAGGAATTATCACATAGGAGGCTGAAAATAACTCTAGGATGATTTTGTAATACTTTGACAATTACAATGTCATATTACATTAAGAAATAAATAATTAAAAAAAAGACTCCTACTCAGTTTTCTGGCAGTGTTACTCAGTTGCTGCCACGGCATTCACTGCCTGATAAGGTATAAAAAAATTACGATGGTAACATTTTAAACAAATGTCACAATTTATAGGAAAATAATGTCAAGGGCTGTGCATTGTTTAAATATAAAATATAAAATTTAAAACATATGTGTCTCTTTCACAACACTCATTAAAAATACTGTACATAAAATTTCCAGAACTTTTAAAAAAAGCTCTGCACTTTTTAACTTTTTTATAAATGGTCGTTTAAAACGTTGTTTTAGTTCTGATCTATACCGTTGGTGGTTTGTTGGTTTTGTTCCTGAAGATATTATTATTATTAATAGATGTATATATGGAAATGTGTTAGTTGTCCCATGATATAGATATATAGATAACAATATCTGCACATATTGAGACAAGTAGGTACCTACACGTTGTGAGGGTAGAGGCAATCTCAATCTATTGTTTGCTCGTCAAACAGTAAATTCATCTCGGCCCCGCAGGTGAAACTAATAACTTTTACCGTACCCCTGTGTGCTTATCTACGTATTAGTTACCACCATATTTGTGTGGCAGACGATCAAAATTCATTGTACTCTAGTATGTGATTAATCTACATTGTTTACAATATTTTGTTTAATCCTTCTGCTCCTATTCACCTTAAGCAACTACTTATGTGAGTTCGTGAATGTATATTACGAAATTCAAGATTCTTAGGATCATCAGAGAATTTGACCATGTCTGTTTGTCCTGAGTCTGGGTGTAATATATACATATAATAAAATCGTTGGAATGTCAAAACTGTACATTGAATATTTTTTAAAAAGGATACTTAGGACGTGATCTGCAATCGATATCGAACCCAAAAATATAGTTTTTAGATATTTTGTCTGTTTGTCTGTATGTATGTCCGGGCTAAACTCGAAAAGTACCGCATGTAATTAATTAAAATTTTGCATGAATATTACTAGGAGTCGGGTCAACATATAGGCTACATATGATCACGCTATAACCTACGGGGGAGGAGCTGTGATCATTTATAAAGTTTAACGCTGGTAAAACCGCGGGCACAGCTAGTTATCTATATAGGTATGTATTTACAAAAGAAAAGTAGTATATGCAGTTATCTGGTTTCTGCTCTGCTTAGTTTGGGATCAGATAGCCGTGTGTAAAAGATTTCCCAAGATAAAAAAATAGAATTTATATACGCCTGTATACTGTACCGATGTGCATCATCTTAGTAACTTGTTTTTGCTAATCTTTACTGACCCTTTTTAATTTACTAGACCTAAAGATGTTTCTCCTCGCAACACAAGACATAGAGATAGACTTTTCATAAACTGTAAGCACACACAGCACTATTTAAAAAATGTCTCCTAGGCTATGTGCGTCAAAGCATTTAAAGCTTTGCCGCAATTTGTTAGAAATTTTCCGGCGGAAAAGTTCAAAAACCATCTGTGGCATTGATTTAATTGACTTATTCGTCTAAGTTTTTACATATTACAATAAAACATCACATGCTGTTCATCAGGCAAATTGATGAGTCTAACCTTATATAATGACCACCATTGTACACCATTTTAAGTGAAATAAAGTAATCTGAATCTGAAAAGACCAATTAACATTTCATTAAATTGAAATAGTTATTCTGTACACACGTAGTAAGACAATTTACCTTAAAAATATACCATGCATTTTTATGATACCTACATGAATTTAGCTAATTTTGAATTGCTTCGAAGTTAGCAGAGTAAAATGATGGTCCTTTCTATTCATAGTTGCCATCGACAATACCTTACAAACTCCCCATACCTTGTATCAACAAAATCTAATAACCTCAAGGTTTGTAGTACACTTACGTAAGAATTATTCATTACGGAGGGGAACAAGACATAACATTGCTTATGGAACATTGCACGTATCATGTTGTCCTATGAATTGCTTGTTTGATGGTGTTTACCTGAGCTCGGGATCGAGTGGATGGAGTGGATACTTGTTTATTTTGGATAATAAAAGTAGAACAAGCCTTCTACGAGCTAAGAGATAATTTTCGTAGGAATAATAGATAAACGCACTGAACGTATTCCAGCTGTTTAAAGTACGTTTTATATAACATAAATAGTGGACGTATCAGAAGCAGCTTAAAGGAGAAGGAAACTTCTGGGCCCAGCAGTTAACTACTTGAGATGTAGATTAAAAAAACCGTTATATTTTTCTAAAGGAAATCGCAAAATATGGTATCATGTTTCTATCTAGGAAGCGAGAAAACTTTAATTAAGTTATGAAACGAAATAATCGATAAAATAATGATGAATTGCTAGCAATCGATTAAGAATAAATCGGTAAAATCTCAGAATATGTTTGAAAATCGAGTGACAAGTGTTTTTTCGTGGAATCGATTCATAGCGAATCGTATTCCTTTAATTTTTCTTCGGGCAACACTTCTCTGGCTGACAGCCTTTACATGCTCTTTGACTGTCACTCGTTCGTTATCGTTCATTTTAAGTGCGCACGTATTTGCCATGTTTTATTTGCGGTTTTTTTCGACTGTAGTGACTGCCCGGGGCGTGGAGGATCCAGACGTGCCAGATCTTCGACATGTCACACTCTCCATGCATAAAACCATAACACAACCGAAGCCATTCAAAAATATTTTGTAAAAAAACTACAATGTTATAATATTATAACCTCACTTTTACTATACTTCATATAACTTGATTCCTGGATAGCCAAATTTCACGAAAATTTCAGTAAGGTCTTGTTATTATGTCCTCTCGCAAATAAGGCTAGCTTGATTCAGTTAACACCTGGACCCAGGAATGTATGGAGTCGTTTCCTTCTCCTTTGCCTATGAAACTTTACAAGATGTAGCACATCAACATAGAAAATAAACAAAACTGCACTGTTGTGCACTGCACTGGAGGTGTGGCGTAGCGGCTAAGACAGTCGCGTCGCCGCTTTGTGTCGCGGGTTTGTTTGTTTTTCCCCAACTGGTTTTCTTTAATTTTTCCAGTTTCAATAGCGGGATAAATAGCTGTTAAGTTGACTCCACGGTTTATGTTACGCCTTTTATGAACAATCAGCTCTAAAAGTAAGAGTACTGGTCCACCTTATATCTAAATCTTGTGTGGCATCTGATAACGTGTGCAATTTCCATTTATCTTTTCTTATATTGGACACAAGTATAGTATAAAAAATCGTCACTTTTTAGAATCCACGCCTAGAGACACGCGGTCCGAAAATACTTAAAATTGGTACAACAATATTTTTTACTTCGGTCTATCAGGAAAATGTAACGGTACTGAAAATTGAGTAAATCACTTTAAAATTTTATAGGAATTTAACGATACCACATAAATAAACTGATTGATAAAGAAATAGATACATTTGCAAGCAAACACCCAAAAAAATGGGGCTTGCATTTTTCGTCTTCTTTTGCCTTTTTCTCCTGATTTTTTAAAACAGTGTATTTAACAACACCGTTGTCATCTAGTTAAAAATAATAAATAAAAGTTTATTGTCAAATAATACATAAATTTCTCTTCGCTAAAACCACTTGGCTGAGTTTGTTTCGTAGAGTTTTTAAAAAGTCATTAAAATATTGTGACTAGGTGTTAATAGCTTTATTAGAACGATAATAAAAAGTATATATGCGTAGGTAACTACTCAATAATGTTCGTTATAGTTTTATCTCGCCGGTAAATTGAACGCGGTCCACAGGGAGGTGTGGCTGCCTTCAAGCACTGCGCCACTATTCTGGACTATAATACTCGTTAACTTCACATTTTACTTACTACACCCATTTGTTGTTAGTTTTTAGGGTTCCGTAGCCGAATGGCAAACGGAACCCTTATAGATTCGTCATGTCTGTCTGTATGTCTGTCCGTCCTTATGTCACAGCCATTTTCATCGTACCCATACACGTGGGGTATCTATGGATAGGTCTTCAAAAATGATATTGAGGTTCCTAATATAATTTTTTTCTAAACTGAAATTTTGCGCGAGAGACACTTCCAAAGTGGAAAAATGCGTGTAACCCCCTGTAACTTCTAAAATAAGAGAATAATAAAACTAAAAAAAATATATGATAGACTCGTACATTACCATGTAAACTAACAACGAAAATTGGTTTGAACGAGATCTAGTTAGTAGTTTTTTTTAATGCGTCATAAATCGTAAACCGCAATTTACCTTTCATTTAATCAACTGATAGGTATACTTGCTGCTGCGGAACCCTTCATGTGCGAGTCCGACTCGCACTTGGCCGGTTTTTTTATTTAATGTATATAATGACCATATGTACATAGCCCAACTGCATTATACTAGGTGGCGCAAAAGTACTGGCACTAAAGAAAATACTTTTTTTTTTTTTATATGACATTTTCTGTCATTCTGTTGTTGAAAATTGTGTAGTGAACAAATGTAAAATACACTGAAAATAAACATGGACCGTTTTACTCCCCAAGAACGTGGAATAATTGTGTCAATGTTCTTACGGAATAATTCATCAGCGATAAGAACACAACGTGAATTTCGTCGACGATTTCCCCACCGTCCGGCACCGATTGGTCGCACAATTCGACGCTTTGCCACACGCCTTGAAGCAACTGGCTCAACATTGGATAGACCTAAGTCTGGGAGACCAAGAACAGGCCGTTCAGCTGAAAATATCGATGCTGTGCGCGAAGATGTGGAAGAGTGTCCAGAAACATCAACGAGGCGACGTGCCACGCAATTGGGCATTTCCAGACGGACCCTGCAGCGTATTTTGGTGAAAGACTTAAAGATGTTCCCGTATAAAACTCAAATGACTCATCAGCTGCTGCCTGCTGACCACCGAGCTCGTCTAGATTACTGCCAGCGCGTCATAAACCTCAACCTTGAAGAGGATGATTTTCCTTCAAAATTGGTTATGAGTGACGAAGCGCATTTCCATCTCTCAGGGCATGTCAATAAGCAGAATACTCGGTTCTGGGGCACTGATAATCCGCGCATTATTCAAGAAACACCTCTACACCCACTAAAAGTTACTGTATGGTGTGGCATCTGTGTTGACAGAGTGATCGGACCCTATTTTTTCGAAGACGCTGGAGGCAATGCGATTACTGTCACTGGAGAACGCTACAGAACCATGTTACGTGAGTTTTTGATACCCAGTTTGGACGAATTGGGGCTGGAGCACATCTGGTTTCAACAAGACGGCGCTACGGCACACACAGCGCGCGACACTATGGACTTAGTGAGGGACGCTTTTCCAGGCCGAGTTATCTCTCGTTTTGGCGATTTGCCTTGGCCTGCAAGATCACCCGATCTGACCAGTCCAGACTTCTTTCTTTGGGGTTTTTTGAAATCTCGGGTGTATGTGAACAAGCCACAGACTCTCGCAGCTCTAAAAGAAAACATTCGTCAAGAAATAACGAACATATCGCAGGAAGTGTTACGGCAAGTTATGCAAAATGTCATAAATAGGGCTCAAATGTGTATCAACTCTGGAGGTCACCATTTAAAAGACATCATCTTTAAATCCTAATGGTACGAAATTTAATGGCACAAATATACATTTAAAAAAATCTAAATCTAGTTTTCTAATTTAGAAAAAATGTTATAGCTGAACCAAATAGGGTCTTTACTTTTGCGCCACCCGTTAGTACATAGATAAACTCTTTATTGACACCAAAAGGAAGAAGAAATTGTATTGGCTGCATATGTGCCTTTAGAACATTTTTTGTTGTACCATAATCGGCAACTTTAAAGAAAAGGTGTGCAATAGATAAAAACGACTTTTAATAAGGTTAGATTTAAAAAAATAATATAAATATCGTACTCTCCAAGGGGTGTAATACCGCCATCTACCAGGCTTCGTGCTGCTTCTGAGAAATTTTCTTTTCAGAATCACTTTTTGGCCCAACCCGGTATTTGATCACAGAACTTCACTATCTGCAGATGAAGACGCTCCGCTAGACCAACGAAGCAACGTCAATATTAATGTGATAGTATAAAATATACCTTTTATAGGTATTTCTCAGAATACGGCTCTCTGCCCTGCAAGGGCCCAACCCTTGCTGCATTCAATTAACGGACACGAAGCAGTATTGATGGGAAAAATCACACCATAATAGAAAACAATGGCGCACTTCACGGACAGACAAATTGTATTAACAGTATAATATTATATTATTAGATTGGCAACGGAAAGGGTTAGCGTACGTACAGTTATGGTTTATTTATGAAAGAAATGTGGAAAGTTTGATCATATGTGACTATAATAGTATCTATATTGAATATTATTACTATAAAATATTACTCGCTTAGATGTTCAGATGTTTGATGCTCAGTCAATGAAAACAAATCAAATCAAAAGTAGGTTAACTAACACACGCGAAAGAAATTTCCCTCAAAGATAGTTTATTATGTGAATTATATAGCGCCGACGGCGGGCAGAAAGGTTCTCGAGTGGCGACTACGAATCGGAAGACGCAGAGTGGGCAGCCCCCTTACAAGATGGACCGATGATGTTATTAGGGTCTCTGAAAGTCGCTGGATGCGGAACAACTAAAAAAAACTCTCTACAGCATACGACATGTTGACTTGTTTGACTGCTCTGCCAAGCGCCTTACTCTTCACACTCCCCGTGGCCGGCTGTACAGCGACATGCGATAGATAGACGAAAAAAATTGAGGTGATTAAATAAAAGTATCACTTTAAAGCTGTAATTCGATATCAAGTCCACAAAACGTAATAATAATACCCTGGGATTATTTACACACGGCCATCTAATCCCAGACTAAGCAGTGACTTGTACTATGGAAACCAGATAACTGATATACTACTTTCTTTTTGTAAATACATACTTATATAGATATTTACACTCAGACTCAGGACAAACAGACATGTTCATGCACACAAATATCTGCCTTGGGTGGGAATCGAACCCACGAACTCCGGCATGAAAAGCAAGCATTGCCAACCATGCCAACAGGACCGTAAACTGAGGGGCTTAACTAGAAGACCATAAACGTTGTTTTTCTGCGCATTATACTCCTACTTAAGTAATGCTCACTTATAGTGTCTAAGAGAAATAGGTCAAACGTATTAAATCTCCAGTAGCCGGACCCTGGAGCAATAATACGAAACAATTAAACTTGAGCATACCGTACTGCTACCTACATACATACCTTCTGAAGAAATAGGCCAAACGTAGCGAAGTGTTCCTAAGAATGCTCCTCCTCGCACCTAGAGGTCATAAATCGCCGGACCTTGAGGCAACAATTAAATGTTTCTACAACTATGCGAGCTGAGCAGTTTCGTAACGTTGGGGCCACAGAACGAACGGTTTATGATACCCGACTGTTAATAATAATAATATCTAGGGACAATGTCACCCAGATCATCCTAGCCCCAAACTAAGCAAAGCTTGTACTATGGGTACCAGGTGACGATATACATACTTATATAGATGGATAAATACTTAAATACATAGAAAACATCCATTACTCAGAAACAAATATTCGTGCTCATCACACAAATATTTGCACTTACCGGGATTCGAACGCAGAACCACCAGCTTGGTAGGCAGGAGCACTCCCAACTAAGCTACGGTTACCGGTATAAGTACTTGCTGTGTGGCTGCGGCTACGAATATCAAATTAAAACAAGGTCCGCCGTATTAATAATATTTAATTCGTACCTTAATACAGACAGAACCATTCAGACAATATGTAGCAAACATTTTAAATTTCGATAATTAAACCTACACATGGTACGTACACGTATCTCCTCGACAATAACTTAATATAAGCTAGCTAAATATCATTACTACTATAAAATAAATCTTTCTGTTACAGTTATTGGAGAACATACCATACACTATACTGGCGTAAGTGTGGCGACATGGCATATTCCACCATTCTTGGGGGAGGCTCTTGTTCAGCATTGGGCGTTATTCGGCTGACATGTCTGTTTGTTCTGGCTAATCTCTGAATTGGCTGGACCAATTTTGACAGGAATTTTATTGGCAGGTAGCTGATGTAATAAGGAGTAACTTAGGCTACTTTTATTTTAGAAAAATCTTTTATTTGAAAAAAATACAAAAATAAAACAAAATAAACTAATTAACACGCGGACGAAGTCGCGGGCACAGCTAGTTTGTAATATATCTCTTATAATATGTGTGAGTGCCTTGTTGGTCTAGCAGGAACGAGTTCAACCGCTAGAAATGAGGTCCTATGATCAATTTCCGCGTCGAGACAATTAGTTATATTGGGATTTTTCTGTTAATAAAAACGAGAAGTTGACACACGTGTTTCGGAAATATGACAGTGTGTACCATAATCCATCATCTGGCTAGTCTCCATCGAGGCTTATATTTTGTTATCGCTAATCTCGTAGCCCCATAAGGTCTCATTCGATATTAAGTTTTGTCAAGGTATGTAGAACGCGGGGATCGACGTAATGTTACGAATAAAGATCCCGCGTTACTTCTTACTTGTCCCCGCTGTCCCCTTATCGTCCCTTTGTATTCCTGTCGATCAGTCAAGAAAAAAAAATTACTACTAATTCTCCTGGTAAGTTTTTGACCGGCCAGTTCCAATGGAGACTAGTCACTTGTGTGGTACAAATTACAGGGCACAAGTGCACAGGTCCACTTTTACATTGTATACGCTACCGCTAGACTATCATACATATGTATATATACAAATATTGTATTTTTATAAAATATATAGGTATAACAGACGCTATTTTACCTGCAATGTGTGCCGTTAAAGCTTTACAATCGTATAAATATACAACAAGAAACACTTATTAAACGACTTCGAAAGAAGGAGGATATTTAATTTTGTATATTGGAACGAAGTTTCTTATCGCGCGTTGTGAAAGGGGGCTAGACGGAAAAAAAATCTTACGAAAAGTTGTCACGACACTTTTTGCAGCTGCGCGGCTTGGGCATGTTTCTCTGGCTGTCTCTCTATCGCTCTCTTATAGAAAGCATGCCAGATATTTTCATTTCTATTTCGCATTGAACAGTGTGGTGTCGCGACGATTATTTTTGTTGAGTGTATACAGGTTTTTTGTACATAATAAATAATAAGAAATAACTTCGTTCCATCCGGATGACCCCTGACACCTCTCAAGTTTTTTAAAACTGTATTTCCTTTTTATAGCATCTGTTACCTTATTTCTCCCTAACCAATTTTGATATATTTTTTAAAATAAATAAACATCTTGTGACAACTAAAGCATCTTCCACACGGTTGCAAACCAACATCCCAACAGAGTCACCCTGGTGGTTGCCATCTATCTAAACTACATGCACCAGGTGACCTGTTGGGACGTTGGTTTGCAACCGTGTAGAAGATGCTTCACTGCCATCTGATCACAAACTAGGCAAAGCCTTTACTGGCAACCGAACAACTGAAAAACTTACTTATGTAATCTAATCTATATATATAAAAATCAATGCCACTTTTCGTTGTTATGTTATAACTCAACAACGCCTTTACCGATTTGGCTAATTTTGGTCTTGAATTATTCGTGGAAGTCCAGGGAAGGTTTGTACGTAAAGAAAATTTAAAAAAAAGTCTTGAAAACTTTTATTACTATGCCTTATACGTAGCGAAGCACGTACCGGGCCGCTAGTTAAATATATATTTAGATAATTGCCACTTTTCGTTGTAATGTTATAACTCAACAACGCCTTTACCGATTTGGCTAATTTTGGTCTTGAATTATTTGTCGAAGTCCAGGAAAGGCTTGTACGTAGAGAAAATTTTAAAATTACTATGCCTTATACGTAGCGAAGCACGTACCGGGCCGCTAGTTAAATATATATTTAGATAAATACCGTCGCGTCGGCCGTTGGGGCAGAAAGCTTCTCGAGTGGCGACCACGAACCGGAAGACGCAGCGTGGCAGGCCCCTTACAAAATGGACCGATGATCTTAACATACATATTACACGAAAAAAAAAAAACAATCACACAAAGATATGTTCTGGGTAGGTATCGAATCCACGACCTTTTTCTTAAAGTCGGCATCATTGACCAATCAATCGATGGGAATTTCTTTCTACGTGGTCTGCGTGGTGGGAAATACTTCTCCGGGTCGTCCACCTAGGTAGCTAGAGAAAGCCGCAGACTAGCTAGGGTAGGTTCCTCAGCGGCGAGGATCGCTTTGGCCCATTAACGCGTGATCGGTGATCCTGTGCGTGTGATCACACCCTCATTTAGAATATCGTCTTTTTGCTTTAGTCTTCCATTCTTTAATTTTAATATAGTAGAACTATAAAGTAGAACTAAATTTCAAAATAATAGATTAGTAACTTGTAATTACATTCATTCTATTTAAGGATTTCAGAAAATTTATGCGATAATACAAACCGCACGGACGGACTAATTATTTTTTGTAACTTTTTTACGATCCACTATGTTTATGTACTGCATTGTGAGCTTGACAAGTACAAGTGTATGTTAATACCCAAGTGCTGAATAAATTTAATTTCATTTTATTTACCTTCAAGACAAAGGATTTGAGCTATATGTAGGTTTGTTGTCATGAAAGATTTAATACAAGCATCGAGTTTTACGTCTGTCACACCCGAAACGTGACCCCCAGTTTACAAGCTTAACCTATCTTTTTGCATAAGGACACACAACGCCCGCATTAGGGAAATTAATCCCAGGGTCGCGAGGTACTTTACAAACATATAATAGACGGACACAAATTACATCAGAATAACTATTTATGGGTCACGCAAATAGTTGTCCGGCGCGGGACTCGAACCTGCGACACGAAGCGGCGAGGCGACTGTCTTAGCCAAAGAAAGAGAAAAAGTAATTGCAATGCAATTTCAGCAATTTCAAAATATATTGTTATATTTATATGCCTCTTAAAATATCCCTGCTAAATGTTACCAAAACTTTCACAGAGTTCGTGTAATTAGAAGTTTCATTCACCGTCTACCTCTAAGGTAATGCCGCGATGTAGCGTCATGTCGCCGGGAAAGCGCGACATCGCTACATGTTGCAGATGTCGCGACCGCAGCGCGCTGACGCGACTACCTCATTAAACTGAACTACGAGTAAGTAAGTTCATTTTCAATCTCCGCCTGCGGTATGAGGTGGAGCGATTGATAGTGCGGTTGAGGTTACACTCTGAGTTGTATTAGTTAAAGTTGTATTAAGTTTTCAGCAAGCTTAGTTGTATATCTACAGGTATCAATGTCAGAAAATAATTAAAACACGATGATCGTTTTAAAGAAACATCTTTCCACGTACGCTGATTCGAAGTGATCGATCTGTCACCTTTTTCTTTTGTAGTTTTTATTCTACCAAGAATACGGCATACGGCTCACCTAATGGTAAGCGACACAAATGGCAATCCTGACACGGTTGTGTCCTCGATAAGCTTTAAAGACCTTTTTACCACCCAGGACATTAATACCATATTAAACTTCGTTACATAAAGTGTATTCTCTGAGGTGGAAGTTGAAAATACTTACAGAATACACTTCATGTAACGGAGTATCATGACAGTTTCATTATTTTTTCAACATTTGAACGATACCGAATCGAGACGTTGCCTTCCTGCATTCGTCCCTATCTTCGACAAACCTTCCTGAGTTGTATCGATCAATTTATAGAGGAAGGATTCCACTAGCTCTTTATTTTAAGTAATATAAGTTAACCTTAACCGATCTGCCCCCACCTTCCTTTTCCTTCCCTTTTAATTTATTTCCACATCGTGCAAAAAAAAGCAGAGGTTAGTTTTGGGACACTCACTTAGAGTTCGATATACTATTGAATAAACTTTACAACATAGGTATCCGAGGAAAAAGTCATGACTGGTTTACATCTTATTTAAAAAACAGAGAACAAGTCTTAGAAATAGAACACTACAATACACAAACACAACACATTGAACTAATAAGATCACAAAACATACCTGTAAACGCCTCCATACCACAGGGAAGTGTCATAGGATGCCTATTGTTCTTAGTCTACATAAATGATCTCCCTAACCACATAAATGAAACGTGCGTATTGTTTGCCGACGACGTCTCTATTTTAACATCATGTAAAAATAACCAAAACCTGAACCAAACACTAACATCTATACTTGATACCACAACATGCTGGATGAACGAACATAACCTTGCAATTAACTTTAGTAAGACAAAAATAGTCACTTTCCACCCGCGACAAAAAACCCCAATAAATATAAATTTTAAATACAAAGGATCCAAGTTAGAAATAGTTAATAAATTCACCCTTTTAGGCCTAGACATAGATACACACATAGACTGGAAACCACACATACAGAAAGTAAAAACAAAGCTATCTAAATTTGCATATGCCCTCAGAGAAATAAAGAAAACTACAGATCTCAAAACAGCAATAGTAACATACTATGCGTACGCGTTCGCTTGGCTTAAATACGGAATAATACTATGGGGTAACAGTACAGACGCACTTTCGCTATTTACAATACAGAAGAAACTTATAAGAACATTGGTTAACATAGAAGACACCGACTCATGTAAACCACACTTCAAAGAACTAAACATCCTAACACTACCCTGTCTCTATATATTTGAAATTTGCAAATTTGTAAGGAAGTACCCACAATTCTACAGCAAAAGAGAAGACATACAAACAGAAATCAAACTTAGACATGGAAATAGACTCAACCTGCCAACTTCACGATTAAAAATGCACTCCTCTAGTGCGTTTGTCGCGTCAATAAAAATCTACAATAAATTACCTGAACACATCAAAAACACAGAAACAAACAATATATTTATAAATAAACTAAAACGATTTCTCTTAGATAAAACCTACTACACAATTGACGAATACTTCAAAGATAAATTCCTCCTAGAGAAACGAAGATAATTAGAATAACCAAGTAGTACCTAATACATCTATTTACCTTATCTACCGTGCAATATCTTTAATTACTTACTATTTAGTTAATAATAAATTACAGCTAATATATAAATAAATATATAAAATAATTACCTAATTTATAATTTAGAAAATATCTATTAATAATAAATAAATAAATATAGAAATACTAATTATAAACAAAATTAATATAAATCTACTCATAAATAATATCTACTTAAATATCTAAATATAAGATTTACTCCTTAATTTCAATATTATTATGTTTTTAAACAAAAAGCGCTTCATCCTCTCCTCTAAAAACTAACTTGCTGTGCCCGACAGGGTCCATAATTGTTTCTCTATAATTTACCTACCAGCCTTGTATACATTATGGAATGCAATAAAGTATTGAGTATTGAGTATTGAGTGTCCCAAAACTCTTTCCTATTCAACTCTCGTAATGATCTTTAACTGGATAATAATAATAACCTTAACAATTTCCCTAAAATTATCACCAGTGTTGCCAGCTTATCGTGTTTTACTTCCCAACTTTTGCCATAACCAGAACTTCCACTTTGTGACATCGTCACCTTTAGATAAAAAAACGGCCTCGTCATTCCCAGAACGTTTCCAACATTTCGTCATTGTGCACCTGCCAGTAGGAGTAATTAATTATCACCTCCCCATGTCAGAGGGAGCCTGGGGGGTGTCAGTAGCCGTGTTGTGTCAAGGTGATGCTATTGTTTCTGATGGGCGGATTGTACGGTGTTAACTGGCAATTATGGGTAAGCAGCCACTATGGCCCTGTACGCCGTAATCGCTGGTTAAAATATATCTCAATATAATATAAAATCTGAAGTATATTTGATATTAGAATCACTGGAATATTTTGGAACTTATGGTTATGTGACAGAATGGTTAAGGTCCCGGTATTCCAGCACATAATAGATATTTGTGTAGCTTATAATAATATACAGTGTTCTTCATTTGGGTGTGTTTTGTGTTCGTGAAAGGCGTGTTTGTAAAATAATCCGTCATGTAGAAATATATTACCATAATAAACAAAAAAGAATGGAATACTTTCACAGTAAATGTGCCATTGTCTCCTCGTACGTAAAACTACCCGTAATTTGATAGTATATATGAATTAGACTACTTCAAATATCTCACGACCTACTAAGTAGTTATTGTTTCGAATCGTTACCGATAATCGTCATCGAATACTAACTATCGGTCACAGTTATACCACATAGTAAAACGCTTTGCAGTATATATTATAGTAATATAAAGTTCGAATTGAATAAAAGTAATAATTGGAGGGGCATTTTTTTCTACGCAATATTTGAGTTGCATTTTCATCACGTATGCATTTTTCATTGAGTGTAAAAAACAATTACTAATGCTTTTTATTTAAATAAGTTCACTACTTAAAAAGCATTTATGCAAATTTTATATCGCGGAAGATAGTTTCTTTGGTTTAATTTATCCATGTAATGTTCAGAAAATTTGATATTGTTAATTCCCTTTACTGAAATATTTAATAAGATTAATCCTGTAGGATATCGAAATATATTATCAGCTTTCTAAGAGATTTCACGGAGTAAAGAAATTAGAAGAAAAAATATATTTAAAAGATTTATAGCTTTCTTGTTTGATCATCGACAGTTAACACGGTGTCATCCACCTAAGGTGAGATCTTGTTGATTAACGATGCCGGCGACGAGTTTATTGTGTGTCACGCTGAAGTCGTGACGTCACGGCTCTCCCCAAGCCGCCATGATTAAGTTATTTAGAAAAAAATATATACAAAAGTCAAGGAAAATTATTTAAGTAGCTTAATCTCTTAATTAACGCTATTAATATACAGAATTAAGTATCTAATATGGATGAGGCAAAAAAACAGTGTAAAAAAAACGAGTGTGCTTTATACTACACGACTGAAGTAAAACTTAGATATACATATACGAAACGTAACTGGCTATGAGAGACAGAGAGAAAGAAAACATGTGTGCTCGCACTTCTCTCTCTAGCCCCTACAGTAATATACGGAACGCAACTCTCTCTCTCTCTTTCCATTTTCACTAACTTATATAGTCCTCCGAACTTCAGTTCGCCTAGCCCGATCACACTTTTCGTAACGCTCTTGACACGCATTCACCAGCTTAATTCACAAGTCCAGCGTGCGTAAAGAAGTTTTACTAAAAAAATAACAGGGTTCTTAAAGGCTTTTTATAAACTATTCTGTCAATTTACTATTTATAATATTTTTTTATATTATTTTCTGTCAATAAAGTATTTATTATTTATTATAGTAATATTCATGCAAAACAATTAAAATGACAAAAGACAATAATTTAGGCTATAATATAAATCTACACAGATGAAGTGTTATGTAAAAACAGATTTTGCGGCAGGGCCGAATTAAATGCCTCTAAAGCCTACAAGGTGAAACCGACGATCTTGCAAGGGTCGCGGGAAGCCGCTGGATGCAGGCATCGCAGGACCGGCTATTGTAGAGTTTCTTCGGAGAAGCCTTTGTTCAGCAGTGGACGTCTTTCCGCTGATATAATGATGATGATGATGAAAGCGTTTTATATCTTTATATGTGGATCCAAGCTAATCGTTCAATAATATCAATATATAAGTGTCAGTTAATCGGGTAGTATAATCAACCATTAGTGCATTAATTACAGCTTAAGTTATAAACAAAATTTCCACGTCGATTATTTATGTTCCAAATACCTATTACCAACAGTTAATGCTCATTCCCTTTATCTTCACATGATTCACACTCTACCTCATAATCGCTACCGGAAACGGACGCCATATTGTATGCGAAATCATCCGTTTGTCGAGCCTTCCACACTGTTGCACCTGTCAGTGTCCACTCGTCATCATGCTATAGGATATACAACCTACGGGTTATTTGCATAAAGTTAAAATTTAAATGTAGAGAATCATAACGTTCAATCACAGTTTCACAAGTATCCATCATAGGAAATCCATTCATAAATACATCAATTTAAGCTTGTGTTTCGAATGTAAGCTAATCTCAGGTGACAATTGCTATTCCATTTTCAAAACGACTGAGAAATCGTCCAACTGGCCAGCAAATGTACTTGCAAATAGAATTCAACTTTAAATTTGAGGTCTTAGAGTAGCTTTCTGGTTGTATTCATGGAAATACGATCAAGTTAGCTTATGAAAGGGAATTGGACTGTATTACTAAAGAAAGTAAGTTGATTTCAGATTGCATGGTTATTACCAGAGGTGTATATCCGCGTGTAAAATCCGTGTTGAAACCGCGGACAGGTTTCCGTTAGCCGCATTGTTTTCTCGTCGGAATATGAATTAATACGGATTTTCAGGTAACGCGTGGACCAGATTGTAGCCGCTGCGGATGTGGATGTGCGGATATGCGGATGCGGATTGCGGACGTATGTACTTCTATTGTTTTCAACGTTATTGTTTGTGGTATAAATTGTTGAGTGAACATTGATGAGACTATTTTGTTGGCCGATTGTAATCAGATTACGTTACATAAGTTTTATCTATAACATATTATAAGCATATTTATATATATAGCCATTTGTATTTGGATGTAAAGCTTGTTAAAGCCGGTGACTGCGTGGCGAGAGCCTTACGAAAAGTGTGAGGAAGTTGAGAGGGAGATATAAGTTAGAGCAGATAGAAAGAGAGAGAGAGTTACGTTTCGTATATTGCTGTGAAGCAGGAGAAAGAGGTGCGAACACACATGTTCTTTCTCTTTCTCTCATAGGCAGTTATGTTTTGTATATCTAAAATTATACTCGGCTTCGTCCTCTTAGATTAGCATCAATATAACACTTGTAGTACCGCGCAGTATTCGCCGCTTGCAACACTAAATTTGAGGTGACGTATAGAAATTTTGACGTTTACTTGACGTCTGTCTGTTCGCGCCACTTCATTCGCGTTCTAGTGTTTTGCCGCTTTTTGGCCCGACCCGGGATTTGAACCCAGGACTTCATTTTCTGCGGTTGAACACGCTACCGCTAGACCAACGAGGCAATGTCAATATAGTGGTATATAAATTAACTAGACGTAACTATTGACGGGCCTGTTGGCGTGGTTGGCAAATGCTTGCTTTTTGCGCCGGAGGTCGTGGGTTCGATTCCCATCCGGGACGGATATTTTGGTGCATGAACGTGTCTGTTTGTCCTGAGTCTGGGTGTATTTATCTATATAAGTATGTATGTAGTTATGTACTTCATTTACAAAAGAAAAGTAGTATATCAGTTATCTGGTTGCCGTAGTGCAGGCTTTGCTTAGTTTGGGATCAGATGGCCGTGTGTAAATAATGTTTAATTTTTATTAACTATGTGTTAGTTCCATCAAAAAAAACATGAAGAATGCCGAGGCCGATAACTTTCTCTTTGGGGATAAACTTCCTGATAGTTTAAAAACCGCAAAAATTAATCGAAAATTATTGAAGCAGAACTGCCACTAAACCTGACCCCAGCAAAAAGTTTGCAATGCCCACATCATTGTCAAAAATCTGGAGGACGCACCAACCGGAAGACGTCGCAAATTCGGCGGCGGCGCCGCTGACAACTGAGGTAAAATATGCTGGTAGACTAGCTTATTTTGTTGATCAATGGTCACTCACCACTAAAGACCCATTGGTCTTTGTTGTTCAGTTGTTCAGCTTTGACTTCACCACCTAGAACTTGTTCTAGTTTAGAAAACTTCCACTTTGCGGACGCAATCAAAGACCTAATTTAATTTCTATTGGTGGATTCTCAGGCTTTCAGCCCCATCCGTGTTTGTCTAAATAATTTGGACAAGAATGGACCTTCGCTCGGTTAAGATTTTGAATTGAATTGGGGCTAAATACATATTTAACCGAACGGTAAAATGAGATTTATACTAAACTTAAAAACTTTAAACATATTGATAAACTGACAATATTTTAAATTATAAGATCTTCACACAGCTCTGAAACCTATTCCTCGTGACTGTTTTATGACTAAACTCGATTTTAAAGATTATATCTGGATAAATTCCATGTATACTACAAAAATTATCGTTTTTAATGGAACGCTTTCAGCCCCAGCATAGTGTCCTATGCGTCCACAAAGTAATGAAACCAGTCACTAACGTTTTGAGGTCAGCCGGGCTGATATACAAAGTGTACCTTGACGACTAGCTTCTAATTGCATAATAAATTGCATCACGCCGAACAAACATTGTTAATTTCTCGGCTTCAATATCGATGCCAATCTCCAGTCTTGGACTGGTGGGATAGGACGAGTGGGCTCTCTGTGAGCCGCATCGATCTGGAGATCAATTCAGATGTCTCAACAACGGGGTGGGGGGTGGCTTGTGGTGAGAGCAGAGCAAGTGGTTTATGGAGTACTGAGGAATCCTCCCAGCATATTAATTATTTAGAAATATTAACAGCATTTTTGGTTTTAAAATTTTCGCCCCAGATTTAACCAACTGTCAGATTTTACTCCGAATCGATAATGCGACAACAATAATATCTTATATCAATCGCATGAGTGGTGTCCAGTACCCACAATTAACAAAGGTTACCAAAACCCGGTGGCAGTGGTGCGACCGTCGTAGCATTCATGTGTTTGCGTCCAATATTCGATGGACGGATTAAATAAAACACACTCTCCAGATATTGATTTCGTTGCTAGTAGAATCATTAAAAAATGCAAAAGCTATCTTGAAGATCTTGGCATTGCGACCCTAATGCGCAAGCAATCAATGCATTTACAATATATTACTCGTCATGTTATTTCTACTCCTTTCGTTTATTTTCTATGGTACTTAAACCACTAAAGAAAATATTAGAAGACAATAAAGAAGAATTATGGTCTTGCCAGTCTGGCCGACACAACCTTGGTATCCGCTCTAAAAAGCCTGGTATCTTCCCATAACCTCTTTTTTAAACTAAGTCACTACTGAGTGCTCTCATTACAGAATCCGCAATATGCCCTCGCAAGTTACCCTGGCGGCGACATTATTATATAGTCGGCACTAGCCAAAAGGAATATCCTTTCGTCGGGGTTAGACGTGATGTTAGTATATCTCTCGATAAACTTGGAAAAAATATATTTATATTGTATAACAACAACGTAATGCTAGTATCCCACAAATATTAAGATGTTTTTGTCAAACTGTATAAAAATGAAGGGGCTCAATTTCCGTCGTTTCGCCTTCGCCCAGGTTATAGGGGAACATGTAGAACATGATGAGAGCATCAAGAGATTTTTAAAGGTATATACCATTGGGGATCTCCACCCGCAAAGGATGACACTAGTCTACCTGGGACGTCACTCTGGTATTAAATTATTAGAAAAATTTTACCCTGATGAATCTCTGTCTCTTGAGGAGATTTCAATATATTTGCCTTGCTCGCACTAGTGACCGCTCACAGAGTACAAACACTGTCTAAAATCATTATAGATAACATTTCAAGGTCATATTCTTAAATGGGAATATAAATTAATGATTTTATAAAGAACTCCCGAATTGGGTCTCCTCAACCAATCAACTTATGCGTGGCTCGAATACTGTTATTTTACATAATGTAACGCGTTATTTGCGTGGGATTGAACACAGCGCCCGCTACGCCGCCGCGTCCGCTGTGCCGGCACGGATGACGCCGGCACGCACATCCTCGATCGGTTGGACGGCTTCTTTTGGTTTCTTTTGGTTCTACTTCAGACCATTGGACGGTCACATCACATTATATTAAAGAGCTCATTTAAAGTCTTTCTCCTCTGTTTTTTTTTGCAAGAATGCAAGCCATATTCCACGATGTAAATCTCTAAAAGTCTACAAGTGTTATATTGATGCTAATCTAAGAGGACGAAGCCGAGTATAATTAATGATTAAACGAACTTACATGTACGTGAAGTTCTATCATAATTATAAGAAGGCTTCGTCCGAAGAGATTAGCATCCCTCCCCCCCATGTCAAACCCCTATCGTGGAATATGTCCATACTTATAATAACTCTGAACTAAATGAAGTGGCGCGAACAGACAGACGTCAAGTAAACGTCAAAATTTCTATACGTCACCTCAAATTTAGTGTTGCAAGCGGCGAATACTGCGCGGTACTACAAGTGTTATATTGATGCTAATCTCTTCGGACGAAGCCCTCGTATAATTATGATAGAACTTCACGTACAGGTAAGTTCGTTTAATCATTAATTATCGTCGCTTAACAACTGTTAATTAATAATAATAATAATATCTAGGGACAATGTCACACAGATCATGCTAACCCAAACTAAGCAAATCTTGTACTATGGGTACCATGCGACGATATACATACTTATATAGATAGATAAATACATAGAAAACATCCATGACTCAGAAAGAAATATTCGTGCTCATCACACAAATATTTGCACTTACCGGGATTCGAACCTTGGACCACCAGCTTCGTAGGCAGGAGCACTACCAACTAGGCTACGGTGACCGTCTAAATAATACTATAAATAAAGGTATTTTATTAAAAAGTATTTAATTACTCTTTACTTAGTTTATAATCTTTAACTCGCGGTTTCGCTTGCTTCAACTACATGTTCACGCACACAAATATCTGCCCTGGGTAGGAATCGAACCCGCGCCTGCGGCGTGAAAGGCAAACATTTACCAACCACGCCAACCAGCCCGACAATGATAAGAGTTGTCTTTTTAAAATAGGAATAAAAAATACAAAAATTGTCTGTACCGCTTGGTGCTAATAAACCTATCAATAACTCGCGCCACTATCTACCATCTCCCAGTTCTACGGAGCGCAATTGTACACGTCACCCGTTAATCCAGGCTTGCAATTAAATGATTTGTCCAACGCCGCTTGATCAGTTGATCAGTTCACTGATAGTTAGTCGCAATATGATGTCATTTGGCCAGCATACCGGTAGTAAGCGAAAGAATGCTATACAGTTGGTTTGAAAAAAAAATATAGCAGCGTTTTATTGTCAAATATAATAATTTTAATTATAATGTACTTCTATGTAAGAAACATAACTTAGACCCTTATTCATTCAACATAAAAACAGTAAAGCGGTTGCTATGCCTTGATTTCTTTAGTAATAAGTAACTGTAAGGAAACTAACATTTTTAAGATATGTATTCAGTTGCATGTTTCCGAGATATAAGCAAACATGTACCAGTTTTGTAATGTATGGCTATTGGTGAAAACCTGTAATTGGCTTTCTACATTATATACAAATAGCTAATCACGTATCAACAGCTGTAGGTTTTCCAACAAAATAAAATAAAATAAATAAATAAATAAATGTACATTGACATGTGACATTGTCCCTAGATATTATTATTTATAGATCATACTAGAAGTATGACAAGCAGAAAATGTCTGTAAGAGGTCACAGGCGCCCCCTAGCTATCAATTAAACTCGGCACTCGGTGAAACGGAAACGACACGCGTTTCGACACACGCTACTCGTACCGGTCTGAGCCGAGGTATGCATTTCATATAGTGATGGACATTGGTGAGCATAAAGACTGGCACTGGTTATATATAGCTAAGGTTTCCGTACCCGTAAATAATGACGAAGGATCATCGTTGCAAAACATGGGTCACTCTCAATCGAATAAGACCAGGGGTGGGTCGATGCAACCATAACCTTCAAAAGTGGGATTTAAAGCCATCAGCAGCCTGTGACTGTGGAGCACCAGACCAGACAATTGCGCACAGTGTCGAAGAGTGCCCTATAAGGCGTTTCTTGGGGGGACTTGAGGGTCTGCTTGCGCTTACAACCAAGGCAAGGGACTGGTTACTGAATCTAGATAAAAAATTGTAATTATTGGTACTATATTTTATTTTATAATAACGGGAAAATAGCCATACGAAAAAAAAAAGTTGCATAAATTATCAAAATCATAGAGCAGTTTTTTTAATTAGGAACAAGGAACTAAATTGATTGAGTTTGATCTTAAAATTCGTATACATTACATGAAAATTAAGCTCGTTTATTTTAACATAAGATTAAGTGCGGTCGTAGCACAGGAAGAACTTCTTACATTTAACTATCTCTAGCAATGCTGCAATGCAAAAGTGATTACCTGCGACAGTAAATAGATTTCTTCTCTTTCAATTATTTAATATAAACTCGCACTCACTACAGAAATGCTTGTGATCATTGTCAGTAGGTAAAGAGGCCATTGAAAAAATCTTTCTGTTTCGCGACCGTATTTTAGAAGAATATATCGTTGCTCAGACAACTCTACAGATCAACTGTATTACCATAATACAGAATACAATTTATACGACTTTTTTTTTTATGTCATAAAGCGATAAACGAGCAAGCGGGTCACCTGATGATAAGTGATCACCGCCGCCCATGGACACCCGCAACACCAGAGCTGTCAAGGGTGCGTTGCCGGCCTTTAAGAGTTACAAACAAGTGTTGCTGACCCTCCCCCCCCCACCCCGATGAGCTCTAGCGACCTTACTCATACGCAGAAACACCACATTAAAGTTATTATTAAATAATGTCTTCTGTAATCTTGAGTATATGTAAGGTAAAGAGTTGATAATGATTATGCGATGTGTGTCGCAAGCGTTTACCCAACATAGGCCGCATACTAATTTAATAAAATGGTAGTATGAAAAACATAACGTTTCTTTTTTCCCTGTATTAAAATAATATACTTCTATTTTATTTCTATTGCCCTAATCTAATGTCCTTCCGTACATGTAATAAGCCATTCCCTTACATTTCACATCAAAAAGCGCATACACAAAATTACCATTACCAATAAGAACATATAAAAATAAACCTTAATAACATCACAATAAGACCTAATAAATATAATTTGTCAATACGCATTGTCATTGTCACTGAGATGAAATCAGACGTGACTTTGTCGTGGGGCTAAAGTAATGTTTACGCTTAGTGAATCGTTTTGTGACAGAAGAACTTACGATACCTAGTCACAACTGGTTTAATCGGTAGTGCAAAGATGTATTGAAATGGAAACATTGGTTTTGTTATAATATAATCTTACGGATAACACATGACTGCTTTTTGACGTCTGAAAGTAAAAAGTGCTGTTGTAAATATAAATAAATATATAATAAAATAAATAAAAAATGTTTTTATTCACGTAGACTTTAAAAAAGCGCTTATAAATAGTCAGAACATGTTTGTAGTAATATATAATTAATTTATAAATTTATAATTATTTCTTTATATTTAGGTATATATATAGATATATAGGTACACGGATTGTATGACAAAATTTACAATAAGATTTCTTTTATAATATTAATTATATATAGCTAGCTTATATTAAGTTAGTCAAGGAGATCATGTGTAAGTTTAATTATTTAAATTTAAAATATTTTGCTATGTTATTACTACATATTGTTTGAATGGTTATGTCTATAATAAGGTACGAATTAAATATTATTGTCATGGCGGACCTTGTGTTTACAACGACGGCTTACAACAGCGCTTTAATGCTACCACCGGATCCAATGCGCCCCAACTGAGAAGACGCAGCGAAACAAACTCAACGGTTGTCTTTACTACCGGTTTCAACCCGGATTCAATATGAAATCTATGTTTTTGGAATCGTACTTCGAACCAACAGACCGATTTTTGATGATTTTTATTTTAACTATAAGGTATGTAACGTAGATGATTTAGGTATGTTTCATTACAATCCATCCATCTGTACCAAAGATACGAGTGATAATAATAATAAAGATAAACATCTTTTTCATCTCTAATCCGATCTATTTAGATCTTAATATGAAGTTTTCCTATATTAAAGTAGGATTACTATTAAGTAAAAGCCATTATTGGTTTGTACGTAAGTATTTCGAACCCAAATTCAATTTTATCACCTTTAATCATGTGGTCTAAACCACACTCGTTTTATTTTTTATTTACTGTAGCCGAGGACTAGCTATAAGATACCTGATATCTTTCTTTATTTCAGTTTCTTGTTCATCCAAAATTGTAGTCAAAATGAAAAGAGAACTCTGACTGCAATAAGACTGAATATGGTACGATTTACTTTACAATTCTTGCATCAACTGTTAACTGTAATTAGTATTTGTTGTGCAGTAAAAAGTGGTCTTATCTTGACTTCAGAGGAGGCAAAATAGCAAAACAATTATACGGATAAAAATAAAATATGTTTTGAGCTCTATAAAACAATATGGAATTTACCCTTAACTAGTTTTTACTAAAGTATTTTATAAGACACTACCTGTGCCTCTCTTGGTTTTAGCCGCATATAACTTCCTAAATTAAAGCCTCTGTGTTATTCAGAAATATAAGCTATCTTACTGCTAAGATTCATCAAAACCCGTTTGGTAGTGTTTGTCTCATAAACTTTCGCATTTATTATATTAGTAGGATGATTCTTCATTTTAGTGGAATCATCTATGTTACTTCACTATTTGTAGATACTAGGCTTAATCCATTATATATCTAGGTTATTTTACCAACTTAACACCGTAATATCTAGGTGCAAAAGACCCATGCTCTGCTGTATACAAATTCATACCCATGTTATAACAATATCATCAATTTTAACTGTTTTTGAAGTAAAACTTATTTACGCATGCTTGAATGAGGGAGTAAGCTGATGAATGCGTGAGGTGAGCGTTACGAAAAGTGTGATCGAGTGTGGCAAACAGAAGTTGAGAGGGATATTGAAGATAGTGGAGATAGAAGGAAGAAGGTTACGTTTCGTATGTCACTATAGAGGTAAGAGAGTTTTCTTTCTACCTTTCTCTCATAGCCAGTGTGTTTCTTATATCTAAGTTTAACTTCAGACGTGTTGTCTAAAGCAAACTCATTTATTTTTATTTTCTGTGGCCGAGCACTAGCCAAATAGTACAATACCACACCAAAGCTTCTACTTGAGAATAGTCACTTAATTTATCTTATTTTTCCTGCACTACATTTCAGGAACTGCATTTTCTAAACAAAAAAGATTACCTAGACTTAGTAAAAGCCGGCGATGCCGCGGGGCGCAGCGGGTCGCCGGAAGGAACCACGCATAAGTCACTCGGAGCGGGAACTTCCGGTAGACACGTGACCATGTCAATTAAACGCTTAGGGGTAGGCAGAGAGTATGTTCTTTATTTAAGAAATTAGAGGAATGGAATATACGAGAGGGGAAAGTATGTTTAGGTAGGTATAGTATTTTTAATCCTTAAAACAAACGGGATGTGTTTATAGTTTGGAGCCTATGTCTGTTTGTCTATCTGTTTGTAGACTTGCAATTTAAGCTGGACCAACCTATATCAAAGTGTTTATCAACTTCTTCTTTCGGTAGTGTTATCATCTCGGTCATAAGTGTTGAAATGACCTGATGTCAGAGTAGACCAAGCCTCTGACATCCTAAAGTAAGCCTCTGACATAGCTTAACAACTGTAGTATAAAAACTATAACAGGAAAATACAGCTTAAAATTAATGCTCAGAAATTATTATATTCATTTTATTACATAGTAAGTTAACGTAGTTAATGTTTACTTATGGTAGGAAAAAACCGTAACTCCGTAGATTTAATAAGTCGATACCTACTTTATACAGGCCATCCAGAACATGTTAGTAGTAAATAGATGGATATTAAAATAATTCTAAGTTACCACCGCATAGATATTCAGAATAAAATAATAATAAAATACATTAAAATCATTTTATACAATTGATTTTGTCTATCAGTATTGATTTGTTAGACTGACTTTATAGTTAGAAAATTAGTTTAAAATTACTTTAATATTAATATAATAATTTTTAATATATTATTTAATATCAGACAATATAGTGCAATATAGCTAAATCTATAAACTTCGATAATTAAACCTAAACCTAATCTTTTTGGCAATAACTTAATATAAGCTAGCTAAAAATCATTACTATTATAAAATAAATTTTATAAATGTTTTCAATCCGTGTACCTAAATATCTACGTAACTATAAATACGTATGTATTACTTAACTATATAACCTACATAAATGTTCCGACTATAAACAAGCGATTTTCTAAAGTCTACGTGAATAAAAATCTTTTTTATTTTATTTATTTATTTAAAAATAAAAAAATAATAATTTAGCCAATGAAATATGTTAGCGAACCAATACTGATATTTTGTTTAATTCACGTAGTCTTTAAAAATAATCAATTCTAGTCTGAAATGAAATTAACCTGAAATACCATACCATACAACTTTTACTTGTCAGGTTAGAGACATTTTTAGAGATTCTTTGATCGTTTGAGGTGTCTGCTATATTTTTTTTATATTTGAGAAAAGGTGCGATGTTTACAAATTAATCAGATTTATCAGTTCTTTGTCATATTTTAGAAAGAGATTTGCAAATAAATAATTGTAAAATAATAATTAGAACTTCAGACAATTAATCACTGATTTTTGTGAGCGCCAGACATAACAAACTAAATCTGTACTCTATAGATAAGACGCAGCGCTGAATTAGACAAAACAGTTATATGTAGCCCACCTTTCTGCCTAATCTACATCTTGGCTATCTAATATCTCTTCGTGACTGACTTCCAAAAGAAGAACACAATCTATTTAGAAAGACCTGTCACATGGTTAAATTACGACTCACACAGTCATGTAGCTTCCGCACAAGGAAATAAATAAATACGGTTATTGTTGAAGTAGACTTTAAAAAGCGCTTATAAATAGTCACATTATGTATGTTATAATGTAATTAATTTGAGATACAAAAGTATATTCATTTTAAAAATAAATAATTAAATTAAATAAAGAATATAATTATGATGTATAATATAATTAATTAAACATAATTAATACTAGGTGCATGTAGATATTTAGATTTGCAGTTGTTTTGTCATTTAGAATTTAAATTTAATTTATGATTAGCTGGTTGAAATGAGGTATAGATATTATCAAAATGATTAATTTTATTTATGTTAAAAATAATTTATTTATAATCATTTAATATATTTATACTTCAGTCCAGATCTTGCGAGAGTCGCTAGATGCCGCGGGGTGCGGGTGGTCTGACCGAAAGGTGTCCAATGTTTCGGCTGACATAATAACAGTTTTAGATATATGTTTCTATTGTATAACTATAATATTACTATAGCTAGAACATTAATTTAGTATAGTATAATATTAATATACCTTATTATAACTGCAAAAACTGTAAAAAGTAATTCTGTAATTTGGTTTCCCCATAACAGTGAGTTGAGCAAAATGGTGGAAACATATCGAAGCAGTTTAAGTATATTAGATTGATAGTCATTCCGTCCAATACAAGTTTTACTAAGTTTTTACATTTTATTTTCTGCTAAGTTGGCAAACAAGCTCACGGTTCCTCAGGTGGTAAGCAGTTCGAAGTGTATTAACATTATGTTAGTAGGTTTGCTCTACTTAGAGCATTGCTCGCTTTGCCGGGTTCAAACATGTAATCGGCGCCGAGGCACCTTTGAGTTGACCACCACAACTATTGCGCAACGGGTGTAATCATTTTTTTAAGATAACGCCCGCACTAGGTTATCTAATCCCTGTGTCGCGGGGCACTTTACAAACATATAATAGACGGACACTATCTATTTATGGCTCACACAAATAGTTGTCCGGCGCGGGACTCGAAGCGGCGAGGCGACTATCTTAACCGCTGCACCACACGTGCAGTCAATGCAATTTGATCCCAGGACTTCATTATCTGTGGTTAAACATTTTACCGCTATATCAACGAGGCAATAAGAGATCAAAAATAAAACAATGTTCGCTTGTAAATTCTCAATCGAACAGTTCTCGTAATAAATAATACATTAACAACACATCGAGCAGGTGTAAACCCGTTAATTGTCACAGTTATTCTGATCGATGGACCTTTGGCCAACGTTGAAATATTAACACCCGTCAGAACATAATGTACGGTAACGAATAGCGCATTCGCCGGCCACTTAGTGCCGAGGTGAAAGACGAATAAATCATCACTTCCTGGCTGCGGCTTGACGGCGCGTCGTGTGGATGTAGAAATATGCGCCGCCCAATTAAGTGGAACTTTCATATATGTACGTAAAGTCTTTAAGTCAAATGTGCCAGAGGACTACTAACTGCTCATAAGATAAAGTAACAAAACACAAATAAAAGAATATAATCAAGTATATATATATTTTTTTTAATAATAAGCATTCAGACAACCTATCGATCATATATTGTGTTTGCCTACTAAATAATTACTCTAATCGGACCAAATCCCGTGTTCATGCCCACTTGAGTATGCTTCGCCGGACCGTCTCAACTGGGTCGTGTTGAAACCGGTAGTAGATGAAACCACTGAGTTTGTTTCGCTGGGTCTTCTCAGTTGGGGCGCATCGGATCCGGTGGTAGCATTAAAGCGCGACCGTCGATATTAACACAAGGTCCGTCATAATAATAATACCTTAATATAGACAGAACCATTGACAATATGTGGTGAAAATATTAGACTTAAACTAGATAATTAAACATAATCTCTTGACAATAACTTGATACGAGCTAGCTAAATATCATTGCTATAATTAAATAAATTTTATAAATGTTTTCATACAATTTGTACCTAAATATATATGTTACTAGAATTTAATAATGTATACAACTATATTACTACAAACATGTTCTGACTAATTTACAAGCGCTTTTTTAAGTCTACGTGAGTAAATCCTTTTTTTTATTAAAGTACATGCTTCTCAATAATAAATAAATATCGTGGGACAACTAAAACACTGCCATGTGATCCTAAAATAGGCAGAAATACAATGGAAACCAAACAACGGATAAATACATACATTTTTTTGACAAATTACACCCAGACACAGAACAAATGTTCGTCACACAAACATATGTCAGGGGTCTGAATCGAGCCCACGATTATGATGACACCCATGATCTGGCTTAGCTATCAGAGTCACTGACAAATGGACAGACAACATTTTAAAGGTTTTGGACAATTCACGGACGATCGTTTGGACGGTCACCATAGTCTAGTGATGGTCACCATAGTCTAGTTGGTAGTGCTCCTGCCTACGAAGCTGGTGGTCCTGGGTTTGAATCCCGGTAAGTGCAAATATTTGTGTGATGAGCACGAATAATAAAGAATTTGTAATATTTAGTTCTGAGTTATGGATATTTCCTATGTATTTAAGTATTTCTCTATCTATACATATAAGTATGTTTATCGTCGCCTGGTACCCATAGTACAAGCTTTGCTTAGTTTGGGGCTAGGATGATCTGTGTGACATTGTCCCCAGATATTATTATTATTATTAATGTAAGTTTTTATTTGCTACAATCAGAGGTTTTACAAGTTTACGCACTGCTGTGTAGCTAGAATAGTGCCTAAGATTCACATCTCTTCCAGAGTTTCGGTTATTTATTTATTTTATTTCATTTGGATCTCCACCAAAGAATACACCTTACTTGCTATAATTGTAAACAATTGTTAAACGCCTTGTGCTCCCTCAATTATAGGAGACAGGCATGCACAAATATTAATAAAAAAACGAGCTTGCTTTAGACCACACGATTGAATCCAAACTTAGATATAACTGACTAAGAGTAAGGAAAAGTGAGCTCGTACCGCTGTCTCTTGTTTCTGCAGCCTCCCCCGATCACCACCTCACTCCTCATATCAAGCGTGCGAAATGAAGTTTACTTCAAACACAAGAAATGAATTATTTCGCTGTTTTTGATCGACCTTTTCAATCGTTGTAAAACCTTGTACGATTATTTGAAACCTTGGTGGGCGATTCGGACTCGCACTTGGACGTTTTTTTATATATTAATCAGTAATTGTGTATTTATAGTAATACTTACTTACTTATCATGTGGACAGTGGTTACCCTAGTGTCAGAGTTGTTAAAGCCGCCCATTAGGCCTCTGACATGGCTTAACGACTGTTACCTAATGGCTGCAACCGGGACCGACAGCCTTAACGTGCCCTCCGAAGCACGGAGACGCTCAAAAATTAAACCACTTTGGCGCAGAGATGGGTATCCATGGACTGACCGCGAGCCTAGTTGTTTGACCTCGCCAATCGCAAAGCGCCTGATTAATAGTAATTAAATGTAGTTAGGAACAAGAGCCGCCTGATTGGGGGAATTGTCCATAATCACCACGCTTAAAGACAGGTTGTCGATCACAGTATAATGGCTATAGTTCACAGATTTCCTTCGTTCTTACTGGAGAACGAATCTGTGAACTATAGCAATTAAACTGCGATCGACGACCCACCTCTCAGCGTGGCGATTAGTGTTGCCCAAATGCAAGACCAAGACGAGACTTAGCGAGTCTTGGTCTTGGTCTAGCGTCAATACATCTGGTCTTGGTCTTGGTATTATGCTCTCAGTCTAGGTACTACTGGGCAGAACTTTGCTAGAAAGATATTTCATTTTATGCTAGGTATATTTTTATCACATGGGAACAGATTTGTGAGTAGGTAACGCGCTAGGTAGGTACTTATTAAATAGTCTAAATATAATAATAATCAATACAATAGCTTTTAGTGTTATCTATACCTACCTATAGATACGGTTTTGATACTGATAGGTACTGGGAAACGTCTGTCAACATTGGTATTGGAAGGAACCAAATAGCTACGTACTTAATAGCGCCTAAATCTCAGTTTGACTTAAATGCGAGACGCAAGAGTTTCGCAGGCTTAGTCGTGTTCTTGCTCAAATCTTGCAGGGTCTGTCTTGGTCTTGGTCTTGCTACAATAAGTGGGTCTTGGTCTTGGTCTTACGAAAATGCAAGAACAAGACCAAGACTGCAAGACCAAGACCAATTTTGGGCAACACTAGTGGTGATTATAGCAAATTCCTCCAATTATGATGCTCGGGAAGACTTCCATGCCTCCCACGGGATCTGATGCGATGGTGTGATTCTTCTCCGTCAATCACAGAGTAACAGTTTTGTAGTATAAGTGTGTAAAATCTGTGTATACTAACACTTCGATTATTATAATTCAATTCATCAATTATTAATGTTAGTTAATGTTTAATGTAATTCTAAATTTAACAATTATTTTAAATGATATGAAATGATGTAACTTATAATACTTAAAAAAAAGCCTTCTCTCATTGAAATGTTTTGCTGTGCACTACACAACAGTATCATGTGTAACTTAGCATTGACTTTTAATTTATTTGAAATTAAAATTAACTATAGGTGGCTCCTGTTACTTAAAACAAATAAATTATTATTTTTTTAATAATATTTTTTTTTAATAATAATATTTAGGGACAATGTCACACAGATCATCCTAGCCCCAAACTAAGCAAAGCTTGTACTATGGGTACCAGGCGACGATATACATATTTATATAGATTTATTATATCGACATGTCCTTTTCTGACTGTACATCTTAAAATTAGATAAGGCAAACAAAACTACCTAATGGAACATTAGAGGTGACATTAAGCACTCATAGCCAATATTAGTCGACAATTGTCACAATATTTTATGAACGGAGTAGTCTGTAAATCCTTCAGGCGTGTTATAATCAACATGATGGATGGCAAAGTAAGCTGTATCGAGTATTACTAAGAACTACATATTCACCTAACAACACATTTTTAATAATATTATGATGTCCTCTCGACCGAATTTCGACCACGGCTGCCAGTCTCAATAGAGATTAGCCAATTGCGCAGGAAATATTATAGTGCACAAGTATGTGCGCAAACACAGGGGCACTTTCTATTCCATCACTCTCATGATCCGATGGGATGACTAGCGACACGACCGGAAAGAGGTCAGGTACAGGACAGACGGCTTTACGTGCTCTCCGAGGCACGGGGGTATAATACCGCCAACTCCCAGACTTCGGGCTGATACTGAGAAATTTCTATTTACGGAAATTCCCAAAATCACTTATTGGCCCGACGCGGAGTTTGAACACAGGACCTCATTGGCTGCGGTTGAACACGCTGCCGCTAGAACAACGAGGCAGTCAATCAATAATATTATAGTCTTTCATTTATTATATTTTACTGCGCGTGTGGTGCAGCGGCTAAGACAGTCGCCTCGCCATTTCGTGTCGCGGGTTGGGGTCCCGCGCCAGACCACTATTTGTGTGACGCATAAATAGTTGTTCTGAGTCTGGATGTAATTTGTGTCCGTCTATTATATGTTTGTAAAGTACTCCACGACACAGGGATTAGATTCCCTAGTGCGGGCGGTGTCTCTTTTAAAAAAATACTGGTCTGTCGTTCTAGTGGTTAGTGACCTTAAATGCTAAGCCAGAGGTCGTGGGTTCGATTCTAACCCGGGAAAAACCTTTGTGTGATGAACACGAGTATTTGTTATGTATTGGTGTAATTAAGATACAACTAGCTGTGCCCCGCGGTTTTACCAGAGTTCATCATCATCATCATCATATCAGCCGAAAGACGTCAACTGCTGGACAAAGGCCTCCCCCAAGGATCTCCACAATAGCCGGTCCTGCGTTGCCCGCATCCAGCGGCTTCCCGCGACCCTACGTCAGGCCTCCTACACGGTGGACCGACGATCTTGTGCTCGGTCCACCGTGTAGGAGGCCTGCCCACGCTGCGTCTTCCGGTTCGTGGTCGCCACTCGAGAACCTTTCTGCCCATCGGCCGTCAGTTCTACGAGCTATGTGCCCTGCCCACTGCCACTTCAGTTTGGCAATTCTTTGGGCTATGTCGGTTACTTTGGTTCGCCTGCGGATCTCAGCATTTCTGATTCGATCTCGCAGGGAAACTCCAAGCATAGCCCTTTCCATTGCTCTTTGAGTGACCTTGAGCCGTCTGATAGGGCCCATAGTGAGCGACCACGTCTCTGTTCCATAAGTCATCACTGGCAACACACACTGGTCGAAGACTTTCGACTTGAGACACTGCGGTATTTGGGACGAGAAGATATACCAGCGTTAAACTTTATAAATTATAGCCTATGTGTTAATCCAGGGTGTCAGCTCTCTCCATACCAAATTTAATTAAAATCGCTCAAGTCGTTGAGACGTTAAGAAATAACAAACATACACACTCACAAACTTTCGCCTTTATAATATTAGTGTGATTATGTATGTATGTATTTAGAAATATGTAAGGATTTTTATCAGTTGTTTAGTTGCCATAGTACAGGCTTTGCCTAGTTTCGGATCAGTGTGTTAGTTGTTCCAAGATATTGTATAAGTTTCTGTAAAGTGCGTGTAAATATTTGTTTATAGTCTATTTGAATAAAATTCAATATTTTTATTTATTGTAATGGTTTCGTTAAATTAATTATTTATGTAAGGACAAGTAAAGCTAGGCTTTCCTTTGTTTTCAAATCGGAGATGCTTTAGCATAGTAATTATTTGCAGCAGTTTATAGATATTATTAACAAATAAAGGGTGATAACATCTAAAAAATAGGCTGTACATAAAAACGAAAGAGTTAGACATATTCCTTATAGACATCTAGGTATTATTGCGTCAAAAAAGTACTTACTTAGTAGATATCTTAGATATAGACTAGTTAGTTAGATGTAACTTAATTAAGGTTGTGTCCATATAAAATTGTTGTGGTACTCTGTAATATATGTCGGCGATTCGCTAGGGTTTCCACGTTCGGACTCCATCATAATAAAAACACTCGCATGAACTAAAATCACTTTAATTTGACACAACTGTTCGCACCAAACTTACAGAACTAACCGATTTAACAAAAATCAACAGCTTTATATAATTCTTACAACACATCACATAGCTATAATGACTACAAATACTTTTATGACAGATATATGAAATTCCTTCAACATAAGTATTGAAATATAGTTTAATATTCAAAACAAATATTTTAATGTATTTAATACAACTTTAAATTGTTTATTATACTAAAATTACTTTTATTTAATATGAGAAAATGTTGTCTTAAATAGTTTGCCAACAGATGGCGCTACTAGAGGATGCTAAATGAAATTAAATTTAATTAAAGGATTAAATATTCAAATACTATGTAAAAAAGAATAACATTAATTATAAAAGATTTTACACAGTGTATCGGATATTAAATATATAAATTATATGCCACATGCTATCAAAATATCGAAGTAGTCAATACAGAGTTTATTTATATTTAGAGAGCTTAATATTTGCAAATAAATATTTGGCTGTCAATTTAAATGTGTTTCAGACATTATTATTACAATATAATAAAAGAAAACGATATAAGATAATTATTGACGCCACATGGCGACGTGCGCCCATACGGCCATACTGACTCCAGCGCGTCTCTTGCGCTGTTTTATATGATTGTTCAGTTCCAAGTTACCAACGTACAAGGCATCACCCATATTGGGATCTAGCCACCATACAAGGCATCACCCATCCTGGGATCTAGCCACCAAATAAGGCATCACCCATACTGGGATCTAGCCAACATACAAGGCATCACCCATCCTGGGATCTAGCCAACACACAAGGCATCACCCATCCTGGGATCTAGCCAACACACAAGGCATCACCCATCCTGGGATCTAGCCAACAAGACCAGGTAAAAGGATACGCATGGTGGCCAGCCAGCGTTTTGGGAAGGATATTGGATAGGAAAAATAAGTTCATTACACACACCCACACACACACACACATTAATTACATTCTTATATAAATCCTAAACAAATCAACATTAAATCAAATAAACATAATGCAATCATGAAGAGCCACATTATTTCCCATGGAAGTAGAAGCACCCCCATCTTAATCAGTCTCCACAGATTCCTCTGCCCATACGGTCAATTCGTGCAATTTATCAGGATCAGGTCTGATAGAGCTGTAGGAGTATGGCGTAAGGCATCGTGACTTGCATTTTTTTTCGGAACAGCCACGTAACTAAACATGCTTAAGTCTGTAACGAGGATTTTGCAATTAAACAAAAAATTCCATTGAACCTTCAAATTTAGAGCCCAACTTAGTGGTATGTCGCTCATGGCGGCGCGATATCACCGATCTTAAAAGGGTGAACTCTGGCGTTACCTTTATTAAAACGTGCTTGATTTTTACGGGACCGCTCGTCCATCCGTTTTTTAGCAATCTATCTTAATGCCTCTAAATCATCTGCCAGTATGTCGTCGTCACATACATATGTTATAATAAAATCGTAGGAAAGTCAAAACTGTACATTGGATATATTTTTTTTAAAAAAAGGATACTTGGTTCGTGATCTACAAACGATATCGAAGCCAAAAATATAGTTTTTAGAACTTTTGTCTGTTTGTCTGTATGTATGTCCGGGCTAAACTCAAAAGTACTGCATGGAATTACTTAAAATTTTGCATGAATATTACTAAGAGGTCGGGTCAACATATTATCACGCTATCACTTACGGGGCAGGAGCTGTGATAATTTATAAAGTTTAACGCGGGTAAAACCGCGGGGCACAGCTAGTTTGTAATATTTAAATGGCAGATACGGAACATTATTTTCCTAATAACAGCTTTTACCAGTACTTTTTGTTACGGTGCAATTCTTGTAATGCTGTGTGCCAATTATGATCAAGAGTGAACTCAAGAGTGGTATTAACGAACTAAATTAAGGAATTGGGTTTATTAATTTCTTAACACTGGTTTCGACGTGAATTAAGACTTCCGATTGGGTTAGGATTGAAATAGTCTGCATGAGCAAGTTTATCAACCTGGTGTTATTCAATTTCAAAATAAAAAATAAATTGCAAGAAGGCCCACCATCTGTTTACTCTAAGAGTAAAGTCTCGTTTGTGACTGGACTTCAAGGAGTTGTCGTCTGTAACTACTTAAAATGAGCGGCCATGAGGAAATGTCTGAAATGTTTAATAGCCTTCACCCCAGCAAGAGTCTGTAATTCATAAGAGGATGTTAAGTTTGTACATTCTTTGATGAAATACTCGAGATTAAAGAAAATATAGTCCTCGCTTAGGCTAAAGTTAAGACCGGGTATTTTTAAACCTGTTAAGATTCAAATTAAGTTTTATGTTGTTGGGGACAACATAAAACTCGAGCTCTAAACAAACATTATAAATTTCAATAATAGTTGTGATGCTCTGTTTTGACATTACATTTGACTGTCAATACCAAGAAACTTTACTCAATTCGTTTGCTTTTACCGGGCACTGAATCAGCTAATTAAAGAACTGTCAGCTCCCGTATAATAAGACACATACTTTTTGCTAAATTTTGTATAAAGACATCGCCCACACGAGGGGGTCTAATATCCGTGGCGCGGGGCACTTCACAAACACATAATTCACGGACACAAAGCACATCCAGACTCGGATCAATTATTCATGGGTTTTTTGTTTATTCATTCGCACAAACAGCTGTCCCGCGCGGGAATCGAACCCGGGACACGAAGTGGCAAAGCGACCGTCTTAACTGCTGCGCCACACGTGCAGTCCAATTGATTAGTTGAGCAACAATTGATCATTTTATTTGATGAATTACGTTCGTCACTTTGACGGCGGTAACAATTATTTTTCGAATGGCCCTTACGATGACAATAATCACATTCAATAACCTTAGAGTTGCTAAAATTGTTACGGGAACTAGATTCACTATTCAATTGTGGTAAAACGAGGTTAGGTTTAGATGGATTTTTATCAGTGCAATCCCGAGACAAATGCCCTGGTTTATTGCAATTAAAACAGACGACTTCACTCTTTGAAGGTCCCGAATAACGTGATTTTTTAGCATCATAACATTCTTTGTTTTCAAGTTTTCGTTTCCGAAATGTTTTTAAAACAGACTAATTTAGGAAGTGAATCAGGGGTATTTCTCAACAACTCAGAACGAATAAATTCAGGATAAATACCTGTGATCAGTGCATCAACCACCTCAGCGTCAGCAGCTTCTGGTCGCACTCTCTTGAAGAGCGTCCAGGCCGTAGTAGCGTACTCGGCATAGCTGCTTGCGTGATCAGAGGTGTAGCTGCGCCATTTCTGCACGTCATCCGCATACCGGAACTCCTTGCCAAAGGTATTAATCAGCTGCTCCTTCATTTGCTCCCACGTGGTAGAATGCAAGGACCACGTGTCGGCCCAGGTCTTGGCTCGCCCTCTCAATTGCAAGATGGCTTTTATTCGAGCTTCATGTGGAGGGACGTTCAGGTTTGTGATAGTCTCGTCCACATTAGCACACCAGTCTCTGATGTCATGTGATCTTTCATCGGGGTTGAAAGGCGGTAGGTAAAAGTCATGGTGCCGCCGCAAGGGCGCAGCTTCCGCAAATACCGTCGCCCTTGCAGCGCTTTTCGCAGCAGTCTTAGTGATGGATGTCAGGAGACCCATTACTTGTTCCATAGTGAAGGTTGTCCCAGCCGGAGGTCCTGTAGTTTCTTGGGGCTGTGATCCCACCGCTGCTGTCGGCGATTCGCTAGGGTTTCCACGTTCGGACTCCATCATAATAAAAACACTCGCATGAACTAAAATCACTTTAATTTGACACAACTGTTCGCACCAAACTTACAGAACTAACCGATTTAACAAAAATCAACAGCTTTATATAATTCTTACAACACATCACATAGCTATAATGACTACAAATACTTTTATGACAGATATATGAAATTCCTTCAACATAAGTATTGAAATATAGTTTAATATTCAAAACAAATATTTTAATGTATTTAATACAACTTTAAATTGTTTATTATACTAAAATTACTTTTATTTAATATGAGAAAATGTTGTCTTAAATAGTTTGCCAACAGATGGCGCTACTAGAGGATGCTAAATGAAATTAAATTTAATTAAAGGATTAAATATTCAAATACTATGTAAAAAAGAATAACATTAATTATAAAAGATTTTACACAGTGTATCGGATATTAAATATATAAATTATATGCCACATGCTATCAAAATATCGAAGTAGTCAATACAGAGTTTATTTATATTTAGAGAGCTTAATATTTGCAAATAAATATTTGGCTGTCAATTTAAATGTGTTTCAGACATTATTATTACAATATAATAAAAGAAAACGATATAAGATAATTATTGACGCCACATGGCGACGTGCGCCCATATATACTAAGTCTAATTTGTACTGTAAAATTGGATGCAATTTAATAAAACTACTAAGTTTTCTTAAGTAAATATCAAATCGACTAGTCCTAAAATGAAGAAGGAATAAGAATGAAAATGCTTTTGGGTAAATGGCAGGTAATAATAGTTCATCATATTTAAAAATTTTGACTACACGCCGTTTTTATGAAGTTGTGTGGTATTCACGTATGACACAAACGCGTGATCAATGCCTATTTTACCTGTCTTTAAATTTGTTATATTTGAAAATAACGGTTAGGTTGTTATTGTGAATATGTTGACTCCAAACACAGTATGTCACTCTCAACTCGGAACGCTCACAAGTAAGTGGAGTGCATCGCCACTGCGACGACGTCACTGTCCCGCGCAGATCCGATTCACGCGCCGCCGGCGCTCGACCTATGTCTAATCATTGACAGGGACTAGACAACGGTTAGACAGTCCAGATAGTTTAAAAAATAATGTACATAATTGAGAGCATTTATAATTATATTTATTGCATTTCCACCAACTTATAAACACTTTTAGACTTTTCTAGCTTTGCATTTTAATGACAATGAACTAAATATCTTTGAAACTGATAAGTAAAATATCGTATTTTTTCTTTAACTTGGGGGTTATGCAGTTATAAACTTGAATAGAGATAGGCGCTGTGTGGTGATGGCGACGGATATCAGAATATCATCACCCCATCTCATCCCGTAGGGTGCGTTGAAGTCGACCCGAAGAAATATTTATCACAGGACGGGCAGCGGCTTCCTATTGAGTATTATGACCATCTTACTTCGATTGCCAACCCATCTGCCAAGCGTGGTGATTATGGCATTTCACCCAAGATCATTCTTGGGAGAGGCTTGTTCAGCTCTAAATTTATTTTATATCAAAATCTATTTTATATACATAGCAAAATAATGTATTAAACATTAAGTATTTTTTTTAATCAAAGGCATGAACAAATAAGCCCGTAAAACTAGCAGCATTATCACGTTGAATAGCCATTCTTATTCTTTGGCCAAAGAAAAACCAAGCTGGTCTGGTCACGGGAGGTGTCAAGACCAATCGGACAACTCTAAAATTTTGTTTCGATATCCCGACGTTTTCAATTTCTATTTAAATCCAAAGAACATTTGAAACATTACTCTATATTAATATTATTTTATAGAGGTGTCAATTGTGTCGCTTATTCCTCTTTTAATCAGTATAAATTAAGTGAAGCTTAAAGTGAAGTATTCCAAAATAGGATGAATGCTTAGACGCTTAATTATAATACAAATAAATGGAAGAAGAAAAGAGAATATACGTTTTTTATGTACTTTACTATATTTACCGTAATATACTTTCTTGTAGAGTTTTAGTAATTTATAATTTTAATTTCTATACATTACTAAAATTTTCAATAAATTATCAAAGAGTACATAGTCTAAATATAATTAAATTCCAAACTAAAATCATATGGCCAGTTCTAAAACTTGGTAAGTTGCCACAACGTCGACCGGACATAGAGGTGTCACAGCCAGCGCGACTTTCCGACTGGAAACTGTCGGACCTGCAGCCGACAACCGACACTACCCAGCCATCTAGAATGTGCTCCGATGATTAAGATTTGAATTTCATTTGCATACGGATGGGTTACCTTATTGATGTTTTGGACGGAAATATTGGAAACCCTGCAATAACTCTGTTTAATTTCAATTTATCTTCACAAATTGATGGATTCCATGTACTCAAGGATTCGTGGTAAATATTACATGTTTTTATCAAATTATTAGATGTAGTTCATGTAAAAAGAGAGTGTTTTGTTTTTTTTGTTTATTAGGTTAACCAAAAATTACACATTAAATTTGAGTTTGGTATATCTTAACTTACACAATACATTTTCATGTGTAGCAACCAGTTACAGGAGTGTTTTTAATGCACCCTACTCTTTTTAATCAAAAAAGAAAATCATATTGTGAAATGCTTTTGTTTAAACCGATTAATCAAATGCCATAGGAGACTTTTTTGGATTTTATACAAAAATGGTAAAAGGTTAACTTAAAGTTAGAATGAAAAATGGCCCATTTGAACATCTGTTACCGTAGTAGGTTTATCTCAATGTATGTACTTTAAAATTTGATTATATTTTTCAAGATAACATTAAATTAAATAATTAGCCTCCCAACTTATCCCAGAAATTAATACTCATATCTATACAAATAAATAAAATTGGAGTGTCTGTTTGTAATATTGAAATATCAGGTTTTAACTACATAAATATGAATATATATACAGTACATACACCAAAATAACATTTTTTACATTTTTTGTCTGTCTGTCTGTCTGTTTGTTCCGGCTGATGTCTGAAATGGCTGGACTGATTTTGACGAGACTTTTATTGGCAGATAGAAGATGTAATAAGGAGTAACTTAGGCTACTTTTATTTTAGAAAATGTATTTTATTTTACTAAAAAACGAAATAAACTAATTAACACGCGGATGAAGTCGCGGGCACAGCTAGTCTGTAATAATTTTAGAATAGCAAAAATATATAATAATGTATTTTTAGCAGAAAAATTACTTTAAACACAAAAGTCTGTATTCAGTATTTATTGAATGAATCGAGCAATCATGATCAACGTTATTAAATACAGAAACGAACTCCTTTACTTCAATTTTCAAAAAGAATCCACCACTAGATTACTTTTCCTCGAAACCTTAAACTCCATAAGAGCATAAGCATCTTGTGAAGCCAATTCATTCCCCCCGGAGCCACTTGCATACAATTACTTAATTTGCCACTTGGAACACTCTTGGTTCAGAGGTGGCGCACAGATAATACTCAACTCCCACAATCATTTTATTTTAAGCGGCAATTTCCAAATGGATATTTGGTTAAGGATTGTAGAAGTATGTACGTAGTGAACAATACTTCACACACTCAATACCTCTCGTATAACACCTACTTATTGAATTTTATTTGAAATGCAAAGACTAAATCTAATCTTAAAAACAGGATATTGTAATTTTTTTATCACCCGGCGAGTCTTGAATTGGCACTCTTTGCCAATGCGTGTTAGGCGCAGAGCGCGTTAAACTACGAACCATACACACACCGATTTATTGACCTGGGGCTCTACCGGCTAAGTCGCCGAACTTCGATTTCTTAAATGGCGTTCAAATAAATAAAGGTTAAAAATGACTTAATCATCTTACCCGGTACTTAGCCGGTAGAGCCCCTGGGTGGGGATCGAACCCACGACCTCTAGGTTAGCAGTCAGGGTCACTAACCACTAGACCAATGGGCCAGTCAGGTGGTTTAGTGGATAGTGCAGGCAGTAAGATTCTATCTGTAATAGCGTTAAGATTTCAATTTTATTTAATTAAGGGTTATCAGTTCTTAGAACCAATAGGGTTTTGTAATTCCATATTATAGTTTTTTCATACAAAATACAATAAAATCCTCAGCAATTTTTGCCAAAACCGATTCCAATAAATAATTTTCCATTGCTGTCATTCTGCATATTACTATACTTACAGCAATACAATCACGCTCTCCATATTAGTACAAGCGAACGAAAGTCGAAACAACGCCCCTGATTGGGCTCTCCTAATCCTTACTTACTGCGAATAAAACTATACAACAGCGCTATAAAGAAGTATAGGACTAATATATACAAAGCAGTAGAGTGATGGCACTCGTGATTACCACATTGCAGCTATGGCGTTCAGTATTTATGGCGTATTTAGATAATTTGGAGAGGCACCGCCTCGGCGGACTGGGACGTGAGGCGCGTACTACGGGCCTTGTTATCAACCAAGGCCTTTGAGAGACGGACTGGAAGTACAAGAAAAAATAAATTTATTGACATGTTTTTTGGTTATAGGAGATGAGGAGGCTTGATTGTATTGGATGGATTAAAGTCATCAGGGGATTCTTGCTTGGAACGTTTCATACGATACTAAATATGATTTGCTGAGGAGTCAATACTAGAATCAGAATTGAGCCTGTTTAGGGTATTCGTAATACGGAATATATTTTGGTATTATATAATATGAGTGTGTATGTTATATTATAATATACAACATAGAATATGAAAAACTAAACAACAATGATAATTACACTAATAAAAGTTGAGCATTTCTACAAAGCAAAAACGTAGCGTAAAAGAACTGTAAATTTTAATTGATCTTCAAGAGAGCAAAAGACAATTGACAATTGTAAGTGGCTAATATAAATACACCGTACATAAAATTAGGTAAGTTTCATTAAATTGTAGAGACAAAATAATATCCTTAAGTATCATTTAATAACAACAGAAGCAAAATAGTTAGCTGTTTATAACGCAAATTCTTTATCGAAGATACTAAGTTAAAAATAATTAATATATTATAATTATTTGAAAATAATAATAATATTGAAAAAATTTGAAATGATATTAAAATATGAAAATTCTTCATTTTATTTGCACTCGTGAATTATACATGCAGAGATATAATTTGTTTGGGAAATATTGGTTTTTACTTTTTTTATTTCTTAAAATATTTTTTCTGAATTTAGAAATAAATGCTCCGTTTCAGAAAACAGTTGCTAACCGACTTCAAAATAAAGATGTTATGTAAGGGTAATATAATAATTTAGGAGATTGCTTTTTTATGTTTCCGAATTTAACGAAAAAATTATACGACAAAAAGTATGGTTTCATGTTTTTGTTAAAATTTGGATTTTAAAAAGAAAACTTGAAATCAGTTCTTTTCATTTTAAATAGTAATTACATTATAGGAAAAAAATGAGTCAAGCAATATAACAGTATTAAGTATGTAAGTATTTGTGTAAAAATAAAATAAAAACTGTTTAAAACAAGCATTTGGAATACGTGCCTGTTCAGTACCTCGGCTTTTTCATTCTTTTCTATTCAGTGGCGGATAAACCTTAATGAATATCATTGGATCTCTTACAACTGTGCACCATTTGTGGCCTGATTTCAGTAACAGTTAAGGTTGGTGGTTTGGTGGTAAGTGACTACTACGCTCAAGGTCGTGGGTTCGATCCCACCTAGGAGAAACCTTTGCGTAATTAATACGATTATTTGTTCTGTGTCTGGGTGTAATTTATATATTTAAAAGCATCTAGAATGAACTTGTACAGAACTGTAATATCAAATTTTGTGGAGTATTTGTAAAATGGTGTTTTCCGCAGTATTTATTCCGCACCTACATACATCTCACACAAAAGGATCCTCCTCAATAGATTGATATCGTTAAAGCACTTTTAATTCCTCTTCACGAGATGTGAAATTGAGGAATGTGAACTTCTGGAACGGTTCCAAAAACATCCACCTGCTGATCCTTTACTATAGCTATGATTATTCAAATCCTTTTAGATTCGTACGCAAACATCTATATGCAAATGGTGACAAACAGCCAGGCGCGTTTACAAACGCACAATATACTTTTATGGTTCAGGAAAAGCCGAATCTTGACAATTATATATATTCAACTGAGTTGTGGGATAATAAACCTTATGCCTTTGTATTACTGTTGTTTTGTGGAGTAAAAGTTATCGTGGTGTAGCACGTTGCGTTCAAGATATTGTTTCACGTGTTTTATGAGGTGGGCCGAGATTTCACGGCGCTTTTGTCAGGGGCATTTTTGAGTATTCCCTCCGTAGATGTTTATTTGTTAGGGGAAGTTATGTCCGATTGAGTGTAATTCATGTCTAGTGTTTGAACAAATGAAGCACTTTCGATTTGTTATATAGATATGTACGTGTTGGGGAATTTTGGCGTTCTGTGATGGTTGTTGCGATGTTTTTGTCAAGGGTGTGAGAATTAGAGTGCAGTTAAAACAGTATATATATATACATACTTATTATTTCTGTCATATGAGACTATGAAAGATATAATATATTTTTAATAGAATTATAAAAAAATGGTACATCAATAAAGATTAGACATTTGGGGTTCAACACACAGAAAAAACATAGATTTTTTAATGTTTGGACTAAAAATACATTTTTTATAATCTAAATTGTTATTTGATGAGGTTTCCATACTAAAACCCTTAGTGACTTAAGGGCCAAAGTTGCCCATAGCGCTCATTTTCAACTGTACCCAAAGGTGACATCCGACGCATTTGTAACGGTGTAACAAAAATACTAATTACTATGTTTAAAGCTATTGGTAATTACTAACTATGGCACACTTTTTAAATTATGTATCTATTTATGTATATGTGTATTTTCTTTGTATGTATGTATATTATCCTACACATTCATATTTTCCTATCTTCCAAAATCCCTTGCAGTTCTACTGGATGACATTTCTCTAGAAATTAGTAATACCTTTGTGCAATGTTATCTTTTTTATTTTATTATTTCTTTCTTTTCTACTTGAAGTGTGTACATACATTGGAAAATAAATAAATAACTACTGTTTTCGTGTTATGTATGACTAATATTAACAAGATGCACGATACGTGTATACAGAGAAGGAATCATTGCTGCAACATTTCTAACTCAACCACACTATTCAAACAAACTTAAGGATGGAGAATTGTCTACGAATAAGTTTAAAAGAATTATTAAAGCCAAATTGTGTAGCAGGGCATATTATAATTTTTTTGATTATTTAAGTGATAAAAGTGCTTGGGATTGAGTTGTTCTGATTCAATACACATGATTGTAATTAATCTTAAGTATATTTTATTTTAAAAAAGGATTCGTACTGAGTTTTCTGGCAGTGTTTTTCAGTAGCTGCCACGTCATGCACTGCACGGTACGGTAAAAAAATATGACGATTCCAAATAAATGTATTTTTTTACGGAATAAATGATTTTTGACTATGACTAATAAACACTTCAGTGGAACCATATTAGAAGACCACGTGTGACATAGGCCTACCTACCTATATACATAGGTATACATATATTAATGTTGGTTACTCTTTCACGCTAAAACTACGGAGCGCAATTTGATGAAACTTAGTAGTAATATCCGAATAACACAAAGGCATTTACGCAGTTTAACGCAGGTGTAACCGCGGGCACAGCTAGTGGTTCATTTAGTGGCTTCGGTACTGCTTCGTCAGCCCCGTGTTCCAGGTTTGATTAAATCCGTGATTTACATATCTGCAAAATCTCCCGCGATATAGAAATTTATTCCTTTACGTCTTGGTAAAGATAACAAGTATTTTTTTAGTATGGCAGTATTTTCTATGTCATCATTTGTCGATGTTTATCATGTCTTCGAAGTTTTAATCAGTGACTTAATTTATATCACTGTATTTAATGTGTTAAACCTTATGAAAGTTTGAATTCGAATAAATCAGAATAAAAAAAAAACATGGTGTCAGAATATTCTCAAGTAATGACAAACAGAAAGGCGACCTAAATAACCAAATACTCGAAAGGGGTGGCGACACTTTGAAACCACAACAAAATAAATGGGGCACAAAAATCGGAATGTTTACCTACGAACCTGAACATTTATGACAACCTTATGTAATCACATTGGTATTTCGTTTTTTCCCCATGTTTACAGTCACAACATCCATTAGTCCACTGTGGGGCCGGACCAACCAATTTCTTCAAAATGTTACCAACCTTGATGCTCAAAGTTTCCAATGTTTCTTACGCCGTACTTTTGTTACGGGCCCCAATTCGGTACCAAATAAAATTAATTCAGTGAATATAAATTTAGACTAGCGATAGAATTTTTACTATCTCTTTAATAGATTTTCGGTTTATATTATTATAATTATATTTTACACTTCAAATCTATTTTATAAAAAAAAACGAGTGTCCTTTAGACCCCATGAAGTAAAACTTCAAACGTAACCGGTTATGAGAGAAAGAAAATGGGTCCTCTCTTGCCCCCACAGTAATATACAAAACGTAACTCTCTCTCTCTTTCTATTCTTTATATATTTATTCCAAGGACCTTATTTTACTTTTACATTTCTTACACCATACTCTACCCTACTCCTAATTTCCGTGGTTCTTTTAAATACGCTGCTGCCAAGGTTTGGCGAACCATACCGCCTCCGCTCAGATGCCTGCGAACAGTGTGGTCTTTTAACATAAAATATAAAAAAGTACTACTAGCACAGCAAATATTAAATGAAGTAAACTTACAAGTTTTACAATTATAAATTCTTACTTACTTAGGTTTGTGCATCGTATAGCTGGGAGGACTGTGGAAATACCTTAGCAGAGTTAAATTTTGCTTTCATTCTATGGTCGTGACATTTTCGATAAGTCTTGGTGCACTTTACCGTTTCACATAATGAGTATGGCTATACAAGCAGCAGTGCTTCATCTGACAGTTCATGTATACATTACATTTAACTCTTTACTTTAGTATTGTCGTATCTGATAAGTTTATGTTTATATGATCGGAAAATAATGTTCCTGTAATAGGTACGTAATGTAAACAAACCATTATACTAAATCTCGTTGTTGTTTGTCCACAGTGCAAGTAAAATAACTTTTATACCTTTGTTTCAAAGAGTATATAACATGTTTAGTACGACTTTGATTCTCGTTTCGCTCGTGATATGGAACGCATAATGCTCGAAGGGAACGCATATTAGTGATGCGCCACTAGCATACCAATTATACCAGTTTTTAATTATTTTATTTATTTAGGGTGTAGAAACCATGTCGTTTTGTTATATTGTTAAAAAAATGTGTTTGTTTTTTTCTTATTTTATCATTGATTTGTCCGTGACATACTTGTATCTTAAGTATTTAAGTTAATGTTCCGTGACAGTCACTTGGCATCATCAGAATTACCAGCGCTAGAACAAAAAAATGTTCTAGCTAATGCTAAGATGGTGCCATTTCAGGCTTGCACGGACAACCTTGTGTCTGTTTTTATTTTATTTTTCGTTATGTTATTTTATATTTTTGTTGTCTGTGCAATTTACTGAATATTTTTTTTGTTTCTTTCTTCTCTTTCTTTAATTCCTAGCAGTATATAGTCCAACTGAAGTTTGTTTGGAACAGATCTCTATAAGCGATAAGACCGCCTATTGTACCTTTATATTATTATTAATTACATCTTGTAAACTAGGCTTTGTAAATGGTGTGCAATAAATAATAATAATAATTTATTTCCAGATAATTAAAATCCATATTTGTTAGTAAATAATTTATGAACTTAAACACTATTGTTAGTTACTTAAAGCCTATACCTTAAAGCTAAACATTCAAAAAACACCCCATTGGGGTATGTTTGCGCATCCAATGTTCCAGTATTGGGCTGTCCCACCGGTCCACGATCGTGTTTAATATGCTATTGGGACTGCCTCGTACCCTGCTCATAATAGAGGCGCATCGCTTGCGCATGATGGCGTGGAATCCATCCGTGTGTGCTTCGGCGAACATTTTTGATGCGCTACAATGTCTTGGCAGTCCCATCAGCATCCTAAACGTGTTAAAAAATAAAGTGTATTTATCAACTTTACTATCTGACCGATGAAGTTAATGCTATATAAAATTTAGTGTAACGAATTGTCTTTATTTTATTTTAGTCCAAATAGAGTAATACTAATGACTTTTTCTATCTATCTATTCATGCAAAATGGAGGCGAGACGATAGTTATCAATGTGCAGTCATAAAAATATAATTTGCAAGAAATACACTGATAAACTTTGACAACCTTCAACCCTTCTCGGTCCATCGCAAATTTCCCTGGCAAGGAATAACGTAAAATAAACAAAGTGTTATTGTAGCTTATTTTCATAAGTTAATAGTCGACGGAACGACAGCAGCGACCAGACGGACGACGCACTCCTCTTGTTTATGATGTACACTATGTAGTATACTATGGAGTATACCTACTATAGAAGTGTACTAGCCAGGGTAAGTACGCGTAGGATGGAGCCTGATTTACTGGGACTGCGATGAGTGAAGTAATCAGGAAATGTATACTTTTAGAGTAAAGATTTACATAAAGATTTATTTGGCTGCTTCCGTTGGAGCTTAATTTTTCTGACAAAATGTTTTATTTGTTCGGCTCCAATAGTTGTACAAATACTACGTTTGTTCACAAATATCAGATACATTACATGACTAACGATCGCGACACTTGCAATAAATACAACATATTTTATTGTTATATTGTAAAAACGAATCTTGGTATACAATTTAAGTACTTACAAACAGTTGCTTTACCGAGCCGTAAGAGATCATCCATTCAAAATTTATTTATTTATTTTTGTCTGTGTAGCATTCTCCATTTCATTATCATCATATCAGCCGAAAGACGTCCACTACTGGACAAAGGCCTACCCCAAAGATCTTCACAATTGCCGGTCTTGAGCTATTCGCATCCAGCTGTTTCTAGCGACCCGCACAATATCCTCGGTCCATCTTGTAGGGGGCCTGCCCACGCTGCGTCTTCCGGTTCGTGTTCGCCACTCAAGAACCTTTCTGCCCCAACGGCCATCGGTTCTACGAGCTACGTGCCCCACCCACTGCCATTTCAGTTTTGCAATTCTTCGGGTTATGTCGGTGACTTTGGTTCGCCTGCGGATTTCTCCATTATCCCGTTGTAAAGCCATCTCTTTTACTTCTTGATAACTGTCCACTTGTATGAGATCGGCAAAGTTAAACACCAGGGCACGTGGTCAGTCTATAAATAAGTGGACGCCAAAGTGGTTTCATTTCTGAGTATCTCTGTATTTCAGAGGGCACGTTTGCTGTGGGTCCCAGTTGTAGCCATTAGGCAGCAGTCGTTTAGCCATGTCAGACACCTACTGGGCGGGTTGAACAACTCTGTACACTAAGATAACCACTACTCATACGAAAAGTATTTCTAAATACAAACAATCGTGTTCATCACCCAATATTTGTCGTGGGTGGATCAAACCCACGACATCTGAATTATCATAAGTAGTAGTAGCATTACCAACTGTTAGACCAACGGGCCTGTCTTGTATGTTTAGAGACCTCTCTAAACACCTCTCTGCTGTGCTCTCCACCTAAAACACAGCGTTCTATACTCGTAGCTCTATTACAGAGCAACTGGAGACTCGCTCCTGCATACTACTGTTAATGTTTTAGCCTTCAATGTGAGTGACACCATGTGTCGAAAACGTCGTCCTCATCGTCATCATATCAGTCAAAAGACATCCACTGGACAAAGGTCTCCCCCAAAGGTCTCCACAATTGCCGGCCTTGCGCTATTCGCATCCAGCAGTTTCCAGCGACCCGCACAATATCATCGGTCCATCTTGTAGGGGGCCTGCCCACGCTGTGTCTTTCGGTTCGTGGTCGCCACTCGAGAACCTTTCTGCCCCAACGTCATAAGCTACAGTACAGTGACTTGGTGCTATAAAAAAGTGTATATCTAAAATGAATTATGTAAACCTGGTTTGCCCACTCTAGTAATAGGGGGATACGGGGGTGGACAGTAAGTTGATATGACTTGATCATACCTATCTGGTCTGCGCGAGCCGCGGCCGTCGCGCCCTCCCCTGTTATGAATACAAACGGCGAATTATGAGGCTCTTGTATCTTTGCGATATAACTGAGAATAAAGACAGAAAATATTTTCGGTGACTTTTCTTAGCTAATGTGAAAGTTGAGCAAGATTTAGGAAAGGTGAATATCTGTAGATATAGCAATAATCTACTAAGATTGTTTTAAATAGCTACATTTTGTTAATAAGCATATAAATGAAGACTTTTATATCCTCCGGCTCAAAGTAGATAATTGAAAATTGATTAATTGGAATGAATATTTTATTATACACACACGTCAATCTAATCCCAAACTAAGCAGAGCTTGTACTATGGAAACCAGATAACTGATATACTACATTTCTTTTGTAAAGACATACTTGTATAGATAATTACTCCCAGACTTAGGACAAACAGACATGTTCATGTACACAAATATCTGTCCTGACTGGGAATCGGAGCCCCGACCTGCGGCGTGAAAGAAAAGTATCTACCAACCACGTCATCCAGCCCGTCAAAATAAGTAGATAAATAGTTAACTGAAAATATAATAATGATTAAAAATATATTATCTTAATGAAATCTGCCACAAAAATATTCAATTATAAAAATAATTATGTCCTTTATCTTCACGGGACATATTACAGTGAACAAGTGTGACACAGAACAAATACTTAATCGTGTTCATCACACAAAGATTTCTTCTAATTGGGGCTCGAATCCACGACCTCTGGCTTAGAAGTCAGGGTCACTAACCACTAAACCACCAGGCACTCAGTACACATGAAAATTTAGTATAATTCAAATCTTATTACAAAAATGGCTTGATCTATAATAATATAAGTATAACTGTAGAGTCACTCTTTCAGTGGCACATAGTCATTCCACTTAAGCAAGGCGTCATAATCTCAGATTTATGGCATTGCTTCGGCCATTCCACTTGAATCGCAATGTGTTTGTTGTACTCTAGATGTGCTACTCTGGTCCTTTCTCGAGTACATTAGCTGAGTTTCTTTTTCTCTAATGTGGCTACTGAATTATGGATAATAATATCGATTGTATCTAAACTTCATCTTTTTCATTTAAGACAATTGTTAATGGCCAGTTGGCGTAGTTGAAAAATGCTTTCCTATTACGCCGCAGGTCATGGGTTTGAGTCCCACCCAGGACAGATATTTGTGTGCATGTACATGTCTGTTTGTCCTGAGTCTGGGTATATCTATATATGTATGTACATATTTACAAAAGAAAAAGTGATCTGGATGTAATTTGTGTCCGTCTATTACATGTTTGTAAAGTACCCGCGACACAGGGATCAGATTAACTAATGCGGACGTTGTCAAAAAAAAACTGCTTAGTTTGGGATCATGACCGTGTGTGAATAATGTCACAAGTTATTTATTTATTAATTATGGATTATGAAAAAGAAAGACTGCTTCCATAAATTTGGCCATTTAGATGGTATGAATCTAACAAACATGTGGATACAGCTGGACTTACAATAAACCGCGAGAAACATTAAATTTATAGAATGGGATGTTCGATAGCTTTGTCATCTCGCTTAGTTGAGGATCAACTGGCCACCGAGATCATGTGACTTGAGGCTGTACTACTTTTTATGGAGCTATGTGAAATCTATAAAAACAAACCACACTGTCAATTGCCGCCCTGAAGACCAACATAACTCGCGTTCTTCGAGAAATGGATCGCCATTTATGCGAACATGTCACCCATAATGCGTCTACCAGGATACACCACGTACAGGGGAGCACCAGCATCGCACGCACCAGCCATTCGAATAAAAATATATAAAAAATTGTGGCAATAGCACTTAAACAGGTTCTTTATCTGATTTCAAATTTCAAGTGTTCATAATGAACATATCTGTAGTATGTACAAAATTCAATCTAACGCGATGTTTATATGTATACATATATAATTTTGTACGTATATTGATTTTAGTTTATAAGTAACTAGTGGTATTCCTATTGTCCAGTCAATTGCCACAGCTTAATCTTCTTTCCAACTCATTCAATTCATACTAAATATGAGTTCGTTCATTGTGCATTAATTACAATTTTAATTCTATATTTTGAGTCCTGGTATATAACTACAAATTTTACAAAAATGATATCAAGAGAGTATGATTTTATAAGATACAAAACTGGTATTCCAGTTTTGTACTGGTATTCAAATTTAGGATTCCCTTGCTAACACCCTTCCGGAGGACCTAATTAGTACCTAATTATATAAATAAATAGAAGAATAGACTGTAACAAATTGTATTGTATGAGAGCGTACAATAATGGAAGGTAACTAATTTGCAATCTTGATACTTGATAGCGCAAACCCTTAGCTGCCAAGGGTCTCATCTAAAAATAAAAACCAAAACGAATCAACACTTAACTCCGAAAAAAGTACACGAGATACTTTTATTGAGGCCTTTAAGGTGGATGAATATAAAGTGGATTTATTTGGATTATGTGGGGGGTAGAGGAGGGAGGGTAGCCTTAATCTCTGCGAACGCCGTGAGCCTCGGAATTGAATTGGTTCTTATATGTAAATTGTCGCGTACGAGTAAATAAATAAACGGATATGTGATTTAAAAGTATTTGAGTCGGATCAATGGAGGTGGTTTTGGGAATGTGTTTAGGAAACTATTTGTTGATGTGATTGTATGCATTACAAGGTGTGTTGTTGTGATAGAGTGTATTCAAATTCAGTTTTATATTGTATTGGTTGAGTACTGATCGCTATGCTGTACATAGGTAGACGCCAGTACATCAAGCTACCCCAATCTGTCAAATTTCCCCAATAAAATAAAATAAAAAAGGTTTTTAGTCACGTAGACTTTAAAAAAGCGCTTGTAAATAGTCAGAACATGTTTGTAGTATTATAGTTGTATACACTATTATTTCTAGTAACGTATAAATTGAAAAGTGATGTGTGAGTGAAAAAATTGAAAGTGAACCTTATGCTTTTGTGATAAAGTTGAAAATCTATAAATTAAATATGACAGATTGGGGTAGCTGGATGTGCTGGCGTCTGTACATTATTTAAAACATTAAATTTGAATGATTCACACAAATAGTAAACATACCCCCTGAGACATGGATTAACTTGTCTAATTGTATTTACAAAAATATATCTGTCAAAATAGCTAAACTATTGGAAAACAATATTCTATAACTGAGCCGGTGGCGACATTCTCAAGTAACAGCATTACCATGCTGAATGGCCAAAATTGGTTTATTTAAAGGAGAACAAAATAAAGAATAAAAACAAAAAATGACTATAGGTAGAGGTAACATCCTCTTAATTTCCATGTCTAAAACCTCTAGTTTAATAAATAAAGGCTTGGGAACTAAAATTGATCCACATTCAGAATGTATCTTCAAGCCACGTGTTAAAATAACTTATCACGTACGCCACAAAATAACATAACATGAAATAAAATTTATTTATCATTTATAGCAATAAATAAAAATCATGAATAGCTAATAGACATAATAATGCGCTATTAAGGAACACCGCACATTGAACGTGTACATTACGCCGCGCAAACGATTGTCAATGAAGAGTTTTATTTTCGATAGGAAAAGATACGTGGTTTTATTGACCTTTTTTATATATTTATTTCAAATTATATTTCCGCGAAGGATTGCTTTTAATTCAGCATTTTATGATGGCTTTGAAAGTGTTCGGGGACACACTAAGTGATATAAAAATGGCTATAACATTTAAGTACAAGTTAGATAGACAAACACTAAGTACATTCCAAAAACATGTCAAGGATCTCTACTTGAAGACTTCATAGTTCACATAATGATACATATTATTATTATTTTGAACTTACTAATCATATGTCTATGATTAGTAAGTAAGTATGTATAGTTATAGCTACGGTACAAATAGTACGTTATAATATTAATGGCTGGAGGGCAGTTGCTGGTGTATAAATTACAAAACAAGCAACTGCCCTCCAGCAAGTCCATAACTCCTTTCTCCTTTTACTACATAGGTTGCCTGGAAGAGATCACACTGTGATAAGGCCGCCAATTCTACTATTATAATTTGTATGTGTTTCTCGCTATTCTCTCTCATTGTGAGAGGAGATCCTTACCCTGTAGTGAGACAGTATAAAATAAATAAATAAAATAAAATGGATTTTATTCATGCAGACTTTAAATAGTCTGAACATGTTTGTAGTAATATATAATTAATTATTTCTTGGTACATATAGATATTTAGGTACACGGATTGTATGAAAACATTTACAATAAGATTTATTTTATAATAGTAATGATACCTTCTATATCTTCTCATCTACAATAATAATAATATCTTGGGACAATGTCACACAGATCATCCTAGCCCCAAACTAAGCAAAGCTTGTACTATGGGTACCAGGCGACAATATACTATCACCGTGACAATACTTTCCGTAGTTTTAATTATTTTTGGAATAAAAAATTACCTATCATTTTTTCTCGTGGGTAGTTGTGTAAGGTGACATCAAATAATTTTGCTCTTCAATAAAATTATTATATATAATTAAATAACCAAGTTTATTTAACACTGCAATGTATATTTATGTAAGGTAACAATATTCACCTACCAGGCAAGTGTTATCCTTTAATACTTTTACACATCACCATTGTTATACAACAAAATATCCAAAATGGACACAGTCAAGGCTATTACAGACCTCAGAGAGATTCTGTTATCCCAAATGGAGGATTTTAGAGCTGAGCTTCAGAATACACCTGACAAAACTGGTCTGGCGGCAAGGTTCACTGCATTCCAAGATATAGTCCTGAAGTTGTTTGATGGGCTGCAACAGCAAATCAACACTCTTGCAAGAGATGCAGATCGCCAGGAGATGAGAAGTCGCCGGAAGATGTTGCTGCTTCATGGTCTCAAAGAAGAGAAGGATGAAGACACCTGTGCAGTGATTGTGAACATGGTTCGAGCTCACTTAAAAATCACGAGTTTCTCGTCAAGTGATGTCAAACGCTGTCATAGGATGGGGCAAACCCCGGCCTCTAAGAAACCGCGACCTATTGTATTGAAACTCCATGACGCAGCGCTGCGAGACCAGCTTTGGTTTGAGAAGACCAAGCTTAAAGGCTCAGGCATGACGATGTCTGAATTTCTCACAAAGGCTCGACACAAAATCTTTGTTCACGCGCGACAGGTTCATGGTTTGTCACGAACATGGTCCAATTATGGAGAAATATATGTTCTGGGGCCTGATGACACGCGCCGCCGCGTCCAATCCATGTCAGACGTCGATAACATCGCGCCTCAAGCTCCCGTTGCATCAACATCGCAACCTGTGATATCGGCCCCTGTGAAGATCCCGGCGAAAGTGAAGCGGTCATGCGCAATCAAAAAGTGATATTTTTCATAATCCCACACAGTCCAGCCGCAGTGTGTTTGTGCTCGATATTAGGTACCTATCGTATCCTAACTTATATAACTTTTACGTAGTGTTTATTATTTTGTTTATCGAGGGTTGACAGTATCAACTTATCCGTCCAATGAGTATGTAAGTAACTGTCTATAATACAACGTCATTAACGATTTAGCCTTTTAGCATTGGTCTTAGTCCGACAAACGGGGCCAAGAGACACAAAATATATATTTATTTGACTGTAAAATATTTCTGTTGACCTTGTATTTTATTATCGCATTAAGGCATTTCTTTTTTTTTTTTTCTTTATTGTATTGTTTATTTATTTATTTTGTTGGTCTGTGTGGAAACATTTGTTAACTTGTATTTTTGTTTCGTTCTTAGTTTTAAATAATATTATTTTGTATATCTAACATTAACTATAATTAAACACTAGCTGGTGGGTGGACCTTAATTTAATCTAATAGATTAAAATATCTTATATTAGTTATAGTATATATTTCAATTTGTATTTAGATATATTATTATTTGAGTATTTATTTATTTTATCTTCTATTATACTCGCATGTTAGACTGTAGCAGTGATAATGAGAGCTTTTATTCTTTAAGCAGTGATAATGACAGTTTTACAAGTTTACCTTCACTCGCAGATACTTTAGTGACGCAGTTTTCTGATGTACCCAAAAATCTTAATGTTGTTCATATAAATGCCCAGAGTATTCCGGCTCATTTCCCAGATATGCTGGTGACTTTTGACTGTAAAAATATTCATGCCATCCTCATTTCAGAATCATGGTTAAAACCTTCTCTGCCAACATCTTCATATTCCTTGCCTGGTTACAATCTGATTAGAAACGATCGTACAGGTGGTGGTGGCGGGGGAGTTGCAATATATCTGCGTAATAATATCTCCTTTTCTATTGTCGATATGTCAACTCAGCCGCCGCCATCAGCTGCTGGCGAGCATCTTTTTATTGAAATTGATCATCACCATCGTAAAATACTACTTGGTGTTTACTACAGTCCTTCTCTACGTGTAAATTACTTCTCTTCTTTGGAAAAACTTCTAGAAAACCTCCTGCCTTCTTACAGTCACACCATAGTCATGGGGGATTTTAATACCTGCCTCTTAAAGGCTGACAATCGCTCTTCTCGTCTTTTATCTTTGCTTGAGTCTAATAATTTAACTATTCTTCCCCTAAATGCTACGCATCACTTTCCTAACTCTATGCCTTCTCTATTAGATCTTATCTTCATCTCTTCTCCCCAAATTGTCGCGAAGCATGGACAGTGTCCTGCTGACGCCTTCTCTCACCATGACTTGATATTTCTGTCATGCAAAATTAGGCCGCCTAAGCCTAAGCCTAATATCCTATTACAGCGCAATTTTGGTGGCATGAATTTATGTAATCTTCGACGTGATGTTAATAACATTGATTGGACACCACTATTTAGTTCTGACACCGTTGATGAGAAAGTTAATTACTTCACTTCTACAATTATTAACTTGTACGACCGACATGCACCTATTCGGGCAATCAAACTTAAGCATTTTCCTGCACCTTGGCTTACCGATGACGTCAAACGACTCCTTCACAAAAAAGCTGCGGCGAAATCCAAAATTAGGTCGCACAACACCGACTATTTTCGAAATAAATATGTCTCCATTAGAAATCACTGCAATAAGGTGTGTAGAGATGCACAACGCCAGCATATTCACGAGTCCGTTCAAAACGGAGACCCAGCAAAAGTGTGGAAATTTCTAAAATCTATGGGGGTCGGTAAATCTCGTCAGGATGCCATTCCTAAAAATTTAGACCTTAACTTGCTTAATCAGCACTTCTCTGCGTCGTCCAACTTTAATAGGACAGTAAAAACTAGTACATTGAATCATTTAGCATCCTGTCCGGCTCCTCAACATCCGCAGTTTGTTTTTAGTCCATTTCCGGCTTGTGATGTTAAGAAGAACATATTATCCATCGCATCTAACGCTATTGGAAGTGATTGCGTGAGCCGTAACATGATCTTACCTATCCTTGACGACATCCTTCCCATACTTTGTCACATCCTCAATCATTCCATCTCCCAAGGTCTTTTTCCACGTCTGTGGAAGGACACCCAAATCACACCAATACCCAAGAAACCCCATCCTAAGTCAGTTTCTGATTTTCGTCCTATCTCTATACTCCCTTTCCTTTCCAAAGTTCTTGAACGACTCGTCCATTCCCAACTCAGCGCTTTCTTACACAAGAACAATCTCCTCAATCCTTATCAATCCGGTTTCCGTCCTGGTCACAGTACCACCACAGCCCTGATCAATGTTACGGAAGATATTAGGTTAGGAATGGAAGATGGAAATCTGACAGTGCTTGCATTGTTGGACTTCAGCAATGCATTCGGCGCTGTTGATTTTGATATTCTACTGGCTATCTTACGTTCACTTAACATATCTCCAACGGTAATTGACTGGTTTCGTAGCTACCTGTTTGGTCGCCAGCAGCGTGTTCGCATAGAAGATTCTTTCTCTTCCTGGTGTAGCACTAATGCCGGTGTACCACAGGGCGGCGTTTTATCACCTTTACTTTTTGCTATTTTTATAAATGCCATCTCTGATCAATTAATTTCCTCTTACCACCTTTATGCAGATGATTTACAAATTTACTCCCAAGCACCACTTGAAAAATTATCGGAAGCCATCGAAGTTATTAATGCAGATTTGTCACGTATCAGTAAGTGGAGTATGAGATACGGTATAACAGTTAATCCTACGAAGTCCCAGGTAATAATTGTTGGTAGTGCCCGAAAATTCCTAAATATTGACTATTCACAGATTCCTCTTGTTGTTTTTGACGGTACTATTATACCTTTTTTGGACAGAGTCAAGAACTTGGGTATTGTTATGGACAATACCTTATCGTGGGGCTTTCAAATGCAAGAAGTAAGCAAAAAGATTTTTGCTTCTGCAAGTTCCTTGAGACGTCTGCGAAACTTTCTGCCAACTGCTACCAAGATTGCACTTGCTCAGTCCCTTCTTCTCCCTATCCTTGACTATGCTGACACCAGTTATCTTGATCTAACGGAGGAACAACTTGATAAACTTGAGCGACTTCAAAACTTTTGCATACGTTTCATATTTGGTTTGCGCAAATATGATCATATATCCGAATTTCGCAATAAACTCAAGTGGCTACCAATACGTCTTCGTCGGAATACTCATATCGTATCACTTCTATACAGTATTCTGTTCATCCCATCTACTCCTCATTATCTCAAAAAACGATTTAATTTTCTTCACACAAATAATTCAAGATTTTTGCGGTCATCAGAAAACTTACGACTTAAAATGCCCTGCCATTCTACAAATTTTACTGACAAAGCTTTCAGTATACAAGCTGTCCGATTGTGGAATGCATTACCTATCAAAATAAGACGCGCCCAGTCACTTAGATCTTTTAAATGTATGGTTAAAGAACATTATTTGAACTTACCTAGCTGCCGTTGAGACTTTACTTGAATCAGCCGAAAGTATGCTAGTTTACATATTAGTTTTTATGTGAGTATAATTAGGTTTATATATTTATTTATATATGTATATATTTATATTAATATATATGTATATATGTTGTGTATGTATGTATACAGTACTGTATATAAGTATTATTCTTACGTATATGTATATACGTAAGCTATCTTTTCTTATTTTCAATAAATTCGTACACCTTTTGCTACCATTATCCATAGATATTAAATTCTGGTCCATCCAACGCAAATAGGTTGCCTGGAAGAGATCGCTTTTAGCGATAAGGCCGCCAATTGCAAAAATGAGGTTCTATGCATACTGTACTTTGTATATTATTTATGCAATAAAGTGTACTTCTTCTTCTTCTTCTTCTATATTAAAAATGATACAAATCGATTCTGAACAAACCATTTTCAGGATGTTCGTTAATTAAGTTACATGTCGTATATACATTTAGTTTGATAATTTTTACGTAGATAATTGCATAAGGTATATATTGTTCGGTGATTTTTGTATTACTGGTATAATTATTTGTAGTCAAGAAATATCTAAAATATTCTAATGAATTGTTATTATTCTAACGCTTTTTACTGAGCCAAGGAAGTTTTGATAGTTATTTTTATGTGAGTATACGTAATTTTAATATTAAATATTTTATAAATCAATGTTTTTTGTTAATTTTAATAAGCATAAATCCATAAAATAAAGCTAAGCAATTACCAGAGCCTATGGTGCTTGTGTCAGTTATTCGTTGCTTTCCCTTCACCTTTCCTGAACGCAGTTATTATTTTCCGAGTAGAGCTGTTTGTTGAGCAAAAAAATCACTATGCTCCTATTCTTCATGGAACTCTATTTATACGTTTCAAAGTTACAGCTATATACGATCTTCTATTGATTTACAAATGAACGATCATTTCTTAGGCCGTAAAGGAACCATTTAGATAAATGTGGATCAGAATTAGTGATTACCGGCGGCGTCCAAAGACAGCGGTAAAAAGTTTATAACTTGTGATAATAAATCCAATTTAGTGTGGCGGATTACTTTGATAGATAACAAATATTTTTTATGACATACATATTTACGATTGAATTTCAGGTGTTTTAGAAATATGTAATTATTATTAAAATTTAAAGCCGGTGTAGTCGACATTTTAAAAGAATTTTTGTATTTACATTGCATATGTGCATAAGACATTTCCGCCAAATATTATAAATCCTAAAATATTATTATTATTCAGAGTATTTATAACATTATAAAATATTGATGGTAACATATGGATCTAATGTTTTTGGTAACACATTCAATTCAAGAATAGAAATGGTTTACAAAGACCTCATATTCGACCTTTTGATTGAAAATTAAAATTGGTCAACTTGGCCCCATACTACAACGTCGATAAACGAGCACAGGGCTCTCCTGATGGCAAGCAGTTCCCGTAGCCGCGCAAAGTTTACCTTACACTTGCGACACATATAGTAACACATATGTATTGCTAAAGTTTCTCCTTTCCCTGATCAAACTTTCACAACTTAACTCTCACCTAGGACTACTATATTAACAGTATAATTATATTAAAGTATAAGAATGTATATAATGTTATTAGTCATAAAATCAAATGCATAATTAATGTTTTAAAGGTATTTTAGCATTTAATAAAAATAATAAATAATATAATAATATCCTGGGACATTATTTATACACGGCCATTTGATCCCAAACTAAGCCGAGCTTGTACTATGGAAAACAGATAACTGATATACCACATATTTACTACTTTTCTTTTGTAAATACATACTTATATAGATAATAATTACACCCGGACTCAGAACAAACAGACATGTTCATGCACACAAATATCTATCCTGGGTGGGAAAAGCAGCATTTGCAAACCACGCCAATAGGCGTGGTTTGCAAATGATATATGATATTCAATAAATCATATATTTTCCTTAAAGAAACCATCCTTAGGAACTTGGGGTGCCTAAGGATGGTAATGCAGATTACTTTCAGGTAATAGTGTTTTTACCTGAAAAGTACTCTGCAAAGTGAACGTAGGTACCTACCTACCCTGCCGAGCAGCAAAAAAACTCACGTTTAACTTTACTCAAATGTTCCTGCCGATTAGCGCTAGTCAGGTAACGTAGTGTACGTTACACCTGATTATCGCTAATCGGCCACTAGAGCTATAGTTAAGAGTCTATATATAGTGAGCGACAATCCATCTTCATTTTAACCTCGCTATATATTAAACTAGCTGTGCCCCGCGGTTTTACCCGCGTTAAATATTATAATGTCATAGCTCCTCCCCCGTGGGTGATAGCGTGATAATATGTAGCCTATATGTTTACCCGACCTCTTAGTAATATTCATGCAAAATTTGAGGTAAATTCATGCAGTACTTTTTGAATTTAGCCCGGACATACATACAGACAAACAGACACGCAGACAAAAATTCTAAAAACTATATTTTCGGCTTCGATTTAGATTGTAGATAACGCCTCAAGTACCCTTTTAAAAAAATATTCAATGTACAGTTTTGACTTAGCTACGTTTTTATTATATGTAATATAGATAACCTTGATACAACGAATAACATAAGATCTGCTTCAGTTCGTCTTCTATCCCTTATAAAGTACTTTTCTGAGGTATTAACAAGCGGGTCTGGTCTACGGATGCGGTAGCTTGCGAACAGTGCAGTTTAAACAAGATTGCTTTATCTTTTCTAAAAAAAATGTGGGTATTGACACGTAATTTTTTTTAAAATTCTGGATACGTTTGCGCTTGACCACGACCTCACCTGATGGTAAGTGACGATGTGGTCTGAGGTGGACCGCGCGTACCCATAAGATGCCTGTTCAGTCTAACCTTGGATAAACCCATGTTGTATGAATCTGGAAACACGAAAAAATTAAACTAAAATTTCCGTTCGCAACTTATTTTATGAGTTAATCTTGATTGTATTGCAAAATTATAATTTCCTTAGTCCCACTAATATTATAAATGCGAAAGTTTGTGGGTGTATCGATATTTGTTACTCTTTCACGTAAAAACTATGCAAACGATTTTTATAAAACTTTGTAGTAGTATAGCTTATAGGCGATTAACAGGTAGGATATATTGTATACATTTTAACGCGGGTGACCCCGCGGGGCACAGCTAGTAAGAACAAAATGGAAATTAACCACTACTTAAGAAGTGGTGTTTTATCATTTCCCCTTTCCCTGTCATTATTATATATTACTACGAATATGTTCTGACTATTTACAAGCGCTTTTTTAAAGTCTACGTGAATAAATACCTTTTTTATTTTATTTTATTATATTTTATTTTATTTATTACAATATTGTTACGAACGACTCGGTATAAATATATTGTAAGTTCAATAAATTGTTTTATTTTTAGTAATTTACGGTAGGAATAAAAGTTAAAATTATAAAATTATTTAAGTTAAGTTAACATTATCTCTTCTTCTCTTTGACCATAATGAAAAGTTTAGTATAGATATCTTATAACATGCATTCATAAAGTGATTATATGACTACGCTCAGATAGCTCGCAGAAATGTGCCCCTTCAAAATAGAGAGAGGCCCTTAAACCAAACCTCTTAATCCTCGTCAATTTCTTTAATCAAAACCACTGCCCTTCAGCCCTCTCATATAAAACTTCTTTTACACTTCGGCTATTTGGAGTTTTATAAGCAATCGTAACTTAATATTCAATTAGTTTTAATTGTTGGATGAGGAGTAATATCTTCGAATTAACGATACATATTCATTATGGTAATGGAACAGATATAGAGCTGTAAAAATTTTACAGGCATGTGGAGGAGATTTTATTCGTTAATTATGGTTTGGGGATATTTCTGAAAGGTAAAGCGGAACTTGGACTATCTCTATGCTCAGAGAAACGTACAACAAAATACAATAGTATGAGTAGATAGCGGGTAAAGCTTGATTTGATGAATGGATGAAATAAAATAGGGTTGAAAAAAGCGGGGTATGGGATAAAAATATGTTTCCGCCCGGGATCGAACCGGGGGCCTTCTGCGTGTTAGGCAGATGTGATAACCGCTACACCACGGAAACTGTTATTGGAAGTTCGAAAAATATTGTATACTTATCATCGATAATTAGTAAGTCATTGCTGCTAGTACTAAAAGCTGGAAATTTCTTAGATACGAAAGTAGTAACTCTTGACTGCACGTAAGACGCAGCGGTTAAGACAGCCGCCTTGCCACTTCACGTCTCGGGTTCGATTCTCGCACACGACAACTATTTGAGTGACCCATAAATAGTTGTACTGATTTTGGATAGGGATATAATTGACAGACTTTGTCTGTACTGTTTTTAAAGTACCGCGCCACAAAGGGAATAATTTCCCTAGTTCTCAGGGAACTTTTATTACTATAAGTAGAAATAGCATAAACTACATATTATTTGGTATATCTGTATCATTATTATAACAACCAGAAGACGGCCACTGCTGGACATACGCTCGCATTTCTTTTTCTTTTTTTTTCGTGGTGGAAACCTTTTATAGGTCTCCGCCGTTTAGGGGAGACGACGGGGTATGAGGCAGTCCACAGGGTTACCCACACCACGGCAGCCTAGCCTCTAGATGCTTAAAGTGATGGCTCCGGGAACTCGAAACGATTGCCATCCGGAACCACCACTGTTGCACCTATGCGTCTCAAAAGACTCGTCCCGGGGCGTAAAGCCCTCGTTGAATATTTTATGCATAGGCAACTTGCAGCTGCCACAAATCGCCTCTTCCCAGGCTCACCTCCTTAAGGACAAGGGCTGCCGGAGTCCCCACTCCAACCACCTGTGAACCAGAGAGCCATTAGATATGGCCATTATGGAGCAACCCTCCACACTCGCACCGAACTTTTCTCCGGTGCCAATCTCTCTGCCAGAGTAATGGCTTATGCCACCTCACTGGCGCCTCACTCTTCTGCGGGTGGGATCAGCCATTTCTCGTGGCTGCTCAGCGGCCTCTTTCTGTAGCATTACAGCTTCACATAAAGAAGCCACTGCCTTCCTGCTTACATTATCCGTCAGCATAGCCGGATATACGCTCCCTAAAAATCTCTACCTTGCAGCATTGGAATTGTGTCTGTCACTGTGTTAGTGCCATTTTCGTCACGCTTTGCAGGCGGGTGGGCTATCTTTATGTGTGTCCTTTATAATATACGAGTGACGCTGCTCGCCGTTCTCCAGTAGATATTCGCCCAGGATGACTACCAGTCCCAGTCGGTGTCACTAAACACTGGACTAGAGACTCAGTCATCAAGTATTATAGACTTTATTAGCTACGCTATATGTTTTTTTATATTTATTTAAGAAGTTTGGTATTTTATAACATCTGCAAGGTTTAAGCTGTTAAGTCGTGTCTAAATCAAAGACCTTACCTAAAAAAACATATTAACTTCACATACAAACTTCAGCCTCACGCTGTTCACAGCTGGACTAAGGTTTTCACAAAAGATTTCCACAATGGAGATGTGTCCATCATTTGGTAGGATATGCCATAATTGCACCCTTGGTAGACAGGTGAATATATATATAATATAATAATAATAATATCTAGGGACAATGTCACACAGATCATCCTAGCCCCAAACTAAGCAAAGCTTTTACTATGGGTACCAGGCGACGATATACATACTTATATATATAGATAAATACTTAAATACATAGAAAACATCCATGACTCAGAAACAAAAATTCGTGCTCATCACACAAATATTTGCACTTACCGGGATTCGAACCCAGGACCACCAGCTTCGCAGGCAGGAGCACTACCAACTAGGCTACGGTGACCGTCCGTGACCGTGAATGATCACAGTATGATGGTATTAGTACAAGGAGACGGGTTGATGATCGCAAGATGGTCATAGTACATGAAGCTACACTGTTCAAAGTTGCTAGAATATTACCAATATTTAAAAAAGGCAAAATGACTGATCCAGTCAACTATAGGCCGATTTCTTTATTACCGGTTTTGTCAAAATTATTAGAACGTATGATGAAGGACAGACTTGTTAAACATCTAAACGCTAACAAAATATTGAATGCTGCTCAGTTTGGTTATCAAAAATCTATATGTACAGCGGATGCAATCGACTCTCTATTAGAAGAGGTCCTAACAAATCTTAATAATAGACAAATGGTTGCAGGGCTTTTCCTGGATCTAAGCTCTGCTTTCGACACAGTAGATCATAATATACTACTGACAAAATTGGAACATTACGGTATTAGAAATGCAAATTTACAGTTGTTTAAGTCATATCTACAGGATAGAAAACAGTTTGTTGAGATGAAATCAATGATTGAAAACGAGCAAAAAGCCTTCAAATCAGACATCAAAGATATAAACCGCGGTGTACCACAAGGCTCAGTTTTAGGACCAATATTTTTTGTTATCTTTTTGAATGATTTGTCGGCTTTCATAGCAAATCACGCTCCAGAAGCTAAACTAGTAATTTTCGCTGACGATACAAATGCAATCATTGCCGAAAAAACTATAAAACGGCTAGAAGACAAAATACGGGAAATATACGAGTCGTTTGAAAAATGGTTTGGTGTTAATAATCTAATTTTGAATTCAAACAAGACGAAATGCCTACTATTCAAGTCAACAGCTAAAAATACGAATAGAATGCAGGTAATGTCTCATGGAAACAAAATTGAAATTGTGGAAAACGTCAAATTTCTAGGAGTAGAAATAGATGCCCTGTTGAACTGGAAACAAGAAGTGTCTTCCATAGTAAACACAGTAAGTTCTGCTTGTTATGCAATCAGGAGTTTGAGAGATGTCATTTCTGTTACTCAACTTAAGATGGTTTATTTCTCGCTAGTTGAATCAAAGTTACGTTACAGCATTCAATTTTGGGGAAATAGTTATCAGTACAACATAAATGCAGCTTTTGTCATACAAAAAAGAGCCATAAGAACAATAGTGCGCATCAAACAGATAGAATCTTGTAGAGAACATTTCATCAGATTAGAAATATTAACAATACCCTGCCTTTATATCTTTATAGTCCTAACTAATCTTATTAAACATTTATCAAAATATGAATCGGAATCGGACAGAGAAACAAGATTAAATAGTCGCAGGAAAGACCTCACAAAGGCGATTCAACCGAACCTGAATGTGGTACAACATAGCGCTGGAGTACAAGCTATCACATTATTCAACAAATTGCCTCTAGAGTTTAAAACTATAATAGATGCAAATATTTTTAGCAATAAGCTTAAAGCATTTTTGTTGAAAAAAGGTTACTATAGCATTTCAGAGTACACTGAAGATAAAAAATAGTTTTAAAATGATTGATGTATGTTTTTTTGTTATTTATTATTATCATTTCTAACTTGCTATTTTGGTTGTCTTGTTAAAATATATTTTAGTTGTAAGTCTTATTTATATTTATATTTTCAACACAAATGTAAATTTGTTCAGAAATAAATGTCTTATGTCTTATGTTGCCTTCTATACCCCCCACGGGATATGAAGCGGTGGTGTTATTCTTTGCCGTCAACCACACATCTCATTGGGGTAGCGGCAAGGGTCAGCAACACTTGTTTGCTGACTTTTAAAGGCCGGCAACGCACCCGCGACTCCTCTGGTGTTGCGAGTGTCTATGGACGGCGGTGATCACTTACCATCAGGTGACCCACTTGCTCGTTTGTCACCCTCTGATATAAAATAAATAAATAAAAAATATCTATTGAACTTGTTTCAATGAAACATAAGGAACTTTCTCTTCTATAAACAGGTTCATCTGGTTGAATACGTACTGCCCGTGGTTACTCAATATCGAGGTCAAATATTTGTTTTATTATTAACGAGTTCGTTTGTATCTTGACGCGACTAGTAACAATAGTTTTGACTTACTAGGTAACCAAAAATGAAGTGCAAGTTGTCTAGTAACAAAAAAAAAATGTTTCCGCCCGGGATCGAACCGGGGGCCTTCTGCGTGTTAGGCAGATGTGATAACCGCTACACCACGGAAACTGATGATAGCAATACCAATACTAGTAATTCATAAAAAGTGTGAGCTACTCAATTGCCATAAAGACCGCAATATCTCAATAATCATTTGATAAATTTTATTGCACCCGTATGATAAACATATTATCTACATATTATATCGGATCAGATATATTAAGTAGCTATTATGTTAAAAATAGACAGTCACAGCAAGGGTCTGATATATAATATCTAGGGACAATGTCACACAGATCATCCTAGCCCCAAACTAAGCAAAGCTTGTACTATGGGTACCAGGCTACGATATACATAGGTACTTATATAGATAGATAAATACTTAAATATATAGAAAACATCCATGACGTATACGCATATATAGAAAACATCCATCCGTGTCTGGCTGACGGCAAAGGATATCACCACCCGATCTCCTCCCGCATACCAGTCGTCCCGAAGGATGTCTCCCAGAAAACGGGCAGCAGCGTCGCTATGTGTACTATGACAATCATAATGCGATCGCCAACCCATCTGCCAAGCGTAGCTATAGATATGGCATATCTCTCCAAATCCATCGTGAAAATCTTTTGGGGAGGCCTTAGTCCAGCTGTGGACGTTGCGTCGTTGGGCTGACACAGTGAACCCATTCATAACCGATTTTATTTGAAGTTAGTATTAGTTTTTACGTGAATTTAATATGTTTTATATATGATATTATGCATATTGTTGTTTCTTACTTACGTTATATTTCGCAGACGTTACCTATAGATTATTTAGCTTCTTAAACAAAGGTAAAAAATATATAGCATGGCTATTAAAGTATATATTTTTTGACTGAACTGTTGATCTAGTGGTTAGGGCCAGTGGCTGAAATGCCTTGGTCGTAGGTTCGATAACTGCCCAGGATAAATCTTTGTGTGATGAGAACGATTATTTCTTCTGTGTCTGAGTGTAACTATCTATGATGTGTATGTATCATAAATATAAAAGTATGTTCATCAGTTGTCTGGCTGCAATACAATCTTCGCCTGGTTTGGGATCAGATGAATGAGTTTGATGTTCCAAGAGACATTTATATATCTATTATAGCCAAATTTATAAATGTTCAATTACAATAAAGTATTATTAAATTCATACATTGCTGGAATTGGTTGCGTTACCATCAGTTTCCGTGGTGTAGCGGTTATCACATCTGCCTAACACGCAGAAGGCCCCCGGTTCGATCCCGGGCGGAAACACATCTTTTTAACGCCCTTTAAAAGGGTAAAATTATCAAGCACGAAGGTTTATTTTGTTTATATTTATTAATATTGCAGTATTAATATTATAAAGAGAAAAGTTTTCATCTTTTCGTATGTTAATGTTTTGGATATAAACTCAAATACGACACAAATCATTTTAAAAATATTTTCACGTATACAAAGCTACCGGTCCGGAAGTGATAGGGGAGGTAAAGAAACTAGGCTCGCGGTCAGTCTATAGATTAAGTGGTTTAATTTCTGAGCGTCTCTCTGTTTCGTAGGGCACGTTAAGCTGTTGGTCCCGGTTGGAGCCATTCGTTAAGCCATGTCAGAGGCCTAACTTTGGTACTGTCGTATCTGATAAGTTTATTTTTTAGATGTTCGGAAAATAATGTCCCTGTCATAGGTACATAATGTAAACAAAACATTTATAACGAATCTTGTTCTATCTTGTTGTTGTTTGCCACAGAGCAAGTAACATAATTTTAATACCTTTGTTTCAAAGAGTATATAACATGTGTACTACGACTTTGATACTCGCTCGTGATATGCCAGTTTTTTAATTATTTTATTTGTTTGGAAAGTAGAAAATATGTTGTTTTGCTTTAATGATAATAATTTGTGTTTGTTTTATTTTATTATTCATTTGTCCGTGATTTACTTGTATTTTAAACCTTATGTTAATGTTCCGTGAAAGTCACTCGGCACCATCAGAATTACCAGCGCTAGAACAATAAAATGTTCTACCAAATGCTGAGGTGGTGCCATTTCAGACTTGCACGGACAACAAGTGACTTTGTTTTTCTTTTTATTTTATCTTTGGTTTTGATTGTTATTTTATATTTTGGTTGTCTGTGCAATGTTTTCTGAATAAATATTTTTCTTTCTTTCTTTCTTCCTTTCTCATGGGCGGCTTGAATAACTCTGTCACTAGTGTAACCACTGATCATACTATAGGTAAGTAAGATCGCCTAGTTTAATTACTTTAGCCAGTCACCCGAGTGTGTAAGAGAGTCTGCACACTATGTCACACATAACAAACAATTCTGTGTCCAAACTCATCTGCTCAAAGTGTTATTTGATGGATTTCCTTAACGCCAATGACCGACACATAAAATTTACATGACCGATCGTTATGGGACATCTTATCGCTTCATCGAAACAGACAGCGCATAAAACAACCAAAATCATATAAAACGCCTATCAATATGTTGTGGACCCCGTAGGGAAGTGGCCTAACAATCGCTTTTCCCTCTTAAACCGTTAATAAGAACTTAAAAGTAACGCTTTTGGTGAAACTCGACAGTTTTGTCTTAATTGTAACCAAGAGCGACTGACCTTATATTTATATTTTCTGTCCAATATAATGTTTCTGTGATTCTGTCTAATAGTAACAAAACTTATATACAGAATATCAGTTTTGCAGTAATTGCTTTCCATTTCTCTTCGTGATTCTATTATTTGTATTCATCATGTCAGCCAAAGTAGGTCTCACATATGCTATAATCGCCACGCTTGGCAGACGGGTTGGCTATCGCAGTTTGATCACACTGATAAACCCTGCTGCCCGTTCTCTGGTAGGTATTCCCCGGGATGATTTTTACGCCCCCCATGGGATAAGATAATAATTATTGAAAAAGTGGATATATTCTCATGTAATTTGAGTGAATTCGTAAAGATCCTGTTAAATGTAGTTAGTTACATGAATAATTAGCTTAAAATTTAGTTCAATAAGGATTTTATAATTTTAATACCAACACTATCGCATTAGGTCAAGACCTATAATGATAGATGTTAAGGCGAGAGATAAATAAATAACACAAACATTTGTATTACCTAAGTGATAATTGTATATTTTCTGGTATGTATAACATTGTATTATGGTCGTGTTAAGCAGCAGATAGGATTCAAAATCACTTTGTGGCCTGATCCGGGATTTGAACCACGAACTTCCTTATCTGCAGTTGAGCACGCTACCGCAAGACCAGCGATGCCGGGTTGAGAACAACTAATCACTTCGGGCTGATACTGAGAATTTTTTCTTTTTATAGAGAAACCGCAAAATCACATTTGGCCCGACCCGGGATTTGAACCCTCGTTATCTGCAGTTACGCTACCGTTAGACCAACGAGGCAGTCAATAATATAATAATTATATAATATAGTCATAGTTTCTTGTACAAGTATCGAATACTGCACAGTGTCAGTACCAACCGGCGTACGGATTACATCATCAGTAGGTACACTGCGGTACTAATTAATGCACATTAGACACGACAAGTGCTATGTAGCTGATCTCTATGGGAAGATGGCTTATGCAGTCATTGAGTTGCAGAGGCGTAGGGTATATTCAAACTATTTCTCTCGGCTTGGCTTTTTGCTTAATACATTTTTGTATTATATCTGACTGCACATGTGACGCAGCGGTTAAGACAGTCGCTTCGTGTCATGGGTTCGATTCCCGGGCAGGACAACTATTTGTGTGATCCATAAATAGTTATCCTGAGACTGGATGTACTTTGTGTCCGTCAATCTATACATACCTATAATAAAATCGTAGGAAAGTCAAAACTGTACATTGAATATTTTTTAAAGAGATACTTGGGGCGTGATCTACAATCGATATCGAAGCCAAATATATAGTTTTAGAATTTTTGTCTGTCTGTCTGTATGTATGTTCGGGCTAAACTCAAAAAGTACGGCATGGATTTACATCAAATTTTAGATGAATATTACTAAGAGGTCGGGTCAACATATAGGGTAGGTACATATTATTACACTATCACCTACGGGGGAGGAGCTGTGATAATTTATAAAGTTTAACGCAGGTAAAACCGCGGGGCACAGCTAGTTATACATGTGTTTGTAAAGTACCCTGCGACACAGGGATTTATTTCCTTACTGCGGGAGTTGTCTTTAAAACAAAATTTCTGTCTCGAATGAGAAAACTCGAGATCCGTAGACGAATCAAAGTAACCACATAACTCCCAGAACCGACGGCTGCTGGAGCAGAAAGGTTCTCGAGTTATAGAATAAAAAAAATATTAGACTTAAACTAGATAATTAAGCTTAAACATAATCTCTTGACAATAACTTGATACGAGCTAGCTAAATATCATTGCTATTATAAAATAAATTTTATAAATGTTTTCATACAATCAATACAATGTGTAGCTAAATATCTAGGTTACTAGAAATAATAATGTATACAACTATATTACTACAAACATGTTCGACTATTTATTTACAAGCGCTTTTTTAAAGTCTACGTGAATAAAAGCTTTTTTATTTATTTTATTATTAGTTGCGGCCACGAACCGGAAGACGCAACATCAGCAAGACCGATGATCTTGTGAAAGTCACTGGAAACTGTTGGCTGCGGGTAGAGCGAAAGGACCTAATTGTAAAGATATTTCGGGGAGGCCTTTGTCCAGTAGTGGACGTCTTTCGGCTGATATGATACGGTCGTTTGCTAGTTTTGCTACCTCTGAGTATGAAAACCTAATTTAATTAAATTTAAATATTTATATTGACCGTTCTGTCCGGCGTACAAGCAATCAACTTCACTTACTTACTTCTTGTGTTCATATTTAGTAAATAAATAAAATATATGTAAAAACATTGCTTATAAAGAGAGACGTCATAGATAAATGGCGTAACATATGTATATGCAAAAAACAGTCTACTTAGTACCATAGTAGTAGTTGGTAAGAGTTGATTTAAATATCAATTAATGAAAAGAAATTAATAATTGGTTGGCATGTTACGCTTTTACTATTAAAGTACAGAATCGAGCATCATGAAATATTGCAGACACTTTGTCAGGACTATAGAAAACTGTAAAGGATACCTTTCAAACTGCGAAAAGCACTGTTACCGAGGAAATATACTGACTAAATTTTTAAGTGTGATGATTTTCATATATTGTCAACAAATCTCTGCGAAAAAACATATCGGCAGAACGTTTCAAAAATATATACAACTTTCCAGCTATCCAAAATTCGGCGACGACAGTACCTCATGTATCAACATGAGGTACTGTCGTCGCCGAATTTTGCCATCATATTACCAGTTACCATATTAATGGGAAGATTACAAAAATAGTATTTAATCAATTTCAAATAAGTGGCTCTATGATAAATAAGTAGCTCCACAATAAACTGATATACATTATAATCTTTGATATTGACTTACCTAGATCCGACTTAGTCGGTTTATCTGAGCACTAATTGGTGTTCGCAATCGAGACCACACGGCAAACTCGCCAAGGAACCGTAATTCGATTGTTTACAAGCATCACAGACGCACCTAACTCGATCCGTGCTAACTCAGGCTCACAGAGTAAATAATACGCAGAAAGTACACCCAAAAATACCAAGCTGAAGATAATAATAATATCTGGGGACAATGTCACACAGATCATCCTAGCCCCAAACTAAGCAAAGCTTGTACTATGGGTACCAGGCGACGATATACATACTTATATAGATAGGTAAATACTTAAATACATAGAAAACATCCATGACTTCGAAACAAATATTCGTGCTCATCACACAAATATTTGCACTTACCGGGATTTGAACCCAGGACCACCAGCTTCGTAGGCAGGCGCACTACCAACTAGGCTACGGTGACCGTCAAGATTGTGTGAGGGTTTGTGAAAATATTATACGGATAGAGAAACAAACAAGTATTTGTACACACAGAGTCGTCTCCAGGGAATATCTGCCAAAGAACGGGCAGCAGCGACTCTTTGTGTTCTATGATCATCACACTGCGATTGCCAACCCTTCGGACAAACGTGGCGATTATGTCATATAGGAATATGATATAATCGCCACGCTTGACCGACAGGGTTGGCAATCGCAGTGTGCAGTGTGTTAAAGATTTCCATTATGGAGTTGTGTGTACGCCATAATGGAAATCTTTTGGAAAGCCTCTTGTCCAGCAGTAGACGTCATTCGGCTTCGTTACACTGGTTGACAGTGAACGTCGACTGCTCGTGTTGTGTGGTAGGCCTTGTGTTTCGCGTTCAATATCCATACAGGACGTAGGACAACGTACAGGATGGCAATCGCACTGTGGTGGTCATAGCACACAGAGATTAATGCCCATTCTCTGATAGATATTCCCTTGGAACGACTTTTACGCCCACCACGGGATGAGATAGACTGGTGATACTCTATGTGCGATATTCTACGAGTAGATAATGACGGTGATCAAGATACCGATATCTATATGGATTAATGCCACTTCTATTTGATTGTTTGTTCTATGATGCAAACTAAGGCTAGCTAACGAGGTTACCCTAGCCACCATATCCACTCGATACCTAGCATCGATACTGATATTGAGTTTAAGACTCTCGATATATTCGTCTTGTCATTGAGATTGAGTTAATAACTTTGAGGTTGAAGTTATCAGGTTGGTACATTATTATTATAGATAGAATAATCTCTGCCTTGCTTATAGGTGTTTCATCCAGAGTAGCAGGAGTGGAGTAGCAGCTATGGTTTAGCATTTCCCCTTTTTGTCTGAAACAAAAAACATTTTTTTACATTTCATCAAGTTCCTTGTAAAGTTCCAAATCCTACTTTAACCCCTTACGGGGTTAATCTTAGTATTCAAACATGTCATATGAATATATGTGAATGCTTAGTTTGAACTTAATCATATAATGAAAACACGTTATCCTATACAAGCTTTGCAACCACTTTTCACCCCCTTAGGGGTTGAATTTTTAAAAACCCTTTCAGTGCACATACGTCACTTAAGTAATATTTTTGCAAAATTTCATGGTTTTTGTGTATTTTAAGAAAGAATTGAGTACCCAACAGTTTCAGTTGTGCGTTGATCAATCAGTCATTCAGTTTCAGATATCGTCTACCAACGTTTTATATCCCCAAGCACCCATACTTGTTACGTACCATAAATGCGAAATTTTGCTTTACCATCTACAAAAGTAGCTATAAAATAATTATTCCCACAGCATCAAACAACCCCCAGTTTCCTCAACAACTATGCAAAACTACAACATTTTGTAACAAAACATAAGTAATTCGGTGCTCACAAAGGCTGCGGCGAACAAAGATAACGATGGTTTGAATGCCACTCAACTCATTACGTGCCGATATCTTTCCTCAGGAAGCGCACCCACCTAGACATTTCTCTGAACCTAACTTTACACACAAACCCACACAAAACTCAACCTTAAACAAACCTCATAAAGTCTATAGTCACTTTTCAAGTAAACCACAATAGCACTAAGTACCTAATGAGCGTACACCAGCCACCGTGAATAGGAAACATCTTAATATAAACGACACTGAAATAAATTAAACTTTAGTGCCTTAGTTTATGGTTGAGAATTAGTTGTTTTGAAACTCTGGTCTAATAGAACAAGAGGTAGTGTAAAGGAGGGATTGTACAAGTATCTAGTAATTAGTCATTAGTGCGACAGTGGGCAGGAAGAGGCTACGATTGATCGGACGTGGGCTTAGCTGTGTGTTTGTTCGATCAATTGGCTGTTGTGTTGAGGTGGTCACGTAAGGGCTAACGATGTAATTACGCAACATAAGAACAGGGTTTATGACATGAAATGGTATTAACTCAGCAATTTGGCGTTTATATACACTTGTGAACATATGTAAGGATACATTTACTGACTAAAGATATAAGATAAAGTGGTTCACAGCTTGACAATGGCCATCTTAATATTTATTTGAGATATAATCCAAATACTTAGTAGACGGGTTCTGTAATCGCAGTATGGCAGTCATTGTACTCAGAGAGACTCTGCCCGTTCTTTGGTAGATATTCCCCAGATAAGACTTCTACTTCTCCCAAAGGATGATAACATTTAGTACCATGAGGTACTACAAATTAACAAGTATCAGAATTTTACACATTCTTCACAAAAATATTTTACTGAGGCAGTTTTTAATCATGGTTAAAATGCAGTTCGGGAAATCTCATTATTTCAACTTTAACCTTTTGACCGCACGGTGGAGTAGTGCGAGTGATAGAGGTTCTAAGTCGGTTCGAGGCATAGTTGGTCTTTATATCTGATTGTATACTTGGACAATAATTACTATTTAAAAAAAAACTCTTCTTCAGCCACACTACAAAAGTGTACCGAATGGAGCCAAAGATATATGAGACCATTCTGAAACCATTTTCTTTCAATTAGTAAACGAAAAAATCACGAAACATACAAATTCACAAATAAAATACTTATGCGGGGATATCTTTGGGGGCTGCCGATAGAAGTTATAACTATTTTTACACTTAATCCAAATAATCTACAATGATATAGTTATAAATATAGCTTATGGGAAATATAACATGTCGATGGTGTGACTTTCACGCTTTTTGCTCACCCAAAAACTACACATATATACACTTTACCTATAGCTTATGGGAAGCGTGACGCGACGAGCCTTAAACAGTTTTCACTTCAAAAATACAGTCGAATTGATGGCCTTCTTGTTTTAAAGTCAGATAAAAAGGGAATAATAAATCTTCAAGACTATTCACGTTATGGAAGAACTAGTTTGTGTGGACATTTGGGTGGGCGAGTCAGACTAGCACCAAGCAGTGAACTATAACACAGTTAAGAAGCTCTGCTACAATCAGTAATAGTGGGCGTAGCAAGATAACACTAAGGCATCAAGCCCCAAACAAAACAATAGGATTTTCAACAGACCAGCACTTGTCAGGTTTTTTAATGACGAGTAACTTTATAGCCTTCTTAAAATCGTAAAGAACCAAAAAAGACATCGCCAAAACCACTCTTAAATGCCCTCATAAAATTAAGACTCTACTCAAATTACCAATATCTTTCGCCCACCCAATTACAATAATCAAAACCATAATCCAAAGAGATAAATGATTAATTAGTTCGTAAAATGAGTCATTAACGTAATGATATTGGCGAGGGGAGAATATGGCCGAATAAAAAGTCCCATTTATTGACATAGCTCACTTCGACAGATTGGAACTTGGATGGTCAGGGGGATTTTGATTCGATTTAGCTATACGGTAATTAGAAATTTGACTGGTCTTTTGGGCTAGTAGTCAGATTTCGTGACAGGTCACCTATGCGCTGGACTAACCAAGTGAAATCCGCAGTAGGAAACTGCGTATCTGACTGCGCCAGAGAATCCGCCAACAGAGAGAGATGGCGGGAGATTGTGACGAAAGCACCGACGTGGGTGTCTCGATATGACCACGACCGCTCTACCAAGACAGAGAAGAAGAAGAAGAAGTTGGTCTAGTGGTTAGTAACCCTGACTGCTAAGCCAGAGGTTGTGGGTTCAGTCCCCACCCAGGACAAATCTTTGTGTGAGCAGCAGGATTATGTGTTCTGTTTCTGGGAGTAATTCAGTATGATGGGTGAATTTAGTAATATGTTAGAATGTTTATCAGTTGTCTGGTTACCATAGTACAGTCTCTACATAGTTTGAAATCAGATGGCATTGTGTTAGTGTTCCAATATATTTATTATTAGTATTGTTTACAAATATGATTAAAACATTAATTCGCAATATTAATTTATTGGCTTTATTTATCATTTTTATTGAACATTTAAACAAAACAAAGAAGCGATATGTGGTGTACGATAGATAGGCATGTAAAATATACACTGTAAATAAGTAAACTAAACTTATTAATTTGTTCTCTTATAGCAAGCCAATCACAGAGTTAGAATTGGTTAACGTCATGCACTTGTAAAAAGTTAACCAATCCTCTCAATTGTAAGATATTTACGAGAACAAAACTGTAGGTATCCATGTTATCACCTAAAGGCAGACAGGTAGGTGCCCAGAACGCTGGCAAATTTTTGGCCATAAATATGAACCTGCTCTCTGGTCACCTTTTGATCTGATAAGGTGATCGAGTAACTCCCTGAAGAGCCCCATGGTTCTATGCAATAGAGATCCATTGTTTCCACCGGTAAAAGTTGGAAAGAAACATATCCGATCCATCTTCTAAGGATGTATATTTCTTCTGCCCTCTGCAGACTCCAATAATACTTCATACTCTATGAATAAGATATTTTGTGGGGGCAGATTCTATGTTAGATTTTTCCAAGCCACATAAAAGAAAACAATAATGTTGACCTTTGAAAATAAATAATTTATAATGTAATGACAGTTTCATTTTATCATTTACGAATATGGATATTTTTTTCGAACTCATGAACTCATTCTCTTGCCAATTACAGTTAATCTATAAAATTAAGTACAAAAATGTTATTATCATTATTAGTCAACCATTTAAATTTGATACAACGATTTTGTATCCTCTTAATAAATCATATTTAAATTTATTACTAATTATACGTTACACATAGTTAGCTAATTATAATACCTTTAGATAACTTACTCAACCGTATCAAATTACACTAGATAAAAGCTTTCCCTAAGTCTCGGGAACATTAAACGTTGTTAGGGACATTTTGCAAACTTTTTCCATAAACGCGAATGTCCATAAAAACAAATCAATCAGCCATACCAGTCGTTACCTCCACCTTCGAATGGTATCATTACGCGTAGCCTGCGAGGGGTGACTAGTGTCGTAAATGAACCGATTATAGCGACACTCGTAAAGGCACAACTTTCTTATTAATGTTTTGTGCCGTCACTTGTTATTTCCGAAGTTTTGTGTATATTTCTGTTAGGTAATGTGTTTAGTATAGCGCAGTAGGTAGGTAAAGCTTTTTGTTAATGTTTTTGAGCATCATGGTCGTTTGTGACTTCATAAATTACCATCACAAGGGTAAGCATAACTCGTATGATGAGATAAGCGGAATATTTTTTATATTATTCATAGCACTCTCTGTGAGCGGTCGTGAGTGGACGTGTTGTTCTATTTTCTCAAGTTTTATTAAAATTATTTAATCATGTATAATCGAAATTAACATTAATATCAACTGCATAAAGTCTAAAGTGCATCGTGCAATAACAGCTTTGTGTTTATCTGTCCTGCTTCAATAATCACTTCCTGTCTCTTTTACGCTCCGCTGGTCTTGTCCGCGAACTGTCAAATTCGCTTATCGGACTGGTGCACCGAGTGGTAGAAACAAGATATTATAATAAAAATGGATTCAGCCTGCTCTTCTAATACGGATATACCTACATTGGATGATATATCAAACGTGAGCAATCGCCGAGTACAAAAGAAAACATGAAAAGAAGACCTCTCGGAAATGTTTGAAAGGTTTGCTACCGATATCTCCTCCAAACTAAGCTCTTTAAATACCGATCTCAGTAATAAAATCTGTGGAATTCAAGATCATATCAACACGGTTATTAAAAAAGACTTGGAACGTATTCAATTAGATATAACAAACATAAACGCTAGGCAATCTGAGTTGTATGCCGATTTGAGTGAAGTGAAGGCAACCTTGGACTTCCAGGGAAAGGAACAAAAGGACTGCCAAATACTTATAAATGACACCGTAAAGGGTACTAAAAACAATTCCCAAGAGATCGTGACTTTGAAATTAGAAGTGGCTAAATTAAAATCGGATTTTAACACGGCCCAACAACGTGAACGATATGAAAATCTAGAAATTTCAGGGATACCTGAAAAAGCTAATGAAGACCTTAATACATACGTTACGAATATTGCAGAATATGTGAATGTCCAGTTGTCCCCATCCGACATCATACATATTGTCAGAATCCAGCCCCATGTCAAAATATCCGGACGCCCTAAAGTTATTATTGTGAAACTTAAGACAAAAATTCTCCGTGACTCCATTTTGTCCGGGGTGCGTAACAAGAAGGGTATCACTACTACGAATATTGGACTACAAGGTGAAGAAAAAAGAATTTACGTAAATGAACATCTGACGCCCACAAACAAGTTGTTATACAAAAATACCAGAGAACAGTCAAAGCTAAAAAACTACCAATTTACATGGATTCGCGATGGGAAGATTTTTGTAAGGAAAGACGATACTTCTCCTCACATTTTAATCAAAGAAATGGCAGATCTGAAGAAGATTTCTTAAACTATTTGTCTATTTTTACTTTTATAGTTAATTTTTGTTTCAAAACTTACATCTATGTGAAAGCAATGCCGATACTATGCACATACTTCTTGCATATACATATATATTTACATATTATATTATATTTCTTATACTCCAAACACGCTCAAAGTACTTTTTTATATTTTTGGATGGGGCGATATTGTTACCTACTAATATTTTGTAATCACGCCATAATCAATACATTACTATGTCATTGGTCAATTACTCGAGACTTAATCATGTTAATATCTTCACTCCTAAAGAAAACTTAAAAATATTATATCAAACCGTACGTGGGCTACGTACTAAATGCACAGCTATTTACAACAGCATTTTGTCAAATGAATATGACATTATATTTTTAACGGAAACTTGGTTGCAGAACGATATTCTCGACTCGGAAATATGCGACAGTAGGTATGATGTATTCCGTTGTGACCGCGATCTTAAGTTATCAGGTAAACAATCCGGTGGCGGCGTCATGGTATGTATACGGCACGAACTTACTGCATCGATTAACCGTACGTGGTCTTGTAATTTAATTGAAACACTTTGTATAGATATATCATCTCGTAAATTACATTCAGCTGTCGACTTACACGTCGTATTGATTTATATACCCCCAGAGGACAACCTCCGACTTCAAGCTATTCCATACATCGTTAAGCAATTAAATATATTAAATAAACTTAACCCTTTTGATAACTATTTATTAGTCGGCGATTTCAATTTGCCCTATTTCAATTGGACAAATACAGGATACTCCATAAAACATGTCGGTAGAACATTAATGCAAGAAACAGCTCAGCACTTTATTGACGACCTACAACTATTAGGTCTAAATCAATATAACCGCACGTTAAATACCAGTGGCAATGTTCTAGACCTTTGTTTTTCCAACCTCTTTTTGGAAATTGTTAGGTGTCCGCCTCTTATCAAAGAAGATACATTTCATCCCCCGTTTGAAATTAATATAGTAGATTTACAAGTAAAACCATTTAAAGAGAATACTCGTTCCCAATTTAATTTCCATAAATGTGACTACCATCTTATCAACAATTATCTTCAAAATATTAACTGGGATGATACACTAGCGACTGATAATATTAACGACGCCTTAGATAACTTTTACAGGAAACTACATGAATGTTTCGCTTTATATATTCCAATAACTACTAGGAACTATTCCTATCCAGTGTGGTACAGTCAAGCACTTATAAAAATTATTAAAGAAAAAGCGAGAAAACATAAAAAATGGTTGAAATACAAAAATCCTAGGGATTACGATGAATTTGTTTTGCTCAGAGACCGCCAGCGTAGAGTAGAAAAAGATTGTTTTGACCGCTTTACTCAAAATACTGAAAAACACATTAAGCACGATCCATAACTTTTTTGGAAATATGTGAAACACAAAAGAGGTAGATCAAGTTATCCTCGAGAATTCTCTTTAAAAAATCAAACATTTTGTAATACGGTTGATATCTGTTCTGAATTTAATAAATTCTTTGAAAATGTATTTGTGAAACCAACAAAAGGGGTTACAGATGTTACGGCGAGACCTTGTAACAATAACGAAGTTTTGGCTCGTGTTTTTGTTACCAAAGACGACGTCTTCAATTCTTTGCGATCTCTGGATGGGTCTAAGTGTCCTGGATGTGATGCTATACCTGCAATATTTCTAAAATCTTGCGCGAAGAGCTTAGCCTATCCTGTTACATTACTTTATAACCAATCCCTTAAGGAATGTACATTTCCAAATATTTGGAAACGCGCCCATGTTATACCGATACACAAAAAAGGTTCGAAGTCAAAAATTGAAAATTATAGACCTATATCTATTTTAAATACTTTGGCAAAATTATTTGAAAAACTTATTTTAAATTATATTTATCCTGTTATATCGAAAAGTATACCGGATTCCCAACATGGTTTCTTTCGGGGACGTTCAGCTGTTTCCAATCTTGCATTACATATCAACTATGTACTGAGGAATATGGATAAAGGGGGTCAGGTTGATGTGATCTACACGGATTTCGAAAAAGCCTTCGACCGCGTGGACCACAACATCCTGTTACAAAAATTGCAGTCGTTGGGGATTCATGGCGACTTGCTTAGATGGATATCATCATACTTGACAAATCGTTCGCAAGCAGTTATTTTGGGAGGACACAGGTCTGATTACATTCATGTGCCTTCCGGCGTGCCCCAAGGCTCACATTTTGGCCCAATTTTTTACATAGCTTATATATATGACATTAGTTTTTGTTTTAATAATGCTAAACACTTGTTGTACGCTGATGATAAAAAAATATTTTTAAAAATTGAATCGTTAACAGATTGCAGAAATTTACAAAAAGATATTGATAATCTTTACGAATATTATAAAATAAACAGAATTTCATTAAATATAGATAAATGTGAATGTATAAGTTTTAGTCGCAAAATGAATCCAATAGAATACACATATAACTTCAATACAATTCCAGTTAAAAGGGTTCGTGAGGTGCGTGACTTGGGAGTAAAACTTGACTCATCACTTAGTATGTCTATTCATATCGATGAAATTATTAACAGATCTTACAGAAATCTTGGATTCATAATAAGAACCTGCGAGCCTTTCAAACACGTACTAAGTCTTAAAGTTGTTTATTTTGCCTATGTTAGGACAATTTTGGAATACGCTAGCTCTATTTGGTCACCGTACTTTGCAGTCCATATAAACAGATTGGAACGCATTCAAAAAAAGTTTATTGCACATTTAAACTTCAAGTTTCGAAAATCTGCTTCTGACTACGTTGAAAACTGTCGTATGTACGGTTTACTTACATTACAGGAAAGACGGACTTACATAGATATGGGACTTCTCTTTGATATATTGACTGGGCGTGTTGATAGTCCTGAATTATTATCGCAAATAAACTTTAATACCCCTGCTTACCGTACCCGGCATACTAACATGCTAAGCGTCCCACAACATTCAACTTTATATAGCCAAAATGCTGTTGTAACAAGAATTACTCGCACGTACAACTCTAAATTTTCCAGTGTCGATCCATTTATAAATAGTAAAAAAACATTTTTAAGGAACGTAAAACAAATAATATCGACCAATGACTTATAATTAATTAATCAAAGTATAATTATAATTGAAAACATAATTTTGTACGTTCGGAGTTATGGTTGCAATTATTTTTTAACTTACTGTGCCCCCGTTTTTTACCCGTGTTAAGCTTTGTAAATTGTGGCCTGTGTGTTATTCAGATATATAGGCTACATTACAAAGTTTCATCAATATCCGTTCGGTAGTTTTTGCGTGAAGGAGTAACAAACATACACACTCACACAATCACAAACACTCACATAATATTAGTATGATAAAGTACCTTATTGATTTAAATGGGAAAGTTGTAAGCAGTCTCCTGACCGCTACTTACCATAGTGCGACCGATTGGAATGAGTGTCTGCATGGTGTTGGCCCGGCTCATTAAACATTGTTAATTTTTTGTATATCCTACCTACATTTTTGTTTTATGTATAAATTCGTATTGTGTTACAAAAACATATTTGTTTGACGCACGATGTGAAATGTAAATATTTAAGTTCCTACCTCACATAGTACATGAAGTTTATTATTTATTATTGTAATATTATATATACTTCAAAGAAATAGTTCTAGCACGCTTACTGTTCATATATTTACATAGTGGATAGCTGTAATTGGCCTTTTTTTAAGTAATTATGTATAGTAATTTCATGTATAACGGCTGTTGTTATCCCAAATAAATAAATAAAAAAAAAAAAAAAAAAAAATATTTATCATGTATGTATCAATTTTCCAAATGCAATATCTGTATTTTCATTTGAACAAAACCTACATAAAATCCAGATTACAACAGTTTTTATAAAAAAATTATCGTCGTAGTCATATTAATGGGCTTCTGAAATATCTTAGAGCCGATTTCACCGTTAATATTAAACGCGATCAATTGACGCTAAACTCGGTTCCGCTTCCTGTAACTGAGTTTAGCGTCCATTGATCGCGTTTAATTTTAACGGTGAAATTGGCTCTTAGTGACATAGAAAAAATACGGTTTACCGACAAAAGGCACAATATAGTAAAACCATACTAAAAGTGTGTTAGGTACCATAGTATGTTATTCCTATTTTTCCAAAAAAGTAAAAACGGAACATTTAAGTAGATATTATGTGTACCACAACGTATAGGTATTCGATGCAGAAGATGTCCCCTCGGTGTGATATTATGTACCGAAAAGACAGCATCTCGGTTATGCTGTAGTGGGGTTGGTTTTACCTACCTGCCGCCCGATGCAACGATCAGAAGCCGAGCAGTAAAAATAGATTTTTAAGTCAAATAACCAAAATTAATAACATCATCATTATCGTATCGGCCGAAAGACGTCCACTGCTGGAAAACACAATTGCCGGACTTGCGTTATCCGCATCAATACTGCTGGAAAAAGATCTCCACAATTGCTGGACTTGCGTTATCCGCATAAATCTAGCGGTTTCCAGACGCAGCGTGCGCAGGATTTTTGAGTAAATACTCGAGGTTCAGGATAAGATAAGATACTTTATTTCGAAAATGTGGGTACATTACAGCCATATTTATTGTGTGATGAGCATGAATATTTGTTTCTGAGTCATGGATGTTTTCTATGTATATAAGTATTTATCTATCTATATAAGTATGTATATCGTCACCTGGTACCCATAGTACAAGGTTTGCTTAGTTTGGGGCTAGGATGATCTGTGTGATATTGTCCCTATATATTATTATTATATATTTTACTATAAGGTATGCAAAAGGTACAAGACCAATAACAAACGTCTAAAACAAAGAGGGACAACTTTACACGTTCAATGTAGGTATATCACGGAATTACATTACAAAAAATAAACAGCCATAATCAAACAAATGCATTTTTTAAGTATTCAGAGATATTGTAATAGGCTTTTTTCACTAAGGAGTTACTAGTTAATTTTTTCTTAAATAAAGGTACGCTTAGTGCCTTCCAAGATATCGGTAATTTGTAATGCGGGATTTCCCTTAAGAACAACTTAGTGTTCTATTTTTTTTAGGTTTGTGTATTATCAATAATGAAACCTAAAAACTAACATAATACTACATCCAAATGTCCGAACACGTTTCATCTTAAAAAAACCTCGTAAAACCTCATATTTTTATAATAAAATCACAGCTCTCAACGACATGGGTTATTAAACCTTCCAAATGTGTTTCGTGTGAGCAAATATAATTTTATTTTTATACCTATTGCTTACCTACAAAATAAACTGTCCGAGGAAAACTGTGGCCATCAATATGCTACGTCACGTTTTGCGATGTTTTTTGCACCCCCTGTAGCTCAGCCAGGGCTGGCGGACTCAGTGGCAAGATTTTGTTTAATATAACTGTTTTTTTAAGACGACGCCCGCATTAGGGAATTTAGTCCCTGTGTCCCGGGGTGCTTAACAAACATATAATAGACGGACGGAGATTACATCCAGACTCAGAACAACTCTTTATGGGTCACATAACCGCTGCACCACGCTGCACGCGTGGTGCAGCGGCTAAGATAGTCAACTGTTATATGATAGCTTTGATAATGATTATTTATCTTAAATGATGTTTGACTTTCGAAGAATTTCAGTTCAAGCATTATGTCTGCGGGTATAACGGACTGGCACTGACTAAATCTAATCTGCCGCTGAGTTCTCTTGGCACCTAGTGGACGTGTAACGTGGATATGTTTCCCCCTTTTTGTGCTATGCCATACGTGATTGGGACACGTACCCTATTTAAACCTTATCTTTTACTTTACTTTGTAGTATAGACAGTGGTAAGCCTATTGTCTCATAGTTGTTTAAGCCCAGTGATCCTCTGACTTGGCGTATAGCCACTGTCTTACAAATACAACTAGGACCAATAATTCGGCCTCCCCTACGAAGCCTCCCTTAACACCAGTATTTTTTTTTAATTTATTACCAATACACATATTTATAAAGTTCGAGTACAGTTCTTACGGCCACTTATACCACGGGGGTTTGTGTGTGACAACAAATTCGATTCGACTCAAATTACAATCAATTATAATAAACTAGCGGCCCGGTACATGCTTCGCTACGTATAAGGCATAGTAATAAAAAAAATGATTATTAAGTTAATTTATGCAAACAAAAAAATATTTTAAATTGCTAAAACATGTTGATTTTACACTTATTCAAGACTTTTTTTAAATTTTCTCTACGTACAAACCCTGGACTTCCACAAATAATTCAAGACCAAAATTAGCCAAATCGGTAAAGGCGTTGTTGAGTTATAACATTACAACGAAAAGTGGCATTGATTTTTATATATATAGATAATAAATATATATATATGATAAACTTCTTGGTTACCGCAACAGTTTAAATTGGGAGCAATATCTATAGAAATAGAAAAAATATAGAAGAAGAACATACGTTCTCTTTATTTATTGGTTCCAGAACATTGGGCAGCCCTACCCTAGGTATGCTACAGGGTGTACAGATAATCCGTATTGATAACTATGGCTTGTCATTTGTCCGTATGTGTGTGAGTTTCCGATGCACGGCAGGGGATTACGGATGTTTTCATACGTTTTTTGTGAAAACCTTTTTTGTTTGGAAGTATATTTATTAATTTATACGGAGCGTGAGATACGCGAGGGTGATGGCATTTTCCTTATTGAGATTTTTAGATTGGCATTTAGGTAAGTGCAAAACTAATAATATATTAAAATGTAATGGCCTACAATTTCTATGTGAAGAGAGAATAAATGGCAATGCCCATGCTAGTATACATATATTGTGTGAGAGACACCGACGCTACCACTTCAAAATTTACTACAAATGCCAACGCAAATATTATAGACCGTAGTTCGTATTGATCTAACTAATTTGCAGTATTCATTGTAGAACTACTATTTATTAACTACTAGTTATTAACACAAGGTCCATCATAATAATAATACCTTTAATATAGACAGAACCATTGACAATATGTAGTAAAAATATTAGACTTAAACTAGATAATTAAACATAATCTCTTGACAATAACTTGATACGAGCTAGCTAAATATCATTTCTGTAATAAAATAAATTTTATAAATGTTTTCATACAAGATGTACCTAAATATCTATGTTACTAGAAATAATATCTAATGTATACAACTATATTACTACAAACATGTTCTGACTATTTACAAGCGCTTTTTTAAAGTCTACGTGAATAAAAACCTTTTTTATTTTATTTTATTTTAACTATATGACAGATTATGTACCTCTAGAACATTTTGACAATGGCTAATCATAATTTTGGAATTACTACTTTTCGACTATAAAGAAATATACCTATGTCAAAAAGACGCAATTTGCATTATATCATATAATTTAATTATTTTTCATATAAATTGTTGTAGTTAGTTGGGGCAAAAAAATCACATTATTATGCATATGATATGACCCTGGATACAAAAAAGATATGTTTCCGCCCGGGATCGAACCGGGGGCCTTCTGCGTGTTAGGCAGATGTGATAACCGCTACACCACGGAAACTGATGATAGCCATACGAAAGGCAAGACGATATCTTTGGTAATCAGTAACTTTTAAAATATGGTCTGATATTATTTGTTAGTTGCTATATTAATGTGCAAATAACGGATACTATCAGAGTGTCTAATAAAATGACGTTTTTAGGGTTCCGTAGCCAAATGGCAAAAAACTGAACCCTTAAAGATTCGTCGTGTCTGTCTGTCTGGCCGGCTGTCACAGCCACTTTATTCCGAAACTATAAAAGCTGTTCTGTTGAAACTTGGTAAGTAGATGTATTCTGTGAACCACATTAAGATCTTCACACAAAAATAGAAAAATAACAATAACTTTGGGGGTTCCCCATACATAGAAATGAAACACAAGATTTTTTTTCATCGTACCTATATATGTATCTATGTATAGGTCTTTAAAAATGATATTGAGGTTTCTAATATCATTTTTTTCTAAACTGAATAGTTTCCAAAGTGGTAAAATGAGTGTCCCCCCCCCCCCTGTAATTTCTAAAATAAGAGGATGATAAAACTAAAAAATATATATGATGTACATTGCCATGCAAATTAACAACGAAAATTGGTTTGAACGAGATCTAGTTAGTAGTTTTTTTTAATAGGTACGTCATAAAACGTAAACCGCAATTTACCTTTCATTTAATCAACTGAAATACCTACTTGTTGGTACGGAACCCTTCATGGGCAAGTCCGACTCGTACTTGGCCGGTTTTTTTACATGACTTTCATAGTTACCCTAGGTAGCTTTCACTGCTTCACCAGAAAATAAACCCAAGAAAGGGCTCAACATTTAGCAAATAAAACTATAAACTAGGTAGCCTGCGCTAGAGGGTATGTCCTTTGATGCTTAAACCTTGAGAGGGTGGTGATGCACTTGGAAATGCATGAGAGGGTCTTTATTAGGGACATTTTGTGCTACGGTCACTCTACGTTTTACCCTACGGGAAGGTGCGGGTAGTTCGTTTAATTTTGGATCGGAGTAGGCATTTTAACGTTTTTGTAAATCACGGTGTAATCGGGATGTTAATTTATTTTGTAGTATGTGATTATAATTGTAAAAGATGCAAAAAGATATGTTTCCGCCCGGGATCGAACCGGGGGCCTTCTGCGTGTCAGGCAGATGTGATAACCGCTACACCACGGAAACTGATGAGTAATATATTAGAAAGGCGAGTACATGTACTTCATAATCAGTTACTGTTAAAACATGGTCAGATATTGATCCGCACTAGGTAAATTAATCTACACCACACCTGCAGTACAATTTTTCGTTTTAATGTCTTTTTCTTATAGATAGGTATATAGGTATTTCTTGTAGATAGGTGTATGTAGTGCAGTAGTGGAGTCATACACACAGCTGGGATCAGAGTCACCAGTATCTCCACAAAATGACAATACTAAACATAGCTCCATACTGTATTCCGATGAAATGGGTAAGGGCCTTGGTACCTTGCTTTGTAATAAGCTGAGTTGTTCCTTTGTCAACTATTGTATGCCAGGATTACATTATAAAGATATAATAGATAAATTAATTCAGAATAAACACAGTGCAAAATCATGTATAACTCTAATGGTAGGAAATTGTAAGAACTTAAAGAAAAAAGACATTACAGATAGTTTCACTAAGATGTTAGAATTAGACTGTAATAAGATAATATTGTGTGCCTTCCCCTATGTGTCCAATGTGCCTGATAGTACAAATAATTATATCCACGAGCTAAATATGCACCTACAGTTTTTGGTTAGCCATTATAGTAATAAATTTATATTTTTGGACACAAATAGTTTTATAGATTCTTGTAGGGTAACCATGAGTACAGTTACTGTCTCAAGAAAATTTTTGAAAATACTTGCAACTTTAGTAGCGGCACATATTAACTCAGTCATAAGTAGTATGACGAAGTCACTTTTTATACCATCTTTTAGTAATGTTATTAAAATCAATTTAGTTAGTAGTTTAAACATGTAAGCATGACAATAGAGAAGTGTGATAACTTTCTAATTCTATCACATCAAAATATAAACCGCTTCTCTAGCAAAATTCTAGACATAGAACTTTTTAATGAAAAATATGAAATAGATATCCTTTGTTCAATTGTTTTATATAAATGTGTTACGTGAACTATCTGTAAATGATTGCTATCATATACTTAATTTAAAATTATTGACTCTGTCTCAAAATGAATAATGTTATTGTTTCGAAGTTTTTCTTTTGTATACCTAAATATAATCTAAAATAATAAGCATTCAGACAACCGATCGAGCATATATTGTGTTTGCCTACTAAATAATTACTCTAATTGGACCAAATCCCGTGTTCATGCCCGCTTGAGTATGTTTCGCCGGACCGTCTCAACTGGGTCGTGTTGAAACCGGTAGTAGATGAACCCACTGAGTTTGTTTCGCTGGGTCTTCTCAGTTGGGGCGCATTGGATCCGGTGGTAGCATTAAAGCGCGACCGTCGTTATTAACACAAGGTCCGTCATAATAATAATACCTTTAATATAGACAGAACCATTGACAATATGTAGTAAAAATTTTAGACTTAAACTAGATAATTAAACATAATCTCTTGACAATAACTTGATACGAGCTAGCTAAATATCATTGCTGTAATAAAATAAATTTTATAAATGTTTTCATACAATATGTACCTAAATATCTATGTTACTAGAAATAATATCTAATGTATACAACTATATTACTACAAACATGTTCTGACTATTTACAAGCGCTTTTTTAAAGTCTACGTGAATAAAAACCTTTTTTATTTTTATTTTATTTAGGTAATTCTCCTATCAAATTCCACATTGGGCAGGTTGATCATTACTACTACTTACTTTTAACTGCACCTGTGGCGTAACGGCTAAGACAGTCGCCGCGCCGCTTGGTGTCTCCGGTTCGCGTCCCGCGCCGGACAACTATTTGTGTGACCCATAAATAGTTGTTCTGAGTGTAGATCTAATTTGTGTCCGTCTATAATATGTTTGTAAAGTACCCCGCGACACAGGGATTCGATTCCCTAAAGCGGGCGTTGTATTTTACAAAATAAAAACTCGTATCAAATTCAACATTGGGTAGGTCGATTATCGTATACGCCGATACCCTAGTGTCAGAGCTGTTCAAGCCGCTCAGCAAGCCTCTGACATGGCTTAACGACTGTTGCCTAATAGCTAAAACCGGGACCGACAGCTTAACGTGCCCTCCTCCACTTTATCGGTCACCTATCTATGGACCGACCGCGAGCCTAGTAGCTTAACCTCGCCAATCACTTACGGTGAGCGCCTCACTGAAATATTAATATAATATTATCCTGGGACTTTATACACACACAGCCATCTGATCCCAAACTAAGGGCAGTTCATACTATGGAAACCAGTTAACTGATATACTACACATACTACTTTTATTTTGTAAATACATACTTATGTAGATAATTACACCCAGACTCAAAACTGACAGACATGTTCATGCACACAAATATCTGTCCATAAACGGGAATCGAACCCACGACCTGCGGCGTGTACCAGTTCGTCAGATATTGGATCTATACTAAGCTAAGATATAACAGATTATAATAACGAGTAGGTAGGCACGTAAACTGTTTTAGTTGCGTAACTAGTATTCTCCCGCGAGCCGTTTCAGTTTCTTAGTACGTTAACTCAATTACACAGGACAGGTCGACGCGATAAATGTGCGTTTTGTAAGGTCCCAAGTCACGAGAGAAAGTAAAACTCAATTGAGTATCACTAAAATATGTATGTATATTTTGCGCGGTTGTTAATGCATTCCGGACAAACCCTCGTGGTTTTTGATTTGCTTATGTGTATACTAGCTGTGCCCGCGACTTCGTTCGCGTGGATGTCGGAACTTAACAATGTATTTTTTAGTGTAAAGCGCTGTGGGAGGATACCGATACAATTGTTTTTTATTTAATTTAGTGCTTCTTTATTTTGCCTGTGGAACCATCTGGAGCGTACACAAAAACGTTATTGGGGTTGTTTACGCGTGAAAGAGCTACGTATAGTTGACCATGGGAAAAGCATCCACCCCCGCAACGGATATTGTATGGCCCAGAGCTTTATTAATCGTCATGGCATAACATAGACTGACTGGGAATTGCACTGGTTTGAAAGAGAAAGGAAAGTTTTTAGGAATTATAGGTATCCTTGGAATAAAAACAATATCACCGGCGCCGCAACCTGTTAATATTTCAGCTTCGATAATGTTTTGCTGCAGATTTGTGACTTTGAGCCGAGTGCCGTTACAAAGTTTGGGAGGACATAAATTTCTGAGGAGAATTATTGGTACACCAATTTTTAAAACTATTTTGTGGGCTGGAAGTCCGGGTGTGCTGTGGGAATCCAAAAATTCTACCAGGTAGTGCGTGGCGTCATCTTCTTCCATAACTGTATTTATTGAGATATATTCTTTACTATTCCCGGACGCATGAGTCAATATTTTGAAATTAATTGCCACAGCTTGGTCATTGCGGGGAGTCAAAATAGCTCGCTGACATAGCCAAGAACCAGCGTGATTTCCCATGTTTGTGGTATCATCGTACACAGAAGAAATTGCTGTGATGTAACGTAAGAGCAGAGATTACCAATCAAAATAACTTCCATCTTCTTGTACGGGGTATGTGCCATCGCCTATTTGTTACAATAAATTGGCAAACTCCTGTGCATTTTCGCAGCCACTGACTGATCGGGCTCACTCCTATACTTATAATTATCTCTTGAATACCCAATAAGGACCTGTTGTGACAAATTTCACGTACCCTGTCAGGAATTTCTCCATCAGTATTTAGTTGTACATGTCTCATAAAATCTTCAGCAAACTTGTCATGGTACTTTTGCCATAACTGGTTAGCATCCGATAACGCACAAAAGGTCAATAAGATGGCAAACAAATGTCGCAAGCGATGTGGACTATCGCTCACGCATGCTTCCGCTAGAGCGTCATCCCAATGCTGACCTCCATCTAATAAATGGCGTGCTCGGCAAGCGGCCTGGTATGTGGGATGTTCAATATCATCCACTTTACGGAGCTCAGCAAAAGACGTAGGTCCTCGCACTACATGGGCCAGACTGTGGGATGAACTCACACGTGGGCACGCCACGTGAACCTTTCTTAAGTCAATTCCAGCTAACTTGAGAGTTGGACTTTGCGATTTGTTGATGGTTATCGCGACACACACTTTTATAGGGAACTACAGTATTTTAAACTGAAAAGGGAAATCATTTGGCACTAACGGAATACGTGACACGAACACTGTTTCTCCCTGGGCGGATCCAGGCATAATAGTAGCCTCTATAACACGATGCAAAGTTTTGACTTGAAGCCTAGTGCCATTGCAAAGTTTAGGTGGCTTCTAATTCCTCAGAACCATTATAGGTATACCCACACGCAACATACATCCCCTATTATACGCCCTTAGGGGTGGAATATCCTAAAATACATATTTTTATTTTTAACGGAAAGGCCAAATACCAATTTTCATGCATTTCACTTAAAAAATTACACACTTTTCATACAAACTTACATCCCCTATTTTACGCACTTGGGGTGGAATTTCCAAAAATTCTAAAATATTAATTTTTATTTTTAGCTGAACTACTAAATATAAGTTTCAATGCCTTTAACATCAAAAATGACGGATTTTCATACAATCTTTCATTCTCTATTTTACCCCCTTAGGGTTAGTATTTCCAAAAACCCTTCCTTAGTGAATTCATACGTCACAAAAAGTACCTACCGGTAAAATTTCCTTTCCAAAGCCGTTCAGGCTGTGCGTTGATATGTCAGTCAGTCAGTTTCCTCTTTTACATAGGTAGGTATATAAATTTGTGCAGAGGAAATTATGAGAGACAGGGTTTATTTACTACATTCAAATACATTCAATCGGACAGGCTCAATAAAATTCGAATCGTCTGTACATTCGCGTTAAAACGAATCGACAGCACAAACTTTCGATCGACTGATATTATAATTCAAAATTAAATTATAACAAATCCAACCTTGTACATAATTCAATATGCCCAAAGAAAACAGAATATTTTAATAACCAATTTTAGACAACGAATTTTCTAGCCAACCAAGACCTTATTTCGAAACAATTCGGAACATTCAAAGCCCTAATCTGAACACCGCGAGTCAAAAGCAATGCACAACGACATCTATCGAAACAAAATTCAACTATCAAGCACAACGACATCTATCGAAATAAAAATCAACTATCAATTATTTAAAATGAAATACAACAAATCCAACCTTCTACATAATTCAATTTACCCGAAGAAAACAGATTTTTTTAATAACCAATTTTGGACAACGACATACTTCTAGGCAACCAAGACCTTATTTCGAAACAATTCAGAACATTCAAAACCTTACGTAACTCATGCAATCAGCAAACACGGGCAAATCTTAACACCGCGAGTCAAAAGAAATGCACAACGACATCTTCTATCGAAATAAAAATCAACTATCAACCTAGTTCATTCAGAAAAGAGATGTCATAATATGCACAATGACATCTATCGGACAGTTAGGTAGTTCAACTATAAACATTAGTTCATCTTGAAGTAACGAAATGTGTGTAATTTTTTCATGATTTCTTTAAAATCTAATATCTTTTGATAGACTGAACCGATTGCAATAAAACAAAAACTAAATGTTACCTCAAGTTACGCTCAATCGTTGTGTATAAAAGTTATCTACATTGCTTTCGTATATTTTACGTGATACCCGAACATTATAAACAGACAAACAGACAAAAATTCTAAAAATGCTGGAAATGGGTTCTATTGGTGGTTCTTTAATACCCTGGCTATTCTTTTTGGATTTTCTTTTGATGTACAAAAATTATTTTTCTACAGATTTATTATATGTATAGATATTGTATATCTTTTGTATAATAAATAAATAAAAAAAATAAAAATACTTGCGTGCTGCGATAAATTTTGATGATACATAAAAAAGTATAGTAGATTTATTTATATGTACGGATCACGTGCAGACTTTATTTTGTCTACCACGCAACCAACTTTATGCATTCAATTTAGATTCACTTATGCTTAGTATTACTCGTAGGTATGACTGCATCGATGGTCTAGCGGCAGTGGTCAACCGCAGATATTGAGGTCGTGGGTTCAAATCTCGGGTCGGACCAAAAAGTGATTTTGGTATTTTCCCGTAAAAATAAAATTCTCAGTATCAGCCCGAAGTCTGGGAGTTGGCGGTATTACACCCCCGTGCCTCGGAGAGCACGTAAAGCCGTCGGTCCTGTACCTGATCCCTTTTCGGTCGTGTCGCTAGTCGTCCCATCGGATCGTGAGAGTGATGGAATAGAAAGTGCCCCTGTGTTTGCAAACACACTTGTGCACTATAATATGACCTGAGCAATTGGCTAAACTCCATCGAGACTGGCCGCCGTGATCGAAATTTGGCCGGGAGGACATAGATAGAGGTATAAAATTTACTAGCCAACTGATCGGCTAATAATGTTAATACCTAATACTGCCGACTAGCATCCAATTCTAACATTCAATAACTTTGTTACATTTTTGTAACTACAAATATAACTCTTTACCTGATATCCGTGGATTACGTCAACTCAATCTAAATTTAGTCCTTCGAACCGGATTTATTTATTTAAAGACATCCAATAGCTGTTACAAGTTCTTAAATCTAATTTTTTTTAAACACTAAAGTAATGTAATCTAAATGTACAGCTTCTAAAGTCGCCACAATATGTGCTCTAAAAAATGTAATACTGTTAAAAAAAAAAAACTACTCAAATTAGTAATAGTAGATATTAATACCTCTAGTAATCGTAGTTACTCGCAATTCTAACTAATATAGTTAATGATGTGTGTAGGGTGGCCATCTTCTTTTTACTAGAAATAAAGTATATTCAGGTCTGAATGAACAGTATTTTATTTATTTATTGTTTTAAATACATATTTTTAGAGCTTCCCGCATAACTTACAAATTTACAATCTTTGTGGCTGCGCTGCACTGAGCAACGCCCTCTGACTAAATAAATGTAAACAGTATTTTGTATACTTTAGTTTTGTTCAACAGTAAAAAGTACAATTTAATGAAAAACAGTATAATACTGTTCAAAACAGTATAGTTGGCAACCCTAGGTGTGTGGCTGACGATAATGAATATCACCAGCCCATCTCACCCATCATCATCTATTTCTACATGGCGTAAAAATATAGGTGGCATATTCCATTTCATGGAGAAAAATTACGAATACGTTGGTATAGGTAAATGGCAACCGGGAACAACTCTTAAGTTAATTATTATCAGGTAAATAATCATCATCATCATTACAGCTAAATAAGTCCACTGCTGGACAAGCCTCCCTCAAGAATCGTCTTGAGGGGATATGCCATAATCGCCACGCTTGGCAGGCGGGTTGGCGATCGCAGTAAGATAGTCATAGAAGAAGGAAGAAGGAAGCTGCTGCCCTTCCTCAGGTAGATATTCCCTCGGGTCGACTTCTACGCCCCCCACGGGATGAGATGGGGTGATGATATTCTGATTCTGATATTTGTCGCCATCACCACACAGCAGCAGGTAAATAATAATGTAATTTAATTTACTTGTATTAATTGTTAACCTAACTTTAATAACAATGAATGAAACCCATAAATAGACGCTGCAAATGACGGAACAGCCGATAAGTGGTCGTAGTATGACGTCTTTTCCTACATCCTTGCCTAAATATAATAATGCAGATTTTATTTAAAGCTACCTAAATTGAGTAAGGGATTTACCTGTTATTGTGTTTATGGCACTGCCTTTGTAGAATATTGTGTATATAAAATCAATTTACATTGAAGATCAGGAAGGTGACGATTTGTGGATTTTATTGTATATACCTAAACATTTTTAAAAAGTCATTGCACAGTATGTGCCTATTTAATTCCGTAATTACTAAGTTTTTGCGCGAACCTAGTGTCACTAACAAGGGTGTAGGAACTATACCTCGTGGATTATGAACTCCTTGCTCTGCATTTGCGTATTTTTATTACTTTAGTATAATGGTGGTAGTTAATGAAAAGTTTTAATGAACTCTACTTCCGAGTGACTTAAAATTTGCTCTGAGTTCTGGTTGGTTGAAAGCCGTTGGTTGTTAACCTCCGAGCCTCGGAAGCCCGTTAATCTGTCTTCCCAGTTTGTCATATGAAAATATATAGCGATTGATACAGGTAGTCAGAACCATAAAAATATATGACACGTTATTTAACCATCTCGGTAATTTCTTCAGCTCCGACAGCAGATACTCGATACATTTTAGTATGTAAACAGTGATGGAAATATGCAAGCAAGAAGAGATAATAAACAAATGGATCTAATGATTTACTACTAATTTATACTATACTTATATTATCTTGGTACACTCACATCATGATCTCAAACTAGGCAGAGCCTGTACTTTGGTGATCAGACAACTGACAAACTTACATAAATATGTCGACATAGAGTTGTCGGTTGTTGCTTGAATCTTTACATTTTTACACGCGGTCATCTGATACCAAACTAAGCAGTGCTTGTACTATGGAAACCAGATACTGCCTACTGATTTTAGTGAGCGTATATACTTTCTACGATTAATATGAAAGTCGTAGTTCAATTTGCAAATAATAGGTCTTTACCTATGAAATTGCCGTTTTGTATGAAAAAATTTAAACGAATTTTTTTCATGAATTTTTTTATTTGTATTAATCGAAGTAATCACCCATGCAATCAATGCATCTTTGCCATCGCAGTGGCAGTTTATTGATGCCCTTCTTAAAGAAATCAGCTGGACGGGAGGCAACAAATTCTTCAGAGGCATTTTGTACTGCCTCTCGGGTATTGAATTTTTTTCCCGCCAAGAAGTTATCCAAATTCTGGAAAAAGGGCGGATGACGGAGAGCTTCCAACCCCAGTTCTTGCAACTTGGAGACCGTCTGCTGTGCAGTATGAGGTCGCGCGTTGTCGTGCAGGAGCAGCGGAGACGAGCGATTGACCAATGCTGGTTGGAGATGCGCCAGCTTCTCCATCATTGTGCTCAGTTCTTCACAGTACACATCTGCAGTAATGCTCACCCCGTTTGGTAAGAAGCTGTGATGAATCACACCGGCGCTAGACCACCAAACAGTGACCATCACTTTTCTAGGGGTAAGTTTTCGTTTAGGGCATTGTTTAGGTGCTGAACCAGGATCCAACCAACTTGCTGAGCGCTTGCGGTTATCAAACAGAATCCATTTTTCATCGCAGGTAACAATGCGGTTCAAAATTCCTTCATTTGTGTGTCTGTTGAGCAGTGCAAGGCACGTCTCGACGCGTACTTCGCGCTGGCGATCATTGAGTTCGTGGGGCACCCATTTGTCAAGCTTTTTTACCTTGCCAATTTGACGCAAATGGACCAATATTGTTTTGACGCTAACGTCGAAAGCTGCTGCTAATTCAGCCGTAGATTGTGTATCATCAGCTTCCACAACCGCCTTTAATTCGTCATTGTCGACCAAAGTCTTCGGACGACCGCGAGGTTCATTTTTCAGGTCGAAATTTCCAGAACGGAAGCGAGCAAACCAATAACAGGTGGTGCGTTGGTTTGTAGTGTTAGCTCCGTAAACGTCGTTGATGTTGCGTGCCGCTTGTGCCGCGTTGCTGCCACGACGGTACTCATATTCCATAATTACTCGAATTTTTAACGTATCCATGATGACGAAAAAGATTGAAATGCGATGAAAATGTAACACTAATCAATAAAGAAATGACTACTTTTGGAAAAAAGAATCCATGTTTTTAAAATAAAATTAATTTGAAATTAGAATTCTTAGCCAAACAAAAATTATTTTGATTTGAAATGGCCAGTACTGCAGAACGGCAATTTCATAGGTAAAGACCTAATATATTTAGGTTATACAATTGGACACAATAAATCAGGTACAGATATACACGGCTATAGCTATGTACGAACGCGCGTCGGTTTCAATATTCGACCGCACTGGCCGGCTGCTGCCCCTAAAGTGTCGAACGCGCCGCTCAGCCGGTGAATCTTTGACTCCGTCGAGCGCCAACAGACGGCGCTTGCGTTCCGAGCATGACTCGTAGAGCGCTGACAGATAATAATAATAATAATATCCTGGGACATTATTCATACACACAAAGTGAGCAGAGCTTGTACTATGGAAACCAGATAACTAATATAATACATATAATATTTTTCATGAGTAAATACATACTTATATAGATAATTTACGCCCAGACACAGGACACAGACATGTTCATGTACACAAATATCTGTCCCGGGTGGGAATTGAACCCACGACCTCCGGCGTGAAAGGCAGCGTATCTACCAACCACGCAAACAAGCCCGCCCTAGCGTTCAAAGGCTGACTCGATCGCGACATATTTTCTTATATTTCATTCAAAATTTTCGTAACAAATATAACTCTACACCAACTACATTATAACAAGCTTCCTACTCAAATTACTGATCTGCCTGACACAAGTTTTGAAACACATATTAAACGTGTACTTATGGCTAGAGGTTATTAGACCACTAAAGAGTACATCGATGACAAAGACGTCTGGCTCTCACTACCTACCTGCACATTGCTCGCTGGAGATCTTGTAGCCATATAGACATGACTGATTTGGTGAGTTACGTGAACTATGTGTAATATGATTGCTATTATATTATATGATAGCATGAATGATATGATTCATATGCTTAATTTAAAATTATTGACTCTGTCTCAAAATGAATAATGTTATTGTTTTGAAGTTTTTCTTTTGTATACCTAAATATACATACATACATAGACTCACGCCTGTTTCCCAGAGGGGTAGGCAGAGACAACGGATTTCCATTTGTCACGATCTTTGCACACGTCTTTTGCCTCGATTACTGTCATTATATTCTTCATACATGCTCACCGGTTTAAGGTACTTCTGACCTGTCCTTTCTTGAGAACGTCTCCGATTTGGTCAGAGAATGTTCGACGAGGTCTTCCCCTTCCGGTTGTTCCATTCACAAGAGCCAGGTATACTTCTTTGGTCAATCTTCTTTCATTCATCCTTTCTAAATGGCCAAACCATCTCAGCATTCATAAATATAATCTAAAATAATAAGCATTCAGACAACCGATCGAGCATATATTGTGTTTGCCTACTAAATAATTATTCTAATTGGACCAAATCCCATGTTCATGCCCGCTTGAGTATGTTTCGCCGGACCGTCTCAACTTCGTCGTGTTGAAACCGGTAGCAGACGAACCCGCTGAGTTAATTTCGCTGGGTCTTCTCAGTTGAGGCGCATTGGATCCGGCGGTAGCATTAAAGCGCGTCCGTCGTTATTAACACAAGGTCCGCCATAATAATAATACCTTAATATAGACAGAACCATTGACAATATGTAGTAAAAATATTAGACTATTAAACTAGATAATTAAACTTAAACATTATCTCTTGACAATTACTTGATACGAGCTAGCTACATATCATTGCTATTATAAAATCAATTTTATATATGTTTTCATACAATCAATACAATGTGTACCTAAATATCTATGTTACTAGTAATAATAATGTATACAACTATATTACTACAAACATGTTCTGACTATTTACAAGCGCTTTTTTAAAGTCTACGTGAATAAAAACCTTTTTTATTTTATTTATTTATGCAAATAGCTAGTTAATCGCAAATGCTTATGCCTCGTGCCACCGGCCGCAGGGCGTGCGGTCGACATAACTCACAGCGTCGCACCTACACTTGGCTAACTTGCAAACTTTGATATATCGCCGCTCTACCTGAAACATTACAACTAAAACCAGTTATATTCAACTAGTTTCCACCCGCCACTGCGCTCAGTCAAAATCTTATGCTGAATAGATTGGTTTTTGTAAATGTAATTTTTACTGATTGATTACATTACATTAAAACAAATATTTTCTGTAGCTCTTATAACAAAAAATACAAAAAAAGAACACCATAAAATAAATATATAAGGGGACTGCGATACAGTCAGATTGGCTTCGCAGTCTAGACCATGTTATGAACAAACCAATAGACACACATTTTAATAATCACTGGCTTAATAACCATAATTCTAGCTTTCTTTTTCGACTTAATTTTATATGAGTTAATCTTAAAATCATTCCGTATCGAGTGTTTAGTAGTTCACCTATTAACTTCCAACTAAATAGGTATTTATTACCATTTATTTTTAACAGAATATAATATGATTACCTAATTATTATTAAGAAAACTAAATTATTTTTTTCGAAAGCACTAATATAAATTATACTAGCAATATAAGTCATGTCAGTATGCCATGGAAAGAAGTATGCTGGTAATAAAGAGATCAGATAGACTTAAGAACGCAACTCTCAGGAAAAAAACGCAGCTGAACACCATAACTAAGGTTAGGAAAACCTCGAATAGAGATAGGCAGGCCAAACTCTACGTGGAATTGAAAAATGGACCAAAATCATTACAACATGGTACCTCCGTTACATGAAATGCAAAAGAGGTGGTCAATTCCGAAGTTGGGAAGACGAGCTAATGGCAATTCCTTGAAAAACATGGATAAGAAGCGCACCTTGAAGGGAACATTGGAAACAGTTGGAGGAGACAGCATTGCCACGTTGTATGGCAAAGCCTTAAAATCAAGGAAAGAAAAAAGGAATAATAATTAATACACTGTCAATCTTTGTTAGGGTTAAATCACTAATACATTTTATTATACACTACCGATATACCAACTATCAAACGATATCGAACCATATTTTAAAAGTAACTGATTACCGAGCATATGTTCTTGCCTTTCACCTACCTATTATCAGTTTCCGTGGTGTAGCGGTTATCACATCTGCCTAACACGCAGAAGGCCCCCGGTTCGATCCCGGGCGGAAACATAACTTTTGCAAATTTTCCACATTACTTACCATTAAGTTATTTAATTAATACTAACAATGAGTATTCTAACTACACGCGTAAAAAAGAATCAACAAAACTTTTTTATTAGAATATGTGGTAATATTTTTCATTTAAACTTTCGCGTATCATAACCACGATCACCATCAATGCAACTTGGTCAAAACGTCGGGAATATAACAATAAAGGTTAGGCCCGTAAGTTAATACTTATTAACAAAGTTGTATAATAATGTGGTGCGTTCAAATATCCTATACTAGCGGCCCGGTACGTGCTTCGCTACGTATAAACAACGCTACGTATAATGCATAGTAATAAAAAAAATGATTATTAAGTTCATTTATTCAATCAAAAAAATATTTTAAATTGGTAAAAGATGACATTTTACACTTTTTCCAGACTTTTTAAAAATTTTCTCTACGTACAAACCTTCCCTGGACTTCCACGAATAATTCAAGACCAAAATTAGCCAAATCGGTAAAGGCGGTGTTTATTACAACGAAAAGTGACATTGATTTATATATATATAATATAGATTTTCTTGTCATATCGAGAGAGAGAAATTTGCTTCAATTATCTTTAATTAAGTTAAAGAAGAAACAAGTATTTTCCTTTAAAATTGTTTTAGGTTAAGAAAAACTTGCTTCAATTATCTTCAACTAAAATAAAGAAAAAAATAAGTACTTTTCCTTTAAGTCAGTTTTAAGTTAAGAATTGAACGTGGGACTCTCGCTAATGTGCACCGCCGTTTTCTTGGGAGTATCAAGTAACACATACCTATGAAATAACTTCACTAAATTTAAGTAACATATTGTTTATGGCTTGTTTTTTGTAATGAGTGCAAGTTTTTAATTAATTTATTGTAATTAACTTTAATAATGTAAAATTTTAATGCTGTGGTCGTCTTTAAGTGTTGCAGCACTATTATTTTTAAGTATGTACGTGTCTTATAACTGCATGAGTGTATGTAACGTTGTCGATCCTTAAATAAATAAATAAAAAAGCAATTATTATATTGTCTATGACATAAAAGTAACCACATTATATGTATATCTTGGGGATCATTTAACTAATAGTGTATAAAACAACACAATTATCTAATTGTGTATAGGTATTGGTAGTATTGTATAGGTACGTATCTACATGTCTAATAAAAAATAAAATTAAAAAATGTTTCAAATGTTTTGTTATAAAGCTTAAACTTAACTTTCTTATAACTTTGATGTAGCTGTACCATTTAAGTATAGTTCAAAATTCATAACTGTCAAGTTTAGTTTTATTAAAAAAATACCTATACCTACCTTCCTTTCCTACCTATTTTTTACCTCTACCTCGTCCTTTATTCAAGCATAATATTATTATGGCAATGCGTCATAAGTTCCACAAGCTTATGACGTAACGTCATATGGAAATAACTATGCCTGCAAATATTGAACTGAGCAGATGTCTATATTTTTACATTGGTTTCAATATGACATTTCCTTTTTCGGTGATTATTCCTCCGTGGCCCGATTTGTATGAATTCAGATATATACACTCATGAGTATGGTGACTACCACTAAAACGGCACCTGTCTGCATATAACATTTCTCGCTAACACTGGGAGAAACTCGCACATCGACGTCCTGAATGGCGCAGGATTATACATCAAGCTGCAGTGCAATACGAGGCTGCCAGGTTAAATAACATAGATGCTGATCGCCAACACAAAAAGCCCAAGCCAGTATATAACTATACATACTACTCAAATAATCAGCTGTATTGCGTGTCATGCGATAGAATGCTTAAAACTAAATTTGGGGTTGCGAGCCAGATTCGCGCCCACAATAAAAAATCATAGCAGGGTTCGCCATCGACGGACACGTCGTGGAGGACATCATCACATTAGAAGAAGATCGGTTCAGCTGTAGGTGCAGGTCCTCCTGTACAGCTGAACCAATCTTCTACGACCAAGAACTTTACGATCAAGAATGAACTATATGAGTCGTCTTATAAATAGCTTCTTTTACAATAAACTCAAATACGATATGCTGTTAGGTTTTTAGTAGTATATGAGTACCTAAGTAACTTTTAATAGCTACAATAAAAGTATGCTACATAAAACATAAAGAAACGAATTGTAAAAGTTACACGTGGATGATTACAATATAAATATATTATACCTAAAGAAGATGATGTTGTAATAATAATTAGGTGGAGATAATTTGCCATTCAAGCTACTATAGAGAGAAAAGTACGCAGTTCACGTGTAATAATCCAAAAAAAGATATGTTTCCGCCCGGGATCGAACCGGGGGCCTTCTGCGTGTTAGGCAGATGTGATAACCGCTACACCACGGAAACTGTGCTGACCAGTATCCAAAATAGCTGGTTGATACATTCGCGCTCATGACGTCATAGCAAAATAGTGAAAGTAGATTAACTAGTTATCTTAGTACATTTATGGTCACTGAGATAAGGCGGCTTTACATTCATAAATATTTCTTCATTCTTGTTGATAACCTTCCCGTAGACTAAACAGTTTCGTAAAATTATCTGTATAATAATATATTGAATATTTACACTACTTAGGTATAACAGTTTTGGATCTTCTACCTCTGTATAAACGATTCCTACATAAAAATAGTACAGATGTATTTTTTACAATATCTCGTACTATGTAAGTCTGTATATTTTAGTGTGCAATTATGGCCTATATATATAGTTATGTGCAAAAATATTATTTTAATATAAATGTATATTAAAAATGGCGGGCTTGTAGGCGTGGTTGCTAGGTACTTGCCTTTCACGCCGCAGGTCGAGGGTTCGATTCCCACCCGATATTTTTACGAATGACCATGTCTGTTTTTCCTAAGTCTGGGTGTAATTATCTATATAAGTATGTAATTACAACAGAAAAGTAGTGTATGTAGTATGCCAGTTATCTAGTTTCCATAGAACAAGCTCTGCTTAGTTTAGATCAGATGGCCGTGTGTGAGTAATGTCCCAGGATATTATAATATATTAGTGAAAATTTCTTAAGGCGCGTTGATCACTTTTTGGGTGAACAAAAAGCGTGAAACTCGCGTCATCATCACGTGACTTCCCATGAGCTATTTGCATAACTAATATATTGCAGATTATTTAGATTAGAAGTGTACAAAATAGTTTTCACTTCTATCGGCAGTCCCAAAGACAGCCCCGAATGTTTTTATTATAACCACAATTTTTCATATAAATATCATAACTAGGTGTAACTTCTGGATAACTTCTTTCTGTGAGTTATCCTGAACACAATAGGTAGGCAGGAGGTCTATCGCTCAAAACCCAAACACGAAATAAGAAGCTAACTCCAAACAATTACAAACACAGTTCCAAACTAACAATAGTTGCTAAATTCCCATAAATCTCGTACCTCAGAACTATTCGCAAGGTGAGAGGGGTGAGTAATGATGCTTTATATGCAGATATATTATCTTATTAACGGTAAGTTTGCAACTTAGATAACTTCGGGAGTTAGATGTTTGTGTGTCGGGTAGTTTATGAATGAAGAGATACGAGTGTGGTTACCTCCTTTCAAATAACATTTAAATAATCTTAGTGAAGATTAAATTCACTCACTATTCAGGTGAGGTGTTAGTTTTAGGTAACGCATCCTGACGCATCACTTACCTTGGATGAGTATAAGGTTGCCATATATCTCAGCTACAAAACTGTATACTTCAATAAAACTCCAGTCAAAATATATGCACGTACGATCAATTTGACAATTTTATAGAATACATTTAATTTACGATAATAATATAGTCCTGGTTGACTTACGACCACGGTGGCCAGCCGCAATGCCATCTGCGCGGGACATGTATGTGTGTGCGCAAACTCAGGGTCACTTTCTATTCCATCAATGTCATGTTCCGACGGAATTACTTGCGATACGACCGGTAAGAGGTCAAGTACAGGACCGACAGTTTTACGTGCTCTTAGACGTGCAGGACCGACGGTTTTATGTTCCAAGCAATTATTATTATTTTTTTTTTGCTATCAATAGAATATAGAATATGCATTTATTTCTCTCATCACAAAAGTACTTTACATTTTTTTTAAATAAGATGACATTTAGGATGGTACATTTTAGCAGTTATAAATGCAACCAGTTTTGTGAGAGACTGGTGCCTGAGTTAGGTTTGGGTAAACCTGTATTACAGGTCACCAGTGCCCCACTCCGCAGATTGAATTAAATATTGCTTTCTTTGCAATTTTAATAGCTTGAAACACATAAATCTAAATCTATAATAGTAGAGATATAAATAAATAACAGTAATAATAATATTAAAATTAGATATTGTGTAAGAAACCTTGTGTATTTTTGAATTCTGAATAGTCTGTAATGGGTATGTATGTAATGGGACTTAGGTTTAGAAAATAACGAACAATAGTGGTATTAAACAATAAAGTGTCAAAATAAAAATAAAAATGGATGATATGATGTTAGAGCCCTGTGGTAAAGATAAGTAGATTAGTTATATTTATACTAGAATTTGAGAGTTAAATTAGGAAAGATTAAATTATAATATTAAATTAAATTACAGGACGAAGCAGGCCTTCGGTCTCATCATAATTAAGTGTTTTTAGCCAATTACTAATTTTTAATTTACAATTCCGCTTAGAAAGAGGATAGATGCCCAAAGTTTTGTTACACTTATTATATAAGTAAGGCCCCAGATAGTAGAAGAAGTTACTTGATAAGCTCGAGTGGGTTACGTTAGCGGGACACACGTTACCCTTCCTCCGCTTTTCCAACAAGAGGCAGGGGTTGTATGGTAAAGCAGAATGTTGTTTCAGAACTGTGTGTAGTATGAAAGTCCTTCTTACAGTGAGAACATTCCATTTTGCATAAAGGTCAACTGTTGGAAACCGGTAAGGGAGACCAGCCGCAACTTTAAGGATTGTTTGCTGTGCTCTTTCTAATTCTATGATATGACTTTTAGCTGCCCCGCCCCATGATGTTATACAGTAGTCGATTATAGACTGACATAGAGCAAAATACACTATTCTGATTGTCTTGTAATCGGCTGTAGATTTAAGCGTTTTGAACACATATATTAATTTTCTTAGCCTAGTAACAAAGATTTCGATGTGGGGTTTAAAGCTTAGAGTCTGGTCTATGAGGATACCAAGATACTTTATACTGTTCGTTCTAACCAGGCAAGGGCATGTACAAGAGAAGCTAGAGGGATCACAAGTGTGGGCTTTAATTTTATGTAGTGGGGATGGAAGGTGGTTGGATCTGAATGCAAAAGTGATATATTTCGTTTTGTTTACATTTAATGTTAGGAGATTGGTTCTAAGCCATGCATATACCATATCAAACCCTTCCTGAGCGCTAAGATAAACATCTTCTCAAGTATTACCACTGAAGACCAGCGCAGTATCATCGGCAAAGGTAAGTGTTTTTCCGTTATTTAGGTTCAGATTACATAGGCAATTTATATATATTAAAAACAGTAGGACCGAGTATACTTCCTTGCGGAACCCCGAATTCTACTGTCTGTTCCGTGATGTTCTATCTTTACGCGTTGTTTTCTATTTGATAGATATTTTTTTAGTAAATTAAGTGGAACACCGCGAACCCTTATCCGCTCTAGTTTCGACAATAGGAGCGGAAATTGGACTTGCTCACTACATTTGAGATATTTCCCTCTATTATGAGAGCTGTAGTTCATCAGTAAAACGACATTAAAATATTTACCAACTCATTCCTTTGCCACGTATCATAATATTAATACGTGAAGCAAATAAAAACATTGCATACTCTACCAAGCTTGTGACATACTGACAAACTGAGAAGATATGACAAACGGAGTGTCAAAACTGAGAATAGATTAAAAACTCTGTATTTAGTCTTTGACAATAGAACCTCAATGTCGAGTCGAGTTTTAAATAAGTGCGATCTCTAGTATGTATAAACTGAAATTCCTTCCTACACATGTTCCCTCTTCTGCCTGATATACAGATCTTCAAACAAAAAGCTGCACACATAGGAATATAGTTCTTTCAATATAATTTGTCCCCTCATTACCTCCGGATTATCTGGCTTTAGATTCGCAAAGCATAGCAATGTGTGAAAAGCGTGGCCACAGATGTACTCTTTTAAACATATAATTAACTAATAGGTTATAGTTTGAATTCCCACTTTATATTTCTACACCACGACTTTATCATTTTCCGCTTATATCCAAAGGTTTTATTTAAAAATATTAATTATTCCCATGTATATATATCCTTAAGGCTTGTGGTATTGACCCAGTACCTATACAAATGTGTACTTAAGTCGGCTGACTTAAGTAATATGTTACTTAACAAGATGAAATATTTACATAAAAAAGTGACTACATACCGCTTTTTAAGTTTCTAGAGATATCATCTGAGGTTGAAACAAACAAAAATACGAAAAACTATTTTAGCTACTTTACAAATAAGGTTATTTTATCCCAGCGCTCTAAAATTTCACTAAAACTGTCAGTATAATAATACAAAAACACAATATGAAAAATTTATCTTCATACATCGCAAGGCAGTGTGTATTTTAATAACTTAGGTGAAGATCGTATATTAAAATACCTAGAAAATAAAAGTACCGTCTGCCATGAATAATATAAAGATGATAAAACATATTAACATATAGAGGCTGAATACAAATGGCCTTATTTAATACTCTCTGTAATGTTTTGCTTTAAAATTCTGAATATTTAGTGCTTATTTTTCGATGTCTTTAACTTAACTTTTTCTAGGGTAGGATATTATATAGGTTCTGAACTTGTAGAAATTTGTAAAATGTACCGTTTATGAGATGTTGCGGTAAGTATGATAATATAACCAAGACTGCCTCGTTGGTCTAGCGGTAGCGTGTTCAAACGCAGATAATGAGGTCCTGGGTTCAATTACCGGGTCGGACCAAAAAGTGATTTTTGGGATGTTTCCGTTAAAGTAAATTTCTAAATATCAGCCCTAAGTCTGGGAGTTGGTGGTATTACACCCCCGTGCCTCGGAGAGCACGTAAAGCTGTCGGTCCAGTACCTAAATTGGAACTTCAAAACTGAGCTGTAGAACAGCATCGTCAAAAACCGTTGTATTTTAGTCCGTCTATTTTAAAAGTGTAATTTCTTTTTCCATTCGCGCGGTAGATGGACATAGGTATTTTTTTTTACGTGGGGATATCCTTTATGGATCGTCCCGCCGCTGGGGAAGCGACGAGGTATGTCGGACTCCCAGCCAGATGGTAGGTCTGGGTTAACAGACTAAAATCCCACGGTGTTCCTCAGCCACCTTTAGTCCAGACCACGGGATTCACTCGCGCATTCACTGCAGCCTGGACAGGTGCTGGCCCACTTTTCAGTGAGCCTCACTTCTGTAGGGGACATCCATGCCCCCTCTTCAAGAGAGGTGCGCGCGAAACACGGCGCGCCACCGTCTCGGACCTATTCTGGTCGGATGGTGGACTCCCCCATGTCCACCATCCGCAGGCCTCTCGTCGTGGAGGCCGGAGATTGGCGATATGCGCCCTCTGACGCCTGGTTCTCCTGCCGCGGCTTGGGCGGGAAGACAATGCCTCCCGTTCTCGCTCCGCCACCTCTTTTGCTACCATCACCTCCTCGCAAAAGGTGGCGACGATACTCCAGGCATTCTCGCTCGCAACCATGAATTTGGTCACACGAGAACACGGCGTTGTGTCTCCTAAGCTGGGCATTCCATCGATGTGTGAAGCGCCGTGTCAACGGGGCCACCACAATGACAACCAGGCGTCTCTTCTCGGCCTATGCGATGCAGCTACTTCCCAAAGCACCCATGATTCGAGAGTACTTGCGTAAGCCGATAAGTGAGGGCGCCGTGCCTTCTCTCCAGTCATTCCTCCATGATGGGTCTTACCGCCACTATTGTGGCGTGCCCCAAATGGTCATAGTCTAACCTAACCTAACCCAAATCTCAATTAAACATTCGAAAGAGCAGTCCATCGATTAATAAATTTTCGAAGAATCGTTCTGTCGAAGCAGCGTTTGGCGTGAAAAGGTTGTTTCGCCACAAATTCCCTTCGAACAATCGTTCAGACGACTTTCGGTTCATCGAACATATGACTCTCGCTACTACGCAGTAGCAGCTCAGTTACTTTACCATTCCCTCTCAAAATACAAGTTTCCATACATATTTTTCTTGTAAAATGTAGCTATCCTCCTCCATATTTTACATTATCTTGTTTATTGTGTACCGTTGCACAGACTCGACAGGCAGACAGGTAGAAATTGAATTGCTAACGTCTGTTTACAGCTGTTTTATATTCACTACTGCATTTGTTATGCAGCTTGTTTTGTTTTAGATACAATGTTGTGTCGCCAGGCTATCGTTGTATATAAAAATAATAATATTCTTACATTTGTTTTGTTGGGTAGGTAAACAGTTAAGTAGATAAACAAATAACTTCATATTTTAAGAGACTAAAAAGATCCGATTACATATATTTTAATATTTAGGGACAATGTCACACAGATCCTCCTAACCCCAAACTAAGCAAAGCTTGTACTATGGGTACCAGGCGACGATATACATACTTATATATAGAAAGATATATACATAGAAAACATCCATGACTGAGAAACAAATATTCGTGCTCATAACACAAATATTTGCACTTACCGGGATTCGAACCCAAGACCACCAGCTTCGTAGGCAGGGGCACTACCAACTAGGCTACGGTGACCGTCACACGGGCCGCAATGGAATGAGCACATAAACCAGGGCAAGACGAATTCAGAACAGGTTCTGAATTGAACAGAATCTTTAATTACAGGGACAATATAAAACAATGATATATCAAAGACATCCAAGCTTCTCCTTGTAATGAAATAGACTGAATATAAAATTATATTATATATTTTATTACTATATTATATTTTAGAGGTATGTTTTTTTAGTTTTTAGTTTAGGGTTCCGTTTTATAAAGATGGATACAATTGACATTGTTATTTTATTTATTTGGGTACATCATTTTCCTCTTTTCTAAAGTAAAATTTTACAAGTGGTGTCCTTTTACTTTTAAGGAGAGTTCTTACAGGAAGAGAGATGTTGACAGGCTATAACCACCACCTATTTACTACGTACGTATGAAAAATAAAACTTCTGTTTAGTCAGTGTTAACGATCAGAAGATTGCTTTAATTTTTAAATGATATCTAATGAATATCCTGGGACATTATTCACACACGGCCATCTGATCCCAAACGTGATATACTACATATACCTACTACTTTTCTTTTGTAAATACATACTTATATAGATAATTACACTCAGACTAATGACAAACTGAAATATTCATGCACACAACTGTCCTGGGTGGGTATCGAACCCATGACCTGCAGCGTGAAAAGCAAGCATCTACAAACCTCGCCAACCGGCCCGTCTAATTTAGTATTTAGTATTGCCTTTAATTTCCAACTTTATTTATTGAGTAAAATAAAACCAGCCTCATGATTACCGACCGAATAAACCTCGTACCGCATATTACAAGCTTAACGATAGCAATTTAATCAGGCATCCAACTATCAACACGCTGAAACAAAGTCACCTCCCGCCCGTAACAAAGTGCATCAGCACACACAACCCAACGATAAATCCTTTTATAATCACTGCATTGTATTTTAGTAAAACGCACTAAAGTATTTTGTATTTGGGATCGTTTAAATTGCCCTATAAATATACGTGAACGGTTCGCAACAAAGCGACGTCGCTGAAGTGGCTACGGATTTAACAATAAATCAGTTGAAAACAAACAAGAAATACTTTCACAGCTTAAAATATCAAATGTAAAATGTAAATTTTAACTACCTAATACGGCTGGAGATGTATGAAACTGCACTAAAGCACTGTTTATTTGATATTTGAGTGTTGTTTTTATGTTAGTGTCGTGGAGTCGCAAATAAAAACGTCTGCTAGAGGATGCAACGGTTATGAATGGCCTATGAGTGCTCCAACGCGCCGGTCACAGATTATTTACTTTTGCATAACGCAGAAGGTTTAATGTGATAATTTACGATATATATATCAATAAATTGCACTTGGGTATTCCCATAATCTTGTCAAAATCAATTAGCCATAAATTTAATTAGTGATATACCAATATTAGGTGTTCTCACTAATTTGACACATGTCAAAATAATAATATAGAAATTAAAGTAAGTTGTGATTTATGTAAATTTAATTGAAATGAATCATGCATCAAGTGGCGACCACGAACCGGAAGACGTAGCGTGGGCAGGCCCCCTACAAGATGGACCGATGATCTCGTGCGGGTCGCTGGAAACTGCTGGATGCGAATAGCGCAAGACCGGCAATTGTGGAGATCTTTGGGGGAAGCCTTTGTCCTGCAGTGGACGACTTTCGGCTGATATGATGATGATGATGATGCATCAATTACAAGGTGTTCGAGTGGCGACCATGAACAGAAAGAGGTTGCGTGGGCAGTCCACCTACAAGATGGGCTGATTATCTTGTGGAGGGTCGCTGGAAGCCTCTGGAACCGCATCCAGCGGTTTCCAGTTACCCACACAAGATAATAAATAAATAATAATAAAAAGTATTTATTTGACACTAGTAAAATACATACATAAATGAATGGCAATGTAGATGGAATACGTCAACCAAGGGTCGCCATCTGCACCAGTTCTTTCCGGACGTACGCGAACGGTTAAATAAAACTTGGCTAATCATAGACCATTGTGTTGCACAATTTCTTACCGGACACGGCAATTTTAAAAGTAAATTGTATAGTTTCAAATTAGTATCTTCACCAATCTGTCTGTGCTCAACATCCAGTAACGAATATGAACAAACTGCTCACCACATCCTGTGGGAGTGTGATCTCTGGCAAAATCAGCGTGATATTATGTTAAAAAGCTTGCAACCAATATCTGGAGTAGTTTATTATACGGATCTTGTAGCAACAAGGAACAACTTCCGTGCGTTTAAGCGTTTTTGCCATACCTACTATTGGAATCAAATATAACAGCTCACTTAGGACCCTTAAATTGATCCTCGGTGCTTTTGCAGCTGGCTTCTCTAGTTGCAAATCTCTCATTTTATGAGGCTATAGCCTCTTTACATCATTCTGTCTCCCGCTTTGCTCTGGAGGGAAGTGGAACTATTCATTTTCTAACTCCTCCTTTTTTCTGTTTCTGATTAAATTCGTTGCGGGATCCAAGACAGTTAAAGCTATTCCCCGGGACATGCCTGAGCTTCACCGCTCAGTGTCATTTCATTGTGTGCCACTGTTGATCCTGGCTTACAGGAGTTGCAGTGGTGGGTAAGAGGGAGGGACTAGTCCCGAATAAATAAAAAAAAAATAGTAAAATACATTAATAGGTGTAAGGTTTAGTTGATACTACAGTTTTGTTTTATACTAAAGATATGAAGGTATATGGAGGAGACCGTTGTCTAACAATGGTGATCAATCACTTGAAAGCATCTAGCTATGAGGGCCTGCCAGGGCAACCACTGCCTAGAAGTGAATGAAAGATAAATGTATGGTTTATTCTTGTTGCCCATTTGCCACGTCTACCAATATTACTTGCTCTGTTTAGTTAGTCTCTAGGTGGTGTTGCATTGAGGCAGTTTGCTTGATATAAAGCACGTCGCCGCCGTTATTGCCCCAACCTACTTATTTATAATTGTCATACGAACCGCCAATGTTACTTGGCCTCTCAACCTTAGCTTATCTACCTCATACCACTCCTTTAGTGACTTTCTGAACTGGTTCTGTCTATTTTACCTGTCTATATAACTTTTAATTGTACGTGTGGAACAGTTAGTCAGAAGGTAGCTGCATCATTATTGCCTCGAAGGCCTCGGATGCCCTCAAATGGCAACTATTTGTAGTTGTACCCATATGTAGGTTGTTGTTCAGTCATTGCCACAGCCCATTGTTCAGTCTAGTTTGTGTTCCTGAATTCATTACCATTATTGTGACCTGATATCACGCACTGCTGGATATATACCTCCCCCAAAGGTTTTGTAAATGTGTCACCTGGAGGGGTTTACCGAAGTCACCGTGCCCCCCACGCGAGTCGGCGGCCGCACTTAGGCGGTAGCTAGTACACAGATGATGCTGTTGTTGCAGTTGCAGTTGATGCTGAAGATGCTGCCAGACTACCTGGTGTATCCCTTAGTCGCCTTTCACGACACTCATGGCATAGTATGGGGTGGTCCTGTTATTTTTTCTTAGCTGACGCTGTTTTGTCAGAGCTATTAAAAATTATCTGCGAAAGGCCTTAGACTTACAATAAGAGGTCAACTTACACTGGTGGACTGTAATACAAGGGTAAGCTAAGAGTGGAGAGGTCGCACGGGCTATTTACTTCTCTTTCATAGTGTATTGCGACCTTTATTGCGTTAGTGCATGATGTATGTCTTTTGTTTGTACATTGGGTTTAATGGAGGCTTATAGATACAGCCTTCGTAAAAATTCCATATGTTTAAAAGAGTTTTCTTAGGAAAATTAAAAGGATGGTCAATTTCAAGAGTGACTAGTAAAATATGTACGAGTAAAATACTGCTGCTCCTGACCAAATTTTGGCTACGGCACCTAATCACAACGGAAACTAGCCATATTCGCAGGACATACAATAGTGCACAAACACGCGAGCACTCTCTGTCCGCTCACTCTTATAATCCGATACGACGGATATTCACATTACTCTTATATTTTTATCAAAACTAATAATATATATACTACTAATAATATATTTATTTGAAAAACATATTTCATTAGCATTGTTAAAACTCTCACTTTACCAAAAGTGTTAATAATTGAATTGCCAACTTCAATCTGTTCGTTTACCGAATAGAATCCAAGCTTATATACCTACATACCAAAGTAAAATATTCATCGCTTTCCTCGCTTTTCTTAGGGAGAACCGATTAATTTTATTGGCCCGGCTAATTCTATCAAAGACTTTGCCGCTTTAATAGCGCACAACAAAATAAGACCCTTAAAAACTAATGTTCAGTCTTAAGTCCGCCGCAAATACCTCTTTGTGACTCCGAACGATACGACACTGCCGTCTTGCAAGACCTGGCTACACGGAATTTTCTTCATGACTCTCCTTATAAAGGACATTAAACTCTATGTAACCAAATACACGGTTGAGTTTCAGTTGAGCCGAGGGTATTACTTAAGGCAAAGTAAGACGCGCGCCAGATTAAAAAGTTCGAGTCGGTCGCGCGATGTCATTGTAAGTGGAAAATGAGTTAAATAAGGCAATACATTTTAATTAGGAAGAAGGCATCCCTTTATTCCTTACGCGATAACTCGCCTCTTCCTCTATTAATTGAATTTCATGTTTAATTAAGTCGAAGCCGGGGGAAGATAATCCAACCACTGATCTTTGCGTTTGTTTGAAATTTCGAGCTTCGTGGAGATTACTTAGTTTTTTAGCGACCGATATTGCGACCTCGAAGTATATCTCGAAATTTACTGTTATCGGCCGGGACAAAAGGTAGCGCAGTCGTTTAATGCCATTTGAACAAAGCTTTCCTTCTGATTTCAATTAGATGTATTTCAGAATATTTATTCCCTGGAAGGCGTTGTTTACCGATATCAGAACAAGATGCATTGGAGGTAATATATACGTTACGCAAGTTAAGTTTAAGGCGTGGACAATATTCAAAATAGTTTCTTTCCGAAAGTTTTGCACTTTTGCGTTAAGTTTAACTTGTTTCAAATTATATGGTAACTTAATTTTAACTTAACTTTATTTAAAAGAACTTCACTAATCCTCAAATATTTAACTTTTACTTTATCCTAAAACATGATACTTTTCCTAGTAAGTTAAAAATCGCAATGTCAATTCGAAGCATCATAATATAATGCTTTGAATTGACATTTTGATGGAGGCCTTTGTCCAGCTTTCAAGGCAAGATGTCCAATGCTGGCTGCTGCAAAGGCCTCCACGCTGTGTCTTTCGGTTCGTGGTTGCCACTCTTGAACCTATCGGCCTCAGCGGCCATCGGCTCTACGAGCTATGTGCTCCGCCCACTGCCATTTCAGCTTGGCAATTCTTCCGGCTACGTTAGCGACTTTGGTTCGCATGATGATTTCGACATTTCTGATTCGATCTCGAACCAAAAGAATATCGAATAATGACTGCTCAATTATGATCGTTATTTTATATGTACTGCAATTTATATTTGATAAATCGCTTGTCATCTTAATATATCTATCATAAAGATTGTATTGTGACCTCAATTAATGATTCTATTCAGTTTCACTCTGTTTTTGCTCGTTTTAATTATTTTATGTGAACTTTATTATATTATTTATGCAGTCGGAGACATCTCCTTCCCTTTTACAACTTGCAGGTTACCGCATCTCTCCAATCCTGAGGAACTTCCTCACTTTCCATCTTGATCTACAGTACACAGTATGGCATATTCTTGCAAATTATAATTAATAAATATCTTAGGACATTATTCACACACGGTCATCTGATCCCAAACTACGCAGAGCTTGTACTATGGAAATCAGATAACAGTTATACTACCATATACTACTTTTCTTTTGTAAATACATACTTATATAGATAATTGGGTATGCCTGGCTGGGTGGGATTCGAAACAACAACCGGTTGTGTTCAAAGCAAGCATTTACTAACCCCGCCCCTGTAGCTTTGTTAATAAATGCTTGATTTACACAAATTTGAATGGCCGTCCAAAAATTGGAAGAAAATTATAAATTAGTAGTGTGGTAAATTGAAAGAAACTAGGACGTTTTTGAGCTATTGATTATGAACTTGGCCATTAGCTCGAGTGCTGTAGACAACTCTTATATACTAAACCCTTATACTACTCTGCCAAGAAAGTACCGGGAAAAGATCAATAATATACAAAATGTTTGTTATTCATCCAAATTTATTTTATCACCTTCAAAGTATGCTCCTTCAGAAACGATACACTTACGCCAACGAAAATCCATTCATCAAAACATTTTTTAAACGCTGCTTTCGGAATTGAGATCAGTTCTCGCCGCGAATTCTCCTTTATGTCTTCTACTGATTGAAAACGGGTACCACGAAGTGGTAATTTGAGTTTAAGAAAAAAAAAGAAGTCAGCTGGAGCTATATCTGATGAATATGGTGGTTGCTGGATGGTATTTGTTGAGTGTTTGGTCAAAAATTCGTTCATAATGATGGCCTTGTGCGAAGGCGTATTATCGTGGTGCAAAATCCAAGAATTTTCTTTCCACAAATCTGGCCTTTTTCGTCGAATTTGCTCTCTTAAACGCCGCATAACGCTCAAATAATATTCTTTATTTACCGTTCGCCTTCCGGTAAGAATTCAGAGTGAACAGCACCGCGATAGTCAAAGAAAACAGTCAACATGACTTTGACTTTTGATCGACTTTGGCGTGGTTTTTCGGTTTCGGTTCAGTTGGAAGGCGCCACTCCGAAGCTTTTTGACTAGTTTGCATGTCAAACTCGTAAACCCACGTCTCGTCACCAGTAACAATGCGTTTCATGAATGTTGGGTCGGAATTGACTCGTTCTACCATGTCCTCAGCGACTTTCATGCGATTGAGTTTTTGGAGAAAATTCAGATCTTTTGGGACTAACCGAGCGGCAACATGTTTCATACCCAAATGATTAGTTAAAATGGTACAAATCGACTCGTGAGATACAGAAAGTTCGGCGGCTATCTCTCTCAGAGTTGAATGAGGATTTTCAGTCACTATTTCCTTCACTTTTGCGATGTTAACTTCGGTTGCAGACGTTGATGGTCTACTAGAGCGAGGCAAATCTTTCATCACATCCCGACCGCTTTTGAACGCTTTGAACCACACACTAAGCACGAGTTTTTGATAAAGTCGATTCACCGTAAGCCTTCTGTAACATTTTTAGTGACTCCGAACACGAAATTCCATTAGCGATGCAAAATTTAAGACAAACTCTTTGTTCGATATTTTTGTCCATTATGAAATTCGCAATACTCACTATATATGATATTACTAAAACCAGCACTGTATTTAATATAAATAACAGATGCAACTCAAACTCCGCGCCAAAATGGAGAACAGTTGTGCCAATCTAACAACAACAAAAAAAATTGTATTTGGAACCATAAACAAATCATCCATTCCCGATAATTTTTGACTGAATCTATACAACTTATCTAAAATTTCTAATAAAGGTATTTAGGGGAGTTTTTGGAAGCTGTAGGATTGAGCAGTGAACTTTGACAAAGTCAAGGAGCTCTGCTGCAATAGATCAGTAATGGTCGAGGTAGCAAAATGCCATCAAGACATCAAGCCCCAAACAATTAATAATAATAATAAGGTATTTAACCTTTATTAGAACATTTAGATAAATTTTATACTCATAATCTACAATAACTTAAATTAGATCAACTAATACTTTTAGACTTTACAGTTTTATTTGATCTCAATCAGAAAGAAAAATGCGTTTACCTAATTCAAATAATTACAAATAAAACAGCGGTATGAGTTTAATGTAGGGAGATAATCTGCTTCTAAGTGGTCCATGTTCAAGAATCCATTGCTTAAAAGATTATAAAGTTGGGGAGAACCGTGCGTTTCGTGCGAAGTTTTGGTAAGTTAAAGATTTTCATGATTTTATTTGAGGTGTATTCCGAGTGAGTTTTATCACCGTTTATTTACCTATTATAATGTTTGCGAAAATAAATAAGAAATAAGTTTTTAGTTTTAGAATTACACAGTTACAAAAATACGATTTAAGACCAATAAATAACACAATGCTGAGTAATTACTTCCAAGCAAATTGAATTGTGAAAATTTCAGGATCCTTTTTCTTCTAAACTAGAATCTTAGATCTGATTTGATGATTGATTGAACAGCACACGAAAAGTATTTCAATATATTTATAGTTAATAAGTATTAGACCCACATACTTTTTAATGCTTAAAATCAACAATATATGCCTCTTCCTCTGGGTCTAGAGGTCTTGAGGTGTGGGTGCGATCCCCACCCGTGAAATGTTTGTGTGATGATTACGATTATTTGTTTTCTGTCTAGGTGTAACTTTTCAATAACATGTATGAATTTGGAAAAATATAAATATGTGATCAGTTTTCTAATTGACATATTACAGTCTTTGCCTAGTTTAGGATCAGATGGCCGTCTGTTCATTGTCTCAACATATGCGTTGATGAATCTGTCATCATGACCCATTCACAACCTAGAAAAATAGCTATGTATCATTATCATGTCAGTCGAATGGAGCCCAGTGCTGGACAAAGGCCTCTCCAAAAGATGTCCCATCATTCGGAGTTCAGCTTGTTAGACGGGTAGGCCGTGTACATATACCTAAACCATAAATCTCTTTTCAACACTTTTCAAAACTAAAAAAAGAGTTCGTAACTGATAACAATGAAAACGAGTACCCCATCTAACATTTCGCACATTTCTTCAAAACTCATCCGATTAGATTCCTTAACCATCAACATTTACTGGCTAATTTCCTTAAATAGGTACGATAATAGGCCATATTCGTGCCATTAAGGTTGGCTGTCTGTTATCTACTCCTCAAGAGCCTCCAAGGGTCCTAAGATCTTATGGCTCTAATTGCCCTAAGCCATAATCGTTAATATAAATTGTAGAGTTATTATATAGGTACACACAAGATGTATAGTGTCATTTTGCGTATGTCTTTTCTTTGAGAGGAGTGATTCAAATACTTATTAAAATTTAAACTTTGATTTGGTGGCATATGGCAATGCCACCATTCCCGGTATATGTAACGCATTGTTGTGATGATGCCATGTTCCTAAACATATCCGTATCACAAATAATGCCGAGGCGCATTAAAAATATGGAATCCAAGAGGTGAATAAGTAGAATACAGTGTCTCAGCATACATACATAGACTCACGCCTCTTTCCCAGAGGGGTAGGCAGAAACAACACAACTTAAATTATATAATATTATTTCTTAACTTAAAAATCATTTTGAAAAACATAGCATTGCATAAATAGTTAATTTACATGTTTGGTCTCCTTATGAACAATTGTGTCAAAATAGCTCTCATGCCTTGGTCACACAATAGTTATAGTACAGATAACTTAAATACTTATTTGTTTAAAAAATATTCACGTCATTCTAAAGCTTATACACCATACGGTGATTTCAGAGTCGCACCGGCGAGCAGCGCTGTCAAAACGCGCGCGCTTTCAATTACACTAGATAGTAGTTGCGTTGCAGTCACGCAGTTCTAACGCGCCGCGTGTGAGACGCGCGCCGTCGGCCAGCGCTGGCGAAGCGCGCGCGACCCGAGCTCCTCTACAGCGTTTCAGAGTGACGCGTCTCGCACGCGCCGCTGTTGAGACGCGCTGGCCTCCGGCGCGTGCCGCGGGCGTCACTCTGAAATCAGCCATTCCTTAAGAAAGTATGGATCGTGATCATTATCGTATCAGCCTAATGTCATCCACTTTTGAATAAGAGCCTCCGTAAAAGGGGGGATATGCCATCATCGCCACGTTTGGCAGACGGTTTGGCGATCGCGGTAAATAGGCCTGTTCCATGCCCCCCACGGGATGAAATAGGGTGGTGATATTCTTATCCAACTAGAGGAGATAAGATGGTTAAGATAATATTTATCAAAATCCTTACAGTTATTTTTGTTATTGGTCCAGTTAACAAAAATACCAGCGTATAAATACACATATAAAAATACGGTATAAATACGCATAAAAAGCTTTACCTTCCTGGGTAGTCGGGTAAAAACCGTTAATTAATAATAAAACTACTTTATCGTCTTTTTTACATATTTGTTGATAGAAGAAGTGCATACATAGCAGCCATCTTGTTTTACAGAAGTTTACGACTCCAGCGGAAGCAATTAAGATCTCTGTCAAATTTTAATAGGCACTACTATAAATCAAAGCTTTTGACCGACTGTTAGTGATTGGAGTCCAACTACCACGGTAAAAGATAAAGTTGATGATTCGACAAAGGTTCCGTACATTTTTTTTAAATATTATATCTACTACTACCTACCTACCTATAGTATAAATTCTCTATGTTGTCAGTGATTATTTACGGAACATGTTTGTTTACTATGGGACTTATAATATGGCTCAAGGTCACCCAAAAGAGCAAAGGAAAAGGCTATGCTCGGAGTTTCCCAGCGAGAGAGTATCAGAAATGTTGCAATCCATATCATGACAGATATTTGTGTGCATGAACATGTCTGTTTGTCCTGAGTCTAGCTGTAATTATCTATATAAGTATGTATTTACAAAAGAAGGTAGTATATGTAGTATATCTGTTATCTGGTTTCCATAATACAAGCCCTGCTTAATTTAGAATCAGATGGCCGTGTCTGTGCCCCAGACTAAAAGGTAATGGCCCATTTAGTATGAAAAATATACCTACGGCGTACAGAAATGAAATATGGGGGGAATCAAAGACAAATGATTATACTTTTCAATGGTAAGTGGTGCATCACTGTGGCTGATGGGGATCATGAAATAAAATATAACACATTGTATTATTGCGCGACCGCAACAAAGATCGGGTGAGACCGAGAAAGCAATATACGTGTTATTTATTACCTGACCGAACGAGTTTGCTTTATAAGTGTCACGATGATATTTTTATTTAACAAAACAATGGCAAAGTAAGTCTGCTTGTTTCATTTTCAAGTCTAAACTACTGAACCGATTTTGGTTAAATTGCTTGCCCCGTAGAGATATACATGTAAAGAATGAGTATTTATTTGTTTAATACCTTAGGTGCATAGCATAGATTAAGAAAATACATTATTTAATTATTTTTTATCTATCATGTCATGTCAAATTCCTATGAATAGACAAAAAAATATATCTTATATACATATTAGATTTGTAGACGGACATGGTAAACTTTTTATCCCAGTGACATTTTTCCATGGGATAAAATAATTTAGAGACGGGTGAAACCGCTGGTGCAGCTAATTATTATCCAATTTTGATCGGTCTACTGCAAGATCTCTCCATTGAATTATTTTTTTCTTTTTACATATAATGAACAGTGGGTTATGCCTGCATTATTTGCCATCATTTTCGTTTTTGTACAAAAACATTTTTGAACCGGGTCGGATTATGGGCCATGACCTTTAATAAAATAAAATTGAAAGAGAAAATAGAAATGAATTATAATTTTAGACACGTCAGTATTGCGCCTAAATTATGTATAGAAGTGTTAAAGGTCATGGCCCATAATCCGACCCGGTTCAAAAATGTTTTTGTACAAAACGAAAATGATGGCAAATAATGCAGGCATAACCCACTGTTCATTATAATTAAAAAGAAAAAAATAATTCAATGGAGAGATCTTGCAGTAGACCGATCAAAATTGGATAATAATTAGCTGCACCAGCGGTTTCGCCCGTCTCTAAATTATTTTATCCCATGGAAATATGTCACTGGGATAAAAAGTTTACTATGTCCGTCTACAAATCTAATATGTATATAAGATATATTTTTTTGTCTATTCATAGGAATTTGACATGACATGATAGATAAAAAATAATTAAATAATGTATTTTCTTAATCTATGCTATGCACCTAAGGTATTAAACAAATAAATACTCATTCTTTACATGTATATCTCTACGGGGCAAGCAATTTAACCAAAATCGGTTCAGTAGTTTAGACTTGAAAATGAAACAAGCAGACTTACTTTGCCATTGTTTTGTTAAATAAAAATATCATCATGACACTTATATAGCAAACTCGTTCGGTCAGGTAATAAATAACACGTATATTGCTGTCTCGGTCTCACCCGAGCTTTGTTGCGGTCGCGCAATAATACAATGTATTATATTTTATTTCATGATCCCCATCGGCCACAGTAATGCACCACTTACCATTGAAAAGTATAATCATTTGTCTTTGATTCCCCCCATATTTCATTTCTGTACGCCGTAGGTATATTTTTCATACTAAATGGGCCATTACCTTTTAACTGAAAAATGTTACTAAGAGTTTTAGATACATTACATTATAGTTACGAGATCCTAAATGTAGCGTGTCACTAAAAAGTTTTAACTTACCAATTCTTGCATTTGACCTGATTTTATGACATTAACGATTAGTTTACTTAGTACACAGTATTAAGAAAAGCCAACGTAAATTCAACCTTATAACATTAAATTAAGGTTATTTATTTAATAAAGGCGGGTCGATATCGTCTGCTTGCTAGTTTTATGGAGCAGTTAAAGTCTATTATAATAGGTTTTTCGGAGGGTATCCACAAAAAATTACAGCAAGTGTTCTTTAGGGTGTAAAGATCAGTATGACAAAAGTATCTGGGGACAATCTGGGGACAATGTCACACAGATCATCCTAGCCCCAAACTAAGCAAAGCTTGTACTATGGGTACCAGGCGACGATATACATACTTATAAAGATAGATAAATACATATATACATACATACATACAAAGTGGACCACTAATACGGAAAACTATAGAAGTAACTGTTCGTTACAAAATCTGAGGTGACATTGTACGACACAGGCACTCTACAAGATGGACTGATGATTTAGGGAGGGTCGCTGGAAGCCGCTGGATGCGGGTAGCGTAAGACTGGCAATTATAGAGATCTTTGAAGGATGCCTTTGTCCAGCAGTGGGCGTCTTTCGGCTTATATGATAATGATGATGATATTGTATCAGATAATTCTAGACTCATGCCTTCCTATTGAAGATGTTATTAGCTTTGATTTACTTAGCTTTTAGACGAACTATTAAATAAGAAAAATATAATAAATATGCGGTGAGGGGAATAAATCGGGGGTAGATGGGCTACACTGGCGAAAAGAATATTATATGGAATTATAATGCTCAAGTTTGTGTATTATTTGTCTTTTGATTGGACTTAATCTTTTACACTTATTACGTTTTATATTTTAGTTATCGTTTAAATAGCCTTTTCCTGTAATTCAAGGCTATGAAAGACTACAATAGCGTTAAATGACGTTACTTTAACTTTTATGCGTTTATGGTAAGTCTTGATAGACTAGTGGATAGTCCGTTGGACTATGGAGTCTGTGGTCTCGAGTTCCAACCCAAATTGCACACCACAGATTTTTCGAATGCATGTGAAGTTAATTATCTCATACTGAATACGGTCACAATTGCCGTCTTGCGCTTTTCGCATGCAACTGCTTCCAGTGACCCTCACAAGATCGTCGGTCCATCTTGTAGGGGGCCTGCGTAAGCTGCGTCTTCCGGTTCGTGGTTCCCAAACAAAACTTTCAAGATATTTATTTATTTATACTTACTAAAACTTGTAATTCACTTAATATGATATTAAATCATTTTCGTTTTAAAATTTCGTTGTAAAATATTCACCTACATAATAATTTTAGATTTCATATAAGATAGTTTAGATATCCACACTATTCTAAGGAAGGTTTCAAACTGAACCGTTTGCCGCGGGCAGGGTCTCTCCAACCGCACATGTTCGACTCGATCACTAAGATTTATACGTTATACTTCGCAACACCAATACGATCGACAATACGGTATTGTACTGCGATCTACATGTTTCTTGGGAATCTAATTGCACAGGAATTCTAGGGAGTCGATATATAAGGTCTAATATTTCTTAAACTTCAGTAGTACCTAAATTGTATTTTTTATGTGAACTTAATGCATGAAATTGAAACTATTTATCTATATTCAAATTTCAATGATTGACTAGTCTGTTTGACTGCTAAGCCAGAAACCGTGGGTTTATGTGATGAGCACGATTATTTTTTCTATGTAATATATATGTATTTAGGAATATATAAATATGTTTATCAGTTGTCTGGTTTCCATAAAACAGGTTCTACCCACTTTGGGATCAGATGGCTGTGTATGAGTTCTCCCAAGATATTTATAAAAATGCATGCTATACGATTTAATTTATGAAATCCCCTTATAAGAACTACTATCAGCTTACCACCCGTAGGGAGATGGTTTACATCTAGGCTAACAGTAGATAGTTTTACTAAGAGGAGTTCAGACATAGGAACTACAGCATAATGCATGCCGTATGCATGCATCTCGCACTAATAGAGCTTTCTGAATGATGTAGTTCCATACCATTCATTTCATTATCCTTTCCTGAACCTACTATAGGTACTATGCTTTTTGCATATACGCTTTACATTTGTGTAGGTACTTAGTTATAGAACTACAATATTTTGAAACTTGATATTTTTGGAAAGCTAATTGCGCAATAAACTACTCTCCATATAGGATTACAGCACAATCATATCGTCTCCATTCCTTTATTAGCCATTGTCCAGCAAGAAACTGTTCTCAAGGGAGCAATAGTCCCGCGGCAAGGGTGACCACACTGTATCAGTCACCCGATCTGATACGACCATCTTGTCTCAAATTGTGTTATAAATCGTGTATCTATCGGACACTGTCTCTAATTAAGCGTTAGTTTAGTTTTATTAGTGGCAGTTTAGGGCTATCGCGATTTAAGTTTAAATTGACCGCCGTATGTGCTGTTGCGAGAAATTATTGTTTTGGGTCCCTTGATGATTTTGTCCTTGAATGGCTAACCGGTTATATTAATATCATTCTATTCGAAATTGAATCCTAAACACTTAATAATAAGTATTAATTTGGAACCTAATCAAAACTGGTCAGTCATTTAGAAGATGAGTCTAAAATGTGTACCGTTAATATTTATATAGTAACTGAATATGTTATTATGTAAGTTGACATTAATGTCAGGTATACATTTATGTTGCGGTGTGGTGATGGCTAAAAAAAGATTAACTTTACAGGAAGGTTTTCTTTACAGGAAAATTCCAGTATAGCTTTTAGTTTGACACAGGTTTTGAAACCAGGACCTATCCTATTGAACACGCTGCCACTAAACCAACGAGACAATCAGTATACAATTAATATAAATAATAACCGCAGCTAGTTAATAAGAGTACGAAACAATAAAGTTATGTAGTAATATGTGGGTAATCCCCACTGTAATCTTGGTCACACCGAGAAATAAACAGGACAGCAATAATTGTAATTAGTATATCAAGTAAGTATTTACGCAATATGTATAGTACCTATTCTACTGACAGTGGCAGTCTACGTCAGATCGTAAGGAAATTTTGCGTCATTGGTCAACTGCCAATAATATAAATAAAGATGTCTTGGGCGGTGTTTGTTTCGGTGCATCTTCTCAGTTGGGGCACATTATAAATAATCTCTTTGACAATAACTATATGTCATCACCATCATCATCATATAAGCCAAAAGACGTCCACAGCTGGACAAAGGCCTCCCCTAAGGATCTCCACAAAGGCCGTTCTTATGCCTCCCGCATCCAGTGGCTTTCCGCAACTATATGTATATCATATCGTATCTTATAATAGAAGAAATCATATCTGTAATACTTCAAATATGTTCTAACTATTTACAAGCGCTTTTATTTTTCATTTTGTATAAAAACTCAAATAGTGTTATTAGGATTTTCTGACAAGAAAACACCCAAAACTAGCCTGGACGGTGCGGTGGTATTACACCCCGTACATTACGTAGCACTTAAATCGATCGGCCAGATATCTCCGCAGTTGTGTCAGTACGCAGTGCCATCGGATGTTGAGAGTGTGTGCACAGTGTACCTGTGTGAGGACAAAATACGCAGGATATATTATTGTGCTGGACTATAATACGAGTACATCCTCTGTCTCTTTTAGGACTGGGCGCCCCGCGCGAATTAAATACCTCTTCAAGATTGGTGTCATAAACAAGCCCTTGTGAACATCATCACACGAAGAGCATCACAGGACGATCCGAAAATGCTGCAGGATGACCTCAAGCCAAGCTTTCTCAAGTCTTCTAGACTTCTGGATGGAATTGAAATGGTTCGAGTAGCCAGATAAGTTCACGTATAATGACTAATCAAGAAGCTTAGTGCGAAAAACCATTGCCAAACTAAGGTAAGCGGTTACTTGTCTAGCGGTAGCTTGTTCCACCACAGATGATGAGGTCCTGGGTTCCAATGCCGGGTTGGGTCTCAAAACTGTATTATTTGTTAAGAAAATTTCTCAATATCAGCCCGAAGTTTGTAAATTGCCGGTATCATACCCTTGAGCCTCGGAGAACACGTAAAGCCGGCGGTCCTGTACCTAACCTCTTTTCAGTCGTGTCGCTAGTTGTCCCATCAGATAGTGAGAGTGATAAAATAGGAAGTGCTGCTATGTTTGCGCACAATCAATCAATCAATATTTATTGTGTGAAATTTGGTACAAGGAGGATTTTAAATATAAATTAATAGTTCACAAAAATCAACCACACAGCTGTACACAATATAACATTTCCTGCAAGTAATAAATGTCATGTTTAGTTAAAATATTCATTTAATTTTTTTATAACATCACAGTATTTTTCAAAGTTAAACTATAAAATCAAATTAATAATATAATACACTCAAATATAATAGTAATACTTTATAGGTTACTTCAGTATATTATTTTCAATATTAGAAAGATCCCGAAGACTTCTGGAGTAGCAGAACGTTATAGTACTTAATCTCAGACTGATATGCTTTACCTGCCTGCCATGTGCTTTCTGATCCAGGAAGAATAACTTGACATAAAATAACTTGTATTGTATGTCAACGTTGTCTATGATTAGTGTGTGTTGTGCATGCCTTTAATAGGTGTACATATAAGAACGTAATTATATAGTGAGCTAAGACTTAAATGTTGTGTATGTATACTGTTGGTGTGTCTATAATAAATAAATAAATAACTGCGGTTGCCAACTCATGCCAAGCACGGTGACCACGGCAAACCCTCTAAATGGCAACGTTAGAAACCATTGGCGAAGGACTTCACGTAATGTAAACATAAAAAGTACAAGGTTTATCATCATCCCAAAGCAATTGGAGCAGATTATTCAAATATTATTAACTCCACTGAAGCAGGAACAAAATAAATTCATGCAAATCGACGTATTTGCAAAATGAAGTCCTTTAACACAACAGAAAGCTTTTAATAATAACAAGAAGAGAAAGTAAAAATCTTTTTTTTCCTTTCCGAGTCGTACAGTGAGGTATTTTCCTTCTAATTTAATCAAATCATGGAGTGTAGTGTATTTTTCTGAGTCATTTATTTTTAATTTTGAATGGCGCGCCGCCGTGTTGCGCGAGTGAACGACGCTCATTCAAATTGTTTTTGTGATGGAAAATCAATTTTGGATGTTCTTATTTAAATATCAGGTTTTAAATGGATATAAACCTGTTGTAGTACATATAATGATGTATGTTATAATTTAAATATATATGTTATCAATTAGCAATAGTTATAATAATACATTTTAATTTAATGTATGGTTATTTCTTACTACGTTTGATTTTTTTTTTAATTCTAATTAAATAAAATCATTTTATTTGCTCAAATATGGTGACATTGTTATGGTGATGATACAATTGGTGTTACATCACAATAGCTTCACATATACTGTGTTAATTGACGTGCAAACATTTCCATTAATAAAATTTAATTAGCTGTATGCTAATTAAATTTGAATTTTCATAATACTCTAAGACTCCGCTGACTGGTTGCCTGTCCGTCTGTCACCAGGCTTTATCTTTTTTTTTTTTTTTTTTTTTTACGTGGGGAAATCCTTTATGGATCGTCCCGCCGCTGGGGAAGCGACGGGGTATGTCGGACTCCCAGCCAGATGGTAGTGCTGGGTTTACCGACTAAAACCCCACGGTGTTCCTCTGCCACCTATACTCCAGACCACGGGATTCGCTCGCGCATTCACCGCAGTCTGGACAGGCGCTGGCCCACTTTTCAGTGAGCCCCGCTTCCGTTGGGGGCACCCTTGCCCCCCTCCTCAAGAGAGGCGCGCGCGAAACACGGCGCGCCACCGTCTCAGGCCTATTCTGGTCGGACGGAGGACTGCCCCAGGTCCACCGCCCGCAGGCCACTCCTCATGGAGGCCGGAGATTGGCGATGTGCGCCCTCCGACGCCCGGTTCTCCTGGCGCGGCTAGGCAGGGAGGATGATGTCTCCCGTTCTCGCTCCGCCACCTCTTTTGCGATCATCACCTCCTCGCAAAAGGTGGCGACGATATCCCAAGAACTCTCGCTTGCAACCATGAATTCGGTCACGGTTGCAAGCGAGATGTCAGCCGCACCCATTGCAGCACCGAGAACACGGCGCTGTGTCTCCCAGGCACCAGGCTTTATCTCATACAACGTTATAGTTAGGAAGTTGAAAAATTTCACACGTGATGTTTTTCTGTTGCCGCTTTAACAAACAACAAACGTGATTCTTTTGCGGTTTTTATATAGAACTAGCTGTGCCCGCGACTTCGTCCGCGTGTTAATTAGTTTATTTAGTTTTTTAGTAAAATAAAAGACTTTTTCTAAAATAAAAGTAGCCTAAGTCACTCCTTGTAACATCAGCTACCTGCCAATAAAAGCCCCGTCAAAATCGGTCCAGCCATTTCAGAGATTAGCCGGAACAAACAGACAGACAGACAGACAAAAATTGTAAAAGCTGTTATTTTGGTGTATGTACCGTATATATATTCATATTTATGTAGTAAAAACCGGCTATTTCAATATTACAAACAGACACTCCAATTTTATTTATTTGTATAGATGGTACGGAACCCTGAATGCGCGAGTCCGACTCGCACTTGGCCTGTTTTAATTATTATAAATAATAATAATAAATAATATCTAGGGACAATGTCACACAGATCATCCTAGCCCCAAACTAAGCAAAGCTTGTACTATGGGTACCAGGCGACGATATACATACTTATATACATATAGATAAATACTTATATACATGGAAATCATCCATGACTCAGAAACAAATATTCGTACTCATCACACAAATATTTGCACTTATCGGGATTCGAACCCAGGACCACCAGCTTCGTAGGCAGGACCACTACCAACTAGGCTACGGTGACCGTGTTTTAATTATTAGCTATAACTAATTACAATATGATACATCGTATTTAAATGATAATGATACCTACTGTAAAACTGTAAGCCTCTAAGTAGGTAATTTGAGAAACAATAGTTCCGAAAACCTCTCTTTTCATGTCCATCCTCCGTGAACATCTCTCGATAAACGACAACGGCGTCTTCAGCGAAACAATCACGTGTCAAGAGATTAAAAGTGAAAAATTGTCGCGCGTCATCTCGGAGCGACAAACAAAACATTCCTAATTGCTTTTTCTTTTATTGTGGCCTGAATTATTGCTGAGGCTTTGTCGTCGATAGCGTCTCTTGAAAAAATGCCACCCCTGTTGTTCTAATCTTTGAATAAGCAAAGGATTAGTGGTGAAAAATTCCGTTGTTGTAAACAAAATATAAATAGCACGATAAAATATAAGAAATGACAGTGATAAGTGCGAGAGGTATTGGAGTTTCTTATGAAAAATGGGATTTATTATGACTGGATTGTGAAAATATTTGGGATGATAGATCAAATAAATTGATGTCTAATTCCATCTTATTTACTGGCAATCCACATTATCTATGCATGATTTTGCCAATGTTAAGGGAGAATTGATAGTCTGTATGGTACGCCTATAGATAATTGGCACAGTTATATAGACTGTGGATTACGACATGAATAGTAACGAAAGAATGGCTGAGAAAATTTTAATTTAAAAGGTAACATCGTGTGTATGTAATATCTCTAACTGTATCTACTAACATTAATGTCAAGTTAAAATTTGTTACTTACTAACAAGTGCCTGTTAATAAATAAATAATAATTCTATAGCTATTTCCCATGTAAGTCTATAGGTGAGCAACCGTTAATGAAGCTTATATTATAGCGCTTCTGTGCTTTGGATGGCACAGCTATAATTATTCGACAACAGTTGTTATGTCACGCCATAGGCCTTTGTCTGCATCAAAAACTCTAACTCAGGGGTAGCGACCGCCCATACGTTAAAAAGAAACAAAAATTGTACTTTTATTTCTAAATTTTAGAATACACCAATTCCATGTGAGAGTATCAATATTTTCATGACTTAACATATGTAAGTCAAATGCTTACACATGCTGTTCTAAAACTTCTTTGTAAGAGCACACTACATTAAAAATACGCCAACGAAAAATGTGCCCCGTCTTGATATTTACAAACATAGTGCCTATTATCAATCAATTAATATATTTAATAAATTGCCAAAACAGATAAAGAGCTTACTCTATACCAAGGACTTTCAAAATAAACTTAAAAAATTCTTGTTGAATCAATGTTGCTATAATATTAATGATAATCTAGTAGATGAATAAATATACTTTTACATTGTATTTTGAAATTGTTATTACCTAAATTTTTAATTTGACATCACAATTAATTGTTAAATAAACTTGACATTTTCCTCGCTAGCTTTATTAGGACTTACAATGTTGACTAATTACTTATCTCTTTGACTACTACTCGTATATAAATTTAACTATACTAATAACTAAGATTGTGTGTTTGTACTATAATTATTGTTTGTAATATTGTGTGTAACATGTAAATCTAAAATAACACAAAAATTATATGTAATTAGGTTTAAAATATTCAGACACGATGTGAAAATTGTTATTGAATTAAATAAATTGAATTGAATTGAATATCATGTTCACTGCGTCTTAATTTCATGACCACGGCCACTTCAGCTCAACAATTATTCAAAACATCGATAATTAAAGTTAAATATTAGAAAGATGAAATGTAAAAGTAACGATGTGTATAATTACAATTACAAGCAATTGTAGGAATAGTAACGACCCCATCAACCTTCCATTACCAACACAAAACAAACACACAGCTCCTACCTTTAATATTCAATTTGCATGTATTGTTTACCTCTCGGGTCTGAGAGACCCCGTAATCTCGCCGGTTATTGTCTAAGTTCTGTCGTTAGTAGAGGGTTAAGCGATCGACTGTTAACTGTAAAGTGATATTTATAGACGAGGTGAGGGTTAACTTTGGATAGTTTACGTGTTACGTGAAACATGTATTTGTATCAAATGCTTGAATGATAATATACACAGAACAAACATAGCCTACTGGTTATGAGGGCTTCAGTGTATCATTCGGTTACTTATCAAGCATTAGAGTAACTGCTTTTCCCAGTTTTCTTATTTTTTTCTTTTTTTGACGCCAATGTCCACACTACGGAGAATAAGGGGTACTTCAGAAACAATATAATTCATGGACACAAAATACATCCAGACTCAGAACAACTATTTATGGGTCACACAAATAGTTGTTCTGCGCAACAACACGACGATTTTGGCAAGTCAAAAAGTAATATCAGACTTATATGTGACAAATTGTGTGTTTGGATGTTTTTACCTCATCCGGTGAAATAACCGAACAAATTTTAATTAAATTTGTAACAAATAACGAAGAGAAAGGTGGATGGAATGCGGAAGCTTATTACATAGGTTTTGTTAGTGCCGCCTTTAGATACATAATATAAATAAATATAAAAACCATGCGAAAACCCTCCATATACACAATAAATGTACAATATATATAGAAATTTCGACTCCATCTATTCCATACCCTTAAGACGTTAGCAAGTCGTGTCCGAACTCTACTTGGGTAGAGTTCCGTGCGTTTCCGGTACACGCAGGATGCTCTCCCTACTTCCGGTCCCCCCCCCCCCCCCCCCGCCACATTACCGTCTCATTATAACTACGGAAGTTGGTTGGGTGGGTTGTTTAAGGTGAGTTTGAGAAAATTAGTTATGAGTTGAATTGTTGTCTTTTTACTTACGTATAGATAGTTGGCCTTTCACGACGCAAGTACTGGGTTCGATTCTCATCCAGGACAGATTTTTTTTTGCATGAACATTTCTGTTTGTAATGAGTCTGGGTGACCATGTGTGCATAATGTCTCAGGATATTATTATTACTATCATATTGTTAAATTACAGATTATTGAGTTTACATTAAAAAGACCAAATAATTGGACATATTAATAGTACTCTTAGCTGAATTTTGGCTACGGTGGCCAATTTCAACGGAGACCAAATACGCCGGACATATTATAATGTAGGAGTGTATAAGCAAATAATGCAATAGGACGGTTATCCGACACAACTGGAGAGAGATGAAGTACAGGGCCGATATCTTTACGTGGTCTTTGTTAATAGTTGCTTTTTCTGCCAGAATACCTTTATGAGCTTTTGGACCAAAAACCTGCTGTTTGAACCTCATTGTAATTAAATAAATATCTAGGGACACCTAACTCACTGCCATCTGATCCCAAACTAGGCAGACAACTGAGAAACATACTTATATATTACTAAATACAAACATATTAGCAAGGGAAGCCTAAATTTGATCTGCCAGCGTGTATCGTTCGTAGCTCAATCCAGAGCGCCTACCCAGGATTGGTAGATGGTGCAGGTTCGAGACTCGCCAGACGATTAAATTTATGATTTCCCATTTTTGAGATTATATTAACGCTTTGCATTGCGAATAATGCTATAAAATTCAAATTTAATACAAACATATTATAGATAATTTATTTTTAAAGACAAATAATTCTGCACTAGGGAAATTAATCCCCGAGTCAATGTTTATTTATAACAATAGATTTTTCTTGTTTCTAGAGCCGTAGTAATAAATAAGTCATTATTATATATAACCTTAACTATAGAAATTGAAAAAGAATAGTTTGTAATTTCTTACAATAGTTGACCTAAGTATACTTTTAAAGCCATCAGAACGTCTATGGTACTGGCACCATCTGTCTATACCTTAGATTAGTAATAATTATTTTAATATAATAATAATAATAATATCTAGGGACAATGTCACACAGATCATCCTAGCCCCAAACTAAGCAAAGCTTGTACTATGGGTACCAGGTGACGATATATGTACTTATATGTATAGATAAATACTTAAATACATAGAAAACATCCATGACTCAGAAACAAATATTCGTGCTCATCACATAAATATTTGCACTTACCAGGATTTGAACCCAGGACCACCAGCTTCGTAGGCAGGAGCGCTACCAACTAGGCTATGGTGACCGTAATAATAAAATAGATATAGTTTTGTACACACTTCATTTCATCGCTAAGTTTCCTTTACCTACTGATTTTTTAAGACAACTTCCGCACTATGAAAAGTTAGCAGGTAAATTAAGTTCGGCTTCCTATGCTGTCTGGAAAATAAGGCAATTGTCAGATGAACAAACTGCTAGATTAGTGTATTTCGCGTACTTTCATAGCATTATGTCGTATGGCATTCTGCTGTGGGGTTCGGCGGCTGACATAGGTGCTATTTTTGTATTGCAGAAAAGAGCAGTCAGAGCCATTTATGGTTTAGGCAGCCGCGATTCTTTGCGAAATTTGTTTAAAGAAATAAATATACTTACTGTGCCATCGGAATATATATGTACGGTGTAATGCGGTGGGGGTTGCAGAGTTTGTTGAATGATAGAATGTTGTTTCACTAAAATAAAGTTTATTGTACTGATCCACAATAACTTCTTAAATGTTAAAATGTTAGCAAGAACTATGTTAAATGGAGTGTTAGAAATGTTGCAATGAATGCACGCGAATATCACGGTTACTCGATGCGCACTGACTCTATGTTACAATTTTAATACTAATGAAGTAACTGCGTAAGTCGCGTAATGCTGAGCAAGGTGTTCGGTGTCATTGCACCGAACATATTCGGGACCGCAAAAGATGAGAAAATGAGATAATTCTAAAATAAAATGTTTACAAATTGATATATGTTAATAATCTAAGACTTGTCATATCTTAATTCTAAATTTCTCCTAGGCATAGGAGAACACGATTGGTTTTTAACAGCACATGTTTTGATTACCCCGTAACGACCGTGGGGACTCGGACGCCGATCGCCCATGCAAAGTCGCGCACTTTCGTTAATGTCAGAAACACTTGGCTGTCGGTCAACCTTATTTGAACGTGCACTATTGTCGGACGTTTGATCACTACACTGTCGATTAACCCTTCGCGCACTGTTCACCTCACTACGGTTGCCTGCTGTAGGCTGAAGCTCGATGTCCGGCGATAGGCGGGCACCAGACGCCCGTCGTCGCTGCCAGCGGCGGCACCACAAGGCGCCAGCCGCCACTACTCCTGCGCCTACCAGAATGTAGCTCACCGAGTATAGGTGGATGTTGTGGTAAGATAGCGAAGCTTCCAACTCAAACTTGTTATTTTTCATCTCCTCGATCCGTTGATGTAATTGGTTTAGCTCAGTTTCTAGGTTGTTGGAATCTGTTATGTTTGGTATATCTGTCCACGCGATGGAAGTGTTGATGAAGTAATTTAGCTGATCTATCGCTGGGCTATAAACTGGGCTAGTTATGTTCACTAGGTTCTCGGTATTTTTTGGGCTATGAAGAGTGAAATCATGACCTTTGAGTAAGCAACCAGGCTCTATGTATATAATGCCAGCTTGATGTAAAATTTCCACACTGATTTGTTCTCCACACAGTACATTGACCGGACAACTATTGCAGCAATGGTAGAGATAATGGGAGGGATTTGTCAGATATACCCATTTGTTTTCACATCTTGACCTCTTAATTTTACATTTATTTGTGTTAGGATCCAGCTCACAGAAAATGGATTCACTCCTTTGATGTTGAATCGGCTTCTTCAAATCGCATATCCATATGCTCTGTTTCATACAGGTGGATAATTCGTCAGAAGTGAGAGTAGTGTAGGTGTTCCTCTTTAAATCGGTTGCAATATATTCTGATAGTGGGATAAGTTCCACCATAGACTCGTTGTATTGATGTGGTATTGATGTTATTTTATACAGCTTGTATGTGTCCCTTCCAATCAGTGGAAAAGTTATTTGAAATAGAAAATAGTTTTCTGTTAATCTTGCCTTCAAATTCAGTAATGGGTACAAGTCTCTAAGGTTATGGGGCTTAATTGGCAACATCGTGTCATCTGATAGATGCCCCGAGATAGTGTTGAGTTCGCTCTGTAATTGATCGGGAGTCAGTAAGTGTATATTAAACTGTCCATGATGTATGTTGGTAAGTATATCTACGAGAGTATCCTGATTTCCCTTTAAATTCTGTAATAAGTTACTAGCTGTTAGTGACATCAGGGTAAATTCTTGGAGTAGCTCAATGTTATTAATGTCTTCTTGAAACTTTTTGGATCTGTTTTCTAGTTTCATGATATGTTGGTTAATAAATTTGTGTTGTTTATTTATAATAGACGCAGTTCGTTGTAACAGATTGTATTCAGACTCTATAATTGACGTCTGATTCTTCCATAACTCGACAATATGTTTTTCATGGTTCCGTATTAAGTTGATGTCTCGGGTGTACTTTTCTGCGAAATGTTCGTCCAGTACCCCGAACAATGAATTCGCTAAATAGCCTACTCCATTAATAAGGCCGCGTCGCCGCCTCACGTGACGACTCACCTGCTGATTTAGCAAAAACTGATTGTAGTACTTTAGTTCGTTGGCCTCATGCGACAGCTGAGTGGTTATCGTGTTACAATGTTCACCACCTATTGTTTTGCATATAGTATCTAAATAAGTGTTAATTTTGTTGAATGCACTTATGCCTTCCCAGTATGGGGACATGTCGTAGAAAATTACCATAGTCCATTTGTCCTTAGCAAGGTTTAATCTTCCTATCGAATCAAAAAATAGTGATTGTTCCTTTCCAAATTGTGTTACATTATATGTACCATGCGCACTGCCGCACATAGTCATGAAAAATGTTAAAGCCATTACAATATACGAAAAACTTACAGTGTTTGATTTCCTTCTGGTGCCCCTTGGGCTTTGATTTTCTTCAATGTTAGATGTTTGGGTGTTTGTTTCTGGGACCTTGCCTTGCTGTTCGTCCTTTTCTATTGGCAATAGCGAGAGTTTGACTACTGGCCGTTTAATAACACCACCTTTGGTTTTTAAGGTGACAACACGTACATAGCCGTCGCTGCCTGGGTGTACATCGACAACTTTTCCCATTATCCATTTCCCAGCTGGAACATTATCCTCGTGTACGACCACCATATCTCCGATTTTCATGTTTCTTTGGAGCTTTCCCCATTTCTCTCTAGCTGTTAACTGTGTTAAATACTCTGTTTTCCATTTCAACCAGATTTGTCGGGTAATCTGAGCAGTCAAATGCCATCGTGTTCGCGCGTCTTGTTTTGTGTCTATTACGGTGTTGCCAGATCTACCCGTTAAGAAGTGGGCCGGAGATATATACTCTAAATCTTCAATGTTTTCGTTAAGCGAGCACAACGGCCGTGAGTTGAGGCAAGCCTCTATTTTTGTTAGAATTGTTGTGTACTCCTCGAATGTCAGTCGTTGTTCACCGACTACTCTTTTTAAGTGATATTTCAGGCTACGCACTGCTCTTTCCCACAGCCCCCCAGCACTAGGCCAAGATGGCGCGTTAAAGTGCCATTCTATTTCCATGTCGGCAATATCGGCAAGCAGTTTATCTCCGAAAACTTGTTGAATTTCTTCATATTCTTCTCTCAGTAACCGGTTGGCTCCGATGAAATTCGTGCCTTGGTCACTGTACTTGTGACGCGGCGCACCCCTTCTGGCTGCCATTCGGCTCAGTGCTGCTAAAAATGCCGAACTGGTCAGGTCAGACACCAGCTCGAGATGTACGGCCTTCGTAACCATACATATAAACACCGCCACATATCCCTTAGTTGTTCGCACGCCTTTACCCTTGTTGGCCTTAACTTCTACGAAACCGGTATAGTCTACCCCAGTGTGGTAAAACGGAGGAGCCGGGTTCATTCTGGCCGCGGGCAGATCTCCCATCAACTGGTGTTCCTTTCTTGTAGCATGTTTTCGGCAAGTGACACAATTCCGCAGCTGTGACTTGGTTGTTTTGATTCCACTTGGTATCCAATACTGTCTCCTCAGGGTCGCCAGAGTTAGTTTGGGTCCTCCATGAAACGTTAGCAAATGAGATTCATCTATAAGAAGTTCAGCTAAACGAGTTTTGTTAGGTATTACTTTAGGATACTTCATCTCACTGCTCAGGTTTGCATGCCGTAGGCGTCCTCCCACTCTCAAAATTCCGTTTTCATCAATAAAACAATTTAAAAGAAATAATTTACTTTTTGTTCCAACGGTACTATTCTTACTGATTTTTTCGACCTCTTCAGCAAATTCCTTTCGTTGTACATATTTAATTATTGTTAATTTAGCTTTTCGCAATTCTTGCAATGTTAGGTACGATGGCAAATGTTTACGTTTTGAAATTGGTGTCAACGCCCTGAGTATCCACGCAAATATATGTATTATTTTTCGAAATGAGCTATAATTGTTTAATAAATCTTCAATAATGTTAATAGTTTGTTGTATAATATTAACTTGTTTTATTTTTCTTGTTTCTTCTTCTGTAGTGTACATGGGTTGTTGACTCTGTACTTTCTTCATGTCTGTCTAAGGATAGTAACCATACTGGTCCATGCCACCACAGTGGATGTTCTAAAAGCTGAGACACCGTTAGTCCCCTGCTAGCGCAGTCGGCAGCATTTTCTGCGGACTTTACATACCGCCAGTTGTCACTCGGCATAATCTGTTTTATAGCCTTAATTCTGTTGGAAACAAATGGTGTCCATCGTGTTGAATTTCCATGTATCCAGCCCAACACGACCATGGAATCACACCATCCATAAGTTTCATATGGGCATCTAATACTAGAAGTAATTTTGCTCATGAGTCTTGCCAATAAATGTGCACCACATAACTCTGTTCTTGGCAATGTTATAGCCTTTCGATGTGGTATAAGCTTAGACTTTCCAGCTACCAATATAGTTTCTTGGCTATGTTTAGTTCGAGCATATACTACACATGCGTAGGCTTCCATGGAAGCGTCACAAAACCCATGGAATTCGATAATACTGTTCTCTTGCGTTCTTATCCACCGCGGCACCACACAATTTTTTATGTTTTCTATATCAGCTGCTAGTTTACACCACTCCTTGTATACGTCACCAGATACTTCATCATCCCATTGGAGATCAGTTTGCCATAGCTTTTGGAAGAGTAGTTTTAGCTTTGTAGATAAGGGTGTTAACCAGCCCAACGGGTCAAATAACTTCGAAATTTCCGAGAGTAATTTCCGTTTAGTAAGTCTTTCTATGTGTGTTGTGAAATTATAATTAAATGTAAAATGATCTTGTTTTGTTTGCCAGCATAAACCTAATGTTTTTGAAGTTTCTTCATTTTTGAAGTGATAACTTGTTTCTTCCGCATTCTGTTTTACGCTTTCTAATACTCTTTCATTATTTGAGGCCCATTTTCTTAACGTAAATCCACCTAATTTCAACAACTGATGCAGTTCCTTAATCAAGTACTTTCCCTGTTTAATGTTATAGGCACCATGGAGTAGGTCATCCATCATGAATGAATTTTCTAGGATTTCCGCTGCCTCAGGATGTTTACTACGCTCATCCGACGCCAACTGTCTTAAAGTCCTCATAGCTAAAAATGGGGCTGATTTAGTCCCATAAGTGATTGTAGTTAGTTGAAAGCTCTGTATGGGTTGTTCCGATGATTCTCTCCAAACAATTTTTTGAAGATGCTGGTCGATATTGTTAACCAATACTTGGCGGTACATCTTCTCGATGTCCGCTGTAAACGCGTAAGGATATTGCCTCCACTGTAATAACAATGATTGTAAATCCCTTTGCATGTTAGGCCCTTTGCACATTATGTCATTCAAACTAAACCGAGTAGATGTTTTGGCAGACGCGTTAAATACTACGCGTAACTTTGTTGTTAATGAGTCATCACGCTGCACACCGTGATGAGGTAGGTAGCATTGTAGTCTCGCTATTGAGTTTGTTTCTTCAGGTTTCATATGTTTTAATTCGAGATATTCTTTCATAAAGGTTTTATATTTGCTAGCTAAATGTTCTTGTTTTCTAAATTTTGTTTCTAAATTCCTCAGTTGGGCGATCGCCATAGGCTTAGACATGCCCAGTTTGTGTTTCAACTCTTCCTTCAGTGGTATTCTAACTTCATAGCGGCCTTCTTCTGTTCTTCTTGTTGTTGACTCATAAAATGTTAGACATTCTTGATCTTCGGTAGACAGATTTGAATTCTCACTGATCTCTTCCACCTGCCAAAACCGTCTGATCTCTTCTATGTTATTTAACACGACATTACACTGGTATGTCTTTACGTTGCCGCATAGCAACCATCCCAGTTGAGTTTGTTGTACTAAGGGCTGATGTGCATTACCGCTTTTTATAATGCCACTTAGCATGATGTTTGCGTAAATGTCGGCTCCGAGTAACAAATCCACGGGCCGGCTGTTATAGAACTCGGGGTCAGCTAATGGTATGTTATCAATATGCGACCAATCTGGTTTCGGGAAGCTCTTGTTTGGTAGGCATTTAATGAGATTAGTCATAATAAAGGCTTCCGTTTCGAATGTAAAGTTGTTGTGCAGAGAAGCGCATACTATAGAAATCACTCCCTTGCAGTTGTTCTCCTTTTGTCCTACTCCAAAGACGATTCCTTTACATCTCTGTCTTTTTATGTTTAATAACTGCGCCGCCGATTCTGTTATTAATGATATTTGGGAGCCCTGATCCACCAAAGCTCGCAAGGTATACTCCGAACCGTCAGAACCCTTAACACTTACCAAAGCGGTTGCTAGCAGTATCTCTGAGCTGTCGACGTGTGACGTATGTGACGCAGCCGCGAAGTTCTCATGTTGTTGTTGTGAAGTCATTTGACTACGATTTGATGACAAAGAAGGAGCATTTTTGAGTTTTGCAAATGCGTCATGTAAAATAGTGTTATGCGGTTCTTGACATTTTCGGCATGTTAAATTAGAATTGCATTTATTACCATTATGGCTAAATAGGCAATTAGTGCAGAGTTTTAATTTGTTTGCTGTTTTTAATTTTTGTTCATCATTTAACGCTAAATAATTTTTGCAATTATAAATGCCATGTTGATAACTGCACATTGGACACTTGACATTCGACACGTGCATGGATTTTGCAATCGGCTTATTTAGGTTATTGTAAGTGTTGTTCGACTTATTATATGAGCTATAAAAATGTTTCTTTATTTCCGATGATGAATTATTGTTATATTTCTTTACAGAGTTTTTTTGTAATCTACTATCTTGTTTTCTCTGGGCTGTTTCGAGAGTAATGAATTTTGTTTCCAAAAACTCTAGGAATTCTTTTAGAACCGGCAGTTCCCTAGAGTTTTTCAATGATTCTAGGTAGTCGGTGTATGTGTCGTTGTCTAGTTTTTGACCTAGAATATGAACTACGATAGGGTCCCATGATGTTATGTCGACGCCTAAGTTCTTTATACCATTTAAGCATTCCAGTGTTGTATCGTGCATCCTTTTTATTTGGTACACCGACTGCTGCTGCATGTTAGGAAGGCCAAGGAGAATGTTCATGTGGGAAGAGAAGATCAATTTATTGTTATTATAGCGATGTGTGAGAATCTGCCAGGATACTGAATAATTATCCGTACTAATTTGTAGGTGTTGTATGAGTTTTTCAGCTTCTCCGCGTACCTTGCTCTTGAGATATTGCATTTTCTGGCCGTTGGATAGTGACGGGTTGTTATGGATAGCTTCCGTGAATAGATCCCGGAAGGATACCCATTGGTTATAGTTGCCAGTAAACGTTGGAATTTCGAGTTGCGGAGTTGACTTGTTTCTATGCACGACGGACCACATTTTTTTGTTGATTGCTTTCTTCAAACTGTTGAATTGTTTCTCATACTTGTCGAACATGTAGTTGTACGTTTCGTTGCCTTCGTCTATCTCACTCTCAATCTCCCAATGTAGTGTGTCAATTGTTTTCCATCTAGCTTCCAGCGTTTTTAAAACGTCTTCGAATTCCCATTTCTCCGAGATAGACTCTACATCAATGTTTACCTTTGTTCGCAAGAAGGCTTTAAAATTCGCTTGTTGGCGACGTAACAAATCATCGGCTTTACTATTCGTACCCGTGTGTGTTTTATGAGTTGGGTTGCCCTGAGAGCTGGGCCCCGCAACCGCTGCAGTTTCTTCCTTCTCCGACTGAACCATACTCATAGTTGATTTAGACGGTGTTTTCGCTTGTTCAATCGGCTTGCCCGACCTCGTAACCAATTCCTCGTACTGTTGATTTATTAAAGCCTTCACTTGCTCATAGGCCTGCAAAGTCTTCTCAAATTCGTTAAGCCCGAAGTAAGGGTGAGCCTGACTTATTTCTCTCGTAATGCGGTCATGATTACCCTCATATTCCCTCCAGTATTCCTCCAGAGTATTCAGTCGCCTCTTGAAGTAATCTGGTGTTTTCCTATCAGCGCTATCTTTTTTGATGTTGATGCCAAGTTTGACGATGCTTTCATAGATCATCGATTGAATGTCAATAAGCTCGGCCATGTTTATTGAATGTCAAAATATATTTCTCTAGAAGAAAAATAAGGAAAGGTATGTTGGTACTTGCGTGTATGCAGTCTAGTACTTAGCTCCACGCAGTCTGCTGCAGCTGTTGTTTCACGCAGTCTGCTGCGGCTGTTGCTCCAATGTTAGCACTACAATCCTCTGACCGAACACACCAGCACTAAATGTTAACTAGTTCACCCCCGCTCGTGCAAATATCGCGATTTCTCGGAACACGTGACGCGCGAGGGCCTTTCGAAGGACCAAACTATGTACGGTGTAATGCGGTGGGGGTTGCAGAGTTTGTTGAATGATAGAATGTTGTTTCACTAAAATAAAGTTTATTGTACTGATCCACAATAACTTCTTAAATGTTAAAATGTTAGCAAGAACTATGTTAAATGGAGTGTTAGAAATGTTGCAATGAATGCACGCGAATATCACGGTTACTCGATGCGCACTGACTCTATGTTACAATTTTAATACTAATGAAGTAACTGCGTAAGTCGCGTAATGCTGAGCAAGGTGTTCGGTGTCATTGCACCGAACAATATATATCAGAATATAATGTTTGTTAGAAAAAATATTCATAATTATAAAAAGAAAAGTGAACTGCATAATATAAATACTAGGAATAAAAACAAACTAGCCATGCCAGGCTTTAGAGTAAGCAAAACTAATAAATCATTTTTAGGAAATTGTATTAGGTTTTATAACAAGCTTCCTACTCAAATTACTGATCTGCCTGACACAAGTTTTAAAACACATATTAAACGTGTACTTATGGCTAGGGGTTATTACACCACTAAAGAGTACATCGATGACAAAGACGTCTGGCTCTCACTTCCTACCTGCACATTGCTCGCTGGAGATCTTGTAGCCATATAGACATGACTGATCTGCTGTGTTACGTGAACTATCTGTAAATGATTGCTATCATATACTTAATTTAAAATTATTGACTCTGTCTCAAAATGAATAATGTTATTGTTTCGAAGTTTTTCTTTTGTATACCTAAATATAATCTAAAATAATAAGCACTCAGACAACCGATCGAGCATATATTGTGTTTGCCTACTAAATAATTACTCTAATTGGACCAAATCCCGTGTTCATGCCCGCTTGAGTATGTTTCGCCGGACCGTCTCAACTGGGTCGTGTTGAAACCGGTAGTAGATGAACCCACTGAGTTTGTTTCGCTGGATCTTCTCAGTTGGGGCGCATTGGATCCGGTGGTAGCATTAAAGCGCGACCGTCGTTATTAACACAAGGTCCGTCCTAATAATAATACCTTTAATATAGACAGAACCATTGACAATATGTAGTAAAAATATTAGACTTAAACTAGATAATTAAACATAATCTCTTGACAATAACTTGATACGAGCTAGCTAAATATCATTTCTGTATAAAATAAAATTTATAAATGTTTTCATACAAGATGTACCTAAATATCTATGTTACTAGAAATAATATCTAATGTATACAACTATATTACTACAAACATGTTCTGACTATTTACAAGCGCTTTTTTAAAGTCTACGTGAATAAAAACCTTTTTTATTTATTTATTATTTTATTTTATTGTAATTAATTTATATGTCGCGGGGTACTTTACAAACATATTATAATAGACGGACACAAAGTACATTCAGACCTAGAACAACTATTTTTGGGTCACACAAATAGTTGTCCTACGTGAAAATAGAACCCAGGATATGAAGTGGCGAAGCGACAGTCTTAACGACTGCCCCACAAAATTTTCTTAACTTCTTTTTACAGCCATCATATTCTTATTTTGTATTTTGCATCATCACTGCAACATTACAACCGAAGTATGGGATATTAATTGTCAAGTTACTTACAAATTACCTTCAAAAGAAAAGCACTTAATCCAAAAATACAACAATATAATTTGAACAATAAATTCTCAAACAATAAACAACTTCTTACCCCCAAAATGTTGTTCATAATGACTAGTAGTTTTCACCCCCTTGTATTTCTAACGAATTTATTACCCTCGACAGAATTGATATAGAGATGCTTAAAAAATGTGAGGAAAGCATGATACCAACATTTACCGATTTTATGTAGTAGTACAAAGTTGAGTATAAATAATAATAATGGCCTCCTAGCAGGTTTCAGCCACGGTGGCCAGTCTCAATGGCTGCCGTGGTCATATGACGACTAGCGCGGCGACCGGAACGAGACCGAGGCACGAGGGTGTTATAACGCCAACTCCCAGACTTCGGGCTGATAACATAAAGTTAGTAGATATACTAACTTTATGGTAAACTTTATGGCTGATACTGAAAGAAAATTTTCTAAACCGAAATATCCCAAAATCACTTTGTGGCCCGATCCGTCATTTGAACCCAGGACCTTATTATTTGCGGCTGAACACGCTACCGCTAGACCAACGAATAAATTGTGTAAATCAACAGCCACGATTATGAAGTTAATTAACTAGCTAATCTTCACATACTACAGATAAACAGTATCGGATATAGTGTGAAATCGACGATTAACCAGTTGTTTTAAACTAAACAACTTGTGGAATATCTATGTTTGGAACAAACAAAATGTTTGATTATATCCTGCCTACGAAGCTGGTGGTCCTGGGTTCGAATCCCGGTAAGTGCAAATATTTGTGTGATGAGCATGAATTTTTGTTTCTGAGTCATGGATGTTTTCTATGTATATAAGTATTTATCTATCTATATAAGTATGTATATGGTCGCCTGATACCCATAGTACAAGCTTTGCTTAGTTTGGGGCTAGAATGATCAGTGTGACATTGTCCCTAGATCTTATTATTATTATTTAGTACCCCAGCTGCTCTACGTCGTAGCGGAGGAAGATTTTCTCCTTAAATCACCCCGAGACAGAACAGTTTGTTAAAATAAAACTGGTCTGGTTAGTGAACCTGACTGCTAAGTCAGAGGTCCTAGATTCGATCCCCACCCAGGATAAATCTTTGTTTGATGAGCACGTTTTTGTGTTCTGTGTGTGTGTAATGAATGTTGTTAGTTTAAGTTCGGTTAAGGTAAATTTATTCAAACACCTTCACTATCCAGTTTATTTTTGGATCGTTGGATTATATTCCATTTAAGATTGTCTGGAAGAAATCGCAGCAGCGATAAGACGGCCCACTATACTTTAATAACTATGTTAAATTATTGTGTAATGTATTGGTGTATAATAAAGAGTATTTTACTTTACTTTATCTTTAATATGTATGTATTTAGAAATATGTAAGTATGTTTACCATAGTACAGGCGCTGCCTTTTTTGGGATTGGATGGTAGTGTGTGTTCTGGCTGTGTGGTGCCGGCGGAATAGAATAGCACCACCCCATGTCGTCCCGTGGGTATCGTAAAAGGCGATTATGGGAGAGTGAAGAAGTACGGACCCCTTGTAACTCTCTCACTCGTATACTGTTTCAACTGTCCGAGTTTTTCTCCGGTCGTAACGGTCCCCGTTCCACTGGGTCCAGAAGGACAAGGATGAGTATGTGCACATGTGTCTCGCGCGTACACCTTTGCACGTTAATATATCCTGCGCAACTGATCGCTTCCGTAAAAAGGACTCCGATTTAGCTAAGTCCTATGGCGATGGGGGGAAGTAGAGAAGCTTGACGTGATTCGCGTTGGGTTTTGTCTGACTCCTGCACGTAGGCGGCCTTGGGGGTGTAGTATATACATCGTGGTCGTTTCGGCTCTGCAGTGGGGTGACAGAGCTGATCCGGCAGCACCCGGGGTGACAAAGCAGCCCTATTCAGGGAGGCACTGCTTTCCTTGCTTAGCCGGGGAGGGGGCTAGAAAAGGTGCCCTAAACAAATGCTCACTCCGTTCCATAAGGAGGGTAGCAACCGCGGCTGCCTCCGCATCTCAAATTCGCGGTCGACGCTATAGAAAAAATAATTTTAAAACATCAACATCAATGACGTTCGGCGCGTGGAATGTGCGTACACTTCTAGACCGTGAGGGAAATGCCTGTCCCGAGCGAAAGACTGCTATTGTAGCTCGAGAACTTCATCGCTATAATATTGATGTAGCTGCACTCAGCGAAACACATCTCCCCGATGAAGGAGAGTTGGTAGAACAAGGCGGCGGTTACACTTTTGGAAAGGACTAGCAGCCTCAGAGCAGCGAAGGTCAGGTGTAGGCTTTGCTGTACGGAATAAATTTGCCAAACAGCTACAGGAGTACCCTGTACACATCTCCGACCGCATTACCACATTGCGCCTTCACATGGATCACGACAACTACCTTAATATCGTCAGTGTCTATGCCCCTACGCTAGATAAATCTGACGAAATTAAGGACAACTTCTACGAAACGTTAACGCGGTGCCTAAAGTGTATCCGGCCGAGAGAACAGATCTTACTCCTGGGTGACTTCAACGCTAGAGTGGGACGAGATTACGAAGCATGGCCTAAAGTTCTGGGTAGACATGGTGCTGGTAATATGAACAGCAACGGCCAGCTATTGCTTAGTCTTTGTGCACAATTAGATCTTGCAATTACGAATACAATGTTCAGATTGCCTGCCAAGTATAAGACAACATGGATGCATCCGAGATCAAAGCACTGGCACCTTATTGATTATGCTATCGTCCGTCAAAAAGATTTGTTTCAGGTCCAAGTCACCCGTGTCATGCGTGGTGCTCACTGTTGGAGTGATCATCGGCTTGTTGTCACAAAGTTGCGTCTTCGTCTTCGACGGCATTGCAGATCGGAAAGACCAAAACAGAAACGTCTGAATCTTGAACGACTCCAAGATGCTAACACGAGGGCAAAATATGCCGAAACCTTGAGCAGTGCTGTGCTGCCCCTCGAACTAAACTCCGGTGAGGTTAATACTGTCTGGGAGTCCCTATCTTCTCATATTCTCGACACCGCTACATTGACTTTGGGTTCGAAACTCCGAAAACATGAGGACTGGTTTGATGAGAATGATATAGTACTAACAGATGCTATTGATAAGCACCGTCGGCTCTTGAGACAGCACAACGGATCATATGGAGGCAAAAGAGTTACAGACATTCGTGGTAGTGAGTTGGAACTGCGTAAAGTCGCACGAAAAGTGAAGGAGAAATGGTGGCAGGAGAGGGCTCGTCGAATGCAGTGGCTCGCTGATACTAACCAGCTCGGTGAGTTTTACGCTGAGGTGCGAAACCTACTCGGTACATCCTCTACGGCAAAAGTCCCACTGAGGCCGACTAGTGGCGAAGGGCTTCTTACAAGCAGGGAGGTAATACTTGAGCGATGGGTGGAGCACTTTAACACCCTACTTAACGTGGATCATCCTGTTGATTTAGATCACATTCGCTCCCTACCTCAACAACCGCTTGCCTACAAGCTTGATGAACCAGTCTCACTACACGAGGTTACTCTTGCTATCAAGCAACAGCAAAATAAACGCGCGGTTGGTGCTGACTCCATACCAGGAGAACTATTGAAATACGGCGGTGAGGATTTGTACACGGCGATGTGGAAACTTTTTGTCATTATATGGGAAAAAGAACAAGTCCCTAACACTTTTAAATTATCTCTCATTCAGGCCCTTTATAAAGGCAAAGGTGACCGAGCTGATTGCAATTCTTACCGCGGTATTTCCCTACTCTCAGTTCCTGGAAAAGTGCTAGAGTTCTCCTAAACCGCCTCAGGGATTTATCTGAAAAGATTCTGCCAGAATCTCAGTTTGCCTTCCGACCTGACCGTGGTACGTGCGAGGCAATCTTCTCATTACGACAACTGCAAGAAAAAAGCAGAGAACAGGGCCGTCATATGTATCTTTGTTTTGTTGACCTTGAAAAGGCGTTCGACAGTGTACCGCGAGAAGCAATCTGGATAGTGTTGCGGAAACTTGGATGCACGCATAAGTTTGTGAGACTTCTGAGACTCCTGCATGACAATACGCAGAGCTGCGTCACTATAAATAATGACCAGTCAGAGTTTTTCCCCGTTACCTGTGGGGTTAAACAAGGGTGTGTCCTCGCACCCACACTTTTCGCGTTGTACTTTGCACTCGTAGTTCAGGAAGTCTTAAAGACAACCGCTGAAGGAATCCGCATCCGTTTCCGCAATGATGGCAATCTTTTTAACTTAGCCAGACTGAAGGCTCGTACGAAAGTGTCTTATGCACTGATCACAGAGATCGTCTATGCAGATGATCTATGCTTTATTACCGACTCCCCAGATGGCTTGCAGCAACTTATGACAAAGTTGCACGAGTCTAGCCGTAGTTTTGGTCTAAAGATTAGTGTCAGAAAAACGGAAGTGATGTCTTTAGATATTCACGGTCAAGAAACACTGACCATTAAACTCGGCGAAGATATACTAAAGCAAATAAATACATTTCGTTATCTGGGCAGCACAATAACATCAAAGTGTGACCTTGATGCTGAAATCAACAGTCGGATCGGGGCTGCAGCAGCGGTATTCGGCAAGCTGGATTGCAGGGTTTTTAGCTCACATGACCTGAAGTTGACTACCAAAATTGGAATATATAAGGCGATGGTGTTGCCGAACTTACTGTACTCTTCTGAGTCTTAGACGGTCTACCGCCACCATTTACGTACGCTGGACCGTTTTCACCTGAGATGTCTGCGCAAAATACTCAACATCCGTTGGTCTGATTGCATTCGGAATACGGAAGTGCTGCGGAGAGCTAATATTATGGGGATTGAGGCTTACCTCATCAAGCGACAACTCCGTTGGTGTGGACATGTGCTGCGAATGTCAGATCAACGTACGGCAAAATGCATCTTTTTCTCTGAACTTGAGAAGGGCAAGCGCAAGCATGGCGGACAACTTCTCAGGTACAAAGATGTACTTAAACGCCATATGAAAAAATGTAACATAACGCCTTCAGATTGGCAGCAATCAGCCGCTCGACGACCAGTATGGAGGTCTTTGGTGAAAAACAAAGTCAAAAACTTTGAGGATAATCGCCGCTCGGAACTAGATGCTCGACACGATGAACTGAAAGCACGCCCACCTTGTGCTATCACGTACAATTACGGCAATGGTGTGCTCACTTGCCCGCACTGTGCGCGGACTTTTACCAATAAGATTGGTTACGTTAGCCACACACGACCACACCAACGTCAGATAGAACGGAGTTGAAGAGGTCGCCGTGGCCGAAATCGGTCGAGGATTATTATGTTAGTTAAGATATTTATTATCTTGATTATCGCTGTGGCAGACGTGTTTGATACTAAAAATAAAATAAAAAATAAAAAGGTTTTTATTCACGTAGACTTTAAAAAAGCGCTTGTAAATAGTCAGAACATGTTTGTAGTAATATAGTTGTATACATTAGATATTATTTCTAGTAACATAGATATTTAGGTACATCTTGTATGAAAACATTTATAAAATTTATTTTATTACAGAAATGATATTTAGCTAGCCCGTATCAAGTTATTGTCAAGAGATTATGTTTAATTATCTAGTTTAAGTCTAATATTTTTACTACATATTGTCAATGGTTCTGTCTATATTAAAGGTATTATTTTATTTAAAGGTATTATACTCTATTTTGAATGACGTTATCTCGATGGTCATTACCTCGATGTCTCTAGCTCGACGGTACACTTCACCTGTGGCTCGTTACCTCGAAAGGTCAATACCTCGAAGGATCTCTTCCTCAACGGGTAGCTCGACAAAAAAAACGTATGTGATTACTGTTTTCGGTGCGGAAATGGAGCCCGCGATTTTCCGGTAGCAAGGCACAACTAAATGATTTACACTGCTCAGACACAGAAAACGTTATGAAACAGATTATATACTTTTTTACACAGTCTCACCACGCCACTTTTATTCTATTTAAATGTCATAGTTACTGAAGAAGAAGGGTTAGGTAATCAAATGTGAAAGTATAATTTTGTAAAATATATTGTATAATAAACAAATCGGTTTATAAATGACTAAATGACGTAGCAAACATTTTAAAAAGTTATAGCCGAATGGACAACCCATTTTTCTGCAATCAGTTAAAACATTAATGTTTTTTTTAACTTTCGCGATTTGTCCACATTTGTATATATCGTGTACACGGGTCTCACACGCGATAACAATTTAAGGCAAATCATTACCTTTAGGTTACCCGACGTTGCGGCATGGATTGCACCAGCCGGCTTCGCAATTGAGACCCGTGCCCACGATAACAGTTAAAAACAGTTTACCTAGTCTTCTCATAGCCTATGTGTCGTTAATTTCGTGACCCCTATAGACCTATGTACTAACTATACTTTAAGCTTACACTAAGGAACTAAAACAATATCTCACTTAAAGGACCTTTAAAACAGAACCGTTGTACCAAATGTAAGGTTAAGTTAGCCCGCGGCCAGTCCGCTACTCACTTAACTCAAACTTAACTGTCTACAAGAGCTGTAACTTCACTGGCAACTTGTGTTAACGTTGTACATAGTAGGATTTGGATTAAAGGATACCTTTGTATCCAATCTTGTTGATATATTGATGAAATTAGTTACTATTAGTGCACTGTACAAAGTACCGAAGAATTGCCATACTGAAGTGGCAGTAGCTGGGGCACATACCTTGTCGTACTGACGGCCGCTGGGACAGAATGTTTCTCGAGTTTCAAAGACGCAGCGTGAGCAGACCCCCCACAAGGTGGACCGACGATCTTACAAGAGACGTAGCATGCCGTTGGATGTGGGCAGCGCAAGACCGGCCGGTATGGAGATCTTTGGGGAGACCTTTGTCCAGCATAATGAAGATGATCAATTTTACGGAACATATCTATATATATAAAAAGAGAAGTCCTGACTGATTGACTGACTCATCAACGCCCAGCCCAAACCCTTGGACCTAGAAAGCTGAAATTTTGCACAAATGTTTTCTTTATTATGTAGACAAGGAATAAGGAAGGATTTTTCGAAATTCAACCCCTAAGGGGGTAAAACGAGGGTGCAATGTTAGTATGAAACTTTGCCGTTTTTTAAGTTATAGGGATGAAAGTTGGTATATTGCCTTCCAGTTAAAAATAAAAAATATGTCTCAGGATTTTTGAAAATGCCACCCCCAAGGGCGAAAACTAGTGGGTGTAAGTTTGTATGAAATATGTGTCAATTTTTAAGTTAAACGCATGAATATTAGTATTTGGCCTTTCAGTTAAAAAATATAAAATATTAATTTCAGGATATTTGGAAAGTCCACCACTAAGGGCATTAAATAGGGGACGTACGTTGCTCAGGAAATGAGAAATCTTGGCATCGTGTTATAGAGGCTACTATTATGACTGGATCCGCCCAGGGAGAAACAGTGTCCGTGCCACATATTCCGTTAGGGCCAAATGATCTGCCTTTTCTGTGGCGTCCTCACTTGTGAGTTCCCCTCACAGTGTGGTAGTTCTGGTACGAACACTGCAACAACTGTAAGGAACATCGTGTACAACGAAGTTTTATAATATCAATTGTTGTTTCCTTGATCTTATCATTTAGGGTTGATAAGAAGTGTATTAATAAATATAATGCTTATACTCCTTGATACGTACAGTGTATACATGCCTATTTTGACCTCTTTTGCGTGTGTATGCTTTTGGTCTTAGAGTGAGAAGGTCAATTTTACGTTGACACTGTTTAACATCTAATGGCACGTACCAAAAGTCGATAATTTTCTCTTATTTTCCTTTAATCTTGGTGCCAAATTTCAAAATTGTAGGCCAATGGCAAATTATTCTAAACTTAGTATGTGGTATAATAAATAGTAAGTCAGTGAAACATTTTATTATGAAAATATGTGTATACCGTTTTTGACAGACACGGCATACAGAATTTTAATTATTCTTTAGTTATTCAAATTCGTTTTACAGTTTCTCAAAGTGATTCTTTTACGTGTGTTAGGACTTTTTCTTGTAGGTTACATTGGTCATCATTCAAAGTTGACGCGTACGAAGTCGCGGGCAACAGCTAGTCTATATATATAAAAAGCAATGGCACTTTCCGTTGTAATGTTATAACTCAACAACGCCTTTACCGATTTGGCTAATTTTAAATATTTTTTTGTTTGAATAAATGAACTTAATAATCCTTTTTTTTATTACTATGCCTTATACGTAGCGAAGCACGTACCGGGCCGCTAGTAATTGATAATTTCATCTGCAGCGCCACTTAACAAACTCATCTCGTAACTTAATCTGCTTATAATGTTAAAACAAAACGACTTTCATCTTTAATTGCTGATACATAATATTTTTGCTAGTGTATCTATGCCAGGTATCAAGATACATCTAACTTAATCTATCACTCACAGTTTTACAATATAAGTGAAGTTAACATTATATCCACTACTGGACAAAGGCCTCACCAAAAGATTTCCACATCATAGTGGTAATTTTTTGGGGAGCAGGAATAACTTCTTAGTTACGTCCATTATTTGGGGAAAAATGCCATAATCGCCAAGCTTGGCGACGGGTTGGGGATCGCAGTATGACGGTCAGTTTAAACAGAGAGACGCTGCTGCCCGTTTTCTGGTAGATGTTCCAGTGGGCTGCCTTCTGCGCCCCATAGAAATGAAATTATGTGATGATATTCTCGTCAACGACACAGTAAAGAACTATTATTACGTGGTTGAAACTTAAAGATGCAGTAGTGATGGCTCTCCTTGACGCTGACAAGATCCACATAAAAATCCGTTCTTTGGGTTACTTCTGTGATATCCACACCATTAAAACATAGCATTGGCAACGTATTGGAAAAAACAAGAAGTGACTAGTGTGTAAAGGCATTGGTCACCGTAGCATATCGTCAAATGATCAGCCACCGTGCGCGCTGCAGGCACTTCGGTCGTACACTCTCGACTACTGAAGGCTTCAACAGTTGTAAACTTACTTACACACATGTAGCTTTGCCGCACTACTCACGGCTCTAAAGAAATTAAGAAATGTTTAAACAAATTAAAACTATTTATCCTCTTATTCACATACTCGTATACTTTAAAAACGATTTTGGTCTCTATTATTTAGTACTTCATTTATCCTTGGGTATTTATTTGGCGCAACATTGTTCCCTTTTGTTTTCGTATAATATGTTTCTTCATACAATGTGAAACATAAATAATGGAGGTAAATTAAGACACCTAATTTTTTTTTTTTATTATGCTGACAATGCATACGCGTGCCACCCGCAAAAATTGTCTGCGGATGGGTATGTCGGACTCGCACCGATTAAACCTAACCTGCCGTGTACTTCTCTTGGCGCCTGATGGGGGGAGCCGCGGGTATGCTGCTCCAGTGCTCCCCTTTTGCGCCATGTCCCAGATGGTCGGGACACGTACCCTGGGAAGGCTCCGGATTGCCCTGCCTTATTGCCGACTCCTGACAGTCCGGCACAGCGACTGCGACACAAACAGATGCTGTCTTCCCGAATCTGCTTTCACGTGGAGCCATGAAACTGGCCGGAAAAAAGAAAATGAGTTTACATACATACGTAACTAATTTATTTGGTTCTTTATACAAAATTTGTCAGTTGTCTTCAGTGCCATCAGTTCTTTTCGTGTATTTCGTAAATCGTTCAGTATCATAGCCAAATTAAGCTCTTGAAGTTACGTCTTCTAATTATATTTTAACTTATATATACTTATTCCTTGTATTACGTCACATAGTTCCAGATATTAAACTATTAAAAGACAGTCTACTAGCTTAGACGGAAACCTCACAAACTTTACCGACTCATGTAACATTTATACGCAGCAAATAGAACAACAGAACACTAGTATAGTCACATCGTTCTAATACTTCATTGGCCTACTGAACATTAATCTACTGTTCAAAATTGAGTCATATGCTTATAAACATAGGTGTCTCATTCGGATGGTTGGTCAGATTAAGCACCGGGACAAGTAGGCATTTGTATCGAAGTCAAAAGTATTCGAAACTAAAGCCATAAGCTGTCATGGCGGATAGTTTTCACCTATTTTATGTTGCATCGTTTGTTGTTCTCTTTGAGTGTTGATGTAGAAGTCACTTAGCATAAGTGGTGAGCTACCTGATTACATTGAAGTACGTCTGTCTAGATATGTCATGGTCGGAGTATTATTTGGCAGTTGAGCGTGGTTGGCTAAGTTAATCATGTTTTTTGTGGCCTTTGTAATATTTCGAGATTATTTTAGAACTGAAAATAAAATAGATGAAAAGAAAAAGAGTGAAAAAATGTGTGCTCACTCCTCTCTGTCTTATCCATACAGTAATATAAGAACGTAACTCGCTGTCTTTCTATCTTCACTAACTTTAATCTCCCTCGTATTTTCCGTTCACCTCGCCCGATCACAGTTTTCTTAACGCTCTTAAAGAACTAAGAGAATTACCCCTAAGACTTTTTCAAAAGAAACTTAAACAATGGCTATTGATCAAGTGCCCATATGAATTAAAGTAAATATGTGATTATAATTATTAAGACAACAATTTGTTTTTGTATTAGTATATAATATGACATCATTCATTATAAAATATGTATTTTATAAATTAATTATATACTACTTACTTGTTATTATCTTAATTTCTGATATCTACTCAAATAATTAATTTAAGACATGAAATATAAATTTATAAATTGGACAATGTTGTTTCATATAAACTGAATTAATGGTTGTATTAAATTAGTGTAAAATTATTAATATAAATAGCGCTTCTGTTCTGTAAACGTTATATTTACAACTGTGAAGCATGCTGTATATTTTTTTTATCTACATCCTGTAAACCATGTTTCGAAGTCAATAAATAATAATTATTATTATATTATTATGTCATCCCGCATTTATCAGCTTACACCCTAAGTCAACAGTGAGCTAAGAAGTTTTACTTCTAAAATTAAATGCAGTAGAAAATTATCCAATGGTAGAAGCTTGTACGCTCAATAGCTTTCCAAAATCATGTTCTTTTCGACAGTCGCTTCCATCTGATCTTAATCTGTAATATCACGAGAACAACAGTCGTTACATAAATAATAATCGTTGGGGGACAACAAAACACCGTGTTTACCTCGCTGATAAAAATGTACCGGCTTACGCATTATTCATTCAAATCTATGGCATGATGGGCGCCATAAGAGGCTATGGATTTCTTTTACACAACAATGGGACGTCATTGTATGATACATTGACAGGCCTGTTGGTCTACTGGTTAGTGACCCTGTCTACTAAGCTAGAGGTTATGAGTAGCGTTGAAATGACTAAAGTGACTGAATTAGACTGACTGTCATTTACGATCAAATTGGTCAAAAATGGTCATTAACTGTCAAAAATGGTCATTTTCAGTCAATTTGATTTCAGTAATATTTTAGATGGACCGATGATCTTGTGCGGGTCGCTGGAAATCGCTGGATGCGGATAGCGCAAGACCGGCAATTGTGGAGATCTTTGGTGGAGGCCTTTGTCCAGCAGTGGACGTCTTTCGGCTGATATGATGAATATTTTAGTACGTTTTAAGTTTTTGTCGTTGATAAAAGTCTACAATTTCTAAATAGAAACAAAAAAGTGGTTTTTATGACTTATTAGCATTATTATATAGTGTTAATCATTTTACATTTCTAATCAAATGGCAACGTCGCATCACCTCGCGCATCGACTTTGATGTCGTCTCATGAAATAATAGAAAATAAAACGTTGCTTCATTTAAACTTGCATATAAATTGGATACCTAAATAAATACATAATTGGGTGGTAGTCGAGTATAGACAATCAAAACAAATTTGACAGTAAATGACCGGTCATTTAAGGTTTATGACAATTGTTACTAGTCATATTCAGTCATTTTACATCTCTAGTTGTGAGTTTGATTCGCACCCGGGACAAATGAAATGAATGATCGCGATTAGTTGTTGTGTAATTTATCTATAATGTGTTTAAAAATTATATTTAAAAATATATTAGTTGTCTGGTGACCATAGCACAGGTTTGGCCTAGTTTGGGATCAGATGTCTGTGTGTTAGTTGTCACAAGATTTTTATTATTATTAAACAAGGATGTTACGACTATAAAGCCAAGCATGGTATACAATTAGAAAGGATGGATTGACGGTCACCGTAGCCTAGTTGGTAGGGCTCCTGCCTACGAAGCTGGTGGTCATGGGTTCGAATCCCGGTAAGTGCAAATATTTGTGTAACGAACACGAACATTTGTGTCATGGATGTTTTCTATGTATATAAGTATTTATCTATCTATATAAGTATGTATATCGTCGCCTGGTACCTATAGTACAAGCTTTGCTTAGTTTGGAGCTCGGATGTTCTCTGTGACATTGTCCCCAATCATTCTAACAAAGGTGGTACTTTACAGGCATATAATTGACTAACACAGAGTACACCCAGACTCAAAACAAGTACTTATGGACGCCGTGCAGGCATCGAACCCGCGACAAGAATTGGCGAGGCCACTGTCTTCGCCGCTGCGACATATGTACAGTTTGGAGGTCCTCTGGTTTCAAGCAGTCTAACCTATACCCATGACGTTAGAGTACGATTAAGGTGTAAGAATCTGATACCAACCTGGTTAGTGGTTACCGACAGGTATCCGATATTTCCGATATCCATAATAATAACATTTAATTCGTACCTTAATATAGACAGAACCATTCGACAATATGTAGTAAAGATATAGCTAACATTTAAAATTTTGATAATTAAACCTACACATGATCCTTGACAATAACTTAATTTAAGTTAGTTAAATATCGTTACTGTTATAAAATAAATCTTATTGTAAATTATTTCCTACAATCCGTGTACCTAAATATCTATATGTCCCTAGAAATAATTATAAATTAATTATATATTACTACGAATATGTTCTGACTATTTACAAGCGCTTTTTTAAAGTCTACGTGAATAAAAACCTTTTTTATTTTATTTATTTTTGATAGCTACCCAGCTAAGAGTGAGACTGTCCGCTGACTCAAATATTAATGCAATGAAAAAACCGGCCAAGTGCAAGTCGGACTCGCGTACGAAGGGTTCCGTACCATTATCTATAAAAACGAGCAAAAAATTCACGTTTGTTGTATGGGAGCCCCCTTAAATATTTATTATATTTTGTATTTTTAGTATTTGTTGTTATAGCGGCAACACAAATATCATTTGTGAAAATTTAACTGTCTAACTATCACGGTTCATGAGATACAGCCTGGTGACATACGGACAGACAGACAGCGAAGTCTAAGTAATAGCTATTTATTTATTTATAATTTTACCCTTTTGGTACGGAATTCTAAAAAGACGGGGTAAAAAATGTACTTTATATTTTTTGTCTATGTCTCTGCATTGATCTTACCTGATTCGGGTAAAGAAAATACCACGAGTTATTTCCCTCTTCACTAAATATTAACTTACTACTAAACATTTTTCTAAGAAAATCAAATGAGTTGCTGGGCCAATATTGTGCATAAGCCGACTGGGGCCGGCATTCCGAGCGTCCAACTATGCTGAATATTTTTAATCAATACAAATTAGGTTGAGGCACGGGCCTCGGGGCGCCCAGCCGGATATACGCGAGCCGGACACTGGTAACATTACTCTGTTGCGCTGGACAAAACTTGAGGAACGAAGGTTTATTACAAAAATATTATTTCCAATATTAAACTGTAGTTTGGTTAATCAGAATTAAATGTACTTGTAATTTTAAACTAAAGATTTCAGAGCATAATTTTTTGTCGAAGTATTAAACGAACGAATTACGAATTAAATTCATAAAATTAGTATCAAGCACATAATATAAACAGAACGGAATTTACCTATGTAACCGGCCCATATCAGTTTGAAAAAAAAATCTTCTAGAATATTCACCTTCTGTGAACTCTGGCCAGTAACACAAGTAGTTTTCAGTTTTAAACTAAAACTTTTTTAACATTATTTTAAATATTTGTTTTACTTGCGAATATTGCCACCTGATATTTCGTGATCATTATTATGTTAATAACTGTCAAGTAAACAATATATAGTTGAAAATACTCTCAAAGCTCTTTAAGTATCTAATGTATGCAATGTATTAATATTGCACCTCATATTTTCACATTAAGGCCATTAAAGGCATTGAAGGCCTTTTCTATTTATAGACGAAAACGTCAAGTAAAATTCATAATAGTGAATACTATTCAAATATCGACCGCTGATAATACACCCATTCTTCGTAATTTAGACAATATTTTATTATTATTTATGTAGAAATTATTGACAGTCAAAACCTTCTAGCTACAACTTAAAAATAACTAATTCTAATAAACTGAGTTTCAAGTCACATTATTGTCTTTTAAATTCAATACAGCTACAAGACCGCAGATACTTAGTTACATGGACATACATTTCAAGCTAATAACACTTAAATAATATTAACATAAATTGTAACTAAAAAATATTATTTGATCTATCACTTTTCATGAATTCGGCCCACTGTGCGTTAGTGAATGTGCATACGATACCGGAGCATCTTGGGATAAAGTTACTTAACAAGCTCAAGATATTGATTTATCGAGTTCCCCTCAGGTATAACTTTGCTTATTTAGATGCCGCTCGTATAAATAGCTCTATACTGTGAAATGTCTATATTAAGTTTAATAACGTTACACTGTAGGTATCGTCTCAGACTCCTTTGTTTGCTAATATTACATTATTGTATCTTTGTGTGGTTAATTCCTGCCTTGTTTGTTCCGACTGGATAGTTGAAAATTATTGTGCAAGCTTAGTAAAATAACCTTGCATAAAACACGTCATAAGTTATAGATAGATGACATAAAGTTGACACCTTTGTATATTGAGTACCTAATTGGTAATAATATTAGCAAAAATAAATAATATAATTTATCATATTAAGTTATGTAATATGCCACTGCGTAATTTATAAAGAACATTATGTCATATATATAATAGACTATACATTGAAATTTAAAGTTCCTAATAAGTGTAGTTTTTGTGATAGTGCATGTAATCATAATTGCCGCGTAACTTAAGAAACGGGCTACCCTAGTTTAAGAGGCAGGGTATATAATTATAGGTACTGCAGACTATATATATGCAATTAGAAGGCCTATCACAAATATAAAAATAGTAAGCTACTTAAGATGTCGGATTGGTATGTAGTTGTCAATTTGAACGTCTTCACATTCGAGTATTTTTGAACAAATAAATATTAGTTCTCTTATCAGCAGATGCTCTACAAGCCAATATCTTAATTTTTCTCGCTCCATTTTTATCTATGATTAAAAATGTATCTCCTCGCAAGTTAATAAATATTAATATTTGACTAAATGTTCGAATTTGTAACAATGTTGGAAGTGTAATGTCCCAATGTATGATATTTAAATTTCTTAGCAAATCAAAGCCATGGTGACATCGCCTCAGACATTTATGTATGTCAGTATGCGTCACTCATGTGCTACGGAAATATTGTGTAACTTATTAACACTCTTCTTTATGTAAAAAGCTTCATAAAAAGGTGCTAAGTCTTCCATATAGTAGGTAGGCTAGGAGACGTGAGTACCCCCCGCGGTTTGTGGCGGGCCAGTTAAATGGCAATCTGATGTCGTTTGGTCAGCGCAAGTAAAAAAGTGCCAAGTTAAAGTCTCCCGCCAGTTTTTAGCCGCTCCTTCAAGTTTCATGCGGTGAGACCTTTGCTAACACCCTACGTACTTTCGTAAGTCTATGTCACGTAACATTTTTATATATAAGAGTTTTCAATATATCTTTTGTGACAGTAAAAAGATCAGTGGATAATTACTAAGGCTAAGACAGTCACCTCGCCGCTTCGTATCGCGGTTTCGAGTCAACGAAAAACTATTCGTGCGACCCATAAATGATTGTTCTGAGGCTGGTTGTAATTTTTGTTCATCTAATATATGTTTGTAAAGTACCCCACGACACAGGGATTAGATTCACTAAAGCGGGCGACGTCTATAAAAACAAAAAGTTATAACAGTACCTACTGAAATTGCTGGAAGTAGGTAATCATCATTATATCAGCCGAAAGACGTCCACTGCTGGACAAAGGCCTCCCCCAAGGTTCTCCACAATAGCCGGTCCTGCGCTGCCCGCATCCAGCGGCTTCCCGCGACCCGCACAAGATCGTCGTTCCACCGTGTAGGAGGCCTGCTCACGCTGCGTCTTCCGGTTCGTGGTCGCCACTCGAGAACCTTTCTGCCCCATCGGCCGTCAGTTCTACCAGCTATGTGCCATGCCCACTGCCACTTCAGTTTGGCAATTCTTAGGGCTATGTCGGCTACTTTGGTTCGCCTGCGGATCTCAGCATTTCTGATTCGATCTCGCAGGGAAATTCCAAGCAGGTAATGTATTGGATTTAATATATAAAAATTCTATGTTGGCCCCAATCACTTGTTTAATATCGAGTACCTAACGAACATCATCATCATTATATCAACCGGAAGACGCCCACTGCTGGACTACCACCGCCCCCAAAGATCTCCAGAATTTCCCCTCTTTATGTCTGACGTACACCAGCTCAAGTATTTTTTTTTAATAATAACAACGCCCGCACTAGGGAATCTTAACTCTGTGTCGCGGGGTATTTTACAAACATATAATAGACGGACACAAATTACATCCTGAATCAGAACAACTATTTACGGGTCACACAAATAGTTGTCCGGCGCTCCGGACAGGAAGCGGTGAGGCGACTGTCTTAGCCGCTCCACCATTATATTATTTAAAATTTCAGATTTTACCCTGTGGAGTCCATTTACTAAAACTAAGCCGAGCTCTATGAGATTCTCCTACGTGCTTGTTCCACTCTATAATATACCTATTTTTATTACTTATTTTACTAGCGATTCGGGTTTCATCCAATACACAAGATAGACTTAATGTTAGCGTACATCGTATCTATTATATACCTATGGTCAGCTTATATTGCTATAATGATTGTAATAAATTGGTTATTTATAATTTTATCTAAATATGAGGACAACAATAATAATAATAATAACCTGCGACATTATTTGCACACGGCCATCTGATCCCAAACCAAGTAGAGCTTGTGCTATGGAAACCAGATAACTGATATACTACATATATACTACTTTTCTTTTGTAAATACGTACTTAAATTGCTCCTCATTCTACACGTGCTCCTTGTGGGCTAAATATACTCAAAAATCTTACAACGCTCTTCGTATCCAATACAACAACGCGTTCAGGGTGCTGTTGGGTCTGCCACGTTTCTGTAGCGCATCGGGCATGTTTGCTGAAGCCAGAGTGGACTGTTTCTACGCCACAATGCGCAAATGGTATGCATCCCTGGTGAGCAGGATTCGTGGCCACTCTAACAGCATTCTGGGCATGATCGCAGGCAGATTTGACTGCCTATACATGAATCACTGCTGCGCTCTTTCTCACGGAATGGGGCATCAGTGATTCATGTATTCCAGTAAACAAAATCTTAGCTATATTTTTACTAACATAGAATAAGTTTTATGTATTACTAACAATTTTGAGTCTTTGGTTACTTTAATAAATAAATTTTATTATTTTTATTATTATTAAATAGATAATTACACCCAGACTCAGGACAAACAAACATGTTCTAGCTCACAAATATCTGTCCTGGGTGGGAATCGAACCCACGACCTCCTGCGTGAAAAGCAAGCATTTGCCAACCACGCCAACAGGCCCATCGACAATGAACTTTTCATTTCTACTTTAACCACATAGTATGTTTAACAATGTAGGATATGTGTACCGAATATTAAGCCAATCATAAGCAACTGTACGTTGGTTCCTAAACAATACCAGCACACACGTGAACAGTTGAACGAGTGTGCGCCTATCTGGCGGACATCCGCACTGATAACAAAACAGGTTATTACAGAGCTGTGTGGCCTGCTGATAGTATCGCTGATACCTATGTAGGTGAACGTGCGGACGGAATATAAACCTACACACAACTCATCCAAACTATACCAATTCATATCACAGAAAAGCTTAGAGGAAATTAATCTCGGCTGCTCTTGATTGGTTGATCATCTCCTCAAGTATTTTTAAAGTTTATACTCGAAATTTACTCGGCTTTTAATTGTTTGTTTAATAAAACTACTAACATACTAAAACATATACTACTACTAAAATTCAAGCCATATTTCAAGTTTTTGCTTTAACAATCATTATGTCAGTCATTTTAAGGCTACTTTAATGAGCAGCTTGATCTAAACGTACATATGTATCCATTTTGATACACGTAGTGTAAGCCGATAAGTCTGATCCTATTAATTTGAAACTCATACGCCAATACACATCAATTTTGCAGTCTCGGACTATTAATAATTCAGATTAGAAATTGATACTACTCACAACATGAACAGCCCTAAGTCCACGCACCCATGTCTAAGTGTCTCGCAGCTTGGCCACCGCCACCCCACGTGCGGTGTCCACACAAAGGGATATAGAAGGGACAACTAACAAAATTCCGAATTAATCTTAGCCCGGGTTTAGACCAAGACAAATATGGCGACCGTAAACTAAATGGTTGGAAATTATTAAATTAAGGAGATGTATGCGATAAGGTTTAAACTTGGGATAATTATGTAGATGGAAAGGTAGCTATTGTATGTTTGTTGGAATAGTTTCAATAGTACTACTCTGTCAAGAAAGTACCGGGAAAAGATCAATAATATACAAAATGTTTTTTATTCATCCAAATTTATTTTATCACCTTCAAAGTATGCTCCTTCAGAAACGATACACTTACGCCAACAAATAATCCATTCTTCAAAACATTTTTTAAACGCTGCTTTCGGAATTGAGTTCAGTTCTCGCCGCGAATTCTCCTTTATGTCTTCTACCGATTTAAACGGGTACCACGAAGTGGTAATTTGAGTTTAGGAAAAAGAAAGAAGTCAGCTGGAGCCATATCTGGTGAATATGGTGGTTGCTGGATGGTATTTGTTGAGTTTTTGGTCAAAAATTCGTTCACAATGATGGCCTTGTGGAAAGGCGCATTGTCGTGGTGCAAAATCCAAGAATTTTCTTTCCACAAATTTGGCCTTTTTCGTCGAATTTGCTCTCTTAAACGCCGCATAACGCTCAAATAATATTCTTTATTTACCGTTCGACCTTCCGGTAAGAATTCAGAGTGCACAGCACCGCGATAGTCAAAGAAAACAGTCAACATGACTTTGACTTTTGATCAACTTTGGCGTGGCTTTTTCGGTTTCGGTTCAGTTGGAAGGCACCACTCCGAAGCTTGTTGACTAGTTTGCATGTCAAACTCGTAAACCCACGTCTCGTCACCAGTAACGATGCGTTTCATGAATGTTGGGTCGGAATTGACTCGTTCTACCGTGTCCTCAGTGACTTTCATGCGATTGAGTTTTTGGAGAAAATTCAGATCTTTTGGGACTAACCGAGCGGCAACATGTTTCATACCCAATGATTAGCTAAAATGGTACGAATCGACTCGTGAGATACGGAAAGTTCGGCGGCTATCTCTCTCAGAGTTGAATGAGGATTTTCAGTCACTATTTCCTTCACTTTTGCGATGTTAACTTCAGTTGCAGACGTTGATGGCCTACCAGAGCGAGGCAAATCTTTCATCACATCTCGACCGCTTTTGAACGCTTTGAACCACTCATAAGCACGAGTTTTTGATAAAGTCGATTCACCGTAAGCCTTCTGTAACATTTTCAGTGACTCCGAACACGAAATTCCATTAGCGATGCAAAATTTAAGACAAACTCTTTGTTCGATATTTTTGACCATTATGAAATTCGCAATACACACTATATATGATATTACTAAAACCAGCACTGTATTTAATATAAATAACAGATGCAACTCAAACTCCGCGCCAAAATGGAAAACAGTTGTGCCAATCTAACAACAACAAAAAAAACAAAAATTTGAGTTTAGAACCATAAACAAATCATCCATTCCCGATACTTTTTTGACTGAATGTATATGATGTAGGTGATAGCCGCGATATATGTGTTTATAATATACACCAAACATATAAAAAAATCTAATATAATATGATGTCACAGGTTTTGCTGTGGGTAATAATTTACTTAGAATCATCGTTAGTGTTATTTGAATCTGACAGTCTTTTTCTCTTTTTTTTCAAGACGCTTATTCACATTACTGATGAAGTCGTGTCTTGACTAAGTGACTACTAATTTATGACTTCCAGCATGATAACATTATACTATTTGTCTCGGTATGGCAATTTTACTACACGGTGTTTGGTAATATACGACGTTTTATTAATAACTAGCTGTGTCTCACGGTTTCATCCGCGTTAAATTTTATAAGTAAAACTGCAAACTTAACTGGCTATAAGAAAAAGAAAGAAAGAAAATGTGTGCTCGCATCTTTCTTTATTGCCCCTTCAGTAATATCCAACTAAGTACTTTCACTAACTTACATGTCAGCTTCCGGTAACCTTGCCCGATCACACTTTTCGCAACGCTCTCATCACGCATTCATCAGCTTACTCCATATTCATATCTTTATTTGCATTCCATAATGTCAATAATACAGGTCTTATAATAATAATGCTTATAGCTAGGTACAATTATGGACCCTGTAGGGCACAGCAAAAATTATTACTTAAAACTAAACATACAATTATATAATCAATAAAAATATCTAGTTAAAATTGCTTTGAGCATTCATAATATTTTAATAACATATTAAAATCATAATAATCTTAAAATACTTATTAATAATTAAATTTCTTTTCTTATGTCAACTTAACCAACTTTTAACTCCCCAAGTGAAGCGAGCGACACTTCAATAACTACAGTATTAATCAGTGAGCACAGTACAATAGCTACGCAACCCACGTTTTTAAGCAAACAGCAAAGTCCTAAGACGTTTTGGACAATTTGCATGTTGTAATTTTAATTAGCATTCCGTTGACCACCGGCCAATGGAGTATATATACTCGCCCAGTGTAACATGAACCCTACTAAACTTCGCACTATGTTTGTTAAAACAATTTTAACATGTACAATCGTACTTTATTTTGATTAATTCATGTTTTATCCTAACATAGATATGTCTTATATAGAATTGAGTGATAGTTGGCACTGACACGATATAAGTAAATAAGTCAATTACTTTAAGTGAATACCAACCGGTAGGTTGGTATTCACTTAGAGTAATTGAGTTGGTATTCATTTTAAGTAAATATCTGGTAAGATATTTACTTAAAATGTTAACTTAGGCCTAAGTTAGCTAGTTTTACTGCACGTGTGGTGCAGCGGTAAAGACAGTTGCATCGCCAGTTCATGTCCCGGATTCGATTCCCACGCAGAAAAAAAGATTTGTATAACCCATAAATAGTTGTCGTAAGTCTGGACGTACTTCCTGTCCGTCAATTATTTGTTTGTAAAGTACCCCCGTCACAAAGTTAAAATTACCTAGCGCAAGCTTTGTCTTTAAAAAAAAGAAAGTACAAGTATTTCATTTCTATAAACCAGCTGTTCTTAATAATTATTTAATCATGATAAACGTGAACTGGAAACTCATGGAAGAAACTACCCTCGATTTCTCGCGGTACAATTTCGTTACAAATGTTTCAGCTAATTTCAATATACAAATCAAGCTATTAAACAAGCAATGAGAAGAAAAGAAATATACCCAAAATAATCGAAGGTTCTGGTTCTAGACGTAAAAAGGTTATTCGGAAAACAAAAAGAGTCGGCGAGACGTAGATGTGACACAATATGCGTAGCAAGCATATATACCCGTACCTACATAAGTTTGTTTGCTGATTTGGCTTAGTAAAAAAGAAAACAGTAGATTTTATTCAGTCAGTTGTGATATATATATTTTTAAACCGCTTTTTTCCTTGTATGGATAGAATGGGAGGTAGTATTATAACTTAATTTATTTTACGGGCCTGTTGGCGTGGTTGGTAGATACGCTGCCTTTCACGCCGGAGGTCGTGGGTTCGATTCCCACCCGGGACAGATATTTGTGTGCATGAACATGTCTGTTTGTCCTGAGTCTGGGTGTAAATTATCTATTTAAGTATGTATTTACAAAAAAAAAGATAGTATATGTAGTATATCAGTTATCTGGTTTCCATAGTACAAGCTCTGCTTAGTTTGGGATCAGATGGCCGTGTGTGAATAATGTCCCAGGATATTATTATATAAGTTTACTCTTAGGGTAAGACTAATTTTAAGACGTTTAATATTAGCACGCAAGGATCAAGCTCCACTGGTGTATTCAAGACGGGTGGTAGGGTCCGGCCTACAATAGCAGCCCTTGTGAATAGTTTTACCTAATGTTAATTTAATCTAAGGATTCTAAGGCACAATCCCGTTCACTTGAAAACTTGTGACTTTGCCTTCTTGTGTTGTTTAGTTCATGTTCAGAGAATGGGACTCTAACACAAACTTGGAGATATATATTAATTTTATTAATAGTAATAGTGATAGCAAAAATTAAACAACATAATCATTTGTGAGATTAGATAATCATTTGTGTTGTTCTCATGTGTTACTATATAGTGCTAATGACTGCCTCGTTGATCTAGCGGTAGCGTGTTCACCCGCAGAAAACGAGGTCCTGGGTTCAAATCCCGGGTCGGGCCATAAAGTGATTTTGGGACTTTTCTGTAAAAAGAAAAAATTCTCAGCATCAGCCCGAAGTCTGGGAGTTGGCGGTATTATACCCCCGTGCCTCGGAGAGCACGTAAAGCTGTCGGTCCTGTACCTGACCTCTTTCCGGTCGTGTCGCATAGGCATCCCATCGGATCATGAGAGTGATGGAATAGTAAGTGCTCCTGTGTTTGCGCATACACTTGAGCATTATAATATGTCCCGCACAGATGGCTAATCTCTGTTGAGACTGGCCGCCGTGGCCGAAATTCGGCTAGGAGGACTATAATGCTAATATTCTATTAATAGGCCAATATTGTCTTCAAGTATATAATGTGCCTACAGAACGGATCTACGAGGTTTTTCAAATCAACATTATATTTAGTTTATATACAGCTCAAATTATTTCAACGGCGTGGTTGGCAATGCTCGCCTTTCACACAACAGTTCGTGGGTTAGATTCCCACCCAGGACAAATATTTGCGTGCATGAACATGTCTGTTTGTCCTGAGTCTGGTATAAAATTAAGTATCTATATAAGTATGTATTTACAAAACAAAAGTAGTATATGTAGCATATCAGTTATCTGGTTTCTATAGTACAAGCTCTGCTTAGTTTGGGATCAAGAAAAACTGATCTTATTTCTCTCACTATAATAATATATTTATCACTATGTAGTAAACACATCAAAGAATTAGTCATTATTAAGAGATAAAAACAACGAGAGGTTATCAGAGAGGCCGCAATTTTTTTTCTAGCGTGTTGTATGCTACTGCGTTTCTTAACTAACCTCTTTCCTCTAAAAATAGGTATGTAAAAGTATCTACCAAGTTAGTTATTCTCCGCCAGCTTTAAAATAACAATATTTGCTGATTCAGTAGTTAAGTATGAACACCTCCCTTCCACGTGTTAAGTCGGGCTGTATAATTGTTGCGAATAATTCACGGGGCCTTACCGGACCTCTGACCGGACCTGTCGCCACCTTGTGCGACATCTAGAGGCACCGATTAATTGTTTCGCCGTTATGGAGATCACAGTTTGATGACGAAATACTGGCGATCAAGTGTTAGAAGGAACTGCGATTTGAGTGTTGCTGGAGTAATCATAATTGAATCCAGTTTAAACTCATTTATAATGCTTTATCAACGCTTTACATCACCTTACTCAGCAGTTGAAAAATAATTTAGTATCTTATAAATAGCATAGAATATCATCACCCCATCTCATCCCGTGATGGGCGTAGAAATCGACCGAGGGAATACCTACCAGAGAACAGGGGATCTACCGGCTAAGTCGCCGAACATCGATTTCTTAAAAGGCGTTCAAATAAATAAAGGTTAAAATGACTTAATCTATCGTTAAATCGGCTTCAACGTTGACAATCGATACCGGACGTCACATGTGCTCTAACATGGAAGCCGATTCAACGATTGTTTAAGTCATTTTAACCTTTATTTATTTGAATGCCATTTAAGAAATCGATGTTCGGCGACTTAGCTGGTAGAGCCCAAGGCAGCAGCGTTTTTATATAAACTATGACCATCAAACTGCGATCGCTAACCCGTCTGCCAAGCGTGGCGAGTATGTCAGATTCCCCCATTTTTTGGGGAGGCTTTTGTCCAGCAGTGGACGTACTTTGGCTGAGATGATGCTAACGACAAAAAATCATGCAAAATGACGATTAATAAATTAATAAAATTTTAACTCTATGTATTTCAAATTATTGCATCTCTTATAATAATCTGAAAATTTCTCATACCTACTGTATCAAATAAAAACTGAACAAAACATTCATAAATCGCACAGACTTGATACCTAATTCATTCGAACAAGCAGCAATAAACGTGTCACAATACAAATTTAATATAATTTCTTAAACGTATAACAAAACTAATGTATCACACTTGTCATCAAGGTACAAAAATAAGCAAACGTTGTTAAAAATGATGATTTTTCACGAAGGATTGCCAAAAAATGGTTCGCATGACGCAAGCTTTAAAAAAAAGAAAGGACACACGAAATATGTTTATAAGGAGGAACGTCGTTTGATTTATAACGAGCCGTGGATATAACACGGGGTAGGTGGCAACAAGTTATAAACCGACGCGGATGAAAATGACATTACTATTTTTTTTATATTGTCCCCTCTGTCGAATTCAGGCCATGGCAGATTACTTGTGCTGTAAGTGTGTCTAGTTGAAAAATAAACAAGTCAAAACCGAGGTTTCGTATTCTCCTATTTTATGTTATAAAATGGAAGTTATTTTTTTTTTAGCAGTAAAAAAGCAGAAAATTTGGATATGAGTGATCGTCATAATGTTTTGGGTTTCATCTCACCTAATTAATTACCAAACAGATTTCAAATAGGAAAATGAGAAATATCGTTGTATGTGAAAATACTTACTAGGAACTTCTGCTGACTTATTTCTATGTATAATACCGTTATGAAATGTCAATGTCGTATTTATATGTCAACTTTACTTATTTAACGTTGACTGCTTCAGTTTTATTATGAAGGATTTCATTTGTATTAATATATAATTTGAAAAATACATTCCAACTTCTGACCAAATATTTTTTTAACGAATTTTCCTTTACAGATGTTCCTTTACAACTCCACATCACTCTGGAATGCGCTGCCTCTCTCGCTTACTTCGCCAGAGTTGAAGAGCTTTTGAAGCCACATCGACACTCAGGTATATACTGAGTGTCGATGTGGCCTCACAAGTATCAGGTGTGGAGTTAACTCAATCGAGTTCTAAACAAAGAGCGGAGAGGACATAGCCAGTTGCTTTTACCGTGGCATTAGTCTATAAGTCACCATTACCATGACGTTAAGCACCTATGAACGTGGTTAGTCTATTGATGGGTGATATAATTTGTGGTTTAATTTTCGAGCGTCTCCGTACTTTGGACGGGAGGTTTAGCTGTTGGTCCTGATTGTAGTTGTCAGACAGCAAGCCAAGTCAGGGCTGCTGGGCAGCTTAAGCATAACAGATACTAGAGTTAATACAGCCTATAGGGCTGAATGAAATGTAAAAGTGCCGTCCGAAGTACGGAGACGCTCAAAAATTAAACCACTATGGCACACTACATGATTAAAATAATAATAATAATAAATACGTTTATTTTCCTTTCACAAATTGGAACTTAAGGCTAGGTTATAATTATACTTTAATACTATTTTCATTTGTAAAGGACTGGTGCCTGAAATAGGTTGCGAAAACCTGTGCCACAGGTCACCAGGCTAAAATGCTCTGCTTCAGTTCCTGACTTGGGCTCCATCGTGAATATTGTAGCCACAAAACTGGTAGATTTATCCCGCGCGTAGCTTCAAACTCATTAGGCTACCGACTCGCGGGATCACACGGGATCCGCTCCTGGGTTCAGTTTTTATACATAGTACCATTTTATAAAGTGTACAATTGCGTAAACTTAGTCTAAGTTAACCAAGAGGAACTTTAATGAGTACTTGGAGTTTAAATTATTACTTCAGATTACAACCATAGAATTGACTTTATAATAAAGCTCTGCCACAATTTGTGGTTAATTACTTTTGATTTTTATGTATGTAATTTTTGTTATAACATTGGCTAGTAGTTGTCGCTCACATTTAAATCATTTTCTAACAATTAAGTAATCTATGAATGATAATAATACTTAATATTTTAGAATTCATTTAAAGACTGGACTCAAGTCCGTTATGTAGTATTAAAGATGAGGCAAACGACAAACAGACTGCCTGCCTATACTGACGTAAGCAAGTACTGGAGTAAGCTGGTGAATGCCTGACAAGAGTGCTACTAAAAGTGTGATCGTGCGAGGCGAACGGAAGTTGAGAGGAGATAGGAAGAGAGGTGGAGCTACGTTTTAAATATTTGTTTTACTTCAGTCGTGTGGTCTAAAGTACACTTGATTTTTCGATGGATTTCTTATAACGAATGTATTTTACCCAAATGCAATCAGTTCAGGATGTGATATCAAGCACTCGATGGATCAATACTTTAAAATATTTTTAGTTCCTTTTCTTTTTATACATAGAAAACAATATAAACAATATATTTGTGATACTAATGTCAGCACACATAAAATGTAAAAAAACTCAATTTAAAAACAATTTTTTTTTGAAGTTATACTTCTTTTGTCGCGATGGAGAAAAATGATGAGAGTGAATTTTTACGATGCGCACGCACACCGACACCAAAAAATTTAACAGCATGAAGTTAGTGGTATGAAAATTAATAGCTATGTTCAAGTTGTATATTAAGAAGTATAACTTCTAACGCGTGTACATAAGTACACACAAGTTTTTTTTTGATAATAATCATCAATATATTATTATTGTTATTATTCGTTTACTTCGACCAACAAGTGGATCATAATTATAAGTACATTAAATTAAAATTAGAAAAATAAGACAAAACACAACACAAAATTATATTACAACTTAAAAAGTTAATATTCCGGCGGTAGAATTTTTATAACAAAAATGATTCATATATAAAAAAAAATAGACAGCGCCTGCACTTTACAAACATATAATTGACGGACACAAAGTACATCCAGACTCAGGACAACTATTTATGGGTCACACAAATAATTGTCCTGCGCGGGATTCGAACCCGGGACACAAAGCAGGAGGAGACTGTCTTAGCTTTTGTTCACACAAATATGTACATTTTGAATATTATCATTAGTATTTTACGGTCTTTAATCGAATATTAACGACATAATTGATATTTTTAATATTTTGAGCATAAATATGTAGGAAATACAAAATATTAAAAATATCAATTATCACATCATTTTATGTAAAATAACACAAGAACCCTTATGTAAAATGTATCACTTCCATGTAAAACGTTTCAACAACACTAAAAAAATCTTCTAAGCCATTAAACGATGTACACTCGAGGCCATAAAAATAATATCAATCTTAAGACCCTACGTAGAACAATTTCCATAGAGAGATTAATCCGGTAAAACCAAGGGGTTACCGCATCATAAGTCATGGTACACCTTGTTTTCTATTTATGGCAGTCCTGGCCGCGACGTGGCGGGAAGAGCGATACTTTACCGGTACCAAGCTAAAAGTCGAATATATTTATAGTATTTTGAAAATAAGAACGTTCTTATATTTGGGTTGTGTATATTTCACCATTCGTAAGAAAGGTTCATGCCTGCCTATGCAAAAGCATAATGGATTTTATCTGTATCGTTAATAAAAAAATAAGGTTTATTAAGCATGTTTGAGTTTCAGTTCTATGTATGGCGACCCCCCAAAATGATTGTTCTTTTTGTATAAAAATCTTTATGCGGTTCACCGAATACATCTACTTACCAAGTTTCAACAGTACAGCTCTTATAATTTCGGAAAAAAGTGGCTGTAACATACGGACGAACAGACAGACAGACAGACATGACGAATCTATTAGGGTTCCGTTGTTTGCCATTTGGCTACGGAACCCTAAAAACTGTATTTCGTAGCATATTATTATGTCTGACTCATAAGTGGCCCATCCCCATCCCCAGAATATATATATATACGAGTATATTCTATTATTTTCAACAGAAATGTTATATACGTATACCATACTCACCTTTCTATTTAAAGTAGTTTAAGGTCGTACAAAAAACAGAGGCGATTATTAGATAGCACTTGCGGCTCCTCTGGTGTTGCGAGTGTCCATGGGCGCCGGTGATCACTTACCATCAGGTGACCCACTTGCCCGTTTGTCATCCTATTGTATATATAAAAAAATTGATAACTAAGGTGTATAAGTATCCTATAGCAGTTTGATCTTTGTTCTACCTGTACCTCAGGGAGATATTACTATAAAAGTATCAATAGTTTCCACTACGAAACGCTTTATGCATAGTGCTTAGCTTAAAATCCCAAAATTCTAATGTAATAAATATTCAGTCACCAGAACAACCTTATAAACTTACGTACTTTTTAAACGGCACTCAAAATAATGTATTCTTTAATAACTATACTAAAGGCATTAAGCTGTCGTATCTCACGTAATATTTTTTTAACAGCACATTTTTATGAAGACCGGTCCGTGCAATGGCCCACCGTCGCATCTAATAGAACTATTAAATATTATTTGTTGCTCAAATTAAAACATTAAAATGAAAATAAAAAGGTTTTGTTGGGTTCAGACAATTGTAATGCAAATAAGTGGTGCTTACACTCCGAGCCAAAAAAACGCCGCGCGAAAAATTGTGTGCTTTCTTATATCTTCACTAGTAATAAAAATGTAATGGATGCTTTGTACTTTTTGTTGTTATTAAAACATTTTGACTTCCCTTTAAAGTAAGATTTTCAGTGTTGTTTTCGGGCTTTAATTTTCTGGAAGTTGTTTCTTGTGTACATTTAAGACTTTTTACATAACTTCTTCACTTGTAAAAAACATTCACATTTTTAAAGAAGAAGCATACTTCCAATATTCATTTATTTCCCGTTTTAGACGAGAGGTAGACGGGTAGGTATAATTAAAACCCGCTAAGTAAAAACTGAAATTTACATAATGTTCTTTAAATATTAAAATAAAATGCACCAAAACAATAAACAGCAAGCATCGTCACGTAATCCAAGTTTTATAAAACACTTTTTTATTTGGAGTTAAGTGTTGTGCGGCTATAAAGGGCAGGAAAATGACGCAATATCGGGGCGAGGGTGACGACGTTATTATTTATGTTAATTCTGAACGCTAAATGACGTCTTACGTGTTCGCCACCTTTTACCCAGGGCTGTAGAGCAATAAAATATAATATATTGGTGCTGGGTGCAAATGTATGGCTCGGAGTGTAGATGATTATTTGCTAGGTGGGTTTTGATGATATGTAAATATCATGTGACAGTTTTATAAATAGTTGTAGGTGATGTGCCGAGCCCTATAAATCTTTATAAATGCACTCAACAATGCCTTTTAGACATAGACTTCTAGCAAGTTCTCGTTGTGGTCCCTGAAAGCCTGTCTATATTTTATTTACTTCGCTTTATCGTATGAGCAAAGGTTACCCTAGTGTCAGATTTATCCAAGCTTGCCAGCCTCTGACATGGCCTAACGACAACAAACGGGACCGAAAGCTTAACGTGTCCCCCGAAGCACGGAGACGTTCCAAAATTAAACCACATTGAAAGATCATTTACGTATAGACTGACGACGTGCCTAAGTGTTCAACCTCACAGATCAGGTACAAGCCGGTGAGCACCTCGCTGTATGTTATTTTATTTTTTAAAGACAACGCCCGTATCAGTGAATCTAATCCCTGTGTCGCGGGGTACTTTACAAACACATAGACGGAAACAAATTACATCCACACTCAGAACAACTATTTATGGGTCACAAAAATACTTGTCCGGCGCGGGACTCGAAATCGCGACACGTAGCGACGAAGCGCCTGTCTTAGCCGCTGCGCCACACTTGCAGTGAAAAAAAAGATAAATTTTTGAAAACTTGGCTAGAAAATAATAAGATTATTATTTATTAATCTTGAGGATATACTCCTGGTATCAGAGTTGTTCAAGCCACCCAGTACGCCTCACAAATGGTTCAACGACTGTTGTGCCAGCTTAAAGTGCTGTGTGTGGCACGGAAACGCAATAAACATTACCAATATAGTCTATAAACTCTGAGTTCGCACCTGTACCTTATTTACCTCACTGATAATTTACAGACCGGTGAGAGCAAATGTCGGTGGGCACGTCTATCAACAATAAATGATAACAAATATTGCTCGTTATGTAGTACTAAAATGATATGTCCTCTACCGCATTTATCACGGGGAGTGTTCAGAGGAATTGTTCGAGCTTATACCTGCCGCCACATTCCGCACAAACCCTCTCGCCAAAAGTGGTAATTGCATCCTTATCACCTGGATGAATGGTCATCTACCACTGTGCGTTTCACAAGAAACTTATTGTCGCGCACTGCCACTCTGTGGAATCAATTAGCTGCGGAGGTATTTCCGATCCGGTATGACATGGCAACCTTCAAGAAGCGAGCCTATTCTTTTCTTAAAGGCCGGCAACGCACTTGCAGCTCCCCAGGTGTTGCGAGTGTCCATGGGCGGCGGTGATCACTTATCAGATGACCCACTTCCTCGTTTGCCATCCTAATATATAAAAAAAAATGTAAGATTATCGCGTTTTATTTACAATGTTTTATTGTTAATTTCATAGTCATACAAACAAGGTTTTAGATAATTAAGCGTACACCCTCCAATAGGCTTAGAATTGAAGTCCGTTGGATGATTTTTAAAACAGGCAATAGAGGCTGGTTACCATGCTGGTTTTAGCGGGTATTCCGGGACTAGCCCGGCGAGTCACACATAACCCGTCGCCTCCCCAAGTGGCGGGTATGCTTAAAGCATTTCCACCATGTAAAAAAGGTGTTTTCTGTGTAGGTATGTATTTATTTACAAAAACTTATACAGTATCTAATCAAAAATGTTGAGATAAGAATTGCCAAGCTGAAGTGGCAGTGGGCCACAGTCACCGATGATCTTGTGCGGGTCGCTGGAAATCGCTGGATGTGGATAGCGCAAGACCGGCAATTGTGGAGATCTTTGGGGAGGCCTTTGTCCAGCAGTGGACGTCTTTCAGCTGATATGATGATGATGATGATACAGTATCTCAATCCATTGTCTAGTATCTATAAAAGCTTTGCTTAGTTTGGCCTAGATGGCACTGGGTGGTATGTAGAGGCACTTGTTTTTGACTAAAGGGTAACATAGAATGCCATTCAATAGATTGCAGTCAATATAATACATTTTTTTATTAATATTGACCATACCAGGAATGTGTAGCAACACGTAAATAAAGTAGTTTTAGAGACCATTGGATTTTACTGAAAAGTGGAAAAAGTCAATACTTCTAGTTTTAGATACATTTCACTACATTTCTTCTGAATGGTTCTGTATATTTTGTATCTATATAAGAGATGTGTTTTACATGGCCATTGAAAGAATCACATTCCAAAACATCTATCACACCCCGAAACATTCGCACAAACTCAACCCCGCCATCCCTATCCAACTTTTTCACAAGTCACGGCAGTAATTGTGCCACTTTACATAATGTCTATTTTAGTACCGCGAGCATTCTTCAAACGTCCCTAATGATTCGTGAACGTACTGATGTTCGGTAATGCACCATCCTCCACCTCTCATTTACCATTTGCACGGCACAAGATTTATCGAGGACACTAAGTGAATGCGATCGGTCCGTCATTTAGAGCGACTACATAGTGGGCGTCTAACGTTCGGCGTCAACCGCCCACACTATGGCATTGTTACAACGTTTATCAGATTTATTTTAGAGATCGTTAAATTGTATTTGCATAATAATTTAGGAGCTGTGTTCTTGTTAGTCATCTTTTTCTCTCATCTTGGCCAGTTATAAAATCACTTCTTTTGTTTCTATTGTTTGATCTAGGTTTTTCTTCAGCATTCCATAGACTAGCTTGTTGGTCTAGTGCGAGAGGTCGTGGGAGCGATCACCACCCAGGACTAATCTCTGTGTGATGAGCACGATTATTCTTAGCGTCTTATTTGCATTAATAAATTGAATAGAATGTATTGTATAAATTCGAGTCTGAACACCACGGTGCGATGGCAAATGCGGTCAACGCACATGGGGCTAGATTCTCTCTGGTTCGTGGGTTGGATTCCCACTCGCACTTAAATTTATACAACTCATTTTAAAGATGTTTAAAACTTGTAACATAAATTTGTTAATCACTTGTCAGGTTGCGGTAGTACATGCTCTGCCTATTTGGGATGAGAAAGCAGTGTGTCAATTATCCCAAAAATATTTATTTATGTATTATCATTTATTTATTCACAGGGTGACTAGCGAAGATTCAAACAGCTTAAATAAAAGTTATTTTATTTCTCAATAAAATAATATTTCGATACACCGTATCATGTAGGCTTTCATCTGTCTTTCATTTGTCTTGGCTTCTAACCAACTAAGTAATCTAAGGATTTTGTTTTAAAGTTTACTTCACTACTTACTTTTATTACCCACAGACAACGCAAATTTCAAGCGTTTCAAACGCGCGCGTCTAAACGCCGTGTGTGAAACCACTCTAAACGTGTCAATATTAGAGGGTTGAACTAATGGCGGCACATTTAATTTTTTCGTGTGCCTCATAAAGTTGGTGATTTTTCTTCAGGGAAAGTTAAAAGGTTTTTGTGTTTCTTTAAATTTAGGTGGGGGGATGCAATTTGTTGGAATCTTTGTAGCCCAGCACTTATGGCGTAGGAGTGCAACTTTTACACCAAAGAGATCTTATACATTCCTCCAGCCAGTACTATATTAGATGGCGAAATGTAATATCTTATTTACGCATTTAAAAAAAATCAAAATGTATCGTGTGATTTTGAACTAAATAAAAATCAACGATGAGATTTAAAATATTGGGTATATACAAGGATTAATAAGTATGTAAATTGAAACAAATGCTTAGGAAATTATTAGTAAATAAAATTAGGCAAATTATTGCATTACAATAAGTTCTCTCCTGACGCGTTCTCACACAACGTCAGAGTTAAGATTTTCTAAAATCTTTAAATTAAAAAATCATCCTATGGGTAGTAAAAAGTAAAGTAAGTAGTTGCCGCTCAGTAGACCTCTGACATGGCTTAAAGACTGTTACCTAACGAATACGACCGGTCATTCCTAAGCACAATGCTATAAGGAATGCTCAAAAGTTAAACTACTGTGGTATTCACCCATCTATAGAATCACCGCGCGCCTATATACCTATGGACCAGTATGTTTCTAATTTATTGATTTAGATTCTTATTACAAACCAAGAGAGTTCGAAATATGGTGGCAACTACCTTGCTACTACCAGTTAACGTCTTAACACATGAAACAATGATTCACGAATGAACATTTCAAAGTGGAAAGTAGATACAATAACTATAAAATAGATTATAAATATCATCACAAGGTCATTGTCCCCACAAATCCCCACCGTCTTACCCCACTTTAAGGTATCCCAACTCCAAATACATGTATTTATAATTTTGTTCAAACGAGGTGCGTTTTGCCCATAAATATCAGTTTAGCTGAGGCCAGGGCTTAGGCCTCGCGCGAAGAATTGCAAATGCTCAATTTACCAACTTTGTGTCTGGAGCGAGATTTATGACGCTCTGAAGTGGCTCAGAATCCTGGATTTGGACACCTTGGATAAACCGCGAGATACTTTGATAAGCTTAGCTTGTTACAAGTTTATTGTTGAGAAAACTTTAGACTTGGCGATTATAGCCGAGCTATTCTTAAAACATACCTACTTACTGCCATTTTGTTTACCGTAGAATATATAACATGCGATATAGATAATGGAACTTTAGTGCATAATTTGCTGTGATTTATATTTATTTCAGAAACCTAACTGAATAATAATAATAATAATATCCTGGGACATTATTCACACACTGCCATCTGATCCCAAATACACACTTATGCACAAAAATATCTGGCCTAGGTGGGAATAGAACCCGCTACCTCCAGCGTGAAAAGCAAGCATTTACCAACCACGCCAACAAATGACAGTCTCCAAAATCAATATTAACAAAGGTTGATAAACTAAAAACAATAAGCGTGTAACGTTTTAGTGTAGGTCATAGTAGCAGTGTATACCCTTCTTATTATTGCAGTATTACTTATTTAAATATTTTGGAGCAACTAACGCCCTACCATCCGATCCCAGGTTAGGCAGAGCCTGTACCTCCAGGCAACTGATGAACGTACTTTATACTTATATACATAGAACGTTTCGAGTTCTTACATGACACACACTCTAGATGTTTACGGTCTTCGGAGAACTTAATTCTAAAAACACCTACACAGGTAACTAATTTTTATTCAAAATCTTTTAATGCGCAAGCTGTCCGCCTCTGGAATGAATTACCATTAACTACAAGACGTGCGCAATCTTTAGCGACTTTTAAAGGAGAGGCGAAAAAGTATTATCTTTCCAAATTAGTTTCCTAAACTAGTATTAATGTCGTTATCATTTATTTATTGTTTCTTTTTCATAGTTACGCAATTTCAGCTACCTTTTACATTAGGTTTATAGGAATCTGTTGGTAATTACAAAGGTATTCTTAATATAAATATTTATTATTATATATTATAGGGATATTAATATATTTATTTATTTTATATCTGTTGACTTTTGTTAGTTTAAGTTAGGTTAAGTTTAATTTATTCAAACACCTTCACTACCCAGTTTATTTTTAGATCCTTGGATTATCGCAGCAGCGATAAGACCGCCCATTGTACTTTAATAACTTTATGTTCAATTTTTATGCTATGTATTGGTGTACAATAAAGAGTATTATACTTTTACTTTACTTTACATAGCTTAGCCCTTGCTATCTTATATGCATACATAGGTATATGATAGCAAGGGAATCCTAAATTTGATCTGCCAGTGTGTATCGCTCGTAGCTTATGTACCAATCCGGGATAGGCAGAGCGCCCATTCCCACTTTTGAGATATGTACTTATATCGACGGTCACCGTAGCCTAGTTGGTAGTGCTCCTGCCTACGAAGCTGGTGGTCCTGGGTTCGAATCCCGGTAAGTGCAAATATTTGTTTGATGAGCACGAATATTTTTTACTGAGTGTTGGATGCGCGCGCATCTGCGCGCGCATCGTAAAAAATTCGTTAAATTTATTGGTGTCGGTGTGCGCGCGCATCGTAAAAATTCACTCTCATCATTTTTCTCCATCGCGCCAAAAGAAGTATAACTTCAAAAATACATAGGTACACTATTATAGACAACTTATTCCCAGAGACAGAATAAATAAAAATGAAATAGAAAAGGTTTTTAAGCTATTGCATAGCTTCTATCGCGGGCCTTGAGCGTGGGGATCGAATCCAGAAATTCCGTAACGAAATAAAAACCTAACACGGGGGGTGTTAGGTTTTTCGTTCCATCTATCGATAAATACCAGAACTTTTAATGACTTTTTGAAATATCACGCTTGTCTCTTTAGTTCAGCAACCCGCCTTTATTTTAATAATTAAATAATGTCACTATGTATTTTAATTTTCAATTAATCTTGTAGTTTTTAAGCATTTATTGTTATATTAATGCAGAAATTATAAATACAAGAGTTTAAAATATATTTTCAACGATATCAACCGCGATTATATAAATAACCCTTTTATTGACATTATAAACCGGCTAATGTGAACAGTACTATTTCATATAAACGATCGGTAGAATATGCGACATGAAAAAACACCCGTATATTCACGGAATGTCATCAAAGGCCATAGCCTAAGAGTATTTAACCTACAGTAGCCATAGCAACAGTTTGTTTTATTCTCTTTGGTAAAATCTTGATTAAAGGATTTTATGTTTGGATTCTTTAATAAATTAATAGTCTTGTGTTAATAATTACGTTTTCAGGTGCTTTTTACATTTTTCGCAACCGTAAAGTTACAAGGAGTACCAACTGTATGTTCTCCACAAATGACCAAAAGTTGTGGTTTCGATATTGGAAAACTACCGTAATCAGCTGTTTGTGAGAAAGTTTATAGGTGATATTTATCATCTACGTATAACAGTGAATATCTGTACTCGTATAATTTGTGTACAAACTGTTTTAAAAATAATAAACAAAGTGCATTTATTAATGAAGAAAGTCGTCGAAAATCGTAGGAAAGTCAAAACTGTACATTGAATATTATTTAAAAAGGATACTTGGGGCGTGATCTACAATCGATATCGAACCCAAAAATATAGTTTTTAGAATTTATGTCTGTTCGTCTGTTTGTCTGTATGTATGGCCGGGCTAAACTCAAAAAGTACTGCATGGATTTACTTCACATTTTGCATGAATATTACTAAGAGGTCGAGTCAACATATAGGCTGCATATTATCACGCTATCACTTAAGCTGTGATAATTTATAAAATTTAACGCGGGGCTCAGCTAGTTATATATACAGAACAAATAATCATGCCCATCTCACAAGTATTTGTCTTTCATGGTGATTGAACCCACAATCTATGGCTTAGCAGTCAAGGTCCTGGTGGACTACTGGTTAGTACTAGTCCACCAGGCCAGTTGAAAAGTATTATACATATTTAATTCAAATGTGTTGGAAGTTTCCCCGAACTAGACCAACGCCTGTACTTAGAGAGTACCATATAAAATATAAATATTTAGCCAATGTCACGGTGCAGTGATATACAGATTATTGATGTGAATGCGTCGTTGGTCTAGCGGTAGCGTGTTCACCCGCAGAGAATGAGGTCCTGGGTTCAAATCCCGGGCCGCGCCATAAAGTGATTTTGGGACTTTTCTGTAAAAAGAAAAAATTCTCAGCATATTATACCCCCGTGCCTCGGAGAGCACATAAAGCCGTCGGACCTGTGCCTGACCTCTTTCCGGTCGTGTCGCCTAGGTGTCTCTTCGGATTATGGGAGCGATGGAATAGAAAGTGCTCCTATGTTGCGCACACACTTCAGCACTATAATATGTTCCGCGCAGATGGCTAATCTCTGTTGAGACCGGCCGCCGTGGCCGAAATTCGGCTAGGAGGATATTATTATTATTGTATGTGCGTGTATGCGTTTGTGGTCATGTACGTCCGACTCTGAATGGAACAGGAAGTAAAATTAGGTGCGTTTAGATTAAAAATCCAAGTCCGCTGACAAACATGTGGTCAATCTGATTAATAAGCGGTTATCGAAGCCTTGCAACACTCTTGGCTACACTTACGAGTTGCTGACCATTCCTACGACTCCCGTCAAGTTCTAGCAACCTCACTCACACGTAAATAAATAAACAAAATAAAAAAGGATTTTATTCACGTAGACTTTAAAAAAGCGCTTGTAAATAGTCAGAACATGTTTGTAGCACAGCTTAAGCATAAACATGCCAATAGTGCTGTATGTCATAACTACTTTAATGTTGTAAATGGCGCTCTCTTCTAGCACTTAACTACTAGCTCTGCCCCGCGGTTTTACCCACTTTAACCTTTATAAATTATACCTTTTGTGTTAATCGGATATATAAGCTGTCACAGCTCCTTCGCCGTAGGTGATAGCGTAATAATATGTAGCTTATATGTTGACCCGACTTCTTAGTAAAATTCATGCAAAATATGAAGTAAATCCATGCAGTACTTTTTGAGTTTAGCCCAGACATACATACAGACAAAAATTCTAAAAACTATATTTTTGGTTTCCATATCGATTGTAGATCATGCCCCAAGTATCCTTAAAAAAAAATTCAATGTACAGTTTTGACATTCCTACGATTTTATTATGTATATAGATTATTGTAGTGTTAAACGATCTATTCAATGAAACTAAAATAAATAATTGAATATTTCGGCAGTAAGACCAATTTTTTGTCCATAACCCTTAAAGTTATTTACACACGCCCTTGTACGTGCATGTTGGTCGTAAAACTCGCGTAAACACCCGGTTCCGCCCGCCGCGTCCACCTGTTAGTATGTTTGTTTGTACGAGGTGGTAGACTTCCTAATGAGAAGTGCTCTTTGAACGGTTGAAAAGGTGATTGTGAAAGATTTAATGCATTACAGTCCTGGATGGGATAACCATTATATATTTACGTTAGAAATCTTTGCATATCACACGAATATTACAAAGCTGAAAGTTTATATGTTTGTTACTTCTTCACGTCTAAACGACTAGAGCGATTTTAATAAAATTTGGTATGGAGTTAGCTGACACCCTGAATTAACACATAGGCTATAATTTATAAAGTTTAACGCGGGTAAAATCGCGGGGTACAGCTAGAAATCTCATAAAATGTTTAATATTTTATAAGATTCATTGACAATGTTAATACCGAGACGTATTTCTAGTAGTAAGTATTATAACGACGGTCACCGTAGCCTAGTTGGTAGTGCTGCTTACGAAGCTGGTGGTCCTAGGTTCGAATCCCGGTAAGTGCAAATATTTGTGTGATGAGCATGAATATTTGTTTCCGAGTCATGGATGTTTTCTATGTATATAAGTATTTATCTGTCTGTATCAGTATGTATTTCGTCGCCTGGTACCCATAGTACAAGCTTTGCTTAGTTTGGGGCTACGATGATCTGTGTGACAGTGTCCCTAGATAGATATTATTATTATTATTAAACTGTCCGGTGAAGCAATGAAAGCACTAGGCAAACTATAAACGTGAGGTAAAAAGAGTGTACCTAATTATAATATTGCTGGAAGATATTTCGCTAGAGCATAGTGTTATCTGGCGCAATGCAAAGCTCTACATTTACTCCCTAGGGAAACCTTTCAACAATGATTATTATTATAGAATATGTTATGGTGGTGGTAAATATTATAAAATATGTTGTGGTTATGGTAATTATTATAAAAATATTGTGGTCTGGTCCGGTAAGTTTTGACATAAATTTACCACAGCTCAACGGGGAAGGAGAAATGTCTACAATTTCTGAGTAATGCCATGTGTATTGAAGCACCATAAACTAAGCTGACCGATTAACATTGAGAGACATCTATGCTAATTTCAGCCACGGTGACGAGTCTCAATGGAGATTAGCCATTTGCGCAAGACTTATTATAATGCAGACTCATATTCCGATGGTAACGAGCAGCGATATGGTCAGAAAGAGGTTATTATTATTTTGAAGGCAATAGGAAAATATTCCCTGTGTCGCGGGGTACTTTACAAACACATAATTGACGAACACAAATTTCATTCAGACTGGGAACAACTATTTATGGGTCACACAAAATGAGATGGTAACCAAATAAGGAAGGTGGCTTCGCCTTCTGAGATTTCATTATATAGTTCGATCTATCAGAAGTCTATAACCAGCTTTCTTCTCAAAAACCCACCCAAAGACCAAAATTAAAAAAATGTAGCTACCAAAATGTACCCAGTTTGAATTGTATCACTAGCTGTAAGATATACATTACGCGTTCCAATAACCCAAACTCAGTTTTTTCACACCATGTGTTCAATCTAAATAAAAGTCGTATCCACTAGCCTGTGAGGGCGCGCCAGTATTCTTGTCCAAACAAGCACAGAGTCAAGGTGGCAGAAGGTCGCTCGTATAATGGCGACTTAAGAGCAGCTTTTCGGAAACATGTAATATGGTTGAGGTAAACATTGTGACATATTTGAAGAGTTTGCTGGGTTTTATTTATTTATTTGGGCAAAATACGGTACAGGTGTGTTTGTATTTGACAGTTGAAGAATATTGAAGGAAAAGTAAACGATCATTTTATTAGTTTCAGACATCTTCAAAATGAATTGTGCAAAATGTATAAATGAACGTGCGGATGGGAATCGTTGTTTTTTCTACCCTACGGTGCAGTGTATGACGTGGCAGCTACTGAGAAACACTGCCAGAAAAGTCATTAGGAATCCTTTTTTAAAATAAAATATAGGCACTTAAGATTAATTACAATCATGTGTTTTGACTCAGAACAACTCAATCCCAAGCACTTTTGTCAATTAAATAATAAGAAATTTTGTAATATGCCCTGCTACAAAATATGGCTTTAATAATTCTTTTAAAATTATTCGTAGACAATTCTCTAATATCATTGGAAAGTTTGTTGTAGAATCTTATGTACGTTATCATAACTATCTATCAAAGTCCACTGCCGGACAAAAGCCTCCCCCAAGAATCAGCTCGGTGGGATATGCCATAATCGCCACGCTTGGCAGACGGCTTGGCGATCGCAGTATGATGGTCATAATACTCAGAGAGGCGCTGCTGCCCGTTCTCCGGTAGATATTCCGTCGGGATGTCTTCTACGCCCCCCACGGGATCAGATGGGGTGATATTAGTCCGACTGATATTCACGCGCCGTCACCACACAGCAATATATAATATATTGCTGTGTATCATAAAACATACGTACCATCTTAGAGTAATACAAATTTTAATAAAATCGCAAGGTATCTGATTCACAAAAGACCTTTGAAATAATTTAGCATAACAACTGCACAATGTCCGCACCATAAAGTTGAGAACATGAATTTCAAACAATGAACAAGAAGTTAAAAAAGCATTCACTAAAAGTTGATCTTTATTCAAATGACCGTCGGAGCTACACGAAATAAAGACAAGGAGAATTCTACAGAAGTTTCAGCTGAGACAAATCTAATTAGTAAATAATTCTTGCTGTGTGGGTAACGGCATAGAACATCGGCACCTCATATCATCCTGTGTGGGCGTAGAAATCACCCCGAGGGAATATCTCTCAGTCAATGGGCTGCAGCGCCACTCTGTGTACTATGACCATTTTTTATTTATAACTTTATGCACATCAAATAGTACAAAGGCGGAATTTCTCCCAAGGCATTTACTGCCAGTCAACCTTAGGGTGGTGCAGAGATAGCATGGTAGGTGCACGGATCATACAATTATCAGAGTAAGAAAGTAAACAAACACAATACTATACTATACAATACCATATTATGCAATACTATATTATACAATACTATACTATATAATACTATACCTACTTTAAAATCCGATCATAAAACATATATTTAATTAATAACTGTGATCGGCAACCCGTCTGCAAATGATAGACACAACACGTTTGTTGAAATCTTTTGAGGAGGCATTTGTCCAGCAGTGAAGTTTGTTAGGCTAACACAATGATGATGAAGCAATTCTGCACAGGAATACAAGGTATACTTATTTGCAGAAAAATCAAGGAATGTATGAACGGGAGTTAATTTTTACCTAATTTATGGCATTCCACGTTATTCATGCACGATTTTACCATTTTTACGGTAAAATATAAAAGTAGACGATTAAAATCGGATTTGAGGTTTTGGTTTATGAATAATCATGGTTAGAAGGCGGCAGTATCATTCGCTAATATTTTAACACTTAACATTCAAGCATTTTGGAACACTTCCCTGTTCTACCATTTTGATGCAAGTTACGTTAGATAATATTGAATATCCGATTTCGGTCATCTACTTTTGTCGTTGACTACATAATTCATAGACTTTGTATGGAGTTTGCCAAAGCCCATCAGGAAGAACGAAGAGCCGATAAGTCTCAAGCGTAACTTATACTTGTTTATACTTAGTTGTATAATAACAAACCTTATATAATGTACATATTTTATTTAGATTTAGTATTTTTTGCTTTAATGACAAGACCCGACTTTAGAACATGCAATTAACGGGAACAATGCACACGCAAATTCAACATATATCACATGATAATAATAATAAATACATACATACATAGACTCACGCCTGTTTCCCAGAGGGGTAGGCAGAGACAACGGATTTCCATTTGTCACGATCTTTGCACACCTCTTTTGCCTCGATTACTGTCATTATATTCTTCATACATGCTCGCCGGTTTAGGGTACTAATAAATAATATAATAAAAAAGGTTTTTATTCACGTAGACTTTAAAAAAGCGCTTGTAAATAGTCAGAACATGTTCGTAGTTATATATAAATAATTTATAATTATTTCTGTGTACATACAGATATTTAGGTACACGGATTGTAGGAAATAATTTACAATAAGATTTATTTTATAATAGTAACGATATTTAGCTAACTTAAATTAAGTTATTGTCAAGGATCATGTGTAGGTTTATCTTTTAAATTTTAGCTATATTTTTACTACATATTGTCTGAATGGTTCTGTCTATATTGAGGTACGAATTAAATGTTATTACCCACGTATAGTTATCCTGTATTGTATCGAACCCAAACACGATAGCGCCTAAGGTGTACCTTAACGACTGCGCAACATGTGGTCAGTACCATCTTGACGAGACATTACTTCAGAGAGAAATGTATGATGTCGGAACATTAAGGTTATGTATATAAGAAACCTTTTACAGCGCATGACCAGTGTGTAGAATCAATTAACTGCAGATGTATTTCTAATCCGGTATGACATGGCAAACTTCAAGAAGCGAGCCTATTCTTAGTCCACGGGTAGCGGTTATGTCAGTCACCTCGCCACTTCGTTTTCTGGGTTTCGATTCCCGCCCAGACTACTATTTTATATATATACTACAAAAATAGTTGTTCATAGCCTGGATATATTTTGTGTCCGTAATTATGTTTGTAAAGTATACCGCAGCACAGGGATAAATTTCCTTAGTGCGGAAGTAGTATTTAAAAAAAATTGCTCTGGTGTTGCAAATGTCCATGGGCTGCAGTAATCACTTAACATCAGGTCCGCCTCTATTTTAACAAAAAATATTTATTCATTTATGGATATAAAATGTACTTTGAAATATTTATTAGTTTTATTATACTTGTTTATGTATGAATATGTATGTATGTAAGTACAATATACAACATGTAACGTAATCAACAAACAAAATTTGGAATAAAAAATGACCTATATTAAAAATTATATAAATCGATTCAGTAAACGATTCTGAACAAACTATTTTCAGGTTTGCGTTAATTAAGTCATAAGTCATTTATTTTCATAACAAATACATTTGTGTTGAAAAATAAATTTAATTAATTATAATTTAATTAAGTTACATGATGTATATTATTAGGTTAGAACCTAAGAACACTACTCTCTGTAGAACTGACCATGGTACACTACCAGCTGCCTCTCATTTTAAATTTATACTAGTCCATCCTTCGGTTGTCTGGAAGAAATATTATGCGACTAGGCCACCAAATCATACATTATTTTAACTACACTCGCGAGCAACCAAATCGACTCAAGCCTTGTCGGCGCACACATACATTGATACAACTAAAATCATGAATGGAAATTATTAAAATGATATGTCATTCGAAAGCTTAAGATGTCAGCTTTAATTTGATATCATTATCATTGAAATCCATCCATCATTTTTGAAATAAATGATGTCTGAATGCAAGAGTAGGAAAAACGGGAATTTAGGAAAAAGGGTATGTGTCTCGTATTTGACAAATTAAACAAAAAAAATTAAAAATAAAATTATTTTATTTAAATCAGTATTTCGTATTGCCCCCTCTAGCCCTAATTACATCCCGCAGTCTGTTTTTCATGGACCTTATCAATTTTTTGACATTTTCTTGAGGAATGCCGTCCCACTCCTCTAATAATGCTGTCTTTAGCTCGTCTACGCTTGAAGGGACTGGATTTCTGACCCGAACTCTTCTTTTAAGCTCGTCCCATAAGTGCTCGATGGGATTCATGTCAGGACTGAGCGCAGGCCAGTCCATCGTGCGTAATTCGACCTCTTGCAGAAACTGTCGAGTGACTCGTGCCGTGTGGCAGCGGGCATTGTCGTGCATTAACACGAAGTCTTCACCGACAAACCCTGCGTAGGGCACAACATGATCCAGTAGAATGTCGGTGATGTACCGATCAGCTGTTAGCCCGCCTCCTCGGCCGCCCCCAGGCACGAAAACAAGTTCGGTTTTTCCCTCTAAAGAGATACCAGCCCACATCATGCAGGAACCGCCGCCATATGCCACTGTTTCAGCGAAACAACATTGGGCAAATCGTTCTCCCGGACGCCTGTAGACTCGGCCTCTCCTGTCACTGCCATGCAGACACATTCTGCACTCATCAGTAAACAGGACCGATCGCCATTGCGCAACGCTCCAATTGAGATGCTCTCGAGCAAATTGAAGGCGCGCTTGTCGGTGGCCTGCAGTCAACTTAGGGCCCGTCGCAGGTCTTTTTGGCGTCAAGTTGGCTTCCTTCAAGCGTCTTCTCACTGTCCACTCGCTGACAGCCACTTGTCGTACACGTCTCAGTTCTTGCTGCACATCAACGCCCGTAAGGTGTCGATTGCGCAGCGAGGTTGAGACAATGAAGCGGTCGTCTCTCTCTGAAGTGCACCGGTGGCGGCTCGTTCTTGGTCTCCGATTGAAGGCACCAGTCTCTTGGAACCGTCTGTATACTCGGGATACAGAAGACTGGCTCAAGTGGAGCTGGGCAGCGATTGCTCGCTGACTTAACCCTTGTTGCAACAAGGCAACAACTTGAGCGGCTTCTTCTGGTGTGGTATCCATGGGTTAGCGAAAACAAGGAATGCAATTTACGGAGATGTGTACCGGTCAACCTGTAACAAGCAACTGATAAGATAAACCGGAAGTGGGGGGTTTTATAGCGGGAGCAGGTAGCGCAAGTCGTGGATTCCTAAAGAGGTAATTTACGCTGACGGCCAATTAAAATGTGTCAATAAATCAGCGCTTAGTTTTTTTTAAGGTATTGATGTTAATTGAAAGCCTAATTCTTCAGCTTTCGAATGACATATCACTTTTGTAATTACCATTTATCGTTTTAGGAAAATCAATGTATATGTGCGCCGTCTAGGCTTGAGTCGATTTGGTTGCTCGCGAGTGTAGTAAGATTTTTCTGTAAACTGTTTTTATATTTTGTGGAATAAAGTGTATCTATCAGGTGAATCACTTACTCCTTTTCCTTGCTATCATATAAAATAATTACCGATCTTAGTCACCGAGTAACTTACACGGAAGTCAGTACAAATCGGTCTGTATATTGGCCTGCCACTGTTCTTTACATTGCATATTTTATACACATAAAGTCGATTTTCTCTCGTCCAGTGGATAAATCGAAGTATCTGATACACGTACGATATTATTGATAGCGAATATCTGTTCAATCAAACTTTGGGGCATTGTTTACGGAATAATTTTAGCAACGCGTGGGTTAGTATTGAGTACCCTACACAGCCACTCAAGTGGAAAAAATGAGTGGTTTTATTTATAAATCCTTATTCATCCATCATAACCGTCTTTTACGAGGACCTTGTTTTAGGGGTAGGTACTCGTAAGTTTTCGTCAAGTAGCCTACGCAGTATAACTTCAAAGGACTGAATCCCTTTTTTAAAAGTGATTAAATATAGCTATGGACTTTTGATACCAGTTACTCCCACATGTATGACGGTCACCGTAGCCTAGTTGGTAGTGCTCCTGCCTACGAAGCTGGTGGTCCTGGGTTCGAATCCCGGTGAGTGCAAATATTTGTGTGATGAGCACGAATATTTGTTTCTGAGTCATGGGTGTTTTCTATGTATTTAAGTATTTATCTATCTATATAAGTATGTATATTGTCGCCTGGTACCCATAGTACAAGCTTTGCTTAGTTTGGGGTTAGGATGATCTGTGTGACATTGTCCCTAGATATTATTATTATTATTATTATGTAAGTAAGCAATCGGCCCGGTTAAACACTACTACGGTACGTGGTCAGTCTACAGATCAGACCACCAATGTGGTATTTTTTATAAATATAGCACTTTCCTGCTACGGAGGGTATGTTAATCTGGCAGTCCCGGTTGCAGTCAGCAGAGAACAGTCGTCAAGTCATGTTAGTGACATACTCTGACACTAGGGTAACTACTACCCATATGATTCATCACCATCATCATCATCATACCAGCCGAAAGACGTCCACTGCTGGACAAAGGCCTCCCCCAAAGATCTCCACGATTGCCGGTCTTGCGCTTTTCGCATCCAGTAGTTTCCAGCGACAATTTACAAGATGGACCCATATGATTAAATTAAATTAATTGTAAAACGATGTAGAAATTATTATTAATTCATTAGAATCATGGTTGATATATTATTTATTTGTGTAATAAATAATACCGAATTCAAAAGTTATTACAAGTATTATTAAATTTCTAGGTAGATATTTAAAGTACATCCATTATACTAGAAACAATAACTCACATAATAGTATGTAGGTCCACAATCGCACTAATATTATAAAGCCGAAAGTTTGTCAGTGTGTGAGTGTGTATGTTTGTAACTCTTTCACGCGAAAACTACCTGACGGATTTTTATGAAACTTTGCAGTATATAAGTTATATGCTTATATATCCGAATAACACATAGATATAATTTATAAAGTTTAACGCGGGAGAAACAGCTAGCTATTACAGCACAGCTACTTATTAATAAGTATCTTGGGACAACTAACACACCGACCTCTAATCCAAACTTGGCACAGCCTGTACTATAGCAGCAGACAACTGATAAACATACGTATATATTTCTACATACATAAATATCTTAGCTAAATTACACCCAAGTACCGAACAAATAATTGTGTTCATCACACAATAAAATAAAATAATATAATCAACTCGCAATAAAATGGTTTCATCAAGAATAAATCTACTTCATTAGCATGCTTTAAACTTGTGAAGAAAATTCTTGACGCATTAGATAAAACACAGATCCCACTAGCCGTATTTCTAGATTAAGCAAAGCATTCGATATGGTATGTCACGACAGGCTATTAAGCAAGCTTGAGCAGTATGGAATCAGAGGGCCGGCTTATGACTGGTTCCAAAGCTACTTAAAAGGTCGGTAAGAGTGTACTGAGATCAAAAAAAAATGTAAAAAGACTCAAATAGAGGAAACTTTCAGATCACCGTATTTGATCAACCACTACGGCGTACCACAAGTAGTGTGCTTGGGCCTATTCTATTCATTGTATACATCAACTAATTACCGAACTCAACTGACCAATTTACAATATTATTTGCAGACGATACTACTATTTTAACAAAAGAAAAAACTATTGAAAATGCAGTATCTGTAACCAATAAAGCTTTAATGGATATAATAACAGAATATAATGACAGTAATCGAGGCAAAAGAAGTATGCAAAGATCGTGACAAATGGAAATCCGTTGTCTCTGCCTACCCCTCTGGGAAACAGGCGTGAGTCTATGTATGTATGTAATAAGCTGGCTAGAAGCTAATGATTTAAGCGATTGATTAAGTCATTTTTAAGCTTTATTTATTTGAACGCCATTTAAGAAATCGATGTTCGGCGACTTAGCCGGTAGAGCCCCTGGGTGGGGATCGATCCCACGACCTCTGGCTTAGTAGTGAGGGTAACTATCTGCTAGACCAACAGGGCAGTCACTGAACACACTGACATAATTTTCCTCCATAGGTACATTGGCAATCTGGAGGGCTTTGAGCACCTCGAGAGCACGACACAATACAATAATGCATTCAGGGTGTTATTGGGGCTGCCTCGCTTCTGTAGCGCTTCGGTTTGGATTGTTTTTATACAACCATGCACAACCGGTGCACATCCCTGGTGCGCAGGGTGCGGGGCAGCCCGATATCCTGAGCGCCTTCGCCTTGTGATTCGACTGCCAGTACACGTATAACTGTGACATGGTACAAGTACGGGATAATGTTGAAATACAATACAATACAATACAAATACTCTTTATTGTACACCAAGATTTACATTTAAAGTAAACAGTTATATTAAATATGGTACAATGGGCGGTCTTATCGCTAACTGCGATCTCTTCCAGACAACCTTGTGTATGTGTACCAAATATTGTTTTATAATTTTATTGTATTTGTGTATTTTTACAATCGGTCCTTGTTGGCTTTTCATTCAATAAATAATAATGATAATATTGAGGAGCAAACAGTTTATGGCCTATGGCGGTCGTTTTTTCCGAGGTAATTGCGGGGCAGATGCAGTCATCATAATACATTAAATCTTGTGGTACAGTTTAGTCAATCTCTGAAGATTTTACAGCCCACTTAAAACTGATCAACTTCTCACATTTAATTATTAAGTCACAATGAAGATAATTTCAAATTAATCATACTAATAAAAAGAGGTGTGCAAGTATCATGACAAATGAAAATCCTTTGTCTCTGCCTACCCCTCTGGAAAACAGTTAGTCTATATGTATGTGCCTATGTATTATTATAAATGCGCAATATCTTTCACCCAAAACCTATACACCTATACAGCTTATACATCCGAGTAATACATAAGCTACTAGCTGTGCCCCATGGTGCTACCCGCGTTAAATTTTATAAATTTTCTTTTATATAAACCTCACGGAGCCCGAGACCTTTCCAACGAATGCAAAACCGTGGAAATCGGTTCGTGCGTTCTGGAGTTATAGCGTCAGGAAGGAAAACCCGACTTATTTTTATATAGTAGATAATTTGACTGCCTCGTTGGTCTAGCGGTAGCGTGTTCAACCGCAGATAATGAGGTCCTGCGTTCAAATCCCGGGTCGGGCCAAAAAGTGATTTTGGGATTCTTCCGTAAAAAGAAATTTCTCAGTATCAGCCCGAAGTCTGGAAGTTGGCGGTATTACACCCCCGTGCCTCGGAGAGCACGTAAAGCCGTCAGTCCTGTACCAGAACTCTTTCCGGTCGTGTCGCTAGGCGTCCCATCGGATCATGAGAGTGATGGAATAGAAAGTGCCCCTGTGTTTGCGCACACACTTGTGCACTATAATATGTCATGCGCAATTGGCTAGTCTCCATTAAGACTGGCCGCCCTGGCCGAAATTCGGTCGGGAGGACATCATCATAATTTATAAAGTTTAACGCTGGGCACAGATAGTGATTTATAAAGAACAGTTTTAGTTGTATAATAGAGTAACTATGTTATTATATAACCTTTATAAGATACTAAGCAATAACGTAACACCACGGCTGTCTCACTTAAGTACAAGTTAACTTAAAAAGCAGCGAGCACAAAGTTGCCGCCAAGCACAGCCGCCGCGCTCGCACGAATAACTCTCAATTGAAATGATGTCATCCTGTCTGACTCTCGAGCACTCTCAACATACTTGGCTGCGGAGACCAAATCAACTTTTTGTCTGAGTTTCAAGTTTTCATAATTTTTGAGGAACCTAAAATGTTCATGTATCCAATGAATATAATATTATACAACAATTAGATTTGTGCTGTGTGGTGACGGCATAGAATATCATCACCCCATCTCTTCCCGTGGGAGGCGTAGTAATAATTCGAGGGAATACCTACCAGAGAACGGGCAGCAGCGTTTTTCAGTGAACTATGACCATAAAACTGTGATCGCCAACCCGTTTGCCAAGCGTGGCGATTATGGCTTATCCCCCATTCTTTGGGGAGGCTTTTGTCCAGTAGTGGACGACTTTGGCTGACATGATGAGATTTACTAAAAAAAAGGCCAAGTGCGAGTCGTACTCGCGCACGAAGGGTTCCGTACCATTATCTTTAAAAACGAACAAAAATATCACGTTTGTTGTGTAATGTCCCATACAACAAACGTGCATTTTTTGCCCTTAAATATTTATTTTATTTTATTTCTTAGTATTTGTTGTTATAGGGAAATCTGTGAAAATTTCACTGTTTCTGTTCTGTTCTGTTCTGTCTAACTATCACGGTGCATGAGATACAGCCTGGTGACAGACGGACAGACAGACAGACAGCGAAGTATTAATAATAGGGTCCCGTTTTACCCTTTTGGTACGGAAACCTTAAAACACATACATATTTTATTTGGTAATTTTTATTGCTATAGGTAAGTAATATTAATGATTTATCTTTACCATCAGCCTGATACAGTCTACAGCTGGACATACGCCTCCTCCAAAGTGTTTTATAACGGTTTGCCGAAGTCACCACACTTGGCATGCGAGTTGGAGAGTTTGTTATTTATTATACCATCAAGTCTATAAAAATTCGTCGAAATTAATAGAATTTCTGTTTCTTTTTTTTAAGACAACGCCCGCGCTAGGGAATCTAATCCCTGTGTCGCGGACATAATAGATGGACACAAATTACATCCACTTGAACCCGCGACACGAAGAGGTGAGGCGTCTGTTTTAGCCGCTGCGCCACACGTGCAGTCAATGCAATTTGATCCCAGGACTTGGCCATTTGTGGCTGACGGCAAAGGAGATCACCACTCTATTTCTTCCCGCGGGGCGAAGAAGTCGACCCGAAGGAATAGCTCCCAGAGAACGGGCAGCAGCGTCCTCCGTGTACACTGACCATCAAAATGTGATCGCCAACTCATCTGACAAGCGTGACGATTATGGCATATCCCTCTAAATTATGGACACTCCATTGTGGAAATCTTTTGTCATATCCTTTGTCCAGCAATGGACAAAGACGGCTGACATAATGAGGCTACAGACAAATTAACATATACATACACACTTTGCATTTATTAAATTATTATTTTTGATACCACTTATTGCCACTCGTGGGTAGAACAATTTTTTTATAACCAAATGCGTAAGTAGTGGCGGATTTGTTAAAGTAAAATTTTCGATGTTGCATAAGGGGAAAAACGAGCGTTCTTATGGAGTTTCCGGAGGTCGTCCGTTCGTTCAGAAGGAGGCCACTGGGGTTTTAGTTGGTTGAAGTCCAATATAAACGATCGTTCTACCTAGGCGATTGATATCCATGACGGATATCCATCGCCACGTAAAAATGCAAATAAGCAAGGGCTCTGACATAATTTATCGACAGTTGTCGAAGAACTGTATGAACTTCAGCCGCAACCAACGTCAGCTTAACCTTATTAATCCAAATTAGAAAGGTGGGTCTATCCTCCCCTTTTTATCATCGCACCACGTGCACTCGTAGTAGGGGTTATCCATACCACTGGGAAGCGATCTCGTCAAGCACGGTTCATTTGCAGCCTTCAGACATCCCACGTACGTGCAGGCTCTGGAATGAATTACCTGCTGCGGTGTTTCCTCAACGCTACGAAATCATCATCATCATATCAGCCGAAAGACGTCCACTGCTGGACAAAGGCAACCCCCAAAGATCTCCACAATTGCCGGTCTTGCGCTATCCGCATCCAGCGATTTCCAGCGACACGCACAAGGTCCATCTTGTAGGGGGCCTGCCCGCACTGCGTCTTCCGGTTCGTGGTCGCCACTCGAGAACCAGCGGCCGTCGGCACGCTACGACATGGCATTCTTTAAACATTTTGGCATTTTTTTTAGAGTTAATTATTGATTTTCTGTTCAGGGGGCACTGCGAATGTCCATGAGCAGCTGTTACCGCTAGCTAGCCCCCCCCTCATGGTAAGTGTACCATCAGGTGGGCCGCTAGCTCGACTGCCACCAAAAGCAAAATGAGGTCAACCATGTATACACCTACCGACCGCCAGGAGTTTACCTTAATCGTGACGGCAACGCACTATGAGCAAATAAGATTACCTATTAAGAAGGAAACAAAATTGTCACCCAGCGCCATTTTAGCCCTAAATCCGTCGGTCAAGCCAATTAGGCACCAATTGAAGCCCCGCTTTGATCTGCTTTGCTTAGCCGAGCGGACGACCTTACTCCTTACCTGCTTATTAATTATTAGGGCTCGATGATGGCCACCACACCACTTAAAATGTTTGTGAATCTACAGAGCATGTTAAGAGGAATCCTTAGTGATCAAAATCGATCAGTTTTATAGCATAAAATCTGTACCCCGCGGTTTTACCGGCGTTAAACTTTATAAATTACTAGCAGTGCCCGCGGACTTCGTTCCACGTTATAAATATTTTTGTCCCTGCCCGTTTGTCCCGCAACTTGGATTACATTATTCAAGTTTAAGTAAAGATGCGTTATTAATTTTTTTATAGCCTATGATACTCCACAATAACGTAGCTTTCTTTTGGTGAAATAATTTTGAAAATAGGGTCAGTAGATCCAGAGATTGCCCCTTACAACCTCACAAACTCACAAACTTTACCTCTTTATAATGTTAGTATAGATAGCCTATGTGTTAATCCAGGGTATACTCAGTACCAAATTTTGTTAAGCTGTTTAGAAGTGCAGAAGTAACAAACATACACACTCACAAATTTTCGCCTTTATAATATTAGTGGGATCTGCTAAGAAAGAAACAAAACTAAAAACGAGATATCATATTCTCTTATTTCTTTTCCCAAAATTTATTTATTATAATTTTTTAGTCATCACATAACATACAAAAAATTATGTTCGCTTTTTGTTTCAAATCGCTATTTAATGTTTACTCTTTTTGGCAATTTGAAATAGCCTATTGGTCTGGTCTTAAAATCTAAGAAGGATTATGAGGAATACGTTGAATACCTTAATTTTATGGGAGAATTGCGGTTAGAAATGGCTTTTAAGTACGAACACATAAGTAATATGAATTAAGATCTGGTTGTAAGTTACTTTCATGCATGGGTGTATCAGCGTCACTCAACTTAGAGAGGGTCGAATAAGTGATGTTAGGCAGATTGAAATAGTGTATGACATGGTATTATTATCGACTGCCTACCTACGTCTAGCGATAGCGTGTTAAATCGCACATAATGAAGTCGTGGGTTCAACTTTAAAAAAAATATATATTGAAAAACATTCCTCGTAACTTACACTTTTAAATATCTTGCCTTCGTCAATTGAATTTATGTTTATTATGGCATATTGACGATTCCAATCTACTAATTTTTATTATGACGACGAATTATCATACAGCCATGTATTTTAGGAATTATATCTCAATTACTAGTAAACAAACAAGATTCCTACGTGCCATCCAAATATAAACACACTTAACCCAAACTCCATACGTAAAACAGTAACCTCTAACGTCCCCTTAAGTAACCCTCAAACGGCGGGCCGGGTCTTTCCGTCCAAAGACATCGTTCGTGACACAGTGCGGAAGTGCGCAAGCCGCGCGGTCAGTTTCCGTCCCTTTGACCTGTCTTTTGTACTGACTCGCTCTAATTACAACATTACTACAAACCAACATGTAATGTTTTATGTAAAATAAACCTTGTGACTATCAATATAAAATACATTTTTCATTGTTTCAGGTTGATCTAAAGATTTTGCTTGAGGCAACATGACCCTCGGTTTATACGCAGGAAATCGCCTAAGACAGGCCAGTTTTAGGTGATATCAACATAATGAAGATCTAGGTATGTTAAGTTTGTATAAACTGAGATTTTATGTTGATTTGATTTTTTATTTGAATCGAAATTGAGGCGTAGTCTAAAGCCCAAATGGTTTAAGTATTTTGTGAAAAATAAATATTAAATATGTATATAATGAAACATATCAGCCACCGAGTGTTTTTTTTATCTTTACAAACATACTTATATGCATATCAAATGAAAAATATTAAAACATTAATTACTAAATATGGGCAATTTACAACATATGTATTAGAAAATAATTAATTACATAAATAAAAGAAAATAAGCAAGTATTGTACCCATTTTGCCCAAAGATGGAATTATGTGCTAACATTTATAGTAACTGGATTCTGAATTTAGTGGAGAAAACATAAACTGCTTTCGTATCTCTTTAGATATCTTTTGTATATTTGTGTTGTTTTTAGTTATTCTTTTCTATAAGTGTTGCGGGTAATAGATTTATTATACAAATAATATTTGGATGCCTATTAAGGGCGCTAGAGAGTATTAGAGAAAAAAAACGGAGCAACTCGTTAACAATGCTATTTAAATATCAAAGCGTTATAGTTAGCGGTTTATTCTGTTTAAATATAGCAACTATATCTTCTTCACATTCTTTTCAGAATCAACCCAGGAAACAAACAATACGTGTCGCATGTCTACAGGCAGTGGGCGGAAGATACGTGCGAGCAGGTCCCACTGACCACTTCCGGCGCTTTGACAAACAGCCCGCAAGGTCGGTGATGGAGGGTTAAGGGCGACAATGAACTTTTTTTAAACAAAGAAGAAATTATTTTTTTGTTGTACCTGTAATACGGTGGAAAACATAAAATATATTCATAGTACAGTACGATTTGTGTTTTTATATCCTAAATTATTTATTTTAATAAATATTAAGTACTGTATTCAATCATTGTTTTTTTTTTGTATTGCAAATCCAGACAGTATAAAACGAATATCCTAGTTTTTGATTATTTCAAAAAAGAAAAATTACATATCATCCAATTTCAACACGGAAAAATACAGTATGAAATCCTTCTATTTTTTTTTCAATTATAGGTATATTTCTAACATTACTTTGAGAAGAGTAAAGTAAGTTCACAATTATTTCATAACTTTTAATAATTTTCATATTTTTATAACACAGATTATAAATGGTGGGATCATTATAATGAATATAAACTATGTTCTACCACAAGGTTTTTTTTTGTCATAGGACATAGCTTTTGAAAAAAATAATATGTTAAAGATTGAATTATTACTTTACTCTGATCTGCATGACACAAGTTTTAAAACACATAATAATATTAAACGTGTACTTATGGCTAGGGGTTATTACACCACTAAAGAGTACATCGATGACAAAGACGTCTCTCACTTCCTACTTGCACATTGCTCGCTGGAGATCTTGTAGCCATATAGACATGACTGATCTGCTGTGTTACGTGAACTATCTGTAAATGATTGCTATCATATACTTAATTTAAAATTATTGACTCTGTCTCAAAATGAATAATGTTATTGTTTCGAAGTTTTTCTTTTGTATACCTAAATATAATCTAAAATAATAAGCATTCAGACAACCGATCGAGCATATATTGTGTTTGCCTACTAAATAATTACTCTAATTGGACCAAATCCCGTGTTCATGCCCGCTTGAGTATGTTTCGCCGGACCGTCTCAACTGGGTCGTGTTGAAACCGGTAGTAGATGAACCCACTGAGTTTGTTTCGCTGGGTCTTCTCAGTTGGGGCGCATTGGATCCGGTGGTAGCATTAAAGCGCGACCGTCGTTATTAACACAAGGTCCGTCATAATAATAATACCTTTAATATAGACAGAACCATTGACAATATGTAGTAAAAATATTAGACTTAAACTAGATAATTAAACATAATCTCTTGACAATAACTTGATACGAGCTAGCTAAATATCATTTCTGTAATAAAATAAATTTTATAAATGTTTTCATACAAGATGTACCTAAATATCTATGTTACTAGAAATAATATCTAATGTATACAACTATATTACTACAAACATGTTCTGACTATTTGCAAGCGCTTTTTTAAAGTCTACGTGAATAAAAACCTTTTTTATTTTATTTATTTTATTTTACTCTTTCTGTGTTGGAAAGAGAATAATAGGATTGGATTACTTGTATGGTCTAAATGTATTATTTTCTTTAAATTTTTAGTACCTATCTACAGGGAAACTTGGTGCCATGTATCGTTAAAAATTAATTGACTGATAAATGGCCACAGACCTATGTGTAAGGTATAGAGAGTTTATGAAAAAAATATGATACCTATAACGAGAGTGCCTGTCTAAATGTATGTTTCTGAAATCTAACATTTAATGCAATATAAAGAAATAGACAATTTGTATAGTACCACATCGATATGCTAATTATAAAACAAATAATTTCGTAAAATATCCAAAATAGTGAACAGAAATAAATTTGACTTATTTATAAAATAAATAAATAAAATAAAATACTTTATTGACAAAAAAATATTACAATTAATATGATTATCTGCGGTCTCCGCACTAAGCACTGATGGCTTGTGTCGCAGTGACCAAAAAATAATTAACAATTCAGTTTTAGGCAGTACTTATTTGAATAACAACAAAAAATAAGAAAAGGTAGAAACATAAAGTAGGATAACACAATTCGAAATCATAACATGAATCAAATTAATCAATTGCATGGAAGGTTATTAATTTTATACTGTAGTGCTTAACTAATAAGTGAGTACAGGTAGATTTGGATATGTTTGTGTATGCGAATGTGTGTACAGGTGAATATGGGTGTGTGTGTGTGTGTGTGTGTGTGTGTGTGTGTGTGTGTGTGTGTGTGTGTGTGTGTGTGTTAACCAGCCGTCAAAATTATGTTTTCAGTTTCTAGATATGTTAGATTTATTAGCCATTGTTTTATCTTAATCTTTGCTATCCTGGTTGGCATTTTTGTTATTTCTTTAAGTTGGTGGCATATTACGTTGTATGTGTGCGGTAGGAGAAAGATAGGTAAGTGTTTAATAAAAGTTGTTTTAATGGGCGGGATTGGTACCCGATATACCCGTCTTTTTAGGAGTTGGTTGTATTCTGAGGAGTTTATGGTTTTCTTATGCATTGTGGCGGTTGCTTTTAAAACGAAGATTTTTCGTACACTGAGAACTTGGCTTTCTTTGTACAGTGCTTCAGTTGGATATCTGAAAGGCTTTTTCAGCATTACCTTTAACACTGCCCTTTGTGCTCTTTCAAGTTCGATCATCTTCGTTTTTACCGCGCCTCCCCACGCCAAGATACAATAGTGCAATAAGGACTGGGTCAGGGCTTTGTATACCATCAGGAGTGTGTCTTTGCTAGCGCTATCACGTAAAGATTTCAATATATAGATGGTTCTGCGGATTCTTCCTGACTGTGCATTCAGGTGCTTTTTAAAGGATAGTTGTTCATCCAGTATTACTCCTAGATATTTAATACTGTCTGTTTGAGTAATAATGTTGCAGTTACAATGAGGATTGTTACTCTGCTTACATGTATGAATAGTGAGTGGTGGGAGAAATGCTGGTCTAGATGCTCGAGTTTTATAGAACGCGATGAGTTTGGTTTTTTGGTAGTTAAGCGTCAGTAGGTTTTTGCTTAGCCACTCGGTTACAGTAGACATGCCACTTTTTGCTGTGCTAATAACTCTAGGCCATGAATTGTCTTGAAATAATATAGCGGTGTCATCAGCATAACAAATTACCTGGGCGTTTCGTAGTGGGAGCTCTAAAATGTCATTGATATAGATAGAGAAAAGTGTTGTGGCTAAAACGCTTCCTTGCGGAACACCTGCGTTAATATCAGATGCATGGCTAATGTGAGGCCCAACTCTTACACACTGGCGACGTTTCGTGAGGTAGCTCTGAAACCAGTCTAATGCTACTCCTCGGACTCCCTTTCCCTCGAGTTTCCGCAAGAGTATGGGGACAGACACGGTGTCGAATGCTTTGGCAAGATCCAGGAAGATTCCCAAACAACATTCATTTCTGTCCAATGCAGTCGACACCACGTCTGTTAACAAAACAACAGCGTTCTCTGTTGATTTTCCTGCCTTGAAACCGAACTGTTTTTCTGACAAAGGGTAGTGATGATCGATAAATTTATTGAGACGGTTGTTCACAATTTTTTCCAACAGCTTTGATAATATGCTGAGTAAAGAAATTGGTCTGTAGTTATTGGGTAATCTTTTGTCACCGTCTTTGTGGATTGGGGTAATAACAGCTAATTTCCAACAGTCGGGAAAAACACCTGTGGCTAGACTTAGATTGAAAATGTCCGTTAATGGCTCGAGTATTATGTTTTTTACATACTTAATAAATATAGGTGTGTATCCATCTAGCCCGGGTGCACTATCATCTTTTAGGTTGTCTATTAGTCTGCTAACCTCGTGGGGGTCAGTTGGTCTCAAGAACAGTGATCCGGCTGGGGATTTATTTGTCCTGTACTCAGCAGCTAGTAATTTTTCTGAGGTGTTCAGTCTATGAAGAATTTCGTTAGTTAGTTGCCTACCAACTTCTGAGAAATAGTCACTAGTTTGGTTTAGTGATTTTATTTTATTTTATTTTTCAGTTTAGAAAACTTACAGCTAATTAAATAATAATAAGGTTGTATGTTTAAATTAAGGCCAATAACAAGTTTTCACTTATAGTATTTAAATTATTGGTAATTAAAGGCAGTACAGGCACACAAGACAGCGGTGATGATAAATCATTACATTTTACGAAAAATATTTGTTACATAAGGCCTTTTTTACTTGTGAAGCACTCATATTAAAGGGATCCATGTCAATTCTCTGGCACGCGTCATTGTACAGATGGCAAGCCCTCAACAGAAACGAGTTTCTTCTATAGTTACTCTGTGCGGCAGGAGTATGAAGAAGGTGGTATCTTCGAAGTAACGCCGACGGTACGCGCAAACCTATCTTACTAACAAGTTCAGTAACATCGGTCGATCCGTTCATAATGTTATGTAAAAGAGAAATATCCGCTATTTTTCTACGCTCCTGAAGAGGAAGCAGGTGGAACTTTCTGCAACGACTAAAGTAATTGGGTAAATATGTTTTTGATTTGAACTGAATGTACCGTAGGAATTTCTTTTGAATATTTTCCAAACGTGATATATATATTTCATAGTTGGGGTTCCATACCTGTGAAGCATATTCTAAGTGGCTACGGACATATGCACAATACAAGATTTTAACAGTTTTAATGTTTTTAAATTCGCTGGAAATTCTGAAAATGAAGCCTAGAGCTTTAGAAGCTCTATTGACTATGTTCTCAATGTGTGCATCAAATAAGAGCTTTGAGTCAAATGTCACCCCCAGATCTTTGATAGTACTTGCCCTAGCTATCACAGTATCCGATAGCTTGTATGGGTGAACTAAGGGATTAGGCTTTCTTGTAAAGGAACAAACATAGCACTTCGAGACATTCAGCTCAAGTTTGTTTTGCAAGCAGTATGTTTGGAAGCGATATAAATCAGCCTGTAGGCAAAGAGTATCCTCATGACACGTTATGTTTTGCATAATCTTCATGTCATCTGCATACAGTACGATCTTTGATGTATGAAAACAGTATGTGATGTCATTTATAAATATATTAAATAAAAGGGGTCCCAACAACGATCCCTGTGGAACTCCCGAGGGAATATACCTTGGCTGAGACGAATAGCCCTTTAGCACGATAACTTGACTCCTATTCTCAACGTATGATGAGAACCATCTAAATAAGTTACCTCTAATACCTATTTGTAGTAATTTACGTTTGAGTTCAAAATGGTCTATTCGGTCGAAACATTTGCTATAGTCAGTGTATATAACGTCTACTTGCGACCTCTTAGACATATGTTCCGATATAAAATCACTACAAACAACAAGGTTTGACGTCGTGGAGCGGCCTTTCAAAAATCCGTGCTGATTTTCGCTAAAGTTGAGCTTAATAGCAGAATAAAGTTGTTTGTGTACAATTTTTTCTAGTATTTTAGCGAACACGCAAAGTTTAGAGATTGGTCTATAATTCTCCACTTCATCTTTAGGTCCTTTTTTATGAATTGGAGTTACATACGCTGACTTCCAGACGGTGGGGACCACACCCTCCTCAAAGGAACGCTTGAATAGGATGGAAAGGGGTACAGAAAGACATTTAGCAAGATTGAAAACAAAGATTGGTGGAATGTTATCAGGACCCGCGGACTTCTTGAGGTCAACTTGTTTGAGTAGCTTGAACACTTCAGCTTCTCGTATCTCAATCGAGTTAATATCCGAACAGTTATTTTGACACTGTGGGCTGGTATTTTGTAAGTGCGCCAAAACATCAATGTTGTGGGGTCCAATCGGAAGAAAATTCGAGTAAAAGTAGTCCCCAAACATGTTACAGATTTCCTCTCCATTACTCGATGACTGCTCTTTATATTTAAGTATAGAGGGATAAGAATTGGATTGCTGCCTTGACTTAACATATCGCCAGAATGCTTGGGGGTTTTTTGCGATATCCGATTCGATATTTTCTATGTAATTATCGAACATGACCCCTTCCATGTCCTTGGCTCGCTGTCGTAACGTAACAAAAGAGTTATAGTCCGATATGTTTCTATATTTTTTAAACTTCTTGTGAGACTTTGCCTTTTCTTTGATAATCTTAATAAGTGCACTCCTGTACCAAGGGGGATATCTATCCGCTGATTTTGATGTTCTTGTTGGCACGAAGTTATTTTTAAGTCTGTTCAGAGTATCATAGAAGTATACAATAGCATCCTCAAGTTGCCTATTATACAACTCGGTATGCCAGTCTATGCTGTCCATTTCGTTAGTGATAGTAATATAGTCAGCTTTAGTGTATTGAAAATGCACTCTAGGGTGAGTTGGTAAAGTGTGTAATTGAACAAAATCAGCAGAAACACATAAAGCTTTGTGATGTGCATCCTCGGGAACCAATGGACCGCCGCAGTGGTATACAACCACTTCGCTGTTAGATAAAACCCAATCCAATATCCTATTGTTGATGTTACTGTGAGAGTTGTACTGTGCTAGATTACAAGCAGCTAACGTATCTATAAAATTAATCTGAATTTGGCCTTGTACGTTGCTTGCAGTCATAATATTACAATCTGCGGGCTCCCAGTTAATATTGGGTTGGTTAAAATCACCAAATATTAAAAATGTATCAGCAGGGTATTGAAAAATAATATTGGACATGTTATTAAGGAAGTTAGTAAGTTGACCAGTTAAAGAAATACCTAAACCTTGAGCACATATGTAAACAACGCATATATGCATTTTGTACGATATTCTAGGCTTCGATTGGTTTAAGGTTAATGACACCCACATATCTTCGGCAGAAGAACACCAATCACTCCGATCCACTGTTACTAAGTCCCTTCGCACAGCTATTAAAACTCCACCCCCCAAAGATTGAGCTGTATTTGCGTAGTTCCGATCCCTTCTCAAAATCATGTATCTGTCATCGAACAATTCGCTATTGCTGATACCGTCTAACAGCCATGTCTCCGTCAAACAAATAACATCATAGCTATTAATGCACACATTTCGAAAGAAAGTAGATGTTTTAGTCCGTAAACCACGTACGTTCTGGTAATAGAAACTAATAGGCGCCATAATAAATCACAATAATTCTATTCATTAGAATAACAAAAATATAAGAAAAACACGGTACATTTAAAACGTGGAAAAAAACTAAGTCTTTGCAAGATAGTTGTAATAGCATTTTAAAGCAAAATAGAACTTTGACTAATAATATATTAAGTTCAATATAGCACATTACAGCAAATAGAAAAAATAAATTAGAAATACATTTAGCGCTAATGAGCGTTGTCTTCGAAAACAAGCTAATTGGATCATTATAACCGCACACATAGCGTTTAACATTGGATTGGTAATATGAAGCGGACCGGCCGACATCTGGCGATAAGAGAACAAAAGGCTTGCGAGTAGTGAATAGGCATAAAAAACGGGTACCTGTGTTTCTCAACATTGGCGAAGCAAACTGCAAATACGTATTGCCAGAGAATTGACTTAATAGCATAACTAAAAAAACTTTTTCAGATCTTGCTCCATTTTTATGTGGTGTTTTGGTGATGTGTTGTTTTTTCGCAGGAATATTTTGCATCCCGTCACCCATACATACTCAAAACCTCGTTCTTTGGCAAATGATTTTGTTTTATTGAGCAATATTTTGTTCTCGATCGTCAAGTGGTCATTGATATAAATTCTTCCGTTTCCTTTGAGTTCCAGTGTACTTGCATTTATAGTTCCTTTATGTTTCTTCGCGGCGGCTACAAAATTATTTTTAATATAAAAATTATGTATTGAACATATTATGCTTTTATGCTGGCTATCACTTCGCATGGGTATTCTAGCAATATAATTAATTTGTTCTCTCGGGATGCGGTAATTAATAATATCCCCCAGCTTATCAACAATATCGAAGAGATTTTCACCTTCAGATGCTGGAACTCCTTTGATCTCAATGTTGCTCATGCGAGACCTTTGCTCACTATCACGTTGAAACATTTCCAGTTGGTTACATCGGGTTTTTAAGACCGAGAGCTCCTCCTTTGTAGACTTAAGAGAATTCAATTCCACCTCAACGTTTGCGACTCGGTGAGTTAAGGTTTCGGTCGTACGATTCATATACTCTAACGAAGCTTTTAACTCCGAGAACTCAGTTCTGATGGTCTTAAGCTCTGCGAGTTCAGTTTGTATGGCCTTCATATTCTGTAAGAGCGTAGGTAATGATTCCATTTGGCTAGATAGTCTCTTCAACTCGGTTAAGATAATGTCCGAGTCTGCTTTTCCGACACTAGTGTGCGGGCTGGATGCTGCCTGGTTCTTACACGCGCTGCACTTCCAAGCCTTTCTTTTCTCTTCTCCCATCTTTCTCCATCTTGATTCAGATACCCCGGCACAAGGGAAATCGAAACACCCATCGCAAAGCGAGCACGTAGCGCCGTCCATCACTTTCATATCGCAGCTTTTACAGGTAAACATATTGACTGACGCAGAGGTGCCAAACTTTGAGAAACCTTGATTAAACTTTGAGCAAATTTAAGGTGACACAAACAAGTATGCGTGCAGACCGTATGCCGACTACCGACGTACTTGATGCAATGGGATCTGTGTGATTTGTGGTTAGTTCCGTAGCATCCGATTTTGTATTTCCTATGTTACATATTCCTTTAATGGTTTTCCAAAGTTTTTTAGGGTTATTCTTATTTTTTATAATTTGCTGGTTCTCATAGCTACTTTTGAGTCTTTGTTGCAGTGTGTAAAGAAAGTTACGATATCTTTTGTAAATAGTTTGGGCTATGGGGTCATTTGGATTTTTCTTTGCTTTAAAATGCAGACGGTCTCTGTTTTTTTGACGTCTCATTAGTCCCGATTCTCGTGTCTTATTTATCGATTGAAATTTATTATTTTTATATAAATTTAAACTTAAAGTTAACTGTCAAACTTTTTTATCATTCAAATAATCTGAAATTACTATTTGACTAATTAATACTTAACCTATCACACTATACATACCATGCACACAAAATAAAGGTTTTTAGAAGTAATAGGTAATAAAAGGTAACAAACATTAGCTCTCGTAACACAATGTGTATCACTTATAAAATTATACCGCGGAAATTATAATATAAACCTTGGTACCCAAGGTAACCCAGTAGCTGGTAGTGTGATAGGTTAAGTATTAATTAGTCAAATAGTAATTTCGGATTATTTGAATGCTAAAAACGTTTATTTATTAAGTTAAGTCTACCTCAGACTTAACTTAATAAATAAACGTTTTTAGCATTCAAATAATCAAAACCTGATACTTTTTCTATTTCCAGAACATATAATGAAAATCATAACTTTATTGAAAGGACTTTCAATTTATTTCTCCGCTATCGGTGCACGCCTTTGTCAATGTCAAGTAAAAATTGACATTCAGGACAATTTTTGGAATAAAACTTCTATATGCACGTTTAACTTGGATAGTATGCTGACGAATGCGTGACTATACATAGCGTTGCAATAAGTGTGATCAGTCGAAGATCACGGAAGTTTAGAAGGAGATATAATTTAAGTTAAGAGAAGACAGAAACACTGTAGAAGCAAGAAAAAGAGTTGCGAGCACACATTTATTTCTCTCTTTGTTTCGTATCTCTACGTTTTACTTCAGTCGTGTGGTCTAAAGCACACTCGTTGTTTTATCGATATTTGGAACAGTAACTATAGTTAAAACACACATGGATACACAAAGCTATTCACGCCGAATAGCTGAGCGCCATTCCCGTCTTACATCAAAACCTTCGCTAATTAAAACATCTTAACCCCTATACGGTCGTAGGTGCTTCTAATCCCCAAGACACTGCAAATTTGACAGTAATTTAAGAAATTGTAGTGTAAATTTGACACTAATTCTCGCATAGCTGCCCAGGGCCGACTTATGGACTATTAAGGAATTGTTCTCACTCGGACCTTGGGTGAGGAGGGGTGTATTTGCGTAGAGTTTGGAGCGCCGTGTGTGCCCACCCCCTTGGGAATTGTTGGATTATGTACAGGTTGGTGTTTCATATGAAACGAAATTGAAAATTAATATTTCTGACTTCAATACTTCATTAAATTACTGATTAAAATATTGCATTTCTTTTATTTATATTTTGTACAAGCTACAAGTTCCGATACAAATTTACATGCCTTTTTTCAAGTTCCTTCCATCCTATATTTGGCTGAAGCTACCTGAATTGTTTCAAACTATTTTTTATTGGCACTCTATGCCCGCACTATGTACAGACGCCATCACTTAAAGCTGCCCCAATCTGTCAAATTTCCGCAATTAAAAGTGATCTTCATAGATTTGTAATAAAGTTTAAAATATATAAAATAAATTTGACAGATTGGGGTAGCTAGATGTGTTGGCGTCTGTACAAACATGGAATTTACGGACACAAAAAAGCCCACAGTAAAAAACTCTGCGCAATTGGACTACCAGTGGCAGCCACATAATAATATGGCTAGCGAAAACAGTTTAAATTATTGTTCCTTTCCTCACTCACGTAACGAGTGGCGGTCACACACACATGATTAATAAACAAAAACAAATCTTGATAGGCAAATAAATAAATAGGAGACTTATCTCTGAATCGTGGCGGATTTCACAAACATACAATTTCAGGTCATGCACACCCAGACTCAGAACAAATATATATGGGTCAAATAAATAGTTGTCCTACGTGAGAATAGAACCCAAAACACTGGGAGCCATAGTAGCGAAGTAACTACCGTAACCGCTCAATTCCACGTAGTCGTAACATATCAATAATGCAAACCTATATAATAATATATTTACTATTCTCACCTAAGTATGGTAATTTAATTGTACATTTAATTAATAATTATGACATATTACATATATGTCATAATTATTTTTCAGTTAATTGCGCAACAAATACCTTCTGCAATTAAAATTACCTTTAATTCCATATAAGGCATAAATATAAATACGTATACTAAGTATTTTTTTAATTATTATTTATTTATTTAATTATGTACACACAAAAATCATACAATAATAAACAAAATGAAACGAAGAGTACACAGGGTCTGCTTATTTCGTAAGAAATTATGTTGTTCTAGGTCTGTTCTGTTTGTACCCTTATGTTAAGTTATCTTCTAAACGGAAATACCAATTAAAATGCAATTTATTTAATCTAAAAGCTTCTGAAATCCGTTCATCTTTTTCAATTATTTTATTCTTATGCTTATTCTTTATTGCACACAGAAAAAGTGCAGTTAAAATAAGAGTATTTATAAAATTTACGTACAAAAGATAGCTTAACTTATTGATGAGTTTTCTTGCAGTCTCTGACAGATAGAGATTTGTAGAAGAAAGACAAAACAACGAGGAAAAATTAAGAGATATTATTTATTACTTTAAGCAACTGTTAGAACTGATGATGATGATCTGATGTCTTCCCGGCTGAATTTCGGCCACGGCGGCTATTTTCAATGCAGATTAGCCAATTGCGCAGGACATATTATAGTGCACAAGTGTGTGCGCAAACAGTGGCATTTTCTATTCCATCACACTCTTTATCCGAAGGGACGAATAGCGACACGACCGGAAAGAGGTCAAGTACAGGACCGACGGCTTTACGTGCTCTCCGTGGCACGGGGGTGTAGTACCGCCAACTTCCAGACTTCAGGCTGATACTGAAAAAAATCTTTTGAGGGAAAAATCTCAAAATCACTTTTTGGACCGACCCGGGGTTTGAACCAAGGACTTCATTTTCTGCGGTTGAACACGCTACCGCTGGACCAACGCACCATGTGCCTATATACTACTATACTATATATTATATGCTAATCATACACAAATAGTATATACACACTACAATCATTTATATATAATATAATAATAATATTTAGGGACAATGTCACACAGATCATCCTAGCCCCAAACTAAGCAAAGCTTGTACTATGGGTACCAGGCGACGATATAGATACTTATATAGATAGATAAATACTTAAATACATAGAAAACATCCATGACTCAGAAACAAATATCCGTGCTGATCACACAAATAATTGCACTTACCGTGATTCGAACCCAGGACCACCAGCTTCGTAGGCAGGAGCACTACCAACTAGGCTACGGTGACGTCAATATATATATATACCAATCAGATTTATGATCACAATGATTGCGATAAAAAGTGTTCCTTTGTTCTTCCTTTAAAGACTCAAGAAACCTCTAAAGATAAGCTAGTAAGAATTAAGTTTGGAAGAGAGTTCCATAGGCGGTTACAATTTGCCAGGACTTTTTAATAAATCACAGAAATGAAACAACCTATACTTCAAAGTTTTAGTGGATTTGCAGTAACATTCGTAAGTCAGACCCGAGGTGTTTAAACTCGCCGCGTCTTAGGTAACGAGTGGACAACCCCCGGCACCCTCCCCTTCCACCCTCCACCCCTACTTACGGGCAGTAATCAACAAATCCCTACACAAATATTGTAGCTGGCTTTTGAGTGTTAAATGTAAGTTTGGAGACATGGATACCCACTTGCAGTAGGTATCCATGAGTACAATACTTTATTTTTTTCAATGATTTAAAGTAAAGTTGTGATAATAAATTGGTATTTGTATCGTAATTGCTAAAATGAAATGCGGAACTTAAATCTACATCACGCGTAACACAAAACTCACGCATACCTACATCACAATACACACACCTCACACACACTCACACTGGTTGTAAATTTACCTAGCATTAAATTAAATTAACATTTAATCACTGATGACCGAACAGGTTCTCGAGTGACGACCACGAACCGGAAGACGCAGCGTGGGCAGGCCCTCTACAAGATGGACCGATGATCTTGTGCGGGTCGCTGGAAATCGCTGGATGCGGATAGCGCAAGACCGGCAATTGTGGAGATCTTTGGGGGAGGCCTTTGTCCAGCAGTGGACGTCTTTCGGCTGATATGATGATGATGATGATGACCGAACACTGTCCACTCAAGAAACAGGTTTTTCCTAGTTTAAGTGACAGGGTTCAATAATTATTCGAACATATTTTTAAGTTTATAACTGTAAACATATGGTATGTAAACTTTTTGGCAATAAATCTTTATTATTATTATTATTAAATACAAAACTGGAAAAGAACAATTTTTTAAAACACCTGAAAGAGAATAGAGGTGAAAGACAAATCACACTAATATTATAAAGGCGTAAGTTTGTGAGTGTGTATGTTTGTTACTTCTTCACGTCTAAATGGCCGAAGCTGGCGAATTTGGCATGGAGTTAGCTGACATCCTGGATTAAAACGTATTGGCTATGATGGCTAAAATGATGTGGCTAAAACCACAGCTAGTAAGTTATAAATAGGTAAATAATACGCACTCGTAGGTTCTGCACATTAAAACTCCGAGATATTTTCCACACTCAATATTTAATCGAACAGAGTAACGTTCTCATCTACCGTCTTACAAAGAATGGCTCTTTAATAATCTCCTACCCTATTTATATTTTTATCAGTGATAACCATTTGAGAGTCTAATATCGATTCATAATAGTTTTAAGGTGTAAACTGATTACAGAATTATTATAGTAATTAATAAAATGATAATCAGTAATTAAATAAATAATCACAATCTAAATATATAATTATAATATAGCAGCTACGTCATAACCGTTGCGCGGCTATTGAGTACTTGATAACATATAACATACGTAGTGTTTTCAGCTGTAGACAATAAGATCATGGCTTCCAATCCCGAAACGCGCTAAAAAGCGATAGTAGGATGTTTAGGAAAACTCGGGATCTGGAGAACGGGCAGCAGCGTCTCTTTTGGTGCTATGACCATTATACTGCAACCTGTTTTTTTTTCTTTTCCCCGGGGTGGAAAATCCTGCATGGCTGTCCTCCGCCTTGGGGGAGGCGGAGGGGTCTGTCAGACTCCTACTGACTAAAAACCACCCCGGTGTTCCATCTCACACCTGCGCCGGGGGTCGCGGGAACGTACGATACTTCCGCAACCCCTGGCTGATACTGCGATCCCTAGCCCAACTGCCAAGCGTGGCGACTATGGCATATCCCTCCAAATAATGGTCACGACTTAATCGTGAAAATCTTTTGGGGAGGCCTTTATCCAGCAGTTGATGTCATTCGGCTGTTATGATGATGATGATGGAGCTTTTATTGGTTAAACCACTAATACACCGCAAATAAATTGATATTTCTAAATATAGGTACACTTAGTCCTTAGTGAGAGTTTAATAATAGTACGAATACTAATCCATTAGATTGTAGTCACAGTAGAAAGAACTTGGTCTAACTGCAGATTTGACATTTTCTTTGTAATATCAGGTGCGACCTCAAAGAGTGTTCTTATAAATCATAGTTTATATCATTAAATAACTAATGAATATGTAAACAAAATACAAATTATTTGTCCCAATTTGTGTAAGATGAAGAAGTTGAGTAAGTGAGAGTGAAATGAATTTATATTATGACAATCTCTGTTCTTTATAAATAACAGGGATGTTTATATTGGTATAATTTGATAATTATTTTAAGTAAAAATAAATAAGTTAAGTGATAGTGATATATTAATTGATACGCCAAATATAAAGAAGTGTTTTCGCTAAGCATATATAGCATATACTAGATATATTTTATTATGGCATTGAGAAGCTATTGCAATTGCAAACTACTTTATATTTGGCGTATCAATTAATATATCACTATTCGGTAAAGTTCTGTTCCAATGGATACCAAGCTTAGCAATTGCTCAGCTTGGTATCCATAATCTTATATCTTGGTAAAATAGACATTAAAATATTATAACATATTTGGATTTGTAATTATTTATCCAATGTAGTTATTTAAGTTTATGCATAATTTCTTCAGATATCGAAGTTATTTCGTTTTATTATTATTATAATATATTCACGTAGTTACTCTATTCTTGTTACTTTGTACCAACTTGAAATTATTTAGTTTATTGCATTGTATAGTGTCAATATACTTAAAAATTTTGTTCATTATTTAATAATAATATACTCTATATTTATCTTTACTAAATTTTAAGTGAAAAAACAAATGAGAGATAAATGTATAAGGAAAAAAGTGAGCATATTATGTATTGTTGTAGCGTATTCTCGACCTAGCGTGGAGGTCATAAGTTAATGACAGTTATTTCCTTTTTGTTACAAAATTGTAATTTCACTGTTATATGTAAAATAGTTAAGGAATATGTAAATAATTTTGGTAAATAAATCTTTACGTTATCTTATCTTATATTTACTTTTAAGCATGTGAGTGAATATTCTATATTATTTACGCGGATTCAAATTATATTTTTCGTTAATATTGTGCTTTAGCTTTTTTCTTGTCAAACTGTTATTATTTAAGCTATGTAATAATGTAGAAGATCCACGTAGTATTTACGATGCGCAGGATTAGAGACGACCGCTCAAACGCAAATAGACGCCGAGTTACACTAAGTTCTAGTTTGAAAGTGGTTGCAAGCTCCGACTATCCGCTGTGTTTGCCCTTTGACCGGCTTACGCACTTGGATGAACAAACGCAGCAGTTTTGACGGAGAAAATAAACGCTGAAATACGGCAACATCTAGGTACATTGAAATAGAAACTGTTTAATAAAAAAAAATAATAAACTGACTACAAAACTAACAGAAAAATATAAAACAATTTCAGCTATAAACTATATCATGACATTTTGTATGAATAATTACGTACGTTCGCTCCGTATTGGCATTAACTTTAATTTTATAAATATTTTAATTGTCTATACTAATATTATAAAGAGGTAACGCTTGTGAGTTTGTGACGTTGTAAGGGGTAATCTCTGGATCTACTGAACCGATTTTTTAAATTATTTCAGCAATAGTAAGCTACGTTATTGCACTTTGGCACTGCTAGTTTTAAATAATTAAATGTGTGTTTTGAAATCAGTTTGTGGTTTTTACCATTTTCAATTTATGATGATGATTATAACGCAACACATTACTGTGGGACTTGGTCTTTTCTTTTTCTATTAGATTCAGATAAAACAAAGAATTAAAAAACATTAATTTAATAATAAAGTGCTTAATCCTAAGAGCTAAAGCTCGCCGATCACTTGTAAACAACTGCCTATAATAAAGCTGATATAACCGTAGTACATTGCTCGTTACACAGTACATTGTATTCTATGACAACACACAACATTTTGATATTTTTACGTTTATCATATAAAAGAAGAAGTAGACCAGGTCAGAAGTACCCTAAACCGGCGAGCATGTATGAAGAATATGTATAATGAGAGTAAACGAGTCACAACGGATCTGAAAAGGTCGTGACAAATGGAAATCCGTTGTCTCTGCCTACCCTCTGGGTGAGCTTATGTAAAATAATCCATTAGTTACACAAAAAGTTAAAGTTACAATAAAATATTATATAAATGTATGGTCATGTAAGTAAGCACCTTTGTAGGCACCAATACCTACGTCACGTTAACAGTAATATTGAACTCATATAATAAGGTCTTAACCGCAATTACCAGAGGACAATCAATTATTATTCTATTTAAATTTCGAAGCAAATAAGTATAAGTACGTTGGTTACTTCTACTTTACGCGGAGTTCCCCGGAAGTTGTGTTGACACAAAACATGGGACTTTCCAGTTTTGTGTAAATCTTAAGAAAGGTACCTATTGAGATGACCATATAAATGACAGGGAATATCCCAAATCAACTGTTATTTTGTTATATTGCAATAAATAAATATGAAACGCTCTAGCCAGTTGCTCTGACCGGCCAGTAAGTAATCGGTGACGTAAAACATGTAGGCTCGCGGTCAGTCCATAGATGGATGAACGTTACAATGGTTTGATTTCTGAGCGTCACGTGGGCACGTGAAGCTATCGGTCCCGGTTGTTATAATTAGACATGTCAGTAGTCCATCTCAGCATAGTGAGCGGATTGAACAACTCTGACACCAGGGTAACCACTACACATATGATAAATAAAGAAGAAAGAAACAATAAATGTCCTACTTATGGTTCAATTTCGGCCATGGAGGCCAATCAATGGACGTGCTGCGCAGGACATAAGTGAGTGCGTAAACACCGATGCTCTTTTTATTCCCTCATTTTTATCATCCTTAGAATATATTTGCTGCACTACCAGAAAAACGACGTTTTTCTGGTTTTTAAGTCTACGTGAAAAAAAACCTTTTTTATTTTAGTTTATTTTAGATACTGTCAAAGAAAATAAGAAAGTATCAAAACCGCTCCGTTTGAAAGTTTTCCCAAGCAAGTGCGTAGTGTCCAGTAAACCTTAGTTAGGTACTCGCGTTTCTATTTCAGAAGCGTTGGAAACTCTATGGAAACATCGATACTGATCCGAATAGAACAGTGGTTTAGGCTCATCCAAGATTGTGTGAATTGGCACTTTCAATTCAAGTTCCTCTTTTAGTGTTGTGTCTGCAAATCTATCAATATCAGACGTATCGATGTATTAATTGGATGTAATCTTTATCTTTATCGTATGGGAAATGACTACCGTAACGTCAGAGCATTTCACGAAAAGTTTGTCCAATCACTACCAGTGGTACCAACAGTTCCACGTGCCCTTCAAAGCACGTAGACAATCAGAAATTAAACCACTTTAGTCACCCATCATACCCATATAAAAAAAAAACGGTTTCTACACACACCCATTGATTTTAAAAAGCATTTAAGATGATGTTTTCTCAAAGGAGGTTGTATGCTTGCCTGTCTACTTTATGGTTAAAAGATCTACGACATACAGATATCCGACCGACACGTGACGTGACGGCCAACAATATTCAGAATAAGAGATCCTTTCATATAATATATTTTTTTAAATTTATGTACTGATGATGTATATTTAATCTTTCATCGTAATAAGTGATGGTATCATTATAGCATAGCTCTTTCGTTATTTATTACTTACTTACTTATCATATGGACAGTGGGCGGGCGGCTCGAACAACTCTGTCACTAGGGTAACCCTAGTGACAGAGTCGTTCGAGCCGCGTAATAGGCCTCTGACATGGCTAAACGACGGTTGTCTAGTAACTATTACCGAGATCGACAGCTTTACGTGCCCTCCGAAGCACGGAGGTGCGCAGAATATTAACCACTTTCACGGTCACCCATCTTTGGACTGACAGCGAGCTTAGTTGCTTAACCTCGTCAATGGCTAATGGATCGGTGAGAGCATCAGACTATGAGCGCTACGTCATTCAATCAATAGTCGCAGTCAAACTCAAAAATTGTCGCCACAGTCATGTCAAAGTCCAACCCCAGTAAGGCAGTGGAGATGTTACTAGAGGCTTCTTAAGGAGTTTTGAATCATCATGGAAAAACACAATTCACGGCGATATAGTTGTCCAAGTCGTTATCCACACATTAAAATTCATTATTAAAATTTGAATTGACCCCAGTTTAGAAAATGAAACAATGCCTCGATGCTGAAGGTTTTCCGCGTTTGCGACAAAAGTCTTTCATAATTTTTTAAATTGTTGTTATGATCAGCTCCATACCTATAACAGCAATATTAAACAATCGAATAGCCCCAGCCCCCAACAGTATAAACCGCCTTTCCGATTCATTTTAAAATTTAGTTGTATGCTTTAAGCTATAAGAGTCATTTTGAAATAAATGGAAACGATTATTAGGCTGCTTATAAGCCAAGTAGGTAGGAAATTCAAGGAGCTCGCAGGTTAAGTTGTGTGCTTGTGTGAGTAAAATTTAATTAATCCTAGAGGTACAAGTGGCTGTTACGGGCCAACGGTCATAGCGGACAGCTTTGTAGGGTGGATGCACCGAATGTTTACTTTGGTTATTGTCAGAAGTAGAACCGTCTTCCTAAATAGTTAGTTATACCTTACTATATTGTATTGGGTTGGTGGGTGGGTTCAATTCTCACACAGGTCAAATCTTTGTGTGATAAGCACGAATATTTGTTCTGTGTCAGGTCTCATTATATATATATTTAGAAATATATACTTACGTATATTTATCAGTATGTGGTTATCATACAGACTCTGGCTAGTATGTGATCAGATGGCAGTATGTTAGTTGTCCCAAAACTTTAAATTAAATTTAAATAACTTAATAAAACTTTATTGCGCGTATACAGAGGCTCGCTAATACCTTGACACCCTTGTTTCGGGTTCGAATGTCTCACTTAGAACAGCTATTTGTGCATTCCATAAATTGTTATTCTGAGTCTGGATCTAACTGAATCGTTAGTTGCATGTTTGTAGAGTCCTCACGATACAGAGATTTAATTCCCTAGTGCGGGCTTTGTCTTATGCAATATGACACAATATATTCTCTAGACACATATCTTATTTTAATTTTATTAAAATATTGAAATTATAATAATATTGAAACTCCCGGTGTACCCCAACCCGCAACTTCCAAGTGTCCAAACTATTCAATTGATTAATAAGACCGCGTCGAACTCAGATTACTCGTATTCAGAAGATGAAAGTTTCCCAAAAAGGAAATGGGTTTCTTGTGAAAGAACATCTCTGATCTTAACCAAGATTCATGAAACTGACTCAGGAAGTCGAAACAAAAAATATCCCCGTATGTGATCTGAGCGGGACGATAATAATTTGTCACCATGGACATTAGGGGGCTACCCATGTGATTGTTTGGCAATATTTTAATCAATTTTTCTTTAAAGCCACCAGCTCATCATTTTTGTTATCTGTTAAGCGTTGTAACGATAACATTGAATGTCCTCAGAGTCTTAATACGTTTGAAAACTGAACTGCACAAGATATTTTTAAACAGTAAGTACCTTTCATTAGTTTTATTGTCCTAGACTATTAGCTCTGTTTCCAACCAACAACAAGATAGATGACGGTTCTAAATAATTTGAATAAAACATGTATCGTACATATTGTGCAGATCTATGGGGGAGACTTTTGTCCAGCTGTGGACTTACTGGACATATTATTACAAGAAAACAATGTTTGATTGTTCGGTGGAATATTTAGTGCTTGGTCAACAAATAACTACCAAATCAATTATTGCCTTCTTACACACTCAACTTATATAAAATTTGTATTAAACAATGTAAATTGAGAAAGTCTGAATTAGTTGAATAAAAAGTAACTTAACACTAATTTGGTTTAACCTGGTCTTTATACTAAAGGCGCCTTCATATTTTTAGAAACATATTTTACCTTATAAAATACGGGATAATATAACGTACTATTTCAACCTCATTCGCTGATAAAATCTACTAACAAAAACAGGGAAATGCGTCACAACTCTGGAAAACCCAGATTTGTTGAACAAAACAAAATAATATACTTAATTATAATAATTACTAACTTATATAATTATTATGTTGTTTTCAAGCTACATTTGAGTGTATGTAGTCGTAGCGCAGCTACCTCCGCAATGGTGTTCACCATTGCGGAGGTATTGATGGTAATTCTGGATATTACACCACTAAACTTATTTCAAGGGCATTATTTCTGTTTATGTTATAGCTCGTATGAAGAGGATATGACATGGATAGACAGTCCATCTAATAAACCTCCTTGTCTAGTCAAGAGGTTCTAACCTGTCGTTTTTTGTGGCCCAATTTCACGAACCAAAACTAAAAATATTATGTGTCCTGAAGTTATTATTTTATTTTTGTTTCTTTTTGATTTTTTTTATGACAATGTCACACGGATCATCCTAGCCCCAAACTAAGCAAAGCTTGTACTATGGGTACCAGGCGATGATATACATACTTATATAGATAGATAAATACTTAAATACATAGAAAACATCCATGACTCAGAAACAAATATTCGTGCTCATCACACAAATATTTGCACTTACCGGGATTTGAACCCAGAACCACCAGTTTCGTAAGCAGGAGCACTACCAACTAGGCTACGGTGACCGTCTACTAATAATAATAATATTATCCTTGGACATTGTTCGCACCCGGCCATCTGATCCCAAGCTAATCAGAGCTTGTAGATGTACTATAGAAACCAGATAAGTGATATACTATCTGCATATAACACTTTTCTTTTGTAAATACATATTTATATAGATAATTACACACAGACTCATGCACCCAAAAATCATTTTTAAATAATGTATACACATTCTGTGTTTTTTTTATCAGCCTGTGCGCTTATGGGCTTATTGGACGATTCGCACGAATTTAACTCGCACAAAACGTGCGAATCGACTCCTTTAAAACATATTATTTTTTCTGTAGTCGATTCGCACGAATTTCATTTATTGGCGTGCGAATCGACACCCTCACAAATATGTAGTAGGCTATTCGCACACATTTCATTTTAAGGTTTAAAAAAATTCAAGTACAGTCGTATTCAGCCATCACTGAAATAAAAATAAAAAATAATCGAAGTTTAAAAAGCAGATATTTACTTGAAAGTAAGAAAGATCTGTATGGAATAAGTGATAATAATAATTACTTAAAACGTGGCATATCTACATTTTTACTAATACAAAACAATATAAACATGACCGCAAAATTCGCCTATTACAGGAAAAATGAAAGAGAAAGCTATATATATGCTATCACGCTCACTCGGGTTGGTCATGGGTCTACATTTGGTTTACTTTTGTATTGTAACTGTAGAAAGTACACGTGCCGGACGGTAATTTAAGATAATTATTGTGATGTGACACAGTGTTGTGTGCTGGAAGGACATCAAAGTAATGTGCAGGCGTTAAGCATGTAAGTAATAGAATTATTAGTATTAACTGTGATAACATTATTAACCCCTTTATTCTGAGTGACTGAGAATTATGAGAAATCTTTCTTAATTTTTAATTTATTATTTATTGCCTATAAAAATATATTTTATAACGATCTACTATAGTTCAAATATTAATATAAAAAAGCTTTTTATACTCCGGTTTGTATTTAATACTACATATTAATAATAAATAATTATAAACTGTGGTCGTTGAAGAGCAAGTGACGCCACCTAGTGGAAGCGTCACCAAATCATCGATTACAAAAATGAGTCAACATAAGTTTGCTTTTAGTATTGCATAAATGATGATGGATACTATGCACAACTTTTATTTACTATCTGCTCAGCAAAGAAGTTAATTATATTAATAATGTTTAATGCGATAAAAGTAATTCTGGTAAAACCTCCTTGATTTAATTAGTATCTCATTGGATACTTATTTTAATTTTCAGACAAAATAGAAAGCTTCTTGAAAATACCTAAGTATGGCGGCAGAACCATCGACGAGTAGAGATGAAAGGGCTGACATTGGTTTTATAAAATCAGAAAGAGGTCAAGAACTTCTATTAAGGCATGGATATAGATATAATAAGCAGCGCAAGAACAAAAATGGTGTTACAGTCTGGAGGTGCGTCAATAGACAACGTTGTAAAGCACTCTTACATACAAATAATGATCTCCTGTTAACAAAAGAAGAACCTCATTCATGCCAACCAAGCGTCATAGAAAATGAAATGAAGTATCAGTTAGACAAATGCATTAAACGATCGGAGAAAGAGCTCACAACTATACCAAAAATTTATGGTGAAATGGTTTCGGACTTGCATAATGCTGGATATGATCTCATACAAAAAGTTCCTGATTTTAAAAATATTAAGAAAAGACTCTATCGACACAGAAACACATCACTACAGGTAAAAAAATTGAGATTCAAAAAAGTTACAGATCTTATTATTCCTCCATGCTACGAAGATTTGAAGTTTGCTGATTATGGATATAAGAAAACAAGAATTACACTTTTTGCAAACCAAAATGTTATAAAATATATTGAAACAGCAGAAAGCGTTTTCTGCGATGGGACGTTCAAAAGCTGCGTACCACCATTTTTGCAAGTATACACGTTACATATAGATTTGGGAAGTACCCATGAACATACAAATATTTTACCAGCCATATACGCTTTACTACCGGACAAACAAGAAAAAACATACGAAATTTTTTTTTACCTTATAAAAAGTCGAATTCCTCAATTTTCTCCACGTATATTCACCACAGATTTTGAAAAAAGTGCGATGGCTGCTATTGAAAAAATATTTCCTGACGCACGTATTCAAGGTTGTTTATTTCATTTCCAAAAGTCTTTATGGAGAAATGCAAAGAAGTTAGGTATGGATAAATCATTAATTGATAAAATGCATGTTAAACGTTGCATGGCTCTAGCATATGTACCTCGAGAATATAGATCAGATGGCTGGTTATATATTGAATCAGAAAATGAGCCTGAAAAGAAAATTACTCAATTTAATGATTATTTTGTTCGTACTTGGTTAGATGAAAATGCTTATTTCTCAAACACATGGTCATTTTTTGATGTGTGTCATAAAACAAATAATGCCATCGAATCATGGAACTCGCGTTTTAACAGATTGGTAAAACCTAAACCAAACATTGCAATGTTTTTGGATACTTTACGTAAAGATTCCAATTATTATTTAACTCTTTATAATAAAAATCAGTATATTTCAGTTAAAAGTCCTGAGAGAATAAAACTTCAAAAAAGAATCGAAGACATCGTAAGCCAATTGAATCGTGGCGAAATTAATATACAACTTTGTATTGAAAAATTACGAAATTAGTTGGCGGTAATATTGTATACATAATACATATATAACTGATGATTATTTTATTCCTAAAAGGTAACGACTGTGATTTTGATTGTGATTAAAGCCAAATATCTATTTTTATAATTCTCGTAAGTTTATTTTTTAACCTGTTATATATAAATTAGAAGTAAGCATTTTATTATTGTTGTGACTTGATTTATTATTGTTGATTTGTTAGTTGTATATAAAAGTTTAGTCACTTTTATACGTTATTTTAAAGAAAAATCTGTGATTCAAATTGTGATTATAGCCCTAGTTCTAGTTTTATGATTAAAAGTTTTATTGTTATAATGATGAGAACTGTGTATTTTAGGTACACTTCTAAAAAACATTAAGACATGTTTTTGTTGTACCAAATGTTCGTCAATAATAAATATAAGAAAAAGTTGTTAATTATATATATACCTACCTTATTAAAAAAGTAAATGTTTGGGTAAAGTAAAAAAAAAAAGTAAATTTTTAGTACTTTTATTTTTTATTACGTGCTTAGTGGAGTAGTAGTTTGTTAGTGACATTTATTATTCTGTGATCGATATTTGCTCATTTTTAATCCTCAAACCACGAGCTTAGAAGATGTTTAGTACTTAGTTTTAATTTTAATACAGATATTGTTGATTATAGATTGTGTTTTTATTTTCTATCTATTACGAGTAAAACATATTTGACCTTACTACTTCTGTGCTCAAGTGTACTTTATCTTAACTGCATTTCATAAAAAACAATATGTGTGCGAATAGCCTACTACATATTTGTGAGGGTGTCGATTCGCACGCCAATAAATGAAATTCGTGCGAATCGACTACAGAAAAAATAATATGTTTTAAAGGAGTCGATTCGCACGTTTTGTGCGAGTTAAATTCGTGCGAATCGTCCAATAAGCCCGCTTATGCCGTTAAATATTATGAAGGACACTAATTTGGACAAAGAATAATGGCAACAGTCTAAATTACTAAGCCATTAAAAATAAATGATCTAACCACACGACACACGGTAAGTGTCGCAGGCGCCAGTGACTAACGAAATATCAAGAGATCCTTTGTCCAAACTTGGTGACGTCATGACATAGTTTTGTCATACCTCCGTGTATTTATAACTTCTGGAATAATAGCCTGTAAAAGTGTGGGCTTTGTAAGGTAGAGTTTGTTTGAGACAAATAGCGATATCATTAGTATGGTATAAAAATATCCTTGATCATCATATTATAAATAAAATATCAAATAAAAAAGGTTTTTATTCACGTAGACTTTAAAAAAGCGCTTGTAAATAGTCAGAACATATTCGTATTAATATATAATTAATTTATAATTATTTCTAGGTACATATAGATATTTAGGTACACGGATTGCAGGAAATAATTTACAATAAGATTTATTTTATAACAGTAACGATATTTAACCAACTTAAATTAAGTTATTGTCAAGGATCATGTGTAGCTTTAATTATCAAAATTTTAAATTTTAGCTATATTTTTACTACATATTGTCGAATGGTTCTGTCTATATTAAGGTACGAATTAAATGTTATTATTATGGCGGACCTTGTGTTAATAACGACGGTCAGGCTTTAATGCTACCACCGGATCCAATGCGCCCCAACTGAGAAGACCCAGCGAAACAAACTCAGCGGGTGTCTCTATTATATTTTCTATAACTTTTCTATTACTTTTTTCCCACATTTCTATAAATTTTAGGTTCCCGCACACAGGAGAAAGTCGGTGCAGCTAAGAATGATAAAAACTCAACTAAAATTGAACACTTTAAAGCTTTAATTTATACTAGAAGTAGAATCAAAATAATTTATTTGCTAGAACATGGTAATATTGGTGTTACATAATTATGCTCTACATATTCTGTCATCACTGTATGACGTGCAAATTATGATACAATCTTCTTAATCTAAGAGTATGTTTCTATACTTATTTATTACTAGCTGCGCCCGCGACTTCGTCCGCGTGTTAATTAGTTCATTTCGTTTTTTAGTCAAATAAAATACTTTTTCTAAAATAAAAGTAGCCTAAGTTACTCTTTATTACATCAGCTAGCTGCCAATAAAAGTCCCGTCATAATCGGTCCAGCCATTTCAGAGATTAGCCGGAACAAACAGACAGACAGACAGACAAAAATTGTAAAAAATGTTATTTTGGTGTATGTACCGTATATATATTCATATTTATCTAGTAAAAACCGGCTATTTCAATATTACAAACAGACACTCCAATTTTATTCATTTGTAAGATGCTGAATAACATTGTGATAGCCTCGTAAATAATTTAATTAAAGAACTATCTAATGGGCATGCCCAGGTGACTATGTTTTGCAGAATCATTTCAACAGAGCTGTTGTCGCCGGCCGTAGAATCGCTGGGTCTTCTCGGTTGTGCCCAAATTAAATCTAATATTTAGTGGTCGCTACACACACAAATTAGACCATAATAATAATCATATTTCAATATTATTCTTCTTATAGGTATTTATATCGCAGTTTCTTAGTATTCAAATGCATCAAATCCCGGCATGATTTAACAAAAAAAAATTACTACATCATATCTGAATCAGCTTAATATAAATAATAGAAATTCACAAAGAATGATTTTAACTAATAAAGAAACAGTTGATAATATGACACTATCATTTTGTATTGCACGTTATCTTCCTATTATTGATAATGAGGGAAAGGAGAAAGCTAAATAAGATATGTAATAAGTACAACATAGAAAGAAGCCTGCAAAATAAGTTATTTCTTCTTGGTTCTAAACTAAGTAATGCTCTCATGTTGTTTTTTTAATAAAGTTAGCGTAAGTATCATTATTTTTCATAGTAAGATATTATTAGGTAACACCTTTAACCGGTTTACTGTAAAATGTACAAACAAGTTATCATGTTTTAGTATCTTCAGGGAATCTGTAATAAAATAAATAAATAAAATGTTAAATCTAAATTATTCAATACAAATTATTCATGTAACCAATTTTACTGAGTCATTTAAATTGACATATAATTTATTTCAATTACCTACCAGTACCTGGAATTAATTATGTATAGGTAATATTACAAGACGTTGCGACTATTTTCAGGCTTTTATAGTCTTTGTGAATAAAAGGTGTGTTTATTTTTGTAACAGTGAAACTGAGTCACCATTTAAATTAAAATCTTAACACGGTTCTTGGTTAAGATTAATTTAAGTATATAAATAGCAAGGATAAGACAAAATTCAACTACACGAGTGGTACGTGTTTAAGATAGTAGCCTCGTACCAACCTCGTACCAACCTCACCGCTCTCGTGCTTGGCGTTCAATCTCCGAAACAGGACTATTTGAGTGACCCATAAACTGTTGTTTGGAGTCTAAGTCGGCTTTGGGCAAGTGATTTACATATACCTATGTAAAATCCCAATACAGAAATACATATAACTAGTGTGATTATTGTCTTTAAAAAAATGAGCACACAAATAAACCAACTGCAGGACAGCCAATAAAGTGTTCCTATTAGGACTCCGTTACTTTTATCTGTAAAAAAGAACTTAAAACATTCTTGGATAAAAACCAAATTAAGTTATACAACTGTAAGTACTCTACCATAGGTACTTCTTTATAAAATGATAACATAAAAATCACCGACAGTGTTCAAAACTGCAGCCGCATACTTACATTAATGATAGCTTAATAACAACTTTGTATGCTTTAAATATACTTGAATAAAATATTTCGGAGAAATAATTACTAAATATATACAAAAAAGAACATAAATCTGAATTTATGCCTTCCTCTTCAGCAGCCATATAAAGCAGTTGCATTAATAAAACTAGACCTTAACATAAATATGTCTGTACAATCACTCATCACTGTTATAAACAATTACTCATTCGCGAATAAATAATTTAAACACATCTCGTAACCGCGATAACTGAAATTGAAATTATTTGCAAAATAAACGGTTTTCCTGTAAGTATCTATGTATTATGTTCTTTAAATACATTGCGGTTATGTGATTCAGAAGCAGACTGGTACCTGAGTTTATTTACTTAGGAATCCCGGCACCTCGAGTTACGTCACTGTTTTGTACCACAAACAATAAACGCGGCCACGGATTAGGAAGAGCACGGCTCGCGAACACTTAATAAATAAATTTTAACCCTCAATCTATACATATAATAAAATCGTAGGAAAGTCAAAACTGTACATTGAATATTTTTTTTAAAGGATACTTGGGGCATTATCTACAATCGATATTGAAGCCAAAAATATAGTTTTTAGCATTTTTGTCTGTGTGTCTGTTTGTCTGTATGTATGTCCGGGCTAAACTCAAAAATTACTGCACGGATTTACTTCAAATTTTGCGTGAATATTACTAAGAGGTTGGCTCAACATATAGGCTACATATTATCACGCTATCACCTACGGGAGAGGAGTTGCGATAATTTATAAAATTTAACGCGGGTAATACCGCGGGGCACAGCTAGTAATTTATAAAGTTTAACGCGGGTAAAACCGCGGGGCACAGCTAGTATATTATATGTGTTTGAAACCTAAGTCGCTTAGACTCTCTGTCTGTGACAAGATTGCAAAATATCAGATATATTAAGATACGAATCAAACTAACCGACACAGCCCGAAGAATTGCCAAGCTGAAGTAGCAGAAGGTCGGGCACATAGCTCGTAGAACTGACCGCCGTTGGGGCAGAAAGGTTCTCGAGTCGCTATCATGAACCGGTAGAAGAATTGTGGGCAGGTCCTCTACAAGATGGATCGACAATCTTGTAAGGATCGCTGGAAGCCGCTGGATGCAGATAGCGCAAGACTGGCACTTGTGGTAGATCTCAAGGGGAGATCTTTGTCCAGCAATGAACGTCTTTTGGCTAATATGATGACATAAAATTATTGAAACATTGCAGTTTACTCTACATTATAATAATAATATAATATAATAATAATATTCTGGGACATTATTAACACGCGGCCATCTGATCCCAAACTAAGCAGAGCTTGTACTATGGAAACCAGATAACTGATATAATACATATACTACTTCTCTTTTGTAAATACATACTTATAAAGATAATTACACCCAGACTCAGGGCAAACAGACATGTTCATGCACTCAAATATCTGTCCTGGGTGCGAATCGAACCCACGACCTCCGGCGTAAAAAGCAAGCATTTGTCAACCACGCCAACAGGCCCGTGAACCGTGGTTACCTTGGTGTTAGAGTTGTTCAAGTTACTACTCGAAACTGTAAATGGTATTTGACATGGCTTAACGATTGCAGTCTAATGATTGCAGCTAGCTTGAAGCTCCAAAGTATTATATCCGAAGCTTGACACTCGAAAAATGAGACCAGTTTGGCAGTTACTCCTCAATAAACTGACCCCATGTATTGGTTATTGACCTCGTCGATTACTTATCACGCTGAGAGCAAATGGCTAATGTGGCCAATGAGAATCTTAAAACACTGCTTGACTGATGTGGCCTAAGAGACGCCCGAAAAACTGCCTGTCTGATGTGGAGCCGTATGATGCTAATTGCGCTATATTGTCATCTAAATTTAATGTTCTATTTTGATTGACAAAACCAAATAAAGTTCTTGTTGAAAAACAGTTAACGCCCTTTCGTGTAAAATAAAGACTATTTTTCAATTTATCTATATAATTGATAAGCATCTTATTATCAAATTTAGTGTTCAATAATCATTTGTTTGAACCTTATACGACTCACATCTAACTTGTATCCGAATTCATATTCGTGGAGACCTATAAATGGCTAACTGTTGTGTATACCTAATCTATTAAGTTATTGTAAGCTGTTGGTCTTCCTAATAATGTTAAATAAATAAATAAATAAATCAGCAGTCACTATGAAAATCAAAACACCGAACTATACTATACTATACTAAAACTATTCTATAACTATACTATACATTCTATGTAAATCGCTCCAAATCAACACGTGTAAAAATACTCCTAGTTTCCAACCAAACTGGCTACAGTCTGCCGAAAACGGAATAATACCGACGTTGCAACATGAGCTCGGTAATAAGCCGCGCGACCCATTAAGATGTGCCGTAGAGGTAATTAAAAAGTATGTGCGCAATAACTGTGTGTTATACACATGTCCGCTGTTCTCACGAGAGGGGAGCAAAGATTAAGTAGCAATATATTACCAGATATGACAGTGGGTCATAGTAATATCTAGGGACATCCCACACAGATCATCCTAGCGCAAACTAAGCAAAGCTTATACTATGGGTACCAGGTGAGGATATACATGCTTATATAGATAGATAAATACTTAAATACATAGAAAACATCCATGACTCAGAAACAAATATTCGTGCTCATCACACAAATATTTGCACTTTCCGGGATTCGAACCCAGGACCACCAGCTTCGTAGGCAGGAGCACTACCAACTAGGCTACGGTGACCGTCAATTTGAAATAAGTGGAAGTATTTTGGACTTCCTTTCTTCTTCTCTTCCTTGAACCAAAGTCACCGACATAGCCCGAAGAATTGCAAAACTGAAGTGGCAGTAGGCGGGCACATAGCTCGTAGAACCGACGGCTGTTGGGGCAGAAAGGTTCTCGAGTGGCGACCACGAACCGGAAGACGCAGCGTGGGCAGGCCCCCTACATGATGGACCATTGATCTCGTGCGGGACGCTGGAAACTGCTGGATGCGAATAGCGCAAGACTGGAGATCTTTGGGGGAGGCCTTTGTCCAGCAGTGGACGTCTTTCGGCTGATATGATTGGACTTACTCCTTTTTGTTTCTTCATGTTTCAATTCGATGTTGAAAACCTTGGACTATGATGCTACAGAAGAACTTATTCATATTATAACCTAGATGTTCCTTCTCTTCTACACCCATTCATCCACATATTAACACACATATAAACGCGCACCCAATCTGGTTGGTCTTTTAGGTTAAGTCATTTTAAGAGTTGCTATAATATTGTTTATTTTATGCATAACTATTAATAATAACTCTACTAAACGAAACTACTATCACCTGTCCGAGATGGAGGCCTGGAGACTTGTAACACAGGTTTTACCTAGTACTCACTCCGTCTTCACAACTTAGTATTAAGTACCTACATCACCAAATTGTACTTTAAATGTAAGATAAATGTCTGTGGAGTAAATAAACGATATTTGTATTGTATGGTATTGTTGTTGGATCATAGACAGTTGAAGAGAATCTCCAGGATGTGTATGATCCTTGCCGCTCCGAATAATGTCATTGTGGGTGGAACAAGTCCCATAACTAATCTGTCTGTTATAAAACCCTGACTCCAAGTATAGTCACATCATTTTAGAGCTGATACTTTTAGATTGCAGGACCGATATTAAAGCAAAGAACAACCGCAAGAAAACTGGCTTTCAAATGAAAAATACCGCATTGAAATGAGTCCATCCATTTGAGACCTACTGTACATTTTTCTTGTTAGAAAATGGCCAAAAATTTTTTTTCGTTCCGGTTTCTGATTTGAACCCATGCTCTTATTTTATGCGGCGATACAAGCTACTGCTAAATAAATAAATCTTTAATAAGACTCTGTACGACACTAAAAAATAATATTATATTGCCTTTTGTTTTAAATATAGATCACAGTGATGCGGAACTCAAAGGGTTATCAATAAATTCTTGGTTGATATCATTTTTGTTATTGTTTTATATTCAGTACAAATGCAATTAACTGCAATGAAAAGGCTTATCTGTATTAATATATGCTACGTTGTAGGTACAATATCGAGGCCGCACATGCGCCGACGCCTGTGAATCACATCGCACTCAGTATGATACGTGCCCCACACATCTGTACATTGCGTAGTCTGATGATCCTCGATCTTTTACTACCTATATCGTTAGAATCACCTACCCGAATATTACTACTACACAAATTTTTGACTGCCTCGTTGGTCTAGCGGTAGCGTGTTCACCCGCAGAGAACGAGGTCCTGGGTTCAAATCCCGGGTCGGGCCAAAAAGTGATTTTTGGGACTTTACTGTAAAAAGAAAAATTTCTCAGCATCAGCCCGAAGTCTGAGAGTTAGAGGTATTATACCCCCGTGCCTCGGAGAGCACGTAAAGCTGTCGGTCCTGTACCTGACTTCTTTCCGGTCGTGTCGCCTAGGCGTCCCATCGGATCATGAGAGTGATGGAATAGAAAGTGCTCCTGTGTTTGAGCACACACTTGAGCACTATAATATGTCCCGCGCAGATGGCTAATCTCTGTTGAGACTGGTCGCCGTGGCCGAAATTCGGCTAGGAGGACATTATTATTATTACTACACAAATATTTAAATAAAAAAGTTATTATAAATTATTTATTGATAATCTACACGTACCTATATAACGCATGATTTATCCAATATCAATTCTTACTTGGTATGTTATTAATACAATATAATATCCTGGGACATTATACACAGACGGCCATCTGATCCCAAACTATGCAGAGCTTGTACTATGGAAAACAGATAACTGATATATTAAATATACTACTTTTCTTTTGTAAATACATACTTATATAGATAAATTACATACAGACTCAGACATGTTCTTGCACACAAATATTTGTCCTGGGTGGGAATCGATTCCCCGACAACCAGCAAGCATTTGCCAACCACGCCAACAGGCCCGCGAGATACTAATATGTAACTGTACAAACAGTCAGTCACGTTTCTTATACCTACGTTTTACTTCAGTCGAGTAGTTCCTATTACAAAATATCCTAAATTTGCCAAAATAAATCATCACTTAGCCTAAAGTAAAAAATTATCTTTCAATATACTCGTGCGAAGCTGAGCCGATTTACGGTGCCATAATCTTAGGAGGTGTGACTTGAGACATTCTTCAATTTCTCCGAACATTCCTCTGTAGTTGACACTCGTAACCCCCACACAAACATTAACGATCTAAACGCGAGCGCATCTAACTAAACAATAAATGAGTCAAGTGCCTACAGTCGGGCACAACAGTTTACAGATGAATTTAAACTAAAATATAAAAGATTGCTATTGTTTTATACGAAAATATGCTAGAGAACCAAATTAAGTAACATGAAGCCTGAAGAATTGCGAAGCTGAAAGGGGAACGTAGCTTGAAGAACCGACGGCCGTTCTCGAAGGTTCCCTAGTGGTGACCATGAACTGGAAGACGCAGTATGGGTAGACCCCTACAAGATGGACCGATGATATTGTGAGTTTCGATAAGTAATGGAATCAGGCGTTACTTTGCGGAAATCCATAACAATCAAAATACAAAATCAATATGTAGTGTTCATTCCGCTAATTGTCAGTTTAATCATGCCGGGATGCAATTTGCACCGCCCTCTCTCGAGCACTCGACGAGTTAGCAGCCCTCGAGAATGGTCCGTGGAGGAATGAAACACGTGTTGGGTATCGTACTGGCGCATGTAATTTGCTTTTTTTATATTGTCCTTCTTGCATGTGCACATTTTTGCGGGCGGGAGGGCGGTGCAAATTGCATCCCGGGATGATTAAACTGATAATTAGCGGAATTAACACTACATATTGATTTTGTATTTTGATTGTGAGTTTCGTTGAAAGTTGCAACATGCCAGTAGCGTAAGACAGGCGATTGTGGAGATCTTTAGGGAACGCCTTTGTCCTTCAGTGGACATCTTTCGGCTGATATTTATGTATTTATTTGACCAAGTTACACCTACTTTTACAGGGTTAGGACCCCAATACAGTAGGTAGTGTCGATGTTAATGATGATGATGATGATAGCTGGTATCCAAATTATTAATTAATAATAAATTATTATTTATTTGAATCCCTTCACAAGGAATGAAGTCTGGTAGACGTGTTCAAGCATACATAACTCAATAGCAGGCTTAAAGGTAAGGTAAAAAGGCAAGGCACAGCAGTCATTATTGCATATACGACTTATAAATAAATACAATTGAAATAGCAGCCCTTAAAAAGGACAAAATATCAAATCCGGTGCCTTGTTATGATAATAATACTGTGGATGGAAATGGAACCTTAAATGACTAACAGTTATATTTATAAGGACACATCGTTGGCGTATTTGCCAAGGTCAAGCAATTTGATAAATCAGGTTATTTGCATATAAATTCAACATTATAAGTTTGGGTTATTATAAGGTTATTATAACTGGGTTTATGTCATAAAGTCAAAGTCAAGTAAAGTCCGTCATTGTCAAGTCCAAGTCCTCCCCCAGTAAAGTATTTAATTTTGGAATCAACATGGAAAATCATAATTTACGGTAATATGCCACTTTCCTGCATGACATGATTCCACATAGAAACTCCAATTTACAACAGTTTTAGTACATGAAACAATAGCTCTATGTTTTTTTTCCGTGTTGCCGCCAAAAGCAGAATATGTTTATTTTTAAATATTTTTCAGGCGACAGTACTAGAGCAGTAACACCCACTTGAGACGCTTCAATTGAGCGCACCTTGCAATATGGCGCGTCAAATTGGTCGTAGAGGCAAACCTTTATACCAACCGTAACGTTATAACAATCATATGACTTTTATACGACTATTAGTCTTAGCTTAGCTTTTGCACGAATAACAGTCATATAAAACTACGTGACCTGAAAGTTACGCCGAAATACTTTAGTATAACCGCGGGCTTCATGGATGACTGCGGCTGTAAACATGCAAAGCGCTAAATGATCATACGACCTTTAATAATCTGGCCTTTTAGTCTAGTGGTTAGAGACCCTGACTGTTAAGCGTAATGTCCTGAGTTCGATCCCTACCCAGGACAATTTGTTGTGCAATAGTACGAGAATTTGTTCTATGTTTGGATGTAATTTATCAAGAATTTGTATTGATTTAAATATATACAGGCCTTGCCTAGTTTGAATCAGACGGCAATGTATGAGTCATCCCAAGATATTTATATATTTATAAAGTTTATGTTTATTAAAACACACTAGTTTTTTTTATTGCGTTTAGTTTACTTTAATAGTGACTAGACTCTCCCTTTTACTCACCACTGCAACTCCTGAAAGCCAAAGCCAAGATGAACAGTGGCTCACTGACATGGGTCTCTTTTACCTCTACTCAAATTGTCATACTGGGAACACATGTCTTGGAATATTGTCTAGTACTAATCCATAATGTATATGTATATATACATCACTGTCATGCAATAATAAAACTGTGTGTCACGAAAATAAAATAAAATCAAAATAAAACACTGAGTGGTGAAATTCAGACATGTCCCGGGGAATTATTGCTTTGACTGTTTTGGATCCCGCAACAAATATAATCTGCAAGAAGCATAAAAAGGAGGAGTTAAGAGGACTCTACTCTCTCAGGCCAGCTGCAAAATCACAATGGGAAAAGTTTAAGGGTACTATCAAGTGAACTTGATTCAGCGCAAAAGCGCTTAAACGCACGAAAGTTGTTCCTTGATCATAATAATGACAGCTGAATGATCCCCACAGCTGGACAAAGGTCTTGGCGAAGGATCTCCACAATGGCTGGTTTTACGCTGCCTGCATCAAGCGTATACAATACCGTCGGTTAACCTTTTGGGGGAACTGCCCACGCTGCGTCTTGCGGTTCAAGGTCACCACTCAAGAACCTTGTTGCACCAGCAGCCGCCGTTCTACGGGCTATGAGCCAGAGCTATTGCCCAATTGCCATAGACAATCGAAAGTTTCATTTGTACCTCGTTGTAGCGACACCTAGTGATCTTTCATTACACTCTGATGTTAACCTCTTAAGTAGGTACATTATTCAGTAATATCGCTTCTACTTAAAGCTTATTAAACCAATTCACGTAAGCAGACATGTTCTATTAAGGAATAAGGAGACATTTGGTTACTGAGAATTACAGCACAATACTTACATACACGTCGTTAATGACTTAGTATCATAATTGTGAGTCACAATCTCCTGTTGCGTGTAATCGGACTAAAGCCGTGGAGTGGACTACGCACTTTTACTTGCTTACTACTTAAGTTTGTTGTATGGGAGCCCCCCAAATAAATATTATATTTAGTTTTTTAGTATTTGTTACTATAGCGGCAACAGAAATACATCATATGTGAAATCGCTATCTGTCTGTCTATCAGCCTGGTGACGGACAGACAGACAGATAGCGAAGTTTTAGTAGTAGGTCCCGTTTTACCCTTTGGTTTCAGAACCCTAAAAATGAAGTATTTTTAATTTGTCTATTTTCAATAATACCTACTGAGTAAGTAATACAGGTTTCAAGGCTTTTCTCTCTATGTCTCAATATGATAACATGCGACGACGGATAACTTAGTCTTTATATATATTACAACACTAATTAAAAATGAGAGACTGACCAGGTGGCATAAACCAGTAGTCGTACAAGTGTAAGCAACACAGGCCTACGGGTCTCCTTTGACGGTCACCGTAGCCTAGTTGGTAGTGCTCCTGCCTACGAAGCTGGTGGTCCTGGGTTCGAATCCTGGTAAGTGCAAATATTTGTGTGATGAGCACGAATATTTGTTTCTGAGTCATGGATGTTTTCTATGTATTATCTATCTATATCGTCGCCTGGTACCCATAGTACAAGCTTTGCTTAGTTTGGGGCTAGGATGATCTGTGTGACATTGTCCCCAGATATTGTCCCCCAGATATTATGCGGTTAGGACTACGACTAAGGGAGCTCAAGTAAAGAAATTTACATTGAGAAGTTATGATCGCTGACAAGGGCATAGAAGCAAAGATTAGTGAAAGGGGTCAACGCTGGGTATATCTGCAAAAAATGCCTCGTTTTGTATGAATTCGGTATCCAAGACCAATACAGAAAATGTTAACATAATAGCATATACATTTATGGATATAAATGGTTTAAAGGTAAATGGAAAGTAAGACAAAAATGGGTTATGTTAACCACATAACCCATTTTTGTCTTTATTAATATTATTCATCATCATCATCATCATCATCATATCAGCCGAAAGACGTCCACTGCTGGACAAAGGCCTCCCCCAAAGATCTCCACAATTGCCGGTCTTGCGCTATCCGCATCCAGCGATTTCCAGCGACCCGCACAAGATCATCGGTCCATCTTGTAGGGGGCCTGCCCACGCTGCGTCTTCCGGTTCGTGGTCGCCACTCGAGAACCTTTCTGCCCCAACGGCCGTCGGCTCTACGAGCTATGTGCCCTGCCCACTGCCACTTCAGCTTGGCAATTCTTCGGGCTATGTCGGTGACTTTGGTTCGCCTGCGGATTTCGACATTTCTGATGCGATCCCGCAGGGAAACTCCGAGCATAGCCCTCTCCATTGCTCTTTGGGTGACCTTGAGCCTTCTAATAAGGCCCATAGTGAGCGACCACGTCTCTGTTCCGTATGTCATCACTGGCAACATACACTGGTCGAAGACTTTCGACTTGAGACACTGCGGTATTTTGGACGAGAAGATGTTACGTAGCTTCCCGAACGCTGCCCATCCGAGTTGGATTCTACGATTGACCTCCTTCTCGAAGTTGGACCTACCTAGTTGGATGGTCTGTCCTAGGTAAATATAGTTCTCTACAACTTCGAGTGCAGAGTCACCAACTTTCAATTGAGTGGGTGTAACATGGACGTTTGACATGATTTTCGTCTTATCCATGTTCATTTTCAGACCCACTTGTTGAGAGACTCTGCTGAGGTCATCGAGCATTGTACCGAGGTCTTCCATGGTCTCAGCCATGACTACGATATCATCGGCAAATCGAAGGTGAGTGATGTACTCGCCATTGACATTGATGCCAATGCCTTTCCAATCCAGAAGCTTGAAGACGTCTTCCAATGCAGCGGTGAACAGTTTCGGAGATATAACATCTCCCTGTCTTACGCCTCGCTGCAAGTGGATAGGTTTCGAGATCTGGTCCTGGAGTCGCACTGACATAGTGGCGTTTTCATACAAACACTTTATCACCTCGATATACCGGTAGTCAATTTGGCACCTTATGAGAGACCTCAGCACGGCCCATGTTTCGATAGAATCAAAGGCTTTCTCATAGTCCACAAACGCTAAGCACAGTGGCTTGTTATACTCTTCGGTCTTCTGTATAACTTGCCGCAGCGTATGTATGTGGTCTATGGTGCTAAAGCCTTTTCGGAAACCGGCTTGTTCGGGAGGCTGGAAGTCGTCAAACCTGCGCGCGAGACGGTTCGTAACGACCCTCGAAAACAACTTGTAAACATGGCTCAGCAGTGTGATGGGTCTATAATTCTTCAATAGGGTTTTGTCGCCCTTTTTGAAGAAGAGCACCACCACACTTCTGTGCCATGCTTGTGGCGTTTGACCATCTAGTATGACGGAGTTAAATAACTTCTGAAGGGCCCGTAGGATTGGTGTACCACCCGCCTTCAGAAGCTCTGCTGTAACTCCATCATCACCAGGCGCCTTGTTGTTCTTGAGTTGTTTGAGAGCCATTCTAATCTCGTACAGGCTGACGTCCGGGATGTCTTCGGTGTAATGTCGGGTTAGTCGTGCTCTGGGATCTGAGGTATGACTTTTGACAGGTGGCTGTGTTGTCGTATATAACTGTCCGTAGAACTTCTCGATCTCTCCCAGCAATTCAGGTTTGGACGTGACGATTCTACCATCCTCAGTCTTCAGCTTCGTCAGTTGGCTCTGTCCAACAGACAGAGCTCTTGCGAACACTTTAGAGCCTTTGTTTCGCTCGATTGCCTCTTTAATACTAATTGTATTAAATTGCCGCGTGTCGCGAGTCAAAGACTTTGAGATCTGTCTGTTGAGCTGCCGATATCTGGTAGCATCATCTGAGGATGTCAGAACCATTTTCCGTCTATCTTCCATAAGTTGCAGGGTAAAGTCAGAGATCTTTTTAGTTCTGTTTGTACGGCGGGCCTTGAAGACCTTAGACCCAGCCGTATGGACAGCTTCTACGAGCCTGTCATAGTATGAGTCCACTTCCTCGCAGTCTGCTAGGCATTCGAAACGGTTTTGCAGTTCGAGCTGAAATGGTTCGGGGTTTTGGACGTGGATAGGTAAGGGTCGGAGCGTAGACTTTATCAGTCGGGACCTCTGGAGTTTGACATTAAGGTTCAATGAGCCTCTGACCAGTCTGTGATCGCTCCCGGTTTTAACCGCATTGATCACGGAGACATCATTGAACATCTGTCGTCTCGTCGACAAGATAAAGTCTATCTCATTTTTAGTTTTACCATCCGGGCTCACCCAGGTCCATTTGCGGTGATCCGGCTTCCTGAAGAAGGAATTCAACATAAAGAGTCCCTCCTTCTCCATGAAGTCGGCCAACATTTGGCCCCGGGGGTTCCGGTCACCAGTTCCAAATTGCCCCACTCTCAGCTCATTACCGAATCGTTTGCCCAGCTTCGCGTTAAAGTCCCCCATGACCACAGTGAAATAGGAGTTAGAGGTATGTATGGCTCTGGATATGTCCTCATACATAACCTCGACCTCATCGTCGGAGTGTGTCGAAGTGGGTGCGTATACCTGTATAACCTTCAACGAATACCGCTTGGTGATTCTGAGTATAAGGTACGCAACCCTCGTCGACACACTCTCGATTTTCACTAGGTTGTTCACGAGGGACTTGTGGACTATGAACCCGACACCACCTTGGGATATTTGGTCACCCTCCCGGTAATAGACCAGGTTTCCGGATTTCAGTATTATCGAGTCCTCCCCTTCTCTTCGGACTTCAGATAATCCTACAATATCCCAATGTAACCTGCTCAATTCTTCCTCCAGTTCGGTTATCTTCTCGTCGGACCGCAGTGTACGTGTGTTATATGTTGCCAGGGCCAGAGGTCGTCGGTGTTGGTAACGCGGAATCTGCCGGGGATTCTTAGCACCCCCTGCCCTGCCGTAACCACGCCTGTTACCACGGCTGGGAATAGCAGGGCTGCCGGGGACTGGGGGCCGCGGTTTGGTTGTGTCCATCATTTGAGGGGATTTGCCATAATCGCCACGCTTGGCAGACGGGTTGGCGATCGCAGTAAGGTAGACATGGTACTCAGGAGAACGCTGCTGCCCGTTCTCTGGTATATATTCCCTCGGGACGACTTTTACGTCCTCCCACGGGATGAGAGGGGGTGGTGATATTCTTAGGCCGTCACCACACAGCATTAATATTATTATATTATATATATTATTAATATTAACATAAAGGTCCCGTACAACTTAATACTATTACTCATAATTAGCCCAAAACAATTATTTACCTTAACAAGAGTTAATTTAATATTGCGTCTATTGTTTATATTATATATAAATAGTTAATTAATTGAATAATTGCCAATCAAATTGCCCAAATAAAGACTATGCTTTAACATAGGTATCATTTACTATATTACTAAAATAAATACAGAACTATTATGACATAGTTTCATTATGATATATATTATGTGACTCTGACGAAATTAATATTATAAGTACCATTACCGATAGAATGTAGGTATGACTGTTAATTTCTATGATCTCATAAACATGCCCTACTGAGATGACTTAGGCATTAAAACAGCTAATGATGTATACTAATATAGAAATTACATGGTAGGTATAAGCTAATGTTTATGTAATGTCACGTACACCACTTACTTACTTACTACTGACTGCCTCGTTGGTCTAGCGGTAGCGTGTTCACCCGTAGAGAACGAGATCCTGGGTTCAAATCCCGGGTCGGGCCAAAAAGTGATTTTGGGACTTTTCTGTAAAAAGAAAAATTTCTCAGCATCAGCCCGAAGTCTGGGAGTTGGCGGTATTATACCCCCGTGCCTCGGAGAGCACGTAAAGCCGTCGGTCCTATACCTGACCTGGTCGTGTCGCCTAGGCGTCCCATCGGATCATGAGAGTGATGAAATAGAAAGAGCTCCTGTGTTTGCGCACACACTTGAGCACTAAAATATGTCCCGCGCATCTGAGATTAGCCATCTGGCTAATCTCTATTGAGACTGGCCGCCGTAGCCGAAATTCCGCTAGGAGGACATTATTCATATTACTTACAAAAAAAATAATAAAAAATAATACTAGAATATCAACTTCTATCGCTATTTCTCTTTATTTAAGCATTAAAATTCATATTAACCTTTCTGCCACGACGGCCGCTGGGGTAGAAAGGTTCTTGAATGGCGACCATGATCCGGAAGATGCAGCGTGTGCAGGCCGACTACATCATTCATCATCATATTAGCCAAAAGACGTCCACTGCTGGACAAAGGCCTCCCCCAGAGATCTCTACAATTGCCGGTCTTGCGCTATTCGCATCCAGCAGTTTCCAGCGACCCGCACAAAATCATCGGTCCACCTTGTAGGGGGCCTGACCACGCTGCGTCGTCCGGTTCGTGGTCGCCACTCGAGAACCTTTCTGCCCCAGCGGCCGTCGGTTCTACGAGCTATGTGCCCCGCCCACTGCCACTTCAACGGATCGATAATCTTGATTGAATCGCTGGAAGCCGCTGGTTTCGGTTCGCGTAGGACCGGCAATTACAATCTTTGGGGAGGTTTTTGTCCAGCAGTGGCCGTCTTTCGGCTGATATGGTGATGTCAATGAAATGGGGTCTCCTCCAGCGCGGATACTTAGGTTGTAGCTTTATATGGTTTGATTGCTCGGACCTTTTTTTTCACTCACAGTGCTTGCAGCGGGGGCTCTGGGTACTCGTGAACGATCTCGCCATTACCCCCGCTGTACACTGAGCGTCTGCTGGACACTCTCCTCCCCGGATGAGATCCGGGGAGGAGAGGAGGGGCCTGAATGCCTCCCCCCCTCCCCAGAACGCACAAGCGTGTTACCTGAGCTACAGCAGGTTACCCTTCCCGGGACCGCTGGCGTTCGGGGGAAAAGAACTCAACTCGTTCCCTCCCCCAGACGCCAGCGGTCCCAGAGGCGGCGCCCAATCGGGGAGAAGCCATCCGGGCGCCGAATACCCACTCGCGCTGGGATTAGCTCCCAGCGCCGGCTGATTTCTCGGACCTACGGCTACGCTTGCCTCTATTGTATGTGAAGGACTTAAAACTTCGTAGGCTTAGTGTACAAGTCATTTAAAAATAAAATGATGAACATAAGACCCCTGATTAATTCGTGTAACAATTAGATCGCGACTCCACCGCTCCGACCGTTAGGTGGTACAATTAATTCGGGGGGTCAACTCGACGCATACCGGTCAACTCGGGCAATTGCGCGCGCGCAGACGTGGGAACGAAGTGTTGTGACTCACGGACATACTATTAATAACTATTATAACAAGGGGATAGGTAGTCGTGTGTCATAAGAAGATATGCGGTATTAACGAGAACGAAGGAACGGCCGAAAAACGCGAATGTAACGAATTCGGATGTAAGATAAGTTATACCCTGAATTAACACATAGGTAACAGCATTAAACAATTAAATAACAAGTAACACCTCGAACCGCAGCTAGTGATACACAAATATATTATCGTACTAGCTGTGCCCCGCGGTTTTACCCGCGTTAAACTTTATAAATTATCACAGCTCCTCCCCCGTAGGTGATAGTATGGTAATATATCCTTAATGTTGACCCGATATCTTAGTACTATTCATGCAAAATTTGAAGTAAATCCCTGTAATACTTTTTGAATTTAGCCCGGACATACATACAGACAAACAGACATACAGACAAAAATTCTGAACACTATATTTTTGGCTTCGATATCGATTGTAAATCACGCTCAAGTATCCTTTTTTAAATATTCAATGTACAGTTTTGACTTTCCTACGATTTTATTATATTTATAGATATAGATAGATGATATCCAATAGGTACATCTCTATTATAAAATGGGGGTAGGTGGTACCCCATTTTATAACAGCGATAGTACTCGCGATCCATCTCTCAGTGGTCGATAACTGATCAATTATAATCAATCGATCAGTTATCCTTACCAGGCGTTTACCGGTGTCACTTCTAACCCAGCAAACAGCACGGAGAAGGTATGAGAACGAAGCCTTTATTTTCTCACACAATAAGCTTTCTCTCATTCCCTACACAGTTTTCGGTCATAATTATTGTTTTATCTTATACTTACCTATAATTTTATTTTCTTAACACAGCTCTCATGTTAATTATATTGTTATAGGAAATTTATCATTAATTTGCAGAATAAAATACAGACTCCAGCATATCAAGCTATCCCAATCTGTCAAATTTCCCCAATTGAAAGTGAACCTTATGCTTTTGTGATAAAGTTGAAAATCTATAAAAGTTTAGCTAGCTGGATGTGCTGGCGTCTGATCAATTAATTAAAAAAAGAATGGTAGGTGCTTTGTTATTTTTATAAGCCTCGTTCACAGCTCTCCATTCTTGTTTCAGTTTTGGACCACATACCTACACACAATAAGTTAGTTATTTTTATTTAACTACCAAAATATTCACTAGAAATATCACACTAATATTATAAAGGCGAAGGTTTGTGAGTGTGTGACTGTGTGAGTGTGTGTATTTGTTACTTCTTCACGTCTAAACAGCTGGAGCGATTTTAATAAAATTTGGCATGGAGTGAGGTGGCACCCAAGATTAACACATACGCTATGATAAATAAAGTTTAACGCGAGCAATACCGCGGGGCACAGCTAGTAATTTATATGGCCAAAGAACGCCTTCCAGGTCAACATACGTTGTTAATTATTGCTTTTATTTAAAATTCATATATAAAATTATTACTCATTTAATAATAAATACAGAATAATGTATGGTGGCACCTTTTTACCTTTGTAATACAAAGCGATAGGTAGTCCACTGTGAATCATATGTGATACATACGTACTATATTGATAAATTAAATTATAAAATGAAATATGAACTTAGGTTCATCGTGTCGTCCACGTGACCTTACTGAGTCATGTGTACCCAGGGCTTAGATATGTACATACTAGGTATAAATGATATCAATAAATAAATACCAATTTATTAAAATTAATTAATTGGTTATGCTTCGTTTAGAATTTGATAGCAAGAAGAGAGGTAATATTAAAGACAAATGTATTTATTGACAGAACGTGTTTAAGGTAGTAGCCTCGGTACTATAACGTTCTGCTACTCCAGACGTCTTCGGGATCTTTTTAATATTGAAAATAATATACTGAAGTTTGGGTAATATAAAATAATTTTCTTCACTTTTACTATAACATGTCTCAGGGCTCACTACCCTACAGGGTTCTCTCGCAGACTGACTGTTAGAAAAGAATTTTGTTTTCGTTTGAAATATTTTCAAATGATTTCTTTTTAAAACGTTTGGACGAACGAAGGTGTACAACCAAGAAGTTCGTCACAGTACCTAGGTTCCCCGTGTTTTGGGTGTGATCCTCGCAAAAGTCAATTAATTAGTGGTGTCGATAGATAGATTAACTCTTCATTGCCCCTCAATTGTAAAATCACACAATCACAGGAGCATATAATTACAATGTATACAACTGGCGGTCTTAACACTAACATGTTGCCTAATGGCTACAACCGGGACCGACAGCTCAACGTGCCCTCCGAAGTACGGAGACGCTCAGAAATTAAACCTTTCTTACAGATAATCAAGAAATGGACAAGAATTATTTAATTGTGTGTACCATAATAATATATAGTTACTAGCTGTGCCCCGCGGTTTTACCCGCGTTAAATTTTATAAATTATCATAGCTCCTCCCCGTAAGTGACAGAATAACAATATGTAGCCTATATGTTGACCCGAAGTCTTAGTAATATTAATTCCAAATTTGAAGTAGATCCATGCAGAACTTTTTGAGTTTAGTCCGGACATACATACAGACAAACAGACACACAGACAAAAATTCTAAAAACTATATTTTTGGCTTCGATATCGAATGCAGATTACGCCCCAAGTATCCTTTTTAAAAAATATTCAAAGTACAGTTTTGACTTTCCTACGATTTTATTATATGTATAGATTCTGACAGACATTGTTTTTATTTAAACATACCAGCCAGCAAGACAATCTTTCAAAACAAAATGAAAAGTGATCCCCTCAAGTTAAAAAACGCGAACAAATCGCCTCCTCCAATCCCCGACAATCAGGCAGGTATTTCCGACAAATTGGCCTTAATAAAATACTCCTTCTAATTAACGAGGCTCCCCTGGCCTCACAAAGCCAGGGGAAAAATAACAAGTCGCCGTCTTAGATGGAAAGTGATCTGGCCATAATTGCGCTGGGAAATTGTGATACATTTTGTTGAATTTTTTTGTAGTAATACCTATTGTAGAAAGAAAATGGGATTGTTGGAATAATGTAATTATTTGATTACGGAATTTTATACAATAATATCCTTCGACATTATTCACACACGGCTAGCTGATCCCAAACTAAGCAGAGCTTGTACTATGGACCAGATAACTGATATACTACATATACTACTTTTCTTTTTAAAATATACTTGTAAAGATAATCACACACAGGCTCAGGACAAACAGACATTTTCATGCACACAAATATCAGCCCTGGGTGAGAATAGAACCCCCGACCTACGGTGCAAAAGGCAAGTACCCAACCTACCTAACCTAACCTAAAAAAATGTAAGGTATATATGTTTTAGGATTACCGTACATTGTTTCACGAGCCTGTAGTTGGAAGTTATTAATATCACAAAATTACTATGGACCATGACTAATTTATTACCTCCAGCTATTTAAACATTGAATAGAGATGTGATTCATTACGATACAGTTAAACATAGTATGTTTTAAATAATACAAAAACTAATGAGTGTCGGTCATCCAGGCACACTTAAATCTCAACACCAAGCACGGTCTTTACAATACGCCGCGCCTGTTTGTCAAGCGTGTTGTGGAAAAGTAGGTGTTCAATGTAAATACAGGTAATATTATAATATATGAATTAAATAACGATGCAACAGACATTTCCTCTATAACAATGGTTAGCCTTTTATATCTGTTTTTTGTATTTGTGTAGACATTACTTTTAATTTCTTCTGTTTATATTGTATTAAGTAGGTATTCACCTTTTGTGTCTTAGTTCTTATATTCGTAACTAATTAATGGAACTTTTTGGTCTTATTGTAATTTGGTCTTATATTATATTGTTTGTTAACGACTGTATGTTTCCTGAATAAATAAATAAAAAAAATGAATGTAATAGAATATGAATAGAAGTGTCTCGGCGCGCATTTTGAGCGGGGTAAAATTAATTTAAAAAAGCGTGCGCGTAAATCACATTTAATATGTCCAAAGTAAAATATGCTACAATTAGAATATTATCTTAACACATCAAAGATAACAATTTTGTTATCTTTGATGTGTTAAGATAATATTCGCATAAATATATAAAAACAGATAAACGTCACATACAAATTACGATCAGCTGATACATTTTGTATGAGGAGTAAAAAAAAATTTCTTACTATCTGTAAATATGGTTTATTAAATCTTCGTTATAGTATGCTTGCTGTTTAAACTTCAACCAATCAAACATACATCTGCTCTAAGCTAGTACAGGTGATGTGATGTCTTCCCGGCCGAATTTCGGCCACGGCGGACATTCTCAATTGAGATTAGTCAATTGCGCAGGTCATATTATAGCGCACAAGTGTGTGCGCAAACACAGGGGCACTTTCTATTCCATCATAATCCAATGTGACGACTAGCGACACGACCGGAAATAGGTCAGGTACAGGATCGACGGCTTTACGTGCTGTCCGAGGCATGGGGGTGTAGTACCGCTAACTTCCAGACTTCAAGCTGATACTGAGAAATTTCTTTTTACCGAAAAGTCCCAAAATCACTTTTTTGGCCCGACCCGGGATTTGAACCTCATTTTCTGCGGTTGAACACGCTACCGCTAGACCAATGAGGCAGTCAATAGTACAAATAGCACAAGTAACAAGCAGGCCAATCAATTAACATACTACTTTATTCAAGAACTAAATAGAAGAGTAAGATAATTATCATCGAGTGTGTCCGGCTCTGTCCGGCGTTGTCCGGCCCCTACGCGACATACATCAAGCTGCCTGACTGATAACCGTTCTTAGTTAAGGTGACGCCCAAGATGGTAAGCGGAGCGGATTAGGAACCTAAGGACATAAGCTACTATCTAAGAAACCGTATATTTGACTGCACTGGTAGGGCAGTGTTTGAGTTGGATACCTCGCTATATATAAATGCTCTGAGTATGGACATGTTTTGTATCCGTAGATGCGTGCTTTTAAAGTCCCTCGCGATACATAGATCATAAACATGGAGGTGACTACCTTCTTTTTGAAGTCTGTAAAAAATGAAGATATATTTCAGAGTCTGGTTGATTTGGTAATATCTGGAGACGCGAAGCCGACCATCCAATTAAAGATCAACGAAGGCGGATTATCACTACGACTGCAAAATAAAGTTGTGGAAGGGTGATAATGGTCAGGGCACTTTAGTGGCCACACAAGCTAACGAGTCGGCGACAACAACATGTTACGGGAGATTATAATGTCGTCACTAACTCATGGTTTCCTATTCAAGAGAGTTGAAATGGTGGTCCCAGGATATAGCTGACTACACCGCTTAGCGTCATTTTAATGTGTGCCACTGTTGGTCCTGACTTACAGGAGTTGCAGTGGTGGGTAAAAGGGGCCGGGACTAGATCAATTTTGATTCAAATTATGCTGTGATGCTACCGTCAAAGTCTTTGCCATGCCAACTACGCTATAGAAGTTAATTAATTAATATTACTTACCGCTATCTGCTCATACCTTGAACCACACAACTTTAGGCCCAAGGGTCCTCGGAAAAAGTCCCTCTTTACCTTCCACTAAAACTAGTAAATAGTGGGATTAACTCCTCACATAAATCAAGCCCAGGCCGAGATACGCATCGGGACTGAACCTGGGACCAGCAGTTGATAGAATTATCTGATGAAAAGTTTTCTTATTAGTCAACGATTATTGTACAACGTTTAAATATGGTGTTGTTTGTTTTGGATCTCACGTTTCGGAGACAAAGCTTTCTCTATCATAATAGAACTAAGGAATTTTGCAAAGATAAGCAAGGAGCCATATGGCTAGTTTGTATAAATACAATGTTTTTTTTTCAGTAATAATAACAGTAAACGTTACAATTATTGTTATATTATTGAGCTGAGTTTAAACGAAGCACTACCTTAGGTGACTCATGTAGTTGCTGACAGTACTCATCCTGAACGGCTGTTACGATCTTCTTCAAATTTGACACAGTAATAGTGATCATACTCGTGAGTGCATTAATCGGAATACACAAAAATCGGACTCGCCACGGACGAATAATCTCCGAAAAAACTAAATAATCTCCGAATAATTGAAATCAAGGGGGGTCTGCTTGCGCTTACAACCGAGGCAAGGGACTGGTTACTAAATCTAGATATAAAATTGTAACTTATAATAACGGGAAAATAGCCATACGAAAAGAAAGACTACTTTTCTTTTGTAAATACATACTTATATAGATAATTACACCTAGACTCAGGACAAACAGACATATCTAGCAGATAGCGCGACCACCGGCGTGAAAAGCAAGCATTTGCCAACCACGCCAACAGGCCTGTCAAAATGCTTATCCTACTAATATTATAAAGGCAAAAGTTTCTGACTGTGTGAGTGTGTATGTTTGTAACTTCTTCACGTCTAAACGGCTAAAGCGATTTTAATAAAATTTGGAATGGAGTTAGCTGACACCCTGGATTAACACATAGGCTATAATTTATGAACTTTAATACGGGTAAAACTGCGGGGAACAGCTAGTTGATTTATATAATCAATTAATACAATGATGTAAATAAATATGTTTTATCTAAATCTTTTGTAATAAGTTATTATCTTCTTTATAACAGAGGCCAACGCAGTGAAACCACTTGGATTCCTTGTGGCACTCAATTCAATGAACTCCAATATGGAAACGAACCGGCTGACACCATAACCTGGCAAGTGAATGAGTCAGAGGTACATCAGACGCGCATTCGTATGCGGGCCGTGCCGGGTGCTTTATTACTCTGCGTGTCTTTATTTGAGCCGGCGCTATTGAGATGAGTTCTGTCGACTAGGTACGCCATGGAATGATCCACACTACAATCAGACGCATATGTTTAGTTAGTGGCGATGGTATGATCGACTTCTTTAACGCAGTCACAACAGTTCATAGTTGGTTTAACGGTTACGGTTAAGAATAACTTTATTTCTCAGAAAGAATTGTATACATAATTCACTTACTGAAAAACAAATTTTAAAACTAAGATTATTAATTAGAGTGCACAAAGGTACGTATATAAATTAACAAAAACAATATTCTTAAGAACAAAATAAATGTGGGTAAGTAAATATTATAACCGGTAAGAAACACAAGTTAAGTTAACCAAGCACAACATGGATGTACGAATTCGAATTTTACTGGATGTTATGGATGTTGTTAACTAAAACACTGCCTACCGTGAGATTAATAGGTACTCTTTTTAAATCTCGTTTAAAGAAGGGCATGTAGTAGCGCTGAGGAAACACCGTGTCGCGGGGTACTTTACAAAAATATAATTGACGGACACAAAGTTCATCCAGACTCAGAACAATGATTTAATAAGTCTCACAAATAGCTTTCCTGAACCCGAGACACGAAGTGGCGAGGTGACTGTCTTAATCGCTGCGCCACACACGCAGCCATTTAAATAAAATTTTATGTACGCACGATGACTATAAATTCATTGAAAAATCTAAATGCATCGTCTATCGTAACTTTGTTAAAGTTACAGTGAACATGTAAAAATTTTAGGGCAATGGGAATTGATTGCGATTTTCATCAATCATAAAATGCGATGCGAGGGAGCACCAATGGCATCCTTCGCCTAATTGGTGAGAGGCCCGACTGTCCTCTACGGGAGCATTGGACACGTTTGCACTGCTGCGTGTCAGGTGCATCAGGTCGTGGACGGAAATTTGTAAAAGACTATTTAATAAACGAACATAGTTTTATGTTATTATTACCGAAATAAACATATAACATAAGTTTTTTTTATCAGTGGGCGACAAACGAGCAAGTGGGTCACCTAATGGTAAGTGATCACCACCGCTCATGGACACTCACCCACCAGAGGAGTCGCGAGTGCGTTGCCGGCCTTAAAGAGTCAGCAAACAAATGTTTCTGGCCCTTCCCCCCACCCCAATGAGGTCTGTTGACCTTACTCACTCAAATTATAAATATTCTAATTAAAGAATGGCTTCTGTAAGGTGGAGGGACTCCCAGTCGAGTTGCTCTTTGAAAGATGAAATACACATGCTGTGCGGCTGACGGCGACGAATATCGACATAGAAGTCGTTTTTTTTATCTGCCAAGCGTCGAAATTACGGCATATACTGGAGGGATATTCATCACAGATCTCCACAATGGATTTATGCCCATCATTTGGAGGGATATGCCAAAAAACTTGGTACTTAATTTGGAAAATATTCCGCCGCGACGACTTCAACGCTGATATTCTTTGCCATCAGCCGCACAGCATATTATATTGTATTTTATCTATCAAATCTTTGACATAACATTGACGGTCACCGTAGCCTAGTTGGTAGTGCTCCTGCCTACGAAGCTGGTGGTCCTGGGTTCGAATCCCGGTAAGTGCAAATATTTGTGTGATGAGCACGAATATTTGTTCCTGAGTCATGGATGTTTTCTATGTATTTAAGTATTTATCTATCTATATAAGTATGTATATCATCGCCTGGTACCCATAGTACAAGCTTTGCTTAGTTTGGGGCTAGATAGATCTGTGTGACACTGTCCATTATAAAAAAAAAACATTATAAATACTAATCACCACTGTTTCTATTAATACGCGTAAGCATTAGTACTAGTTTAGTACACTTAAATCTAGGTACACTACGCTAGACTCAGTACATCATTGTCTAATCACAGTATCGGCCGCACCAGTACGCAACAGTAAATCAGTTCACGTCGGAGGGTCACCTGTAGGGCGGACAGTAATTAATCTCGGCCCTTGCCCCCTCGGCGACGTCACGGTGGCGCCGGCCTATGGTCAGGTGACGGCCGCCGTCGGACTGTCAGTTTCAGTACGTAATTTATGATATATAATTTGGAATTTCGGAAAATGCTAATACGTACATAACTTGATGTTTCTCGGTAATGCATTTCTTTTTCTTCAATAGGATAATTCAAAATATGGGGTTTCTAGTTATTGTTATCAAAACTCTTCGTTGGTCTAGCGGTAGCGTGTTCAAACGCAATAACGAGGTCCTGGGTTCATTCCTTGGTCGGGCCAACATTTTTAAAATGCATTTTACTGTAACGAAGAATTCCTCAGTATCAGTCCAAAGGTTGGAAGTTGGCGGTATTTACACTCACGTGTCTCGGAGAGCACGTAAAGCTCTCGATCCTGTCCGTGTGAGTCACCCCATGAGAGTGATGGAATAGAAAGTGCCCCTGTATTTGCGTACACACTTGTGCACATTAGTATGTCCCGCGCAGATGGCTAGTCGATCTCCATTGTGACTAGCCGCCGTGGCTGAAATTCGGTCTGGAGGACATTATAATTATATACATGTAAAGAAAGAGTATTTCTTTAATTTAACATTGGGTGCTTGGCATAGATAAAGAAATATATTATTTTCTTTATCTTGTCATGTCAAATTATACTGTCATATGTAAAATTTTATTAAAATAGAAAATAACGCATTCTAAATAAAAAACGTTAAATGTCGTTTCTTTTGGAAAGAAAGCAACGCATTGTTTTATTTTAACTGCCAACGATGTCCTATGAATAGGTATAAAATATAGTATATTATAAAACGACATTTTTGTTTATTTGATTCACAATGGAGAAACTTCGTTTTGAATTCGCATTATTACCAGGAAGTGACGGAAAATCAAATGTTTATTGTATAACGTGCATTGCCACGAGTGACAACAAAGTGTATGCAATACCAGAAGCACTGCAGTCGGCTGCTCACCATAAAGAAATTATAAAGACAGCTGCTTATAACAAAGTCAAAAATAGTTTATTAAAAAGGTACCAGACTAGAAGAATTTGGATTACAATGACAGAAGAACTTACAGAAGTTTACATAGATGAGAGTGGTAACTTGCAATTCGAAGATCAATTTTTGGAAGAATTAAACCAAGAATCACCGGCTGCTTCGTATCAAACCGAAACAGGTACATTAAAAAAAATTATTGAAAAATTCGTAGAAAATAGACAGCCGAGCTTAAAAAACATTTCAGAGAACTTTGTGATCGAGAAGTTTACAAGCAAACATTCTAATGCAAACCAGTGGATTGATTTCTTTGAAAAAGAATGTACGCGCTTTGATGTTACTACAGATGAAAAAAAAATTGAAATACTCAGATTATTTATGGATAAGTCGTGTGTCGACTGGTACAACTCAATGATAATAAAACTAACAATAAATTCAGAATGGTCAACATGGAAAAACAAATTTTGTGAAACGTTTGCAAACAAGGGATGGAATCCTGTGACATCTGCACTATCATTCCAATACAAAGATGGTTCGTTATTGGATTATGCTATAAGAAAAGAAAAACTGTTACTGGACATGAGAAGATCGATTGACACTTGTACCTTAGTGGATCTCATAGCAGCTGGTCTACCAGAATATATTCGTAATAAAATTGATAGAGAAACATTGAAAGATACTGTAGATTTGTTTAATGAAGTAAATAAATATGAACACATGGTAACTAGAAAAAGTTTTTCAGGACGCAAAATATATTACATAAATACAAGAGATCGTAATAAAAATGAAAAAGTTAATATATGTAAAATTTGCGAAAAATTGAATAAGGGTATTCGTTATCACCCAGAATCTATTTGTTGGTTCAAAATAAATGAAGACGATAAGAAAAAGAAAAAAGTTATACAGCATGTAAACAATTCAGTTATAGAAGCTGAGTTAAATGAAACACACCAAAAAAACGAATAGTAACACCATTAATACATGTCAAACTATTATTGGGTAATAAATTAGAAATATATGGAGTTTATGACTCTGGTTCAAATGTTTCCCTTATTAATTCTAAGCTATTAAAACTAAAAGGAAAAGGAAACAATTTGAATGAAGCCAAGTTAGTAACGATTAATGGTGTTAAGAAAACGAGTGGTTTGACAACTTTAAAAATAAAAATCTTTGATTTAGAAAAGGAGGTTGACGTGCACATCATAGATAAGGATGATTTTAGACACGAATTTTTGATTGGATTAGACCTAATCAAAAAGTTTAAATTAAATCAAGATGAAAATTTAATAATAACACAGAAACTGAGTCTTACTAATGGAAACGAGAGAGAAGAAATTTCTACCATTAAAGACAGACAAAACACTGGATTCGACAACACAAAAAATAACGATAATACTTTAAAAGAATACGGAATAAATTTCAATGAACATGTAAAAGTAGAAGAATTTAAAATGGAAGTAAATCACTTAAGTGAACATCAAAAAAATGAAATAGATGAAATCATTGACAAATATAAATCTGTTTTTGCAAAAGATAAATATGACATTGGCATGGTTAATGGATATGAAGCAAGAATAGACTTAATAGTCGACAAATATTGTTGTAAGAGGCCTTATAGGTGCACTATAGAGGATAAAAAGGAGATAGAAGGGCAAATAGCTAAATTACTAGATAACAAATTGATAGAAGAATCGTACAGTCCATTCGCTGCACCTGTTACTTTAGCATTTAAAAAAGAGGATAACAGAAAATCTAGATTATGTATAGATTTCAGAGATTTGAATAAAATAGTAGTGCCTCAAGCCCAACCGTTTCCGTTAATTGAAGACCTAACGATAAAAACAAGAAATTGCAATTATTTTTCCACACTCGATATAAATTCCGCATTTTGGTCCATTCCTCTACGAGTTGAGGACAGGAAAAAGACTGGATTTGTCACACAAGAAGGCCATTTTCAGTGGACATGTCTCCCTTTTGGACTAAAGACTTCACCTGCAATTTTTCAGAGAATATTGAGTAATATATTGAGGAAATATGAATTAACAAACTTCGCTGTTAATTATATAGACGATATTCTAATATTTTCCAAAACATTTTCTGAACATATTAATCATCTGAGTAGGTTGCTGGAAGCAATTAAAGCAGAAGGTTTTAGATTAAAATTTACAAAATGCACATTTGCATCAGACTCAGTAAAATATCTGGGTCATATAATACAAAATAATTCGATCAAACCGTTAAATGATAATTTGATTTCAATTAAGAATTTTCCAATTCCAAAAAATCAAAAAAATATAAGACAATTTTTGGGAAAAATAAATTTTTATCATGAATATATACCAAACAGTGCGATTATATTAGATCCACTACATAATTTACTACGGAAAAATCAGAAATTCATTTGGTCTGATAACTGTCAAAAATCATTTGAGAAAATAAAGAGCTGGCTTTGCTCCCAACCAGTTCTGGCAATTTATGACCAGGACTTACCAATTAATATTTATACGGATGCTTCTTTAGAAGGTATAGGGGCCATTTTGAAACAGATACAGCCTGATGGCAAAGAAAAACCAGTGGCTTACTTCTCAAAAAAACTGAATGAAACCCAAAAAAGGAAAAAAGCTGTATATTTAGAATGTTTAGCTATCAAAGAAGCTGTGAGATATTGGCAATATTGGTTGATGGGTAAATCATTTACAGTTTACTCAGATCACAAACCTCTGGAAAACATGAATTTGAAGTCTAGAACAGATGAAGATCTGGGTGATTTAACATATTATTTATCGCAATATGATTTAAAGATAAAATATGCTCCAGGAAAATATAATTTGGAAGCAGACTGTTTAAGTAGAAACCCTGTATTGGAGTGTGACGTAAACGAAGATGAACAATTGAAAATTGTGAACTTAATTAAACTGGAAGATATTTTAACAGATCAAAATAATAATGAAAAAATACAAAATAACAAAAACAAATTAATTGAAAAACAAAAAGTATATTTTAAACGATTGAGAAGAACAGACAAAATAATACTATCAGAAGACTTCAGCATAAAATTATTTAAAGATGTACATGAAAGACTTTACCATATTGGAATCAGTCAAATGATTAATATGATTAGTCCATACTACACAACCGAAAATTTAACAAAGAATATCAAGCAAATTTGTAAAAGCTGTGAAATTTGCATTAAAAATAAATCAAGAGGACATGACAAATTTGGGTTCATGTCCCATCTAGGTCCAGCCAAAAAGCCTTTTGACATAGTCTCTATTGATACGATTGGAGGGTTTGGAGGATATAGATCGACAAAAAAATATCTTCATTTATTAGTAGATCACTTTACCAGATATGCATTTGTTTTAACATCAAAAACTCAGAGTGCTACCGATTTTATAAAACTTATCAAGAATATAACCGAAACAGAGGATGTTGGTATGCTGCTTACCGACCAATATCCAGGAATTAATTCTAAGGAATTCAAAAAATACTTAAAAGATAAAAAAATAGAAATGGTATTCACAGCAGTAAATGCACCGTTTTCAAACGGTCTAAATGAAAGATTAAATCAGACATTAGTTAACAAAATCAGATGCAAAATTAATGAAAAAGGATCAAAGAAAGCCTGGACAACAATAGCTCATGAAGCCGTTACTAAATATAATAATACATATCACTCGGTTACTGGATTTACACCAAGTTATCTTTTATATGGTACTGATGCCACAATATTACCAAAAGAGTTAAATCAAGAAAAGTCGCAGAATGATTGGGCCAGAGACAGAAAAACAGCACTTGAAAATACTATAAAATCACATAGTTACAACAAAAAACTATTCGACAAAAAGCGGAAATATCATGAATTTAAAGTTGGAGACATGGTATATGTGGAAAATGGAAATAAATTAAACAGAAAGAAATTAGATGAGTTAAAAATTGGACCATTTGAGATTGTTGAGAAAGTTTCCCAGTCAATTTATAGGATAGAAACTGGCCACAAAAAGAAAACTGAATCAAATCTTTTCCACATTACAAAACTGATCCCAATTTCTACATTAGAAGAACAATGAGAGGAAGGGAATAATTAGAAAATGAAATAATTAATTTTCTTCTCTAAGGGGGGAGATGTAAAGAAAGAGTATTTCTTTAATTTAACATTGGGTGCTTGGCATAGATAAAGAAATATATTATTTTCTTTATCTTGTCATGTCAAATTATACTGTCATATGTAAAATTTTATTAAAATAGAAAATAACGCATTCTAAATAAAAAACGTTAAATGTCGTTTCTTTTGGAAAGAAAGCAACGCATTGTTTTATTTTAACTGCCAACGATGTCCTATGAATAGGTATAAAATATAGTATATTATATACATATATAAACCATACAATGTGGTACGTAACTTCTTTAATTATTGTGAATTTATAAGTATCTGTATATGGTAAAATACGTTGGCTATCGCTAGCAAATGGAATATTATCAAGTTGAACCTTGATAATATTCCATTTGCAAGGAGAATTCTCAAATTATCAAACTTAGTATGGAGACTTAAATCATGATAAAGATTGATAATAATAATAATATCCTGGTACATTATTTACACACGACCTTCTGATCCCAAACTAAGCAGAGCTTGTAGTATGGAAACCAGATAACTGATATATTACATATACTACTTTTCTTTTGCAAATACATACTTATATAGCTAATTACACCCAGTGTCAGGACAAACATACCTACATGTTCATCCACACAAATATCTATCCTACGGCGTGAAAAGCAAGCATTTACTAACCATGCGAACAGGATTTTCTAACGACAAAAGATCGTCAAAAGACATTACAATAAAGACTTAACCTGTTTATCCTGTTTATAAAACCTTATGGCATTACTATTGGCATTGAACTCCATTAAAATTTTTGATATTATCACTACAATACTAACTCTTACTACGGCATAGCTTTTAAAATTGGTATTTTGTACACTTTACCTTCTTAGAAGCAACTTTTCATTGCATATCGCAATACTTTAGCTTTGCCCATCCAAAGGTTGTTTACGATATATGGCAGCACCACACAATCCTGTTTATTCATTATGTCATTGTTTGGAATACGCGAAAATACACATAATAAAGCGATTTACGTATTGTATTAATTATAATGCATGCTTAAAATGGACTTTTCCTACTAAACAGTCTTCTTTTATTATTTATATTTTAATTACCTTCAATTACTGTACCAGTTTTTATTGCGATTATAACTTTAAAACTATAATTTAGCACCCAACAACATGCTATGCAAATAACACAGTACCTAAAACGTTGTATAGCAGTCTCCCTTAGAATCGTGGCGCCGTTCGATGGCTCGGTAATTAATCGCACCTCCTTCCATCCCCACCCCATTGTGTTAACATCGTGTCGAATTATCTACACGTTTTATTTTTTATTGTTAGAATTTATAGGAAAAATAGCTATATGGGGAAATTTTGTGAATCATACGAAAAAGGCTGCACTGTATGAATTACAAACCAATTAATTGGCGAGCGTTCCAATTGAGGGACCACATATGAATCTTGAGCTTTAGAAAGCGTCAGCCGTTAGTTTTTACTAGTTTTTTCATATGTTTTACTAAGCGTAGTCATTCATAGCAGTTGTAAGTCGTAACTATGTTATGAGTTATGGATGCCTCTCAGTCATGTCTGACGGACCACCTTTGACCGATTGTAACTTTGGAGTGGCTAATTTTACAAACTAGTGGCTAAATTTACAATTTTTACTAACGGCTGACGCTTTCTAAAGCTCAAGATTCATATGTGGTCCCTCAATGGGAACGCTCGCAATTAATTGAATGACTAAAAAAGGCCTCTGTCAATGGTACAACCGGAATTAGCAGATCTCGTAAAACATTATCTGACCAAATCGGAGACGTTCTCAAGAAAGGCCAGGTCAGAAGTACCCTAAACCGGCGAGCATGTATGAGGAAAATAATGACAGTAAACAAGGCAAAAGAGGTGGTCAAAGATCATGACAAAAAGAAAACGGTTGTCTCTGCCTACCCCTCTGGGAAACAGGTGTGAGCCTATGTATGTGTATAATCACTACGACAAGTATTGACCTAAACAATTATGTAATATAACTCGCCAAATAATAGATATAATATTAAGTTTTCATATTGTCCACTTTTGGTCTTTCAAGCAAATTGTATTTCTTTACTTGTAAGAAAACTAAACAATAAGTTAATCTAGCCTAACTACCTACATGCTTTTCTATTGGATGGTCTAATATTACGTTTATTTTTGCAATTTAGCAAAAATAAATAAATGTGTTTTTTTTATTACGAAGTCGGTAAACAAGTACATAACAGTAAACGGCTACCGTAGCCTAACACGTTTGCAACAAATATGGCCTCACCTACGCATTGCTGACGATTCTCTCTTCCTCTACGAGCTCCGGTCAGCACACTCACATCCAACACCACGACATTGATATAGTATTCTTGTCATCTAGAGTGTATTCTGTCTGAGTCAGAGTGTATCCAGTTGATTATAGAGCGATAGAACCATTTTTTCTTTACCACCAAAAAGTCATCAAATCAATAACAATATTAAAATAATACTACTTATCCGGAATTTCGAAATTATTCGGAATTCCATTTCACAATACTCGTGTGTAGTAAAATAAATACCGCGGATAACCTAGACACTGATAACATTAACCTTAAAATAAACATAAAACAAACAATAAACACAATTCAAGGAAACATATTCCAAAATGATTGACGTCATAAAGATGCACTATACTGCAACGAATCTTAAAATATTAAATAATGCGAGAGCAAGCATGCAGCATCTTCTTATTTTTTTCTCAAGAGTAAAGTGCGAGTTTTGCATACCGACTAGTAGATTTCGCACATGGTTTCCTAAGTGTTGTCTAATGACTACATCCAGGAACAAAAGATTAGCGTGCCCTCGGAAGATGGTAAGTTTGTTATCATAGAATGTTTTTTTTTATCTTCTTTTTTAGGGGTTTTTGTCCAATAAGGATATGCCAACCCCATCAAACCCTATAACATAGTAAATACATAATAATATAAATAACACGCAAAAAAGCTTAAATTAGAAGTACTAAACGAACAAACGCTGCTGCTCACTGCTGAACGACTAATACTAAGCTGCATAACTTTTTTGCTGCCTGCGATTTAGGGTTTGCTAAAATGCTTTGTATCAGACCTACATCCAGCCTAATTAACTCATAGAAAAATAAATATTGCTTAGTTGGTTATGATAACTGCCTCGTAGTAACATGGTGTTCAATAGGCAGCTAATGTCGTGTTCCTGCCTTTACATAATGGATCTCATAATCACTGAAAGCGGCTTAACGTGATCTCCAAGACACGGAGGTTATTCCTTCATCTAAAAAGACACGAAACAATTTTCTATCAAACCGACTACCGTCCTGGGTGCATAGTCCTAACCTTACCGCTTAAACCGTATCGAACATAAACGTCCAATTTTTTTTACTGGTTAAAAAAAACATACTCGTTATACGATCTGAGTCAGAAAACGGAAGTCATTTTAAAAGTTTAATAGTAATTATAGATATTCTAAAAGCGTTTAGACACTCTCAATCTCATTAATAAAACTAAACCTGTGCATGACCCGAGGCTGGAATCGTAAGTCGATACAGTTGATAACAGCCTTGAGCATTACTATGGCAAGTAAACAACGGAGTAATGTACACACGGCTACACATCAAGCTATACGCTTCCAGTATAAGCTGATCTCGCGTCGTATAGGATTTCCATACAAGACAGGCCAGCTTATATTGGCAATGTATAGCTTGTTATGTAGCCGTGTGGTATTATATATTTCTAAATACAACATCGTCAAATCAACAAAACGAATAATCGTGGTCATTGCACACACATTTGTCATGGATTAGCAGTCAGGTCACTTACCACTAGACCAACAGCCTAGTCAATAACTCACACTCCAGTGCTTAACGGTATTTGTTCCAGTATTTCTTACTCGTACGTGACATTATGATCCAACTATTCTACTAACATTATAAATGATTCTATCTCGAGTTTGGAAGTTTGTGACTTAATTACGCAAAAATGGCTTAATGGATTGCCACGGAAGTGGAGCTTAAGAGAACTACGTACGCACGACGATACAAAGCTCTAGAAGAAAATAGTGTAGGGCACGTTTTAGTTACACGCTTCAGACGCTACATATGAACACCTAAGTACCACGTATACGTTGTTATATTATTATACTATTGGTGTGACCCATAAATAGTTGTTCTGAGTCTGCATGTAATTTGTGTCCATCTATTATATGTTTGTAAAGTACCCCGCGACACAGGGATTAAATTCCCCAATGCGGGCGTTGTATGTTTAAAAAATGCAAAAAAAAACTATTACCGGTATATTCAGACCTCTCTTCTGACTGTTCCCAATCTAAGTGGTTGCAATAAAGCCGTCGAACAGAGGCGTCAGCGCACCTCGGTGTGCGGCATGTGCCACCAGCTCTGTCCGAGCGCTCGATAAATCACTCGCCGACTTGAGTATTGCGGACCAATATGAAAACTGCGCTTAGAAAGCTGTGGCACACTAAGTCTAAACACCGAATTGTGGCCGACAATTTTAGCGATTTTGTGGGAGGCCTTTATCCAGCAGCTTGACTTTCGGCTGGTATGATGATGAATTCAGTTCATCATGAAATTAATGTGGGATTTGACAGGCATTATAATCAATTCTAACAATAATCAAAATTATGTAGAAGTCAAATATGCCTTATATTTGATTTCTTAACAAACTCAATATTTTTTATTATTATTAGAACTGATTAAAATGCCTGTCAAACACAGCACCTTCAATAATCGACCGTTAATATTTTTTTATCTTCTATTGTGGATCCTCAAAAAAACATAGGTGTATTATACTTAATTACAGATATATAAGAATTAACCATGTTTCTCATTGGCATAATTAAATGACATGTGGGTACAAGAAAATAAAATAAAATAATTATTTATAATTCTAACACACAGGCAAATGAAATGAGGCTTAAGAGTGTATTTATTTTATTAATAATATATTTTTTGTCATCCTTTATCAATCATCGATACCTAGCATTACTTTCACCTTGCTTAAATGTAATCTAATATGAATCGATTTCTCTACTCTTATCCAAAACCTTAAAACTATAGAGTAATGGACTGTATTCATGGCCACTATGTACCAGCACACCTCTTCTATTACTCTAGCACCTTTACAACGTCGTAAGATTCAGCTTCAGTGAACTTTACTTGTCACTATGAATGCATTTCCACTGTCCTTCCATATTATAATGTTTATTTTGTATGTAATTAAGTATGTATTAGGCGTTAAAAGCGACTTAAATGCGTTAAGAAATATCTAACGAATGGGTTGTATAAATTTGAAGTGTTCAGTACCTGGTGCGGTGGCGGAGCGGTTAACGCACATGGGCCGGATCCCCGTGGTCGTGGGTTCGATTCCCACCCGCACTTAAATTTATACAATTCATTTTAAAGATTTCTGAAACATTGTTTTCAGTATAGCATGTTTAAAATGCTAAAAGTAATAAGAAATCATAGTTAATAATAAAAACTATGATTTAATAAAAATATTCAAAAATGAATAATTTAAAAAAGCGCCATCTGTTGGAATTGTCCGATCTAAGTATTGGCATTCCAGCCGTTGTTAGCCGTGTAGGTTTCGGTAAGATGGCGTTAAAGCGACTTAAATGCGTTAAGAAATATCTAACGAATGGGTTGTATAAATTTGAAGTGTTCAGTACCTGGTGCGGTGGCGGAGCGGTTAACGCACATGGGCCGGATCCCCGTGGTCGTGGGTTCGATTCCCACCCGCACTTAAATTTATACAATTCATTTTAAAGATTTCTGAAACAGTATGTATTATGTCTAATGACATGGTAGTATTACTATTAAGTAAATGCCATTATTAGTTTTTAAGTATTTAGATTCCTACTTGAATAATTTTATCTCGCACTAACTACCCTTATCGTGTTGTCTTTCTATATTTCTGCTTCTTATCCATCCAAAGATTGTCTGGAACAATTTGCTTTCAATGTTTCCTATATAATAAAGAGTATTTATCTTATCTTAACTCCTACATATACGCTGTGGAATTCGCTGCCTGCCATGAATTTTCGAAGAAACAACAGCATGGGACTTATCAAAAGGATTAAGTAGGTTTTTAAGGAGTTGACAATGCACAAGAGATACCCTCGGTGCACCAAGTGTGAATTAACTACGGTAACCAATTACACATGCCTGTTGCTAACATATGTAAATTGAGAAAGGACAAAATACAGTTTTTAACATTAACAACTTAATTATATAATTAATTAAAATTTGTACCATATTACTTATCAGATCAAATATTTGTGTCATGCAAGTACCTAACAATTGCATATTAGAATTTGAATTAAATTTAAAATTTTAACATGCAATTGTGTACTTCTGATATTAATGTGTAAACTAATATGGTAAAAAGGTTTGCTCGCAAACTTACCGTAATAAATGTTTCTATACCTCATGCCTAAGTAGGTATAATTTGCATTGTAATTACAACAGTGAGTGGTGCTACTTTCTCCGGGTGTGTCTCCAACTTAGTGCAGTTATCAGTGCGCTGCGATTTTACTGCGGTTTGATTGCGTGCGCGTCCGAGCCACACTTGCTCCGTTCCTTTATATTAAGCCATTCCAAACTGCTGTAGAACACTTCTGACTAATAGATCACTGCGCTTGCACTCAGTTACTGTAGCAAGTCCTAACTGCGGCGCGAGCTCTTTAATTCTGAATTCGTTTTGTTAGTAGCAGTTAAATTATGTTGAGGTATTATGTTTTTAATAAAGTAAAACCCAAGTATTAATATTTTTATTTCCTGCCATGTCGATAAAAAGCATACGGTTTCCCTAATGGTACGCAGTTACCATGGCCGTTGATGCTTGCAACATATATGACACTTATGCCTTGCTGACCTTTCTCTCTCATAGCTAGATGCTCTCACCGGTCCGTAAATGATTGGCTAGGTTAGGTAACTAGGCTCGCGGTAAGTCCATAGATGGGGACCGCCAAAGTGGTTCTATTTCTCAGCATTACTGTGCTTCGGAGGGCACATTAAGCTGTAGCCATTAGACAACAGTCGTTAGGCCTTGTCAGAGACCTACTGGCTGGCTTTTTGGCGCACGGAGGGACTATTCTATATATTTCTAAATATTCTATATATTGGAACGAAGTTCCTTATCGCGCGTTGTGAAAGGGGGCTAGACGGAAAAAATTCTTACGATAAGTTGTCACGACACTTTTTGCAGTTATGCAGCGTGCGCATGTTTCTCTGACTGCCAGATATTTTCATTTCTATTTCGCATTGAACAGTGTGGTGTCGCGAGGATTATTTTTGTTGAGTGTATACAGGTTTTTTGTACATAATAAATAATAAGAAATAACTTCGTTCCATCCGGGTGTCCCTTGACACCCCTCAAGTTTTTTTTATTACTTTAATACTGTATTCAACTATGTTTATGTATTGCATTGTAAGCTTGACAAGTACAAGTGTATGTAAATACCCAACTGCTGACTAAATTTCATTATTTCATCATCATTATTTCAATAATATGTACGAAATGAAAAATATATAAGTATGTATCAGTTGTCATATAAAGTATCATTTGATTCCATCATCCTATTAGGACTTTTACCCATAATACTTATAAAATTTTCTAAAGGAAATAGGCTCTCATTCCTTTTCATCACATAGGATGTCGATGCTCACCGGAAACCCATAAAAACACTCCAAAACACAACGACCAAATTCACATTCAAATGAACGAAACAAAACGTCAGCAATATCAATTACCGTTCGCCTGCCGTACCGTCCGGTGCCGTCCGGTACCGTCCGGCAGACGGCAAAAAGGCGAATCGCCACAATTTCCCCGCACGGTTATATTAATTACCGGCAGTGATGGTCTAAGTAATGACCCTTGTATATTTGACAGCTTACAGGTACCGACACTGCTGTTAAAGAACTGGAAGTGCTTAGTAATATTTTATTATGGGAGTAAACTAATATCTCTCGTAACCGGTTGCATTGTTTAATTATTATCTAAGTTATATGATTGCTTACTAGATCTTTTGAACTATGGGGTATTAAGATGATCCAAACATTTTATATTTTGTTTTATTTATTAGGTTTATCAACAGAAGCTATAATATTTAAGGTACAGATAGTAATTAACAATAAAACTCATTCCAATAGAGCATCTAATTATAGGTAAACACCACATAATTAAATTGATTTTGATCTAGATTTTATTTTGGCTGTGTGGCTGACGGTAATCGCATGATATAGCTGTTTCCCATCGACGCAACGTTCACAGTTGCATGTGGAAGATCATATCACATTGCAAACACCTTCCTTCCACTTTCCTAACCACTTTGAAGCCAACGCCTTTTCCATCTTACTTTTCCTTGTCAACCCAACCGTTCGCGTTGTCTGGAAGAGATCGTTACACAGCTATAAGACTGGCGATTTTACATGTATTTGTTTATGTTCAGATAATGTATTGTGTTTTAGGTGCAATAAAATGTACTCTATCTATCTATCAAACTACTCATGATGATTTGACTGAATAATAAACAATAGAATTGTGACAGCCCGCTGTCATCAGGTTTCCCGGTTTTTTTGTCCAAACTTAGAATTAAAGATTCCTCTTTATGGGAATGTGGCTTAGATGAGGGTCATGCGGACCATTTGTTTTTTAGCTGCCCTAGATTGAACACTCTTTATATGACGTTATTCTTTCTCATGTCCCTCGACCATTCTCTTTTAAAATCCTCCTATCTCTTGTATATACCTCATTGGTAAAAATTGTTGTAATATTGTATAAATTTATAAAAATCTATAAAATTAAACTATAACGTATATATTTATAATATAATAATTGTTATTTGTGATTGTAAAATATATTGTTTATGTATTTGTGTCTGTTCTGTGTTGTTGTAGATAACTTCTGCGTCACCAAAAACTCTACAGCTGCAAACTGTGGAGGCTCTTTTGACCGTACAATCTCCATCGTTTGACGGCCTATCACTACACCCAGACATTGGCGAAATTGTGGTAGTTTATCCACAAAAGCCATTATAGAAGAATTGACTTGAATTGAATAGTTTTCCTATTCACTTTTTTTAATTATATTCAATGGCACCTCTGGCTCATCCAGTATGGTACAAGTGCACGAGATCGACATCAGCATCGGCATGAACATCGGTAGCGATAGGTGTAGGTGTGCGTCGGCCATTAGCGAGATATGAAAGAACAGGTCAGCGCCGGCCCTAATCGACGCCGCAATCCATCACTCACGTGAATAGGTGAGGTACGGTCCGCAGAATGTTCTGTAACGATATTGGAATTTAATATGAGTGTTATTCGTAAAATATATCTAAATTACAAATGACTTTCGACTGTTTTTGATTTTTTTGTTGGTTTAAATTACGATGTGAATTCATAAATTTTTTGGTCAGTGTGAATTTACAATGAGTATAAATGAGGATAGTCCACAGTGTGTTCGATAACGATTTCGGAATTTAATATAAGTTTTGTTCTTTAAACGTATTAAAATTTTTTGGTTCTTTTTAGGTTACAATAAGAATAAATGAGTATGGTCCACAGTGTGTTCTATTAACATATTTGAATTAAATACTAGTTATTTTTGATGGGTTATTGAAATTATATATTTTGGTTAGTTTTAATTTACAATAAGAATAAATGAGAATGGTCCACAGTGTGTTCTATAAACATATTTGAATTAAATAAGAGTTCTTTTGGATAGTTTATTGAAATTGTAAATTACTTTGGACTGTTTTTGTTGTTTTGTATGATTACATTTACAAAGAAAAAAGAATAAACTATTAACTATAGATTTAAAAAAATATATAAAACACATATCAAGTGTCTTATTTCTAAAAACTATTGGAATAATTTATTACTTCTGACTGTTTTACTGTGTTTTAAGTTCACTTTTTTAATAATTATTAAGGTTGATTACTTCCATTTAAATTTAAAACCAGAAGGATCTCAAAATCACTCAGAAATTATGTATAATTTTGGCCTGATATTCGCATTGCATTGTTTTCATTAAGAATTAGATAAGTATAAATAATTAGTACAGTGAGCTATGGCTATATTGCGTATGGTACCCAGCCGCCGGACTGACGCGGAACAGACGCGTGCAATTTCATCACAATGTACCCAACAGATCGATCACGATTGTACACACTAACTCCAATATGGTCTACCTTCAATTTACTTTGAATATTGACTACATATTTACCATGTCGTGAACAGTTAGCCATGTGGTCTCCGGCCCAGGAATAAGAAGGGTTAGGAACATCCTATATCATGCCAAGGGTATCGTAAAAGGCGAGTCAGGGATACAGCATGTAGTTGGGCAGCAGTGCCTCCTGTATACTAGCTACCACCTAACTGCTGTCGCCAACTCGCTTGCCAAGCGCGGTGACTAACGCCCGGTTCTTATATTCCAAAAACGAATCGTTTCTATTACGAATAGTTAGAATTTCTACCAGCCGTAACGCAAAACCGTTCCTATAAAATACTAGTCGTTATCCAAATAACCAACGTCTGGTTACTAACGGATGGGAGGACGTTAGTAAGCTTATTGTATGGGATGCGTTCGAAAGTGTTCCTATAAATATTTTCTACTGTCACGGAACTGTCAAAATAACGAGGCGTTACTGCTTTGATTACTAGTCGAATTCGGTCGGTTTACCAGTCGTTTGTATTTTATTTTGGTAGTTAACATAGTGTTTGAGGAGATTTCCGTGATGTCTAGCTCTGAAACTGATAGAGAATTCATGGCTTTGTTTTCCGTTAGAAAGGGTTGATTATTTTTCTATCTTCTAAGATTTCATAACCACAAACCTTAGATTAAATACTCAATTTAAAAACTTATTTAGAAACCATGAAATACTCCTGGACAGACGTCAGACGACAGACGCATGCGCCATGCGCTTTCATGTTACGCGTTTTGTTCACACCATGCACTCGTAACATCAAATTTTCAATACTAATGATTTATAAATATTTTAAACCTAAAACGCAAATTAAATTATTACTGTAACTATAAGTACAGTAATTTGTACTATTACTCACATAATATTACAGAATAATAAATGATTTTAGTTGCATAATTGACGTAGACGTTTTGTTATAACTAATCGTGAAGAGGAGCGAGAGGTTCATCGCCGAACGAGTCGTAGGTGGTTTAAACTACGGATGTTCGTCGCAGGTAGGGCATTGTGGAACACTAGTTTTGCATCGGTATCGGTAGCTGAATTACGGATGGTAACGTTGGTCCAATGACGGATCGTAAAATAAAGGAACCGGGCATAAGGCTAACCTCTCCAAATCGCCCTTGGTTTGTTACCTTTGCCTTCGCTGTATATATACGAGGTTTGTAATTTTGTATATAACCACAAAACACTAGACTGAAAAGAAATGCCCACAGGCTAGTTCTTAACGATGTCCCCAAATCCGAAAGGTATGCAAACAGTTGCCTAATGATGTGTGTACGCATCTATAATAAAATCCCAAAAAGGATTGAAATTAATAAACAATAGTAATCTTTTTAAATGTAACTATTTAAATGGCATAATGAACATAATTTTTATGACATTAAAGATTTTTTGAACTTGAAAATTGTTTAGTATACCTATATATCAGAGAACATATTATATATATAATGTATATGTTCTCTGATTACGAGTATAGTTTAATGTTTATTGTAAAAGTTTTTTTTTTACTTTGATAATTATGTTATGTCTCTTAATACGTGTATAATTTAATGTTTATTGTAATTAATCTTTTTATGTTGACAATTATGTTGCATGCAAATGATACTTAGTGTATAGCTAAACATGTGCACATCTTCTATAAATTTTGTAACACCTGTATACCATGTTTAATGCAAATAAAGACTTATCTTATCTTATCGCAACGCTATAAAACCTTTGGGGGAGGTCTATGTTCGACAGTGGACGGTTTCAGGTTAGTGATAAGTACAGTTAGCCAAGGAAGATTTAAATGCTTGTCAAGTGGATAAAGGTGAGCTAGGGTCTAAGCCGTCTAGTATTAGACTACGAAATAAGTAGCCCGGACGATTTTTAAATCTACTCAATGCACTATATATTAATGGGACATAATGAAAGGTTACAACAATAATTTCACTGATATTGATATATTTGCTTTGTCTATATATCAGTTTAAAAAACAGTTATTGAATAAGTTTGTCTAATTTAAATATTATTACCGTAGAAATACCTATTATTAATACTGTTTAATACCTAACACACACCTACTGTATGCTACCTAGACTAAGTTAATTTTGTTGATTACCTATAGTTTGCCATAGTTGCTTGTTACTAGTTTTACCGTTTCATATGATCTGTTGTAGATAACGATGCTGGTTGTGTGATTAACTAAATTACGCAATTGTTTGTTGTCTCAAATAAAATAAAATAAAAATAAATAATTATACAACACAATTATGCACGTTATCGATTAATTTACTTCAATCAATGATATCACATACAGGTGCGTTCTTTACCACGCGATTACTTTTACATGCGATCTGAGCGGGATGACCTAATTACTTTGTGAACGCATGTTACGAGATGGCTACGCCACGCGCGGATGCACACATTCCCCAAAACAAGTATTTAATTTATTTATCAAGAGTAACTACGTGGTGAATTTGAATAATGCTTGTAGCAAGATGAGCATAATTATTCATTATAACAACAATTAAATTCAACGAATTAGCAACAGTATCATAATATTAATATGTGAAACAAACATTTTTACCTCCGCCTTTTTACGGAAATTGCGCGGACGGTAGAGTATGCAATTTGGAATAGTTAAAGTTGATATGGAGAAAGAATTCCGAAAGCTTCTAATAGTTTTATATAATAGACATTAGAAATAAATTAAATTAATAAAAAAAAGCATTAGACACACTACCATGCTTTGGCACACTGACAAATTGAGAAGAGTTGACAAACTGAGTGTCAAAGCTGAGAACAGATTACCTAATATTATTTGTCTTTAATGTCTATAGTCTTTAACAATAGAACCTTAATTTAGAACAAGTTCGATCTCTAGTAATGATTAAAAGGAAACTACATGTTTTTATTGAAAATATTCTTCGTTTACTTGTACTGAGGCATATAGTTAAGATATCATAACTGTAAAACTAACAAATCATGTTCCTTAATTATAAATGGAAATATTTATATTTTTTGTTTGTCCTAAAGAATTGACATAATTTGCACAGAATGCAAAAAATAACAGTTATTCAAAAGGTATCAAATACTAACGTTAGGTTATTTATAAATATATATTGTGGGGTATTGGTTTGGTTATTATATGGGTATTGTGGTGTATTCGACTATGTTTATGTACTACATTGTAAGCTTGACAAGTACAGTGCATGTCAATACCCAACTGCTGATAAAGATAAATTTATTTATTTTATTTTATAATAAAATTGGTATTACAAAGGTTATTTACTAATTTTATTAGAATACAAAGCATTACTTTACTTACGGTGCGAATAATATAGTTTCGAAAATGCGAGTTGCAATAAACTTTAACACATCTAAACGTAGCCTTGAGTTACACTTAGAGAAGGCCTCGACACATATTCTTTATAAATAAATCGGTGTGCACTTGATGCAATATTAGAGGTCTATTGTGCATTTAACCATCTACCTTTGGCTTCTACTCGAAGCCAAAGGTACATGTTATAGTCATGCCAACATTTGGTACAACACATTCGCCAGAAATGTAGAGCATTGTTTAACATCTATCGATAAAAAATCGTATTAGGTATGACGCAGTGTCACATCTGCAGTCTCTGATTGCGCCATAAACTGGCTCATCTGCTAATCCATTAGCCACCTCGGCCCATATTTAATTGTAACCCCCTACACCTCGATTGTCCGCGCACATGTCGGCCCCGACAACGTATAAAATTTGATAAATCGCATCGACAACACGTGAACTACCCTCTTAGCTTAAACGGTCCGTATTCTATAAACACAGTTATTTAATCTCGAACTTCTGTCTTTAAGCTTAGAAATGGTTTTTGTTTGTTGATTGAAAATTGTAAGTTATTGTCAGTCAGACACGCGTGCTTATGACGTTGTATTGGAATTTGAATTTTATTTTGTTTGATGAAAGTCGAGTTTAGAATGTTGGTTGAAAGATAATTGTAAGGTTTGACGGGTGGAATGGCAAATGCACTTTAGTGAATGCCCGTGCAGTAACTGATTTCGCGAGGGCTGTAGGTAAGATAATGCAGATGTTCAGGGGTAAGGTGGCCCCTCACAATCCTCACATTGATGACAGAAGCAATTTAGTGACGACTTCAATTAATATAAATGTAATACATTACCTTGCTTATGGCCAAGCTAGTGGAGAGGAAACTTAAGATGAGTAATGTTGAGCAGATGATGGTGGAAATAATTGAATATTTTGTTGATTAAAATATTCAATATGTAATGCGGATGGAATAGATTAACGAATCGCATAAGAATATAATACGAATTATATAAACCAATGCTGTTACTTTGTATTTTACTCAAAATACGTTCAAATAAAAAATATGCCAAACATGGCTAATATATCTGAGATTTGTAAATTTAAATGACGCATGTACATTTTGATATATTGTTTTATTTTATTTATTTACACGTTATTCGCGAATAGGTACCAAGGCGGACTCAATGCCTAAGGTATGTTCTCCCAGTATACCTTAAAGTGGTGCAGAAACAACCAGTCAGGTGCATTGGGTAGATATAACCGAGTACATTCGTGTTGATATTATGTAAAATCACCCCATAATCCCAAAGGTAACATAGAATATTCCATAATTTCATTCGCAAAACAACAAGGGATCATCCACAAACAATAGCTAGATTATTCGTCCGTTACGTGTAATTCTTGCTTTTAAACTTAAGTGTCATTACTACGTCCCTCCGGCATATTTTTATTAGATCCGTCGGTACTAGGGAGGGGGAAACCTGTGCTGTTCCCAATTTCAAGCCCGGACATTGAGCTGCGTGAGCTTAGCCATGTATGTGCCATGTATTGAAAGAAAAATATAAGTTCCTTTTATCAAAATACCTTATAGTGCAAAACTATAAGTGGGTCACACAAATAGTAGCCATGTGCGGGCATCGGAACTCAAACACAAGGGCGCACATCTGAATTTTACGGAAAACATTTGATTATGCGTCTAAATAGTTTTAGGAATGCTTCCAAAAATTAAAATTGTTTTTGTAATGGAGCAGAACCACGTGCTAGGAAGGGAAAAGACGTGTATGCTTTAGACCAAAAGACTGAAGTAAAACTTAGACATACGAAACGGACCTGGCTATGAGAGAAAGAAAGAAAGAAAATTTGTGCTTGCACCCCTCTCTCTTGCACCTACAGTAATATACGAAATGTAACTATCTCTCTTTCTATCTTAACTCACTGATATTTCCTTCACGTGTGGCGGTCAACTTTGTGTTACCCATAAATAGTTGTTCGGAGTCTGGATGTAATTTGTGTCCGTCTATTATATGTCTGTAACCTACCTCGCCACACAGGGATGAGATACACTAGTGCGAGAGAATACTTAAAAAATAAATTTCCGTTCACGTCAATCAACGTTTAACTGATGCCTCAGAAGCTGTAAGCGTCCGTAAGTTACGGTTATTCCTTACTACTAGATATCTAATCTAATCTTAATACGACATAATAGTTCCAATGTGTCAGTAGAATATTTATTAATACAAAATAAGAGTATATGTTATTAACAAAAATTACAAAAAAAAAATCCCGGGAAAGTCCGCGATAGCTGAAATCCCGGGATAGTCAAAAGCAAGCCCTACACAAGGTGCCCTTAGCTTAATGCTCAAAGTTTTAATTGAAATTTGATCCCGCGTACTTTTAACGAATTGTCTGTAATAATTATGTGCTGATAATTAAAGTAATATCTTTGAGTGTCAAGTTATTGGTCCGCTGTGAACAATGAAACAAAAATGGTACGTAGCTGTGGCGAGGGGTGTCATACTCCATACTGGCTTACTGTTTGACTAGATTGACTGGCCTGCTGCTCTAGTGGTTAGTGACCCTGACTGCTACACCAGAGGTCGTGGGTTCGATCCCCACCCAGGACTAATCTTTGTGTGAGCACGATTATTTGTTCAATATCTGGGTGTAAATCACACTAATATTATAAAGCTGAAAGTTTGTGACTGTGTGACTGTGTGAGTGTGTATGTTTGTTACTATTTCACGGCTAAACGGCTGGAGCGATTTTAGTAAAATTTGGTATGAAGTTAGCTGACACCCTGGATTAACACATAGACTATAATTTAAAAAAGTTTAACGCGGGTAAATCCGCGTGACACGCCTAGTTATCTATAACTATTTAGACATATATAAGTATGTTTATCAATTGTCTGCTTGCCATGGTACAGACTCTGCCCAGTTAGGGATCAGACTGCAGTATTTTAGTTGTCCCAAGATATTTATTTATTAATCCTGCTGGATTTAGGTGAGTTATGAACACTTCACATTGCACTGATGTCCACAGAATTGATTAATAATAACAGAATTACAATTCTGTTATTTTTATGCTGTGCTCAGTAAGATAATTGATGTTTCAGATGTGTATCATAAAGTAGCTTATTATAACGTCACATACCGTAAAAAAATTCTCTAGGTCGTTTTTTGGCCACGGAGCCAGCCTCAAGGGAGACTTTCCATCATCTTGTCCATCCTAAGGTGAAAGAGATCGCAGTTAGCGATAAGATCGCCCATTGTACGATATTTAACACTACTGTTCCTCTCACGTAAAAATCCTGGTGTTTACAATAAAACGTATTTGCATTGTATTGTTTTGTAAAAAATCCTTATTCCCGAGCTATTAAGTTTTAGGTATTCAAACAGAAACTGAGTCTTGGTTTTGGCTAATTCGTTAGTCTATATTATTTGCCTAATTTACAGGTACACTATATGTGCCATACTTATAAATTGAGCAAATCACTAAAGCATCAATTCAAAATTCAAAACGTTCCACATTTAAATTATCATCCACCAATAATCCGACCGTTACTATTCAAACGGAACATAATCCACGCAAAAATGGCCGCCGACGCGTGCGCACAATCGCACACATGTTACACCTCGCACATTAACATAATTGAATATTCTATTGTACGTGTCTAATGTTGTTAATTCATCTTTCAACATTTCTGTCGCTGTGCAAGCTAAACGTTCTTAATGTATAGGGGTTTCAAAAAGCGCTTTATACTTGTTGGTTCGTACTATAGTATAAAGTTACCTGTAGAGGGTGGAATAAAGCGCCATCTGTCGCTGCCGGGACAATGCGGAGATTTATTGTTGCGAAATGCGCTTATGGGGGTTTACCGGGATTCAGTTTTTTGTCGGCTATCAAGTTTCCATTAGCTAATTATTTTAGTATCGATTCGCACGGCAAAAGTTTGGACGATTCGCAATTGATGGATCGTTTTTGTCGAAACTCGAATGCTCCAAGTTGGTAAATTCAATTTTTATGGACAACGGAATGTTTTCCGTAATTTTATTTGAAGTCTGGGTCGGGAGGAGAGAAAGTTATTGTTTTGTGGTTGTTTTATATCTTCTACTCGTTGAAATTGTACCTATATATTCTTCAGTACGACACCTCTCATATAATTTTATTGAAAATCGACATTTGTTTGAAATAATAAACATACCACATTTTAAATATTCGGTAATAAGGTGAACTGTAAAATATTTCATAGCTGAAGCAGTTCTGGATCTTGCTACTTAAGTACCTATACTAATTATAAAATCAAATGTGATCTTCATTAAAATAGTCAGCCAGTAAGCGGTAACTAAGAGTTTCCACTTGAATCTACAAAATATATTTATCTGCCAAGTCCTCACATCATCAGCCTGATTTCGTCCACTGCTGGACATAGGCGTCCTTCAAGGGCTTGTCGTAGTACCTGCGTTTTACAAACCAGATGGCGACTAAAGGTAGGTGTTAGCTAGTACACAGGTGGCACTGCTGCCAGACTACCTGCTGTATCCCTTAGTCGCCTTCCACGGCACAGTACGGGATGGTACGTGGTGGCGCTGTTATTTTTGCCGAGCCGGAACCATACGGCTATACGTCTCTCACTCTTAATAAAAATAATACTAACTACATCGGACAGTGTAGCAATTATTCTTGGAGCATAGAAAACCTATTTCTAATATAAACACCTGAAAGAGGATATAGTCACAAAGATTGAAAAAGGTATGCCAAGATGGTTTGGGCATTTAGAAAGGATGAATGAAAGAAGATAGACAAAAGAAGTATACTTGGCCTGTGTGAATGTTACAACTGGAAGGGGAAGACCTCGTAAAACATTCTCTGACCAAATCGGAGACGTTCTCAAGAGCAACGTAAACCGGCGAGCATGTATGAAGAATATAATGACAGTGGGTAAACGAGACAAGACAGGTGTGCAAAGATCGTGACAAATGGAAATTCGTTGTCCCTGCCTACCCCTCTGGGAAACGGGGGTGACAAACGGGAAATGTTTCATTACTATATTATCAACCAAGAGTTTAATAACACATATTTATCCGTTATATAAAGTAAGAAGTGAACAAAAGTACGCAATATCTCCCTGAAAATGGTATCATCTAATCCGTATACACTTAAATGAAGTAATGACCACTATCAGGCTCATTAGCCGTACGTGCTCCACTCGTGTATCTCCAGCTCATACTGATTGCTACCTCACGAGCTATTATTGGCTGGTTGTATGATTGAGTTATTAATCGAGCCTTGTTATAACATGACTGTTATAATTAGGCCCAGTATTTCCAGTCCGTGTTTTTGTGTAACTGTGGATGGTGAACAAGATTTTTGCTTGAGTTTGGACAAGAGTAATCTCAGTAAATTTGGCAATTCAAAAACAATAATTTCTATGAGACGAAAATTTTAATAAACCAGCACTGGATCCAAGCTTCACTGCTGGAGATATGGACTGATGTTCTTGTGAGGATCGCTGGAAGAAGTTGGATGCGGGTAGGACAAGACCGGCAATTGTGAGGCCTATGTCCAGCAGTGGGCGTCTTTGATGATTATATCAATATGTTTCATCAGCGACGGAAGGCACATAACTTTTTTTTTTTATCTTTATTTATTATAAGTACAGGATTGTCGTACATGAAATGACGATGCCAATCCCATCGTACCTTATACTAAACTAGCTCTAAAACTACAGTATACAAAGCAAATAACTAACCCACTGAGTACATAGAGGCATATAACTTAAAACAGTAATTGATTACCTGTTCTACTGTCTACTATAATAAAAAAATACCCTCAATACACATAGAAATCAATTTATAAATAGGTGTACGCAGGACTAGTGTGTGCCTACATACAGACAAAACATTTATTATTCACTATGCTTGATCTATGCTTACAAAGATTAACAAAACATACAAAACGCCGATTAATTAAACCATTCGAACCCCACCTAACTAATAGGTATAGTTATGTACTGGAAGTCAACGAGCGAATTTAGCGCATTGAAAACTCGTGAGGCCCAGCTCTCGCTGTCGAGTGCTCCAGTGCAGGCAAAACTAGTGATGCACCGACTGGCGACCTGACTATTTGGACAGGGCACAAAAATTCGTGGAGACTTCACCGTAATTATATCTTTTGCTTATTCTTCTAGTAATGGTAATTCTAGCGGAATTTCACCAACGGCGGCCAATCTCGACGTAAAATAGCAAACTACACTTTTTATATATAATAGTGTAGGAGTGTTTGTGTAGAAGCCCACTCTCAAAATCTGATAGAGCGATTATATTGCGGTTAAGGACGATACTGCTTGATAAACAGGTTGTCTTTATCACTGTGCTCAACATATAAATAGATCCTGCAATTAATCTTCGTTTTACCGTTTTAGTCTCCAATTTAGTGGTATTTATTATGGTTTCAGAATTTTTATGTAGCGGTAGTTTTGAACAGATTTTTTTTAATTAACATAAATACAAACACATTTTCGTTTTTACTATTTAATAAATGCGTAGGATGTGGTAAATCGTAATTTAAGTCAACATAGAATGAAATTTTGGGTGAGATCCACATCATCAGTTTTCAAATATATTAAACTATATGTAATTTAGAATGAAGTACGTACGAGCAGTGTATCAGTATCATCATCATCATTACAGCTAAAATAAGTCCGCAGCAGGACAAGCCTCCCCCCACAAGAAACAACTTGTGGGATATGCCTTAACCGCCACGCTTGCCGCCTACCAAGAGTGGCGATTATGGCATATCCCCCCAGGTGATTGCAGTAAAATGATCATAGCACTCAGAAGGCAGCTGCTGCCCGTCCTCTGGTAGATATTACCTCGGGCCGACTTCTACGCCCCCCACGGGATAAGATGGGGCGATGATATTCTGATTCTGAGATTTGTCGCCGTCACCACACAGCAAGTATAGTGTATACTTTGATGCAAATCACGTTCAGAAATCATATAAATTAATAGCGACTCCACACCTGTAGCAGTGGTGCAGTGCGGCTCGCGACCGCACCTTGTCAGCTCACAAATTGACGTGGATTGTTGTCGGCGGATCTTTGTCACGCTGCGCGTAATCGACCAGATATCGCATGCCAGCAGTAACACGCTGGAAGAGCTCAATTAAAATTATAAATTCTTGATCTCAAGATTTCACAAAAGAGTGCCTCAGAGATTCTGTGGCACCCTTTATAATTCTGGATACTAACTGCTGGGTATCCGGATAACAGGGGAGCTGACGCTAGTAATAAAGGAAGAAGATTGATGCTGGAATACAGCTGCTGTATTTAATTAACTAACTAGTTTTCTTTATTCTCTTTATTTTCTTTAGCTTCCTTCATTAAATCCACTTTTTTGTTACACCTTTTATATAAGCGGTGATAATTTATTTGTTAATCATTATAACTAACTAGCTGTGCCCCGCGGTGTTACTCGCGTTAAATTTTACAAATTTTCTTTGCTATAAACCTCACGGAGCCCGAGACCTTTCCAACGAATGCAAAACCGTGGAAATCGGTTCGTGCGTTCTGGAGTTTTAGCGTCAGGAAGGAAAACCCGACTTATTTTTATATAGTAGATTTGATTTTATTCGTTTTTTATGTTTCTGTTATTTTCTTTATTTTACTTTTATTCAAATGTTTATATTTGTTCTTAGGTTTTAAGTTGCATTAATTATGTAGCTTTATGATACTGCTTACTTTAACTGAGTTTAGTATGTTTAGTACCATTTTTTTTTACATTCATGTTGTATACTTATGTAGATCTGTAAAAAATTAAGATTTTGTTTCAGTCTCAATAAATTTTGGGTCTTTAAATGTTTAACTGTAATTTGACGATGTATCTATTATAATCAATAAAATATATATTTCTAGGTGTGTAAAAAGTATTCCTGTGTTTAATAAAACAATCGCATAAAAGGAGTGCAATCACATCTAGTGAATCTACGTCATTTGTCGATATTTTACCGCGCAGGCATAGGCAATTCGATTCGACTAATCTCTAATTATGAGCACTATTCATTTGTCATAGCGATACCCACATTAGTGTCACCGGCCGTTCAATTAGAATTAGAATGCCGCTATTCGCGCAGACTATATTTTGGATGCAAATAATTACATACTTCGATTTATTATGTAAAAAAAATACTAGTACCAACTAAAAATGTAACTCAACACAACCCTTGACGTCTGTAGCCGTGATATGAAAACGGAATCCATGCCAGTTTTATTTTTAAGTGGAAATTGTGTGGCGATGACAAAAGAGTTATGAACGATTTTACTGATTTTAAAATGATAGTTTTGTTGTTACCTTCTAAACGATAAATTGTCTCCTTTTCGGAGAACTAAACAAACCTACAAACAATAATAAACTGTTTCGTTTTGTCCCCTGCTGGACAAATTTAACGGAATAATTGGATGCGCCTGCCAAATCGAATGCCAAGTAATCGAAAGTCTAAATAGTCGAATGTTCATAATATCGAATGGTTAATAAATGGAACATTGGCTATTAGAAAAGTAGGTTAGGTTAGAAATGCAATCATAATAATATAGTGGGAAACAAATGAATGGTATATACCAGTGTTTTTTCAACCTGTGGGTCGCGACCCCCACAGGTTCTATAGAAAAGTACCCCCGACGCTTCTATAGAAAAGTTGCAAAAGGTTGGGTTAGCTAGTCAAAAGACCGCGGTGGTTTCCTTCTGCGAGACAGTCGTCTCGCGGAAGGAAGCTACGGAAAGGGAGAGGGAGATCACATCCTCTCACCCGACCCGCAGCAGACGCACCGGGCGTCGGCGGAGGGCGGACAACGCCCTCTTCCAGCCCCCCTAAATGGGTCCAGGGGCGACGGACTCGGGGGCGTCCGTCGCTCACTACACATCTGGACCCGAGGCGGCGGCGCGACGTGTTCCACGCGCGCCCCTCTTAGACGTTGCGGGGGGAGTTTAACACCTCACTCCCCCCGCTAATGCGAGGAGGCCCGCAAACATGGGCCAGCACTAGCCGGGGGTTGCGGAAGTATCGTTTGTTCCCGCGACCCCCGGCGCAGGTGTGAGATGGAACACCGGGGTGGTTTTTAGTCAGTAGGAGTTTGACAGACCCCTCCGCCTCCCCCAAGGCGGAGGACATCCATGCAGGATTTTCAACCCCGCAAAAAAAAAAAAAAAAAAAAGCTAGTCCAAAGACGCAACGGTGACTGGATTCATGGTTGCAAGCGGGTTGCAAAAGAGGTGGCGGAGCGAGAACGGGAGGCACTGTCTTCCCGTCCAAGCCGCGCCAGGAAAACCGGGCTTCGGAGGGTGCATATCGCCAATCTCCGGCCTCCATGAGGAGTGGCCTGCGGACGGTGGACTTGGGGCAGTCCATCCTCCGACTGGATTAGGCCCGAGACGTTGGCGCGCCGTGTTCCGCGCGCGCCTCTTTTAAGGAGGGGACCATGGATGCCCTCAACGGAAGCGGGGCTCACTAAAAATATAGCCTGCAGCCTGAACAGGTGCAGGCCCACGCCTGCACCTGTCCAGGCTGCAGTGAATGCGCGAGCGAATCTCGTGGCCTAGACTGAAGGTGGCTGAGGAACACCGTGGGATTTTTGTCGGTAAAGCCTACCATCCCAGCAAGCCCTACCTTCTGGCTGGGAGTCCAACATACCCCGTCGCTTCCCCAGCGGCGGGATGATCCATCAAGGATTTCCCTACGTTAAAAATAAGCTCGTCATAGGATCGCAAAAGAATTTAGGGGGGTCGCGAAATATTTCTTCGTACTAAAGAGGCCACGTCATTAAAAAAGTTGAAAAACACTGGTATATACGATTCATTTGGTTCTTTTTCTTTTAATTTATTAACCATTCGATATTATGAACGTTCTAGTATTAAGACATTCGATTAGGCATAGTACACTCCTTAAATAAAACGTACCTTTTACACGAGTCTAATCCAACCCAATTCAAGAAGCCTTATTTCTTATTTTGTAGATAAAAATACCTAGTAAGTAAACAGTTATGTATATAAAAATACATTTATCTATAGGCTTATCAATACCAGCTCCAAGGTAGCTTCCAAGGGAGACTCCAAATCAAACTTCTAGAAAATACACTCACAGTTCTTCATATGAAGTATTTATTACATCAATTTCATTATCACGAATGTAAACAATTACAAAAACAACTTATCTACGAGTCTAACTCCGAACAATAGACGTCTACGCGTTTTAATTAACAAAACCAATTAATATTTCAATATAATCATATCACGATGTATATAATATCAAAACAACAAAAATTACTAACTTAGCCTCCAAGGAAAACAACAGACTTGAACTTGAACTTGGGAATAAGACTAATAAAATTGATGTATTAGCAAACATGTACTAATTAACCTAAAACGGCGCGCATATATGAAGAATATTATGTCAGTAAACGAGGTAAAAGAGGTGTGCAAAGGTAGTGCCAAATGGAAATCCGTTGTCTTTGCCTACCCCTCTGGGAAACAAGCGTGAGTCTATGTATGTATGTACTACCAAAGTACGCTTATTGATTTTTCAAGTAGCCTGTTATTACCAGTAACCCAAACCGACTTTAATTTAACTTTTGTTAATGAACGAAAAAATCCAGCTTCTAAGCGTGCCTCTCGTCACCAGTTCAGGTGATTAAATTATTGAGCGTGTACGTGTTAAAAAGGCATAGTATTGCTTTAAATAAAATTGACAGATATACAAGTATAATAACGTAGATTTTAAAAGAAGTATGTGATCATGGCACTACTGCTCTTTCACTCTAGAAACAGATGAACTTACGCATACCCCTCACAGAAATCTAATACTCCAAGCAATAGCCTTAATAAATTAATGTTGTTCTCCTAGGTGTCAGTAACGTCGCCAGAGCTCATCAGGAAGTCGGTAACATGTATGTCTTTGCATTTGTATCGAAGCGTAATAAGCTAACCACTGATCATTATGTAGGTTTGATGTTATTTTTATTAAAGTATATATAAAGGATAACCATTTTGTTTGTATTATTTTATATGGCCACCTGATGCCTAACTAAGCAGAACTTGTAGGTACTATGTAAATCAGATAAGTGGTATACTACATATACAACTTTTCTTTTGTAAATACATACTTATATAGATAATTACACCCAGACTTAGGACAAACAGACATGTTCATGCACACAAATATCCGGTCTGGGTGGGAATCGAACCCACGACCTCCGAATATATATATACATATATGTTATTTTTTAAAGTATATGTATACAAAGTCCGTATATATAAATGAATCCTTGTATCGCGGGGTACTTTGCGAACATGTTATAATTGATTGACACAATGACATCCAGACTCAGAACAATTACTTATGTACTACATAGATAGTTGTTCTGCAATCAAATCGACACGATGTGGCGAAGCAATTTTCTTAACCGCTAGGCCACACGTGCATTTCTGTCTCTAAACTTCTCAAAGTTAGATACGAACAATTACATTTAGAGTCAACAGCAAACCTTGAGACCTATCAAACGAACATAAAACGCAAGACCCCAACAAAGGCAGTTAGCTAACAAGGTATGGGACTTACACAGGAAATGTACTAAAGTCAGAGGAATCTAGACAGGTATAAGTATACACATATATTAACTGTGCCCCTGGGTTTGCGCACACATTTTTACACTATAATATGTTTTGCGCAGATGAATTGTCTCCATTGAGGACATTATTATGAATATAGGACTTGTATTTGCCCTCTGCAATGCTTTGAATCTCAGGTATACCGTCTTCATCTGATTTGAAATTTGACAGATTGGAGTAGCTGGATGCGCTGGCGTCTGTACATACACATAACTGACATGGCTCGGCTTGAATAGAGTTGGTCTTCGTTGGTTGGCGTATCAAAGAATGGCCGTTGGCTGAAACACTATTATTTTTCATTGACTAATTGTGAGTTCCAGTTCATTGGGTTAACGATTAAAGTTTGGCTGGTTGGTAAATGATTAAATAATGGATGTGATTCTTTTAATGGTTTCCACTCTTCATACAGATGCATGTTCTGCTCGTCGCAACTCAGAGTTCACTTGATTGCACTAATCCTGAAGAAGTTCTGTGATGTAGCTATAGCTATATGTCAAGCTTAAGAACACGTTGATGCAAGTTTAGTTCTCCATATTCACTTTTTGCTCACCGACCTCTGACTTTATTTATTAATGTAGAATGTGGAACTAATGTGGAAACTTGTAAATGGCTGTCAGATTTTTATAAGTTTATTTATATATTTTTATGTTTAAGGTGGGTACCTGCTAGCTGTAAGTATCCCAATAAATGTAAAATAGAATATGTTACAGTCACATGTCGACCACTCTTTAGCTGAATAAAAAAGGAGAATGTTATCAATTTGAGTGTATGTTAAACATTTACTCCGGTGTTTGAACTGAAAACTGACACCAATTTAGAAATTTATTTATATATTTTATCTGTTTTATAAAGGTTGTATGTTTTTATTTAATGACTATAACATCTCGTGTGTTAATTTCCTCGTAATTATCAAATTTTTCATGTCTGAATTTCCTATTTTCAATCATTACTTGCTACAGCTACACTCCTACAGTGTCTTAAAGACGGTCATTGCAATAAAAAAATAAAATTGTAAGCTATCCGATAAAGAATGTTAAGTTTTCAAATACCTAAGTAGTTATATTTTCCATGATTATCAAATAGGTTCCTACTTCAATTTATTTTCTATAGGTACAGTAATGTTCCACTGTAGATTAGTATTCAAATATAATGCATGTTATTCGATACAAGGGACTGACTACTTGTTAAAGATATAACTTGTTCCTTTACGTGTGCGCCGAGCGTAAAGATTCCTCTGTGTAACACCGACCTCTGTGCTCAAGTGTAATGGCACGCGGGAGGTGATAATTGCTTTCTTCAGGCGGCACTTACGTGGCAGGGGTGCCCCTTTGTCAAGGAGATACGGAAAAATTATAAGGTGCAATCTGTTACCTACAACCAGGAAGACGGAGTATTTGTAAGGTGAAGAAATGAAAAGAAAATAAATTGGGTTGTAATGAAAGCCATGGTTATGGTGAGAATTTTTGAGCCTTGCTTCGCAGTGATTTGTACAGGCAATTGTGTTTGAGAGAATTTTAGTATAGCTATGCTGTTTACTGCAGGGGTGGCTGTATACCTTTTTTTTTATTAAAATACTACATAGAACAAATATTAAATAAAAAATTATGTTAACTCTGAGGTAACAAATTTAAACTATTTTGATTTGCTTAATACAATATTGCCTTCTAATCATTTAAGTATAATAAAATTAAATAAACTAACATATTAACTATAGAAACTTAAAATAAAATTAACTTAAGGATTGAACATATTCACGATATTATTTATTTGAATAGTTCTTATCATTTTAGACTTTATATTTTGCCATTTTTTAACAAGGATATTAAAACTTCTTAGTATGCAGTCGTAGTTAGATATGGTCCTGGTTCATTATTTAAAATATATGATCCTGGTACATTATTTAAATGCCATTACTTTGTACCATGTTTACCCTGTTACCACTCAGAGAATAGGAATCGGGACTAGTCGGGAGGGACTAGTCCCGATTCCTATTCTCTGAGTCTTACCCACCACTGCAACTCCTTTAAGCCAGGATCAACAGTGGCACACAATGAAATCAGAGAGTAGGAAATATAAAGTCGGTAATAAAACTCCGATAGTTTAAGTTTGCCAGTATCTTCTCCGTTATCAATGAAAGCCAAGATGCTCTACGAAATTGTTAGTATATGTATTAGTAATAGATCGTAAGATTATTTTATTATGTTATTTAAGAAAGTACTTTTTAATTTGTATTTTTACTGTTGTATTTCCAATGGTTACATCATCACTATGTGATAAAACCCTTCTTTTTGAATTAAGATAAAAATAAAAACAAGTTTGCCAGTATTTTAATGAATTGCTAGAGACTTAAACTCTTTCATAGTGGCCATCCCTGCGAACTCATTGGCAAGGTAGATGTGTCGATTTGCATACATAGGTGCTTATCATAATGAGTCTCAGTGCACTCGGCTCATACTTATCGCGAGCTACAGACGTTGTTTGTTTGATTTATTATAAGGCGTATTTACCGAGGCTTTATGTAATTTATAATCTAAGTTTACTTTATTCCTTTAGTATTCATGGAGGCTTACCAATTGCAAAGTAAAAATTATATATCTCAAAAGGAACACTTGAAAATAAGGGAATACTACTACTACTCTCTATTCCTCCATTTTCACGATTTGATCGGACAGGCTAGCCGACACAACTAGAGAGTGCAAGGTGCATATCTACGTGCTTTCACAGCACTACATGCACAAGCACAACTATACCATTTTTTTGTATTCCAAGCTGTAAATTAGCATATTTCTTAAGAAAATCCAATAGCAATAATTTTTTGCCCATTCTGGGATTTGAAGCCAGGACCTCATAATTATTAGAATATGGTTACGGTAAACTAACAAAGGCATGTACTCTAAGTAGCAAAGATATAAAGGATATCGTTTGGCGTGACCTTAGTTTTACCTAATGATGAACATGAGAGTGCCTAAGATAGCCATTGCGTTTAATTGTTTAATGTTAAAAATAAAACAGTAGTTATATTCACAAAATGAAGATTTTGTATTCTCTTACTTGCTCCATCAAAGTTGAACTTATTAAAATTTTTATTAAACGTGTTTTAAAGAACAATAATATCAATGCATCTCAATGTTTTCTTTTTTTGGATGTATGTCACTCCATTTTTCTATTATTTGTAAACCTATTTCTATTATTTGTAAACCTGTTTTGAAAATTATTCTGTATTATTTTTAATCTATATGTAATACTTTTGGGAAGATCCCGTATGTTATTTTTCATATCAGTTCCCATGGAAAAAATATTTACGTTTATTAAAAATGTATCCTATGGTTACCCAAGTGTTATCTTAGGTGATCATTCTGGAAAAGACCAAAAAAAAATCAGTTAGGTATGTATATATCATAAATCTTAATGGTGTCGTAGAATCTCTTTAAAATCCAGGAAGAAAATTGAGGAATATCTGTATAGGAAAATTACTGCTAGTACAAAATCTTTAGTTCCTGCATGATCTGATAACGCTGTTGGCATTCAATCTCTAGGATCTTAAATCTGTAGGATTTATAAACGTAAGCTTCTTTCCTTTTCTCATAATGCAACGTTATCGATCAGCAACGACCTCGTTCTATTACAAATGGGCCAAGGTTGAGCCTAGATTAGCGTGAAAGGGTGAGACTGATCGCTTTACTCTTCATAACCTTATGCTATTGAGCGAGCAATATTTGCATGTACATATATGTGTCTAATAGTTTACCTTTAAATGGGCTCAAATAATTAACAGATAACAACTTTTACCCATGGTGTAACCGCTTGCCAGCTAAAGGCATATCAAAGGCAGATGCTATTGTTTCAGTTTTTATTGAAAAATTCTTGTGATTTAACATATATTGCTTCCGTGTTTATCAGTATTTTGAATCCATTTGAAACGGTGTGATTTTTGCGACATTTTAATATTTATGGCATTTGACTTCGTTTTCCTCTTTACCATAGACATGTTTATATCAAGAAGATAACTTAAAGCATGGTTAGCTTTATAGGTAAAATAATAACAATACAATTTCAATCGCCACGCTGCAGTTTAAACATATATTAAATCAACTTTTTATAAATGCGTTCAACACATCACGCAAAAAAGCACATAATTGTGCTTATAAAATATCTTGTTTACTCTTCGGATTCTGGTGAACTTTAATCCAATATAATACATAGGGCAGCAAATCCTCAAAGACTGTTATTAACAGTTGATTACCATAACTAAATAATTGAATCTATAACTATACATGCTATAAACGATCTACCAAAGCCTCATAGAATTTAATACATCCACCCACGTTAGACGGCGCATTTCCAACGTTAGAGAATTCAACAAACGACTGGACAGAACCATTCTATACACAAGCAATAATCCGTTTACTTTTATCTCTCTGCCCCTTGGACATAACAATTTAACTGTGCAGTTCTAACACCCTTATCACAACGTCATAAAGTTCAAATTTCAAGAACTTGGTACGTTTTGTTAGTGAAGACTGTCCGTCAAAGAGGTTATTACCTGAAGGACATAAAGACGCTGGTCTGGCCCCGGGCGAATAAAATGCAAATACTGTAGTAGTGCGCTTGTAGCGACGTACGGGATGCTAGGGATGGGATTATGCATCGATAATATTCAATGTGCTTTTAAAGTCAATATCCCGAGGGCTTCGTCTTTGTAATTTAGTAACACAGACTTCTAAAGGACTTGCAACTTTCATACGCGCATAAAAATTCGGTAAATAGCCTTAGAACATAAATTTATTTATTAACTCGTATGGATAGTGCTTACCTTCTGGTTGCAGACTTTTTTAGCTACTTACGTAAATGGCTTAATTTCTCTTATGCAATGAGTAAAGCCGAGACCGATAGGTTAACATATGCTAAGAAATAAACTACTTTTGCTGTCATATGTAACTAAAAATCAGACTAAGCTTATTAAAATACTTATATTTTGTTGAAGACTGCAATCGTGGCTCTTAGTTGCAGAGGCAGGTCTATGAGGTGGAACTAGTAAAGTATATCATACCCTTTCAATCGCTCCCACTCACGCATGACGTCACATCGTAATTTCACTTGACACCGGAACATGAGTATGTGGTATCTAGATAGGCAGAACAATAAATCACAATACTAAGCGTGTTGTTGACTTTATAACAATCGTAAATAATGTTTTAACCTTCATTGATTGCCATTGTCAAAACTGTAGATAAATAAATAAATAAATATCTCGGGTAGTTGTGTAAATATATTTATGTTCTGCCATCAGGCAATATGTAAATAACAATATATAAATTGTATATTTCATCATATCAGCCGAAAGACGTCCACTGCTGGACAAAGATCCTTGAGTGGAGTCAAGAATCTCCACAATGGCCGGTCTTGTGCTGCACGCATCCAACGGATTCCCGCGACCCCTGCAAGATCGTCGGTCCACCGTGTAGGGGGCCTGCCCACGCTGCGTCTTCCGGTTCGTGTTCGCCACTCGAGAACCTTTCTGCCCACTGCAACTTCAGCCTGGCAGTTCTTTGATTGAACCTGTATGGGAACCAGAATGTCGATATCTATAATTAAATATTTCAAAAACCCTATCATTATAATCTAATTTCACCCCAACACAGAACAAATGATCGTGCGTAATTCACAAAGGTCTAACTCACAACCTCTGAATTAAGGTACATGTTCACCTAGTTGCGACTCGATTTGATCATGGTGTTACGGATCGTGCTTCGGTGAACTTCAAATCTATTAGTCTTATCACATAATTTTACACTTCCTGTCCTGCGTCACTCTTAGTTCTACTCAAATTGCCATGCTGTGTACACTTGTTTAGGAATACTGTCTAGGGCTAAACCTTAATGTATACTTCGCTGTCATGTATTGATAATATTCAGTTTTGTTTGCCAATAAAATAAAATAAAATAAATTAGCACTCAGCGTTACTAACCATTAGACCAATGGGGCAGTCAAACTGTACCTAAAAGACATTATTATATATGCAAGATGTGGTAAAGCAGTACTGCATATTGTACCATCGTATGAGCAAAATTAAATCGTGTGCCATCCCACAGCACTAGAACAAACCAAACCGCTGATTCTGTGCGTCGCCTGTTTACGAGGGTCGCTGTAAACTGTAAAGTGTAAAAAGCGCAAAGTGTTTGTTTATGCGGCCGGTGGGCGGCACGGGTTCGAACCCGGGCCGTCCAATAAACCCAGCCTGCACATTTACTGCCAAACAATCGGTTTTTCATTTAAAGTAGCGGTTTATGTATTTACTTGATTTTAGAAACGTCTTTCGGTTTCAGACAACGACTTTGCTCTCGAGATAAGATTTTCCTACGAATTTAAATTTTCTGTTCAATAAAATCCTTAAAATTTCTTCTTTTGAAATTATTTTGATCGGTGAAATAAATACAGAAAAATTTAATTAAAGGTATTTTAGTCCCTAACGGCGAAAATTTAAATCTCACGAGGTAAGATTTCGTTCAGAGAAAGGCAAGGGAAGTTTAAACAAGATCATAATACTTTCTCTTTCTATCTCTATCATGGTTAAACAAATAAAATCTTACGTAAAGCAAAGGGTGTTGATATCTTGCCTCAAAATACACTTAATCTGTAACTCAAAATTAGTGGTCATATTCGGTAATCGAACCCACAATTACAAACCGCGTTAAATAATCTTATAATTTCAGAGCTTTCTCCAAACTAAATACCTATAGGAAAATGTTTATTCACATCCGTATTATTTCCAGCTTCCTTTGACATTAGTATGTGCAGCTGATATATATAATTATTTTTAATTGTTCGTTCGAAAATAACAACATATAAAATCATATTTTATGTCTGCATTCAATGCGATAAATTATATTAAGGAATGAAAAGTGTCAATCTAGAAACAAATTGGCATCCAAACTTTTTTATGTCAGCCACAAAGTAATCAGACAAAGCAATGAGGCACATTAGTATTCGTTGACTCCAAGATAGGCACTCCAAGTGAGTGCATGACGCACAGAACATAAAACAACAGTAAAACTACACAGTATTTACCGGTAAAGAGTCATATGGACTTATTTATAGTCCAGGACTCCCGGTAAAGCCAATACCAGAAATGAAGCATCCATAAAATAATTATTTCTACTTTTATAATTATTCTAAAATACCATATTTATTGTAAAGTCAAAGCATGTATGTAGGTATGACGTATGTTCGGCCATACGTTAAATAAAATGTTTATTTATAGCAATACTAATATTATGTGTGAATCATAAAATTTATTTTCCATACAAGTGCGCTATAAGTTGAAATATGTAGACGATCGCAGTAATAATAATGCAGCTTATAATAATAATAATCTTTATCTTCAATTACTAAGAATAAGGTCACATTTTATATATTAGAGAATTTCCTTTTAAGCAAAATATTACGCTTGTGTCAGGAAATTCTGCTCTTGTACAAAGAGAGCTGCTGCTGCATTATCTCTTGTAGATATCTCCTCTGAGCAACTTCTGCGACCCCCGCGTAACAAAATTGGGTGGTGATATACTTACCGGTATCAAGCAGCATCAAAGACTTGGCAAAAATATTTTGGCGCTAGTTAATAAATATTTTTGCAGTCAAGTAAAGAGAAAAGCATTATAATATCCGGGGACATTATTTTCACACGTATGCGTAACAAGACAGGAATACTGCCTCTGTAGCAGGAATTTCTCTTAAAGTGAATTACTTTCAAGTTACAACTGCACTCGGTGCAGCCTTTTGCTATGGGCTGCATTACTATGCTACGGTTCTACGGCTCGTAGAAATTACTTTGTACTACAGCGGCATTCTACGCCATGTAGCACAATATTCTTTGATGTTTTAAGATTAGGTTTTCTTTTATCGCTATTGTATAAGGCTAATATCTTCTACCGCTAAACCAGCCAGTTTTAATGAAGGCAATAAAAATTGTTTCTCATACATACAAATAAAAACCAGAAGCGAAACCTGGATAATTTCAATCATCATCGAAATGATTTTTATCATTTTACCCTCTATGTGAAATATTTGTATATATAAATTTAGTTATTATGTAATTGGATTCTTGAACTGAAACTATTAGATTGATCTAGCTAGGTCACTTGACTGGGAAAGTTTTTCCAGTCATGTGGTCGAATTATTGCAAAGTCGACGTTGCGATAATTCCACCTATTTTTATCATCTGTGACAGTCTTTGGAATAAAGGATTTTCTATGATATCTTATTAATGTTATATATGTGAAAGTGTGTTTCTTTATACCAAAAGATTATACCAAAGATTAAAGGGTATAACCGTTGATTCTACGCCTGACCTCTTTCTGTTCGTGTCAGCTAGCCTGTAGAATAAAGATTAGGTATGTGTTATACCATGTACCTGTGTAGTATGTGTTTAAGAGAGGTAGGGCATAGCGTTTATTCGCTCAAAGAGCAACCCGACTGGGGAAGTACCTCCACCTTACAGAAGACATTCCTTAATAATAACATTAATAATTTTAATGTTGTGTTTCCGAGTGTGAGTAAGGTCGCCAGAGCTCATTGGGGTGGTGGGAAGGGTCAGCAACACTTGTTTGCTGACTGTTAAAGGCCGGCAACGCACCCGCGACACCTTTGGTGTTGCGAGTGTCCATGGGCGGTGGTGATCACTTGCCATCAGGTGACCCACTTGCTCGTTTGTCGTACTCGATATAAAAAAAAACCATGCAACTATAAAAAATCCCATATAATCCATAATATTATGAACAGTTTCAATGGATACTTGCAGTACCTGAAACTACCAATCTGTTGACAATCCGTTAAATAAACCAATTTTGTATGTACTTGTCAACATTTATCCGATCCCATCAAATACGGGCTACGTACCCGTTGGACCTACAAGTTTAGACCCTCTATCGCAAAAGTACCCGTTCGACCTCATTTTAAGTCCCTTTGGACCTTCTTTAAAATATAATAATCAATGTGCCCATTGGACCTCTTTTTAAGTACCCTTTGGACCTTCAAGATTAAAACTACTAAAGATGAACCTGTTGGACCTCTATTCTAGTACCTTTTGGACCTTAATAAAATATGTTTTTATTTAGTATTAGCCCGGCGTTATTTTAGTAAAAAAAGGTACAGTTGTGATGAAAATGTTTAACCAGAATTCTAATAATTAGGCGAAATAGCATAAGCGAATACAGGCACAGTGTAGGTCATTGCTTAGAAAAGTTACTTACATATGTGTTTTAGATTTTTTATTTGACATAACTTAATGTTTTTCCACTAATTTATTTAAAGAATTTGACTAAACTTGCCTAAACTTGACCTGATATTTGTGATCTATTATGTATTAGATAGGGTTCAGTTTTCTTAGGTTAAAGTAACAATTTTTTTTTAGGAAAATTGTAGGATAATACTGTGATTATAATGATTGATCTGTGATTTATAGCTAATAACATAATTGTTTTTGTTTTTGAAAAGCTTATCTTAATGTTAGGCAATACGGTACTTTATTATAATTATCTGCGAGATTTATGATAGAAAACTATGTATGTATTATGATATTTTTATTAAGTGTACTTAGTTTACATAAGTAAAAATAAGACTGATTTTTACATTTGATCTGTGATTTATATACTTTATTTTACTTATATACATTATTTTAAATTTACAACAAATCTACGAGAATAAGACTGTGATTACTTGAAAAGTTATTTGCAAATATGTAAAATACAAAGATATCTTATATTTACAAATTTAATTAAGTTGCTGCCTGTAAAACCAATCTTCACAAATTCAGTTGCTACGGCATACAATTTAGATTTAGATTTACTTACATTATTATATCAGTGTTTCTTTCTTTTAAAATGTGATATAAACATTGAAAATTAATATATAGTATGCATTTTTATGTATACCTACGGTCTTGAAGATTTGTCAAATTAGAAAAATGTAACTGGAATATGTGTTTTTATTTGTTACATAACGTTGTGATCTTTTATATTTTTGATTAATAACATTGATTTATATTATAGTGTTTTATTTTTATTAAGGTGTGTCACTTTTGTGCACGAGTGTATTTTAACTTTTTACACGAAGACATGTGAATGAGGTCCAACAGAACTCGTTACTTAATAGAGGGTCTAACGGGTAATCAAGTATAGAAAACATCCAAGTTTGAAGGTCCAAACGGTACAAAGGGGTCCAAAGGGTCATCTTTTTAGACGAGGTCCAAACTAGGAGGTCCTACGGGTACGTAGCCCAAATACGCCCGAAACAAACATTTTACTTCCAATAAGTAGACCACACAGCAACGCTCACAATCACCAAATTGGATCGCGACCGCACTCTTATTCAAATTGTTTCTCCCTTTTTAATGCTTACACTTTTATCCCTACACGTTCATACTACTAGGAAAAAGAAACAGGGAATACCACAGACTACATTAAGTAATATATAGAAAATAGATGTACTGCAAATTGTGCTGGGGTTTATGTTTGAGTGGTTGTAGTCTGGGGTCTTTTCAGATTTTTAATAGCACTAATATGTAAATGTAGTAGCAGTTTATGATGGTCCAAAACTGTCGTTTACTTGTGTTTTGATTTATGGAAGCTTCACCGAAGACCTCTTCGTCTGTTGATTATTCAATGGCATACCGAACCGCGCTTTTATTCTTACGAGATTATTTTGCAATCTGTATTCTGTGACGGATTTGGTTTATGTTAGCTACAAATAAAGATTACTTTGGAGAGTAAAAATCGTAAAATTTGCGTCTAATCTCGTCCGCACAATTGGATTTGATATTGTTTTATGTCGAGTTGGGCCTCACTCTAATATTATAGAAAATGTAAGTATTAAACTGTTGAATAGATGTTTTATTGTTGTATACAGTAAAAAATAATTTACTGCACGTGTGGCGCAGCGGTTAAGATAGTCGCCTCGTCACTCCGTGTCCCGGGTTCGATTCAAGTCTGGATGTAACTTATGTTCATCAATTATATATTCGTAAAGTACCCAGTTGTTCATTTCTCAAAGCAGGTTCTCATATTTTAACTTCAGTGAATTAAAAGACAGTCATGGCCATTGGATTTGGGTGCAGCATTGTTATGTCAATATCTATAGCATCTTTTTTTTAAGAGGGCTTAATCCGTTTGGCGTCTAAGTCTGTAAACTTTAACTGACTTTGAAGAAGAAACTAAGCTTATAAGTACCATTTTGATGAAACTATTCCATCTTCTAAATTCTACTTAGCTTTACTTCAAATATTCGCCTTTTTAAAGGTTTTGAATTGAAATGATGAATTATTTCTACCCGTATGGAGTCAGTTTGTTTGTCCGTCCGTCATTACAGTGTTATGATAATTTTATTATTTGACTTGATGCTTTCAATTTTTACTTAAATAGTTAAAACAATATTACTTTCTAAAATTTTATAGATATACGTAAATATTATAGAAAAATGTAACTATATTACTGTTGTGTAGGTGTAAACAATAACTGCCCATGTATTTGCGTGTACCTAGGTGTGTAAGCAGCCCATATCCTACTAATATAAAAAATGCGAATGTTTGAAAGTATGGATGTTTGTTACTCTTTAACGCAAAAACTAAGTAAAAAAGTAATATAGCTTATATATCCGAATAACATATATGCTATATCAGACAATATGTAGTAAAAATATAGCTAAAATTTAGATAATTAAACCTACACATGATCCTTGACAATAACTTAATTTTAGTTAGCTAAATATCGTTACTGTTATAAAATAAATCTTATTGTAAATTATTTCCTACAATCCGTGTACCTAAATATCTATATGTACCTAGAAATAATTATAAATTAATTATATATTACTGCGAACATGTTCTGACTATTTACAAGCGCTTTTTTAAAGTCTACGTGAATAAAAACCTTTTTTATTTTATTTATATAAACTTATATTTATAAAGTTTAACGCAGGTGAAGTGAAACCGCGGGGTAAAGCTTTCAATAAATATAAATAAGAGCTGATGATTAGTATGTTACCTTTATTAAATTTTATTAATTCCTGCATTACTACTACACTAGCAAAGTTTATAATTAGTAAGAACAGAAAGTATGGATAGGTTTTTAGTGTTACGAAGATAGCCGAAGTCTCAAGGCCAACTTGCATATTGCTGGTTCTGTTATACTAGTTAGAACAGTATTAAAGTCGCTTTTGTCTTATTTTCTAGAATAGAATAGAATCTTTATTTGCTTTGAATGTCGGTACAAACATTAGTTGTTAAAATACATTGATAGTTACATTGTCTATTCTCTTAACAGTTTAGCTATGCTTTCTTTCTTACATGCGTAGGCAGCGGTAACCACAGCATCAGAGTGTGTATTGAGTGGTTTACCACTCAATACTTACTTAGTGTACCCATACGCACATATCCTAGTGTCAAAGTTCTTCAAGCCACCCAGTAGATGTCTGACATAGCTTAACGACTGTTGTCTAATGACTACAACCGGGACCGTGCTTAACGTGCCCTCCGAAGCACGGAGACGCTCAGAAATTAAACCACTTTGGTGGCCATCCATTATGGATGAACGACTAGGCTCGCGGACAGCGAGCCTAGTCGTTTAACCTCACCGATTACTTACGAACCGGTTAAAGCATCTAGCTATGAACGCCTCAAAACGACTCAGTAGGCCTCTGGCATGGCTTAGCCATGAAACGGACAGAACATTGTTACTTTTAGAGTAAGAAGAATAATTCACCCAGACTGATCGCGCATCCCCTAAGTGCTTAATTTCACCCATTACGTATGGATTTACTAATCCCTAATGCTTGTGTTTATTGTACTTTAAAACGTGAAAACATCTACATAATTACATAGACTCACACCTGGTTCCCAGAGAGGTATGCAGAGACAACGGATTTCCATTAGTTACGATCTTTGCATACAACTTTTGGATAGGGAAGACCCAATTAGAATACCAGCGCTACAGTTATTTTTGCTGTAGCTTATGCTGAATTCGGCACCCATTTATGGTACACAGTAATTTGTTTTGTTTTTAAGCATCTTTAAACTAACTTGTATGTGTGTGTATTATAAATAAAAATATTACTTTCTTTCTCTTTCTTTCTTTCAAAGAACATTCTCTGACCAAATCGGAGACGTTCTCAAGAAAGGTCAGGTCAGAAGTACCCTAAACCGGCGAGCATGTATGAAGAATATAATGACAGCAAACGAAGCAACTACAACTACTTATAATGTAATTTACATCCAAACAAACACGACGAATCCACTTACACGAGTGTAAGCGCAGCCACAAGTCGCAGTTGGGCACTTAATCGTATTCTCAAGTGCGTGTCACGAGCGTTCGATGTGCCTGATTTATTATAATCAACAACTGATAGTGACACTAGTCTCTGTACTATGTTGTTCATTCGTGGGTTACAGACAACAGGATACACATGCTTTACCGTGTTTCGGGTGGCAAGTCTCGGAGATGAGGGTTAGTCCAGCTACTCGTATGTGTGGATGGCTCTGTGGGTCTCCGGAACGCAAATGATGTCGCAGCGTGTCTTGCGGTGGAGTTCGGATAGCAATTCCGATTTGTCCTCACAGAAACCTTTGGTATTGGCAGAGCCGGCTTATGTGTTGTACAGGTGGGGTGGAATTATAATTTGCAATCGTGATGAAAGGATGAGCCAGTTAGCGTAGGGACTCGCTAACTGTTGCCCAAGGTGCACCGAACGTACAGAATTATGTAGGACGTCACTCGGGGGGGCTCCTCTCATGCAACACAGGACACACATAATTTTGTATAAATAAATGTAGGAATATATACCAAAGAACGGGTAGCAGCTTTTCTCTGAGTAACTACTATGACTGAGTATTGTACCATTCGCATAATTAGGTATACAGGTTTTTGTAGTAAATTACATTTTCTACCGCTTGGTTACCTTCGCGAGATTTTTGAAATATTTAATCTCACAAAAATTATAGCTAGTGAAGAAGATTCCCTTGAGCTGTTGAGTAAGATAAATTTTAGTACACCTAGCAAAACTAGATATAATCCCTCTACTTCTATGTCGCTTGTATCAACTAACTACTTATCGTCTAAATGCATACACAGTTTTAACATAAATTACTTTAACCCGTTTTGTAAGGAGTACCGTAGTGACCCCACTACACAATAATTACCAAATCAGCCAAGTGGTGTTTGAGCCGTAATACTGTGTTACTGTTGACTTAGTGCACCTTTAGCAAATTAAGACAGGTTTTTTTATTTTTATTATTTAATAAAGTACCAAGTATAGTACTTTATATGTATTACAATCTAGTCTAGAGACTAATAAGTAATTTTATAGTAACCTAAACTTCTACATAAACATAATTAATTCTAAGAATCAGTCCGCCGACTTTCCTTAGTCATATTTGTTAAGGGGAAGACACTTTGTTCATGTGTTCTTTATAATTACATTATTGCTATCACTAATCACTAAAAACACTAATCACGACACTAGTTCATAGGGTTTTGTTCTCTTTAAACGTCTCAGCTCTGTAATGTCGAGACAGGAATGAACGAATATATTTTTCCTTTATTTATTGTTTCCAATATTGCTATAAGTGAACACCTGAATTGGCTAACTGATAAATATTCAAAAAACTAAAATTTTGTTAAATTAGCTATATGTTTTCCAAAATTTGTAAATAAAATTATTTCTCTGTCATAATGGTTTGTTGCAAGAAAATTCATTATTGACTTAATACGTCTTCAATTTGTTCACTAAGTGCAATAAAAATATGTACATATAAGTATGAATCGTCCCCAATATCGTTAAATGAATTTATGCATAGAATAGTAAATATTAATACACTTAGAACTATTATTAAATAACCCATCCCCTCTAGCGGAACCATATTTCCCACCCACAAAATACTTATGCAAAAATAAAAATAGTTCCTAAAACCTCGATTTATTACCGCGGCATATTATCCTCTATTTCCCAGTCTTTTATAGGTCAATGAAAGGGAGGAATAAAATTTTTATTTCTGTATTGTAGGCGTAATCGCGTTGCGTCGCGCCGCGGCGTATCGCGTCGTGTAGTACGCGGCTAATTGGCCGAGGATCTGATCCGACGGCGTGCGATACCGCGGACGGGCTGTCACTTGAGTCCTTACGGCATGATGTGCGATTATATGGATGCGGTACCTTTACTAATATTATAGCGGAAACAATTATAATAAAAAATAACAAGAAAAGATATTCTATTTTCTTTTTAATTTTATAACATTATACTTTAACATATAATTTATATGTGACAGATCATTGTCCCTATGATCTGGTAAGGAAAAAGACTAGTTTTACTGACATAAATGTATGGTTTTTATTTGTATTTTACTAACAATTATGGACGTAGTTGGTACTTAATAAAATTTAAGTTATTTTATTTTATAACGGTAATAATAAAAATTTAAGTTATTTTATTTTATAATATACCTGTCTGGCATGCTCCCGGTAATAAACAGACAGATAGACGAACAGACGGCCGGAAATCAGATGCTTAGTAATTTCCTTTGTTATACTTTGGTTACGGAACCCTACAATTGTGTTAAAATTAAAGATAAATGAGCTTTTGAAGGTCCCTAAATAAGTTTTCAAAAATCTCAATTCGAAAGTCTTCGATTAGACTATGTTGCTAATGAGAACTTACGAAACAACAACATAAAACGGGCTACATTAAAAGACTTAAGATCACCCGAAGAGCAATGGAGAAGGTTACGCTCAGAATTTCCCCCCGAGATTAATCAGAAATGTAAATATCCGCCAGCCATCAACAGTAACCTACTTAGTCCAAAAAAATGCGTAATCAAAGAGGTAGTAGGTGAAATCGATCGTAGGCTTTTGGTCTACGATCGATATTACCCTCCCACTGCCTCTGAGGCATAAAGGTTCTTGATTGGCAAACGCAAAACGGAAGACGTAATGCGAGTAGGCACCCTAGAACACAGGATCGCAAGACTGGCTATTGTGAAGATAATTGGGGGAGAGTTTTGTCCAGCAGTATACGTCTTTCAGCTGGCTTGTCGAAATATGTTACTCCTAATAATAATAAAATCTTGGCCCTCTAATCCTTATCTCAAACTAAGCAGTTTGTACTATAAAACTGATATATTACATATCATCATCATCATGTCAGCCAAAGTACGTCCACTGCTGGACAAAAGCCTCCCCAAAGAATTCCAGACAGGTTGGCGATCGCAGTTGGTCATAGTTCACAAAAAACGCTGTTGCCCGTTCTCTGGTAGGTATTCCCTCGATCCATTTCTACGATCCCCACGGGATGAGATGGGGTGATGATATTCTATGCCGTCACCACACAGCAGATTATTATTCTTAAATAAAAAATATAAAATCGTTAATTAGAAGTGGAAGCCGCATCCATAAGTGAGATCTTAGTGAATATCGGTCACGTATCGCCCAGTCAGCGGCCATAAATAACGTATAGCGCTAATCCGATACGGCGGTGATTTGTTGGCCTATTTACTTATTTGCCTAACCCACTGGCTAACGCACCACGATATGTAACGAAAATACAAGATTGAACAACTCATAGATAAATGAGAAATACAGAAAACTGCTTCAAATACGAAATGACTCAAGAAATCCACAAAGATCTCTGGTTGCACTTAAAGTAATGATTATTTTTTTTCCGTAACTAAAAAAATTACTAAATAACTTTTATATTTATTTCACAAGAAAGAGTCGTTTCTGTTATATAACAGACTATCCGGCACTAACGCCATATATTCAAGGAACATACCAGAAGTAAGAAATAATTGTGCAAAAAATATAAAGTAGCTTAATATTTTATGCGCAATAATTTCTTACTTCTGGTATGTTCCTAACTAATAAATTTAAAACCACTAAATTTCTTTCACACTTTTGAACAAAATTCTTCAAAAGTGATTTTATAATGTGTTTTCCTTACCTTCAATTTAAATTCGCATCAAAATGTCTTTTTAAATCCAATTCACAAAATAATTCACTAAAAACTTAACCCTTTACCAATATTTGTTTGCAAACGGTCCACAATAATACTTTATTAATTTCTTAAGACCCTCCAGATATGTGATGACATGTAAAAGCCCCACTTTATTAGTGAATTGAGTCACAAATGACCCAGCCACCACTCAAGTGGCCCACTTTCCGCTGCACATGGCCACCGCTATCGCCCATCTCGTTTTAACACCGATATAACAGTACGCATAAATTTCTTATTTATAATATAATAAAATTTATAACCACCATAATCCTCCCAGAGTAAAGTAAGACAATTTCTTATTAACAATTCCCTAACAGCACGTCTTCGCGTTTTGTTTTTTCGGCAACCTGGCTTAAGTAACTTTGACTTGTGGATTCAAATATCAGCTTTATTTGCGATGTAAATAGGAATGAGTTTTGTGTAAACTTTTTAGAGTGAAAGTAAATAGTAATGCTCAATAACCATCGGCATAAATAGTATTAACAACAATTGATTTACATACAAATTGCTGTAGACAATATTGCTGACTGAATGGCGCGCGTGACGCGTACCTACCACACATTCTGTGGGGCCCTTAAACATGGAAACAGCGGAAAATAGACGCGTACAATATTAATTCTTCGCGTTAAAACCAGCTTTTGTGAAAAATGTTACACACTCACGACATAACTCATTACACATTGCGCCAGCTCTGTAACTCTGTAACGCCCTTAGCTTGCCAAAAGCTATTCCGCCTAACAAGGACTTCAATTTATAAGTGGCAATAACGGCATACAAATAATTTAAGAAACATGCTGGTAAAAGTTATTTAGCAACGATAAAAGTTTAAGCTGTGTCGTTGTTGTAATATAAAAAAATAAAATAAAACAAGATCAAACGATGCGTGCAATACTGAAGTGTTCAAGCCAGCTTAAGAACATGGAGGTACTATAAATTATATTAAAATGCTCCAAATAATAAAATTATATGTGAAGTAGCTGGTAATTTATTTTCCAAAATTAAGCGAATCATTTCTATTGGGTGCGTCTTCTATTTTAGCGAAGCTCAAACGTGTGGAATTTGAGAATTTTAAGGTTTTAAGTTTATTTTAATTTTTTTTAATTCGAGTTTCGTTTAGATTATTTAATAAATATTTTTTTAACTAATTTTATTTGAATTATAATCCAATATTAACTACCTGTAACCATTGTCAATCATGTGCTTATGAGAAACATGGGGGTGCAACACCAGCAACTCCCAAACTTCGCGCTGATAGGGGAAAAATATTGGTCTATCCGAGATTTGAACCCAGGACCTCAATATCTGCCTGCGGTTGGACAGTGCATTAGGCAAAATTTGCTAATATTTTATTGTTATCAATATTTTTAAATTGATGTTTTGTTCCTTATACTCTTTACAACATCACTCGAATCGCTGTTTTCGTCGCCTAGGGACAAAGAGCGCAGTAGCTCGAAGCATACGTGAGGGTGTCTCTCATTTATATTTGTATGTAAGCGTATGAATGCATGTAAGTATGGAATGTATGAGAATAAGAGCACCTGATTGCGCGTCTGATTGAGACGTCTGTTTATTTTTATTGCGAATAGTGAGATGGAATTACCTTCATACAATCTTGTAGGGAGCTCAACGCATGCTTCATAAGTTCAATTTATTTAAGTAATGTATTGGAAAGCTGGCGTCAATTTTATTAAGTTTGAGTTGCGCTTCGGAATCGGTCTGAGCTTATCTATTACTTAAATAATGTCGTTTATATTTTTAGCTTTGAAGTTAGTTTTGGCTTACTAGTATAAGCCTGTTATAAGTACCTTTAAATAAATTGGGAACAACAAACACTTTTGTATATTATTTGTAACTATGTAGGTATTATATATTTCTTATTTTTGAAAGTAGTATTCAACTTTTGGTTTATTTTTGGTTTAAATAAATAAATAAAGTTGTACAGTAACAAATTAAACAAATTGCGCACTGGCTTCCAAACTGAGTTTATCTCGTATTCTGGAAACCTGTGGTTCTCATTTTTAATATATATATATTTATATTTACTGTCACACACGTGTTCTGTCGTTTGTTTTTCTGAGAATATTCGTCGATATGTCGTATTTAAATAAGTTCAATCCAAAAACTTATATTAGGTCTTTACCTATGAAATTGCCGTTCTGCAGTACTGGCCATTTCAAATCAAAATAATTTTTGTTTGGCTAAGAATTCTAATTTCAAATTAATTTTATTTTAAAAACATGGATTCTTTTTTCCAAAAGTAGTCATTTCTTTATTGATTAGTGTTACATTTTCATCGCATTTCAATCTTTTTCGTCATCATGGATACGTTAAAAATTCGAGTAATTATGGAATATGAGTACCGTCGTGGCAGCAACGCGGCACAAGCGGCACGCAACATCAACGACGTTTACGGAGCTAACACTACAAACCAACGCACCACCTGTTATTGGTTTGCTCGCTTCCGTTCTGGAAATTTCGACCTGAAAAATGAACCTCGCGGTCGTCCGAAGACTTTGGTCGACAATGACGAATTAAAGGCGGTTGTGGAAGCTGATGATACACAATCTACGGCTGAATTAGCAGCAGCTTTCGACGTTAGCGTCAAAACAATATTGGTCCATTTGCGTCAAATTGGCAAGGTAAAAAAGCTTGACAAATGGGTGCCCCACGAACTCAATGATCGCCAGCGCGAAGTACGCGTCGAGACGTGCCTTGCACTGCTCAACAGACACACAAATGAAGGAATTTTGAACCGCATTGTTACCTGCGATGAAAAATGGATTCTGTTTGATAACCGCAAGCGCTCAGCAAGTTGGTTGGATCCTGGTTCAGCACCTAAACAATGCCCTAAACGAAAACTTACCCCTAGAAAAGTGATGGTCACTGTTTGGTGGTCTAGCGCCGGTGTGATTCATCACAGCTTCTTACCAAACGGGGTGAGCATTACTGCAGATGTGTACTGTGAAGAACTGAGCACAATGATGGAGAAGCTGGCGCATCTCCAACCAGCATTGGTCAATCGCTCGTCTCCGCTGCTCCTGCACGACAACGCGCGACCTCATACTGCACAGCAGACGGTCTCCAAGTTGCAAGAACTGGGGTTGGAAGCTCTCCGTCATCCGCCCTACTCACCAGACCTTGCGCCTACAGACTACTACTTTTTCCAGAATTTGGATAACTTCTTGGCGGGAAAAAAATTCAATACCCGAGAGGCAGTACAAAATGCCTTTGAAGAATTTGTTGCCTCCCGTCCAGCTGATTTCTTTAAGAAGGGCATCAATAAACTGCCACTGCGATGGCAAAGATGCATTGATTGCATGGGTGATTACTTCGATTAATACAAATAAAAAAAATCATGAAAAAAATTCGTTTAAATTTTTTCATACAAAACGGCAATTTCATAGGTAAAGACCTATTATTATACGCACTCGGTACATCTAGTCTTTCTTTACTTTATTACAGCTATTAATCCTTCTGTTTCATCATAAGTCAACCTTTGTAACCAACAATAAAGCTTTTGTTTGATTTCGTGTTTGTTTACTGTATAGTATATTGATATTTTCTTATTATTTATTTTCTTATTTCCTATTTTGAAATATATACGTAAAAGGATTTGCATACTAAGCTTTTAATAGCTTTTTATCTAGATCTATATTTTCTGTAATAATGTGGTATTACATCGAATGCTAATGCGTCAGTAGGTTAAAGTTCATGATCCTTACTCCTGGCTTCTGGATAGCGCTTTACGTCACCAAAATGTAATTTAAGTAGACCGGATGTTATTTCAATCTTGAGCATCTCGATTGGGGTAATAGCTCCACATTACAGTAAACACTTCAACTAACAGCATTATATTCAGTTAATGCTGTGGTTTTGGATTAGAATGAGGTCGCTAGACCTTATCGGTAGACAGTTAAAGCGATTCCCCTGGACATGCCTGAGCCTCACCGCTCACTGTCATTTCATTGTATGTTGATGCTAACTTTCAGGAGTTTCAGTAGTGGGTAAAAGGGAGGGACTAGTCCCGATAGAGCTCATCGGGGAGAGTATAAGGGGTCGTCAAGTATTAGTCATGTCAAGCGTCATAGACTACGGTGAATTGCTATTTAATAGGCCGGTTACTTATTTACCAACTTATAAAAACAAAAAAACTTACATAACTTACTTAACTTGGTTGCCGTCAATGTCAAAGTCAATGATATTGTTTCTAATAACGAATAGCCAAATATAAATTCAGTTAGAACAATAGTCAACTCCTCTTGTAGTCGACATTTCTATGATGTCTTTCCGGCCGAATTTCGGTCACGGCGGCCATTCTCAATGGAGATTAGCCAATTGCGCAGAATATATTATAGTGCACAAGTGTGTACGCAAACACAGGGGCAATTTCTATTCCATTACTCTCATGATCCGATGGGACGACTAGTGACACGACCGGAAAGAGGTCAGGTACAGGACCGACGGCTTGACGTGCTCTCCGAGGCATGGGGGTGTAAACTTCCAGACTTCGGGCTGATACTGAAAAATTTCTTTTAATGGAAAAGTCCCAAAATCACTATTTCGCCCGACCCGGGATTTGAACCCAGGACCTCATTTTCTGCGGTTGAACACGCTACCGCTAGACCAACGAGGCAGTCACATTTCTATACATATACTAGTGTATGAAGAGTAGGTACCGTTTCACATGATATTGACCAAGTTGATTCTATGTATTTACATTTCTGTCATCATAACCTCACAATTTATGAAGATTTCTACAAGACGTAGTTACTTAGTGTATTAAATTAACTAGTTGTGGACATATGGCAATAAATATGAGCCGGCCTCTCTCTGTATGCAAATATAATAGGCTTTATCTGCCTTTCATTCCGAATAGGTACGCGATACGCGGTCGAGACCGCTACGCACGCTATGGAAACACGTACTGTACGCAAAAAATTAAAAAAAGCGGAAAAAGGATATTTGTTTGTTCGAGTATTCTATATTGATATAGGTTGGTTTAGGACCTAAGATACTAGCTGCTGATGGACAGACATACAATTACTAAAATTCTGCTTATTTGAAGTGCACGCGCCAAAGCACCGTGACAAAAGAGTTAGTTATAATAGTTCCCGAGCGGCCGTTTTGTTGTAAGTTGTATGTTAATATTGCCTTATTTTGCCTTTGTTGTGGGTTGTAAGTTGATATTGCTGACTGACCAACCGTTTTTATTTATAGTATTCCTATTATTATATTATTTATTGCTTTTTCAAATTTGAGACTAAAATTAAATGTTTACTACAGGTGTTACAGTTATATATATGTATAACATTAACCCTGTTAGGGCACAGCAATACAATAACACAAGGTTTTAAACACAAGGTCCGTTATAATAATAATACTGAATTCATACCTTAATATAGACAGAACCATTTAGACAATATGCAGTAAAATTTAAATTTCAATACATAATATTAAAAACTACAACTAAACATAATCTCCTTGACAATAACTTAATACAAGCTAGCTAAATGTCACTACCATTATAAAATAAATTGTATAAATGTTTTAACATTCCGTGTACCTACCTAAATATCTGTAATAAGTAACTAGAAATAATAACTGTATTACTACAAACATGTTCTGACTATTTACAAGCGCTTTTTTAATATCTACGTGAATAAAAACCTTTTTTATGTATTATTTTTTATTTATTTAAAATATAAATAGATATTATTAAGGTCAGTTCGTTATTTTAAATAACATGGTGGGTAGGTATATGTACGTGAAACGTATAAGTAAGTGATATAAGTAAATAGGTAATCTTAGCAACATTAGATACAAAAAATTAATAATAGTACAAATATAATATGTTCGTCAACTTAATTTAATTTATGGTATTGTGAGATAGCAGGGAAGATCCAGTTATTGAGATTCAGAATTTATTTTTCAAATCATTCATTTTGGAAGGAAATAATGGAACTAATTATAATATATAAGCTAATAATTAGGAAAAAAAGCGACCTAAACCCTACTTACACTAATAGGCGTCGCGAATACGAGGACCATATTATGTAATTTACCTAATTATCATATTAACTCTATTTAGAGTGAATAAATAATAAATTAAAAAAAAAAAAGAATTATCCCTCCCAATCGCGTATGGGAAAAGTGCTCAGAAGGCATTATTGAGATTATATTAATATTATTATTATTTACGTTAACAGATCGGTATTATTCTAGTAATCTATCTATTTTGTAAGAAGTAGCTTAGTGGTGAACCTACCGCTTTTTTGCTGTCACTACTGACTTACCAAAAAATGTTATGAACATTCATTTTTTCATACATAATATTATTACTTCTAGAGCTAACCACTCAGCCTGTAGGTAGCAATAAAACCTTACGACTCAATACTCCATTTACCCATGAGACACGAGTATGGTTTACTCAAATTTGACTAATCAAGTAAACAGCCTTAATTGGCCGTATCTTGTGAAATATATTGGTATATGGTAATACCATGATAGAGGCGGCGATCTCGCGACAATCATAGTCTACTTAGTTCCGCATAAATATGGCTTTTATTAGGCTCAGCTTATTGAGTTGGTATGCTCTAAATATCTGGGGAACATGGAGCAGTTTCAATTGGGGGTGATGTGGTACTGTCAATGGATGAACGGATAAATAAACTCTGCATTTTATTGATTTCGTATAAGACAATTGTAACATGTTATCAAACATATTATTATACTCCTAGAGTTTTATTTAGTAGGGGTTGTACATTTGCAGAGTGTTGAAGCTTATGTTTAAAGGTTAACATAACATTAAGATTACTCTTATCATAAAATTAAATTAAATTCTTACGTTCCCTTAACGATAACTGTCCCCGATACAAGGAACCAATCATACTACACAAAAAAAGTTTCGTGAAATTTTCCACTGCTTGAAAATCAAAAAAAATTAAATCAACGTGCCAGCTTCGTCGATGCTCCAAGCGTCTTATAACGAATCAATAAACACACTGGTAAGCACCTACCACATTTCATTAATCATTTACAGTAATATTTAACTACAGCCAAATCAACAACAAATCTTACTACATTATTGTCATGACGGTTCTGTAAGAACAAAACGAACGAATCACTTTCTTGTAATATTGCAGGATATTCAATCACTTTGGTTTTGCAAGATATATTTTACCTTATTCCTCGCTCATCCGTTACTGACATTTCAAGCCCTAATTATACCTCCTCAAATCTCTGCAATATCCTGTATCAGATAGGTGCGTCGTAAAAAACAAAGCGTCATTTCCCCGTCCCCTTTCACCCCACTTCCCTTTCTTTTTTCTCGGTACAGATCAAGCGGATCGCGTTTATTTAATACTTGGCCTCAATTAATTTGCATAAACCTTGTCAACTACAGGTTACGGCACTTGGTGAAATATTGATTATGAAAAGATAAGCTTTTTAATAAGAACTTTTTAGGAAAGAAATTGGTGGGGAATAGTTTCCAATGGAATCATGAGTATGGGATACAGTATCAAAATAGAAATGATGAGATTCGCAGGCGAACTAAAGCAACCGTCATAGTCTGGTTGAAGTGGCAGTGGGCAGGGCACATAGCTCTTAGAACCGACGGCACTTTTCTTGGTCAGACTTAATCAGTATTCTTTTGTATTTACATCATAATTTCAACCTAATTTTCAGAATTCGCTTGGACAAAGGCTGAAACATATATGACTAAATAATTTAATTATAGAATAAACCATTCATTTAATTAATAGGGACTATTTAATATTAATCTACGACTATGCCCGTAGTTAAATTTGACAACAGTCGTCACAGGTCTACTGGGTGGCTTAAATAACTATTAAACTATAATAATAATAATATCCTGGTACATTATTTACACACGGCCATCTGATCCCAAACTAAGCAGAGCTTGTACTATGGCAACCAGATAACTGATATACTACATATATAATACTTTTCTTTTGTAAATAAATACTTATATAGATAATTACACCCAGACTCAAGACAAACAGATATGTTTAAGCACACAAATATCTGTCCTGGGTGGGAATCGAACCCACGACCGGCGTGAAAAGCAAGCATCAGCCAAATGATATCCACTGGACACAAGCCTCCTTAAGAATGGGAGAAATGCCGAAATCGCCACGCTTGGCAAACGTGTTGGTGATCGCAGTATATCACTCACAGTACATAGAGAGATGCTGTTGCCCGTTTTCTGGTTAATATTCCATGGGGTCGACTTCTACGTCACCTACGGAATGAAATTCTATGACGTGAGCCACACAACAGTTTGAAAGGTTATAGTTTAAGTAAGGATACAGTACACATTCCCTTCGGTTTGTCCAAGAGGACTGTACCAGAAAAACAGTATTTCCCTTCTTCTGAATGTAACTGTAGAGCTCTAACTATTTAAATCAGATAACATCATATTCATTTAGGATTCTCAATGTACAAAATATTAAAATAATATTCATCCCTGCCAATCCAAGCACAATTTAATGTTGAACAAATGAGTAACAACAGGTATGAACAGCGAATGAACGGACTTTTGTTCTACATCATGAATATTAACGGACGCAGCGGCGTGTGAACTTGCCCCTAACGCGCCATTACAAGACACCCATACATTACGCTATTTTATTTATTTATTTTAAACATATTGCACAAAACTGTACATAGGCCGACTTAATGCCAAAGGCATTCTCTGCCAGTCAACCGTTAGGATGATGCAGAGATAATATGGTAGACCAGGTATACTATAGACAAAGTATAATAAAAATTACTAAAATACTTCTACAATTCCTTTTATGATGTTGTCGTTAATATTTTTTTTGTTTAAATGTAAAATCGTCAAATAAAAATTTATTTTGTAATTTAAAAGGAATATCCATGTATTATTTTTAACTCGAAAGAAAAATATAGATGCACTTAATATTCTTATTGTATTTTCGTGTAGAAGAATCAGAGGTCACCTTATAGCAGAGTTAAAAAACGATTAGTATTTGGGTGTGAAATATTTGGGCGATTTCTGGATATCTGAATTAGTCATTCTGTATATCTGAATTAATAATACTCAAACTCTTTCTTATACATTTATGCCTTTAATTTGCACCATTATATCATCTATTAACGATAAAATGAAATTCTAATTTAAACTTTGAAATTAATAAAAAGAGGAATTTCTAGAGCCAGATACATGACGTAGTTTATGGAAGGTTCATCACACCCCATGATGGTATAATGGGGGTGTTGTCCGCCCCCGCGTAAATCTACATAATTCACTTTTTATCGATATCGTAGGATATTATCGAGTATAGGTATTCAAATCACAGTTGAGATTTATTCATAAAAATATTATTGTTTGAAGTGGCTTCGGATTTTCTGATGTCCCTCTGAACGATCTGTTGAACAGGATAATGTTTCAGTCAGAGTTTGTTCTTTTTCGTATAACTTATTCAACAATCAAGCATATAGCCCAGCTGACGGTAAACAGTTCAAATAACCATATAACATCTAAGATGGCGAATGTAATAATTTTATTTTATATATATATATTTCAATGTTCAGGATAGCACATTTCACTATTTTGCTGTCACAATGACCAAAATACTAAACTAATATGTAGTGCTAACCTCAACAGCATTGAATACCCATGAGCAACAAGAAATTACTTTGTAGAATAAATAAACGAATAGTAGTCCAGAGTTAATTTGTACAGAAACCGTAAGAATGCCTTTTGCAGTTTTTTCTAGAAGAAAGGAATACGTCCTTTTGTGTGGACTTGTATCGTTTGTTTGTACTAGCCTCTAACTTACTGTACCTACTCATATTGCATAACAATATTAAAAGCATTCTCGAACTTAAAAAGCCCTGTACTTTTTAGGATAGTTTTATCATTAAACAATTACAGGGCATTGTTTCAAATTATGTTTGTTAAGTATTCGGACGGACAGTAACAAAACAGTAAAAAAAATACATGTAAATGTGAAGGAGGCAGAGTTATTTCACACTAGGAGCTACTTAAAAAAGATAGCACATCGTAGGAAAAATGCAAGTGTATTCAGTGATGTAGATACAGCCTTGCGTTAATAGCATTATCTTTAAGTTGTGTGTTTGAAATGTAGCCAAAGTTTATACGTCACTTACCTCTTACCCCACGGTAAGGCGTTAGTGACGTCATATCTACGCTCCAGTGAGTCACACCCAGGCGTGGGTATATCAACACTTAAGTGCACAAAACTATAAATAAAAAATGACAATCGTAGGGTAGAGGTCGAGTGCCCAAGAAACTGGTGACGTTACCTCGTTGTATAGCCAAGCTGAAAATCTGGCTGAAGTAAGCGCCAGCCCTTGGATCACCCCAAGTTTCAATGAAGTGTCCTCACTAGTCCTTTATAAAACTACAAGCTTTTGGATAGTAGTGGTAATAATTGGAAATGGTTAGTTGAGGACTTACCTTATGCCGCCGCAGCTCCGAGCTCCGAGGGGAAATTGGACAATAGGCTACGGCCGCCGGTACCAGTACCTGGTATAGAAAATCATGATAAAATGACGACCAATCTTGCAAAACACAATTTTTAATAACTGAACTATAGTATAAAAGTTAATATAACAGCGTCAAAAGTGGAATGAGTATTTTCATTAATGGCTTCCATACAATAAATTAGTGTGCGGCCATAAAACGCGCGAGCCGGTGACGCGAGGTTGTCCGCCTCCGCTCGTGACTGCTCACTGCGAGAACGCGGTACGGCACATTAATTCATTACGCCTTGTTTTGTAAGTGCGCTTTGCGGTTCGTGTTTTATGTGAGAATTACCGGATTTTTGGTGATATTAATACAGTTAGTATCTTTTATGGCGATGTGATTTTGAATGAGAAATTCAGTCTTTAAATTGCGTATTCTCCTTTATTACTGTAGTTATTTTATATAGTGAGTATTCACTTGCTGTGTGGTGACGGCGATGAATATCAGAATATCATCACCCCATCTCATCCCGTGAGGGGCGTAGAAGAATACTATGACCATCTTACTGCGATCGTCAATCCGTATTTCACGCGTGGCGATTATAGCATATCATAATAAGAAACATCTTGAAGAGGCTTGTTCAGTAGTGGACTTCGTTCAGCTGTAATTATGACAATGATGATTCATTTGACGGTCACCGTAGCCTAGTTGGTAGTGCTCCTGCCTACGAAGCTGGTGGTCCTGGGTTCGAATCCTGGTAAGTGCAAATATTTGGGTGATGAGCACGAATATTTGTTTCTGAGTCATGGATGTTTTCTATGCATTTAAGTATTTATCTATCTATATAAGTATGTTTATCGTCCCCTGGTACCCATAGTACAAGCTTTGCTTAGTTTGGGGCTAGGATGATCTGTGTGACATTGTCCCCAGATATTAATATTATTTGTTCCTGTTTTAAAGAAGAACTCTTCCACCTTTTTTATGATATCAGTAGAATGTATACACTTCGATAACCTCTGATTGGTCGAGCTTTTGCGCTCAGGAAATTGTGGTTTCGATTACCAAACAGTCCATTCAATCTAGAAAGATTAACTTTCGTATCTCTGAAAGTCTTTTTAAATCATCAGCATCTCTTTGACAATCTTTAAATATAAAGCCTAATAGAATATGACAACTAGTCTAACCATTTCAGTAACTAGTTCACCGTGTGTTATTTGGCAGTCCTATTAATTCTGGTAGCTAGATTACAGGTTAGTCAAAGTTAATACATATCTGCTGTGTGGCTGATGGCAGTGAATATCACCACTCTATCTCGTCCCGTGGCAGCGTAGAAGTCATCCGAAGAAAATTATACCAGAGTAGGGGCAGCAAAATTTAGAACTATGACTATCATACTGCAATCACCAACCCGTCTACTAAGCGTGGCAATTATAGCATATACTGTCAATAACAATCTTTGGGGAGGGCTTTGTCCAGGAGTGGATGTCTTCCGGTTTATGCGATGAAGATGAATAGACTTGGAAAAAGAGAAGGAAGGAGGATTCTATTCTGCGTATTTATTGACACCTATTAGTGGAAGAAGCTAGATACCACGTTCTAGAGTTCACTATATCTTAGAAGGTTTTAATTTTAATTGCATCGTCCGAAGCCAAGGCGTGGCCGTAAAGAGCCCGGCTTCCTGTCAATTTGACTAAATCAAACGCAAAATAATGTATTGCAGTGTTTCCCTGCACTTGGCTCGGCTTAGAGCCGCTCATTAAATCTTGGCTTTAACTTTACTTAGGGAGTTACTTTGTTATTTATTACGTTTAGTTACCGGGTTCTGTGGTAGCGCAATGGAGTTTTTATGTTATTTGAGGTAGTACAATTGAAAACTGAAATAAATATGTGCTATAAAATGCCATAGATAGATCTAATGAAGTAGCGGAGATTTTATAAAATGGTCAAATTGTCCCGAGTCCGGTTGAACTGCACGTGTGGCGTAGCGGTTAAGGCAGTCGCTTTGCAACCCATTGTGCCATGTTGGATTACCGCGCAGAGCAACTATTTGTTGTTCTGAGTCTGGATGTGCTTTGTGTCCGTAAATTATATTATTATGTTTTGAAGAACACAGACACAGGGTATCGTTTCCCTAGTGCGGGTGTTGCCTTTAAAAAATATACACTAAAATATACAGAATTAGATATATAGATTTCTCAGATAGTGATACTGTTACACTGGTAACTTACTAGAGTTTAAATTATGTTACAAGAATAAAGTGTAACAAAGCAATGTGTTCTTATTTACTTGTAGAATAATGGGTACTTCGATATAAACTTCAAGCATAACTTAAAGCAGAGTGTTTAGTTCCAGTAAGAGACACAGAAGTAGATTTTGAATTTGGAAATAACTTAAAATGGATACTGGCTGGAAATTTTAACTAGAAGTTTAGCTTTATTACATTCCCTAAAAAAGGAAAAGAAAGAAAAAAAAGACTACAATATTTCTACTAAAATGTTGTTAGCATATTACATACCTTACTATGCAATGCTTATATGCAATGCTACAATGAGGAAGCGTGGCGAGTCACTATGGTTAGCGCCAGAAACAACTTCATCCTAAAAATACTTGCAAACTTGCATACTTGAACTCTGGCTGCATAATGCTTAATTAAACCATAGGTGTCATGTAGCAATGGAGTAGTTTTAATAATTAATAACATAAAAAGAAAAAAAATATTCTGGGACATTATTCACAAACGGCCATCTGATCCCAATTTATTTGTAAATACACAATTATATAGAAAATTACACCCAGACTCACGACAAACAGACATGTTCGTACGAACAAATATTTGCCTTGGGGGGGAATCGAACCTACGACCTGTGGCATGAAAAGCAAGCATGTACCAACAACGCCAACCGTTCCGTCATAATATCTGTATTTACTAACATTAATCTTTACTCAGTCAAGTCATTACATTTATAGTTATAGTAATCATGATGTAACATTATAATGTAATGAGAGTACAATGTAAATGTGAGGATCCGTGAGACTCACCCGACCTGAAATAACTGAATGCGAAAATTAAAACTATCTGGTCTTTGTAATTCCACTACATCTGTTGTATTCGTATATATCCTAGCATTTCCTAGTCTCCTAGTAACCGCTGGCTATTAGTTAGTGCAGCTTCAGAGCGTTACATGAAATAAAGTGGTTACGGACGGCTTGTTGGGGTTATCGGAACATCATATAGTGAAATAAGAAATAGTTTTTTTTACAGACAATGCCCGCACGAGGTATATGAATTCCTGTCTCACGGTACTTTTTAAACATATAATTGGGGGACACAAAGTACATCCAGAGTCAAAACAACTGTTTATGAGTCACACAAATAGTTGTCTTGCGTGGGACGAACCTGGGATACGAAGTTTTGAGGCGACTGTTTTAAGCGTCAGTCAGTTTTTAAATTTCGTCACTACGTTTAATACTTCTACTAAATAGTTTATACATGATACCTATATGTGTGTGTGTGGTTGGCGGCAAAGAATATCTTCACCCTTTACATCCCGTGGGGGGCGTAGAAATCGTCCCGAGGGAATATCCCAAAGAACGGGCAGCAGCGTCTTTCTGTGTACTATGACCATCATACTGCGATCGCCAACTTGTCTGCCAGGCGCTAGGCGTGGCGATTAGAGCACATCCTCCCAAGATGATTCTTGGGGGAGTCTTTGTCCAGCTGTGGACTACTTACAGCTGTTATGATGAATAGCTAGATCAGTTTCAGATTCTAATAATTATTAGAATTTTAAACATTAACTTGATCTCTGTTCTGCAATGCTAGAAGAATAACATCAACATCCTACGCTGAGCAATCACTCACAATCACAGCATCAATTCATTAAGCCCCGAGATTCACGATTCCCATCGCAAATCCTTGCTCGATCGTTTTGTTGCATTGTCCGCGGCGATCCATGCGACGCGACGCAACTCGACGCGATGCCTTGCGGTGCGGACTGTCTCATGACTTAATTTATTTACCGTTTTGTGCTCTTATTTACAACGCAGTGCAAAGCGGTGTAGTCTTTTTGGAGTCAACTGAAATGTTTTAATGCAGTTTAGTTTTAATGAGATTTAGAATTTTGTGAGCAACGGAATAATTTGTACATGGTCTTTTGTAAAATTAAAAAGGCTATTATATCATCATCTAGGTATAGTAGCCCTGTGTTTGCGTCAGAATAGTTTTACAACTAAATTCCTTGCAAACTATTGTCTACGTGATTGGCTTTCAGTATGACCAAGTTGTTTTAGTAACTTGTTTTTAAAGAACAAACTAGTCTCTAAGCTTCTATTAATGAATACACGAAGTTACTTGTATCCATTAAATAGATGATAATTTTTTTTAAAGTTCTAATTGGGAGCTGTGAATACGTGATGAGGGCGATACGAAAACTGTGATCGAATGAGGCGAACCGAAGTTGGGAGGGAGATATAAGTTAATGAATATAGAAAGAGAGATAGAGTTACGTTTTGTATATTACTGTTGGGGCAGAGAAAGGTACGAGCACACATTTTATTTCTCTCTCTCTCTCTCATAGCCAGTTACGTTTCGTATATCTAAGTTTAACTTCTCGCACACTAGTTTCTTATGTAATGTTTATTTTGTTTGTATTTATTTATATAACACGTATAATGATATTTTAATCTTATGGTTACGATAGATATCTTATGCGTAATTGTGAAAATATCATATTAAACTGGCGGTTTATGTCAGTTTGATATGTGATGTCATCAAGTCAATGTTTTGAAATAGACAGCTTTTAACGTGACTCTATTTTACGTTGGTATTACACGTTTCAACTCTTATGACACTACTAGACAGATAGCCAGGTGCTCTCACCGGTCCATAAGTGATCAACGAGGTCAAGCAACTAGGCTCGCGGTCAGTCCATAGATGGGTGACCGCCAAAATGGTTTAATTTCTAAGCGTCTCCGTGCTTCAGAGGCACGGTAACCTGTCGGTCCCGGTTGTAGCCATTATGCAACAGTCGTTAAGCCATGTCAGAGGCCTATAACTGGGCGGCTAGAACAACTTTGACACAAGGGTAAACACTGCCCATACGATAAGTAGGTAAGAAATTTGCTGTAATTTTTAAGTTTTTAGAAGTTTTGTGTTTGTTAGATATTATATTCAAGTTAACTCAGTAATTTATAGTTGACTAGCTGTGCCCCGTAGTTTTACCCACGTGATCTTATTACATTATAGTGTGTTAATCTATGGTATGAGCTAAATCCATACTAAATTTTATGAAAATCTCTCCAGCCGTTTAGACACGAAGAAGTAACAAACATACACACTCACAAACTTCTGTCTTTATAATATTAGTATGATTAGTCATTTCACTAATTGTTTGAATCAATTATCATGTTATATACACATGTCTATCTACGAACAAGAAAGCCTTTGTACCAACAAGCTTAAATTAAGGAAATTTGCGTTACCAATTAAGGGACAGTACTCAGCAGGTAGTGGACATCCCAATCCTAATTTATGCAAAGACCAAACGAAGTTGAATCAAAGATGCCGATCCTGTTCAAACAAGAACTAACTGCGACAATTTGACTAATTGGTGACCTCTCAACAACTCTAAGAAAGTTCGCCACGTAAGGTTTGGGGTACAAAGGTCTTCGATGATTTGGATATTTTTTATTATTATTATTAATTTTTATAATAACGTCCTGCTAGCCGAATTTCGGCCACGGCGGCCAGTCTCAATAGAGATTAGCCAGCTGGGATGCCTAGCGACGCGACCGGAACGAGGTCAGTTACAGGACCGACGGCTTTTCGTGCTCTCAAGGACACGTGGATATAATGCCGCTAACTCCCACCCAGACTTGGGGCTGATGCTGAATTTTTTCATTTTACAGAAAAGTCCCAAACTCACTTTTAGCCCGACCTGGGATTTGAACCCGGGATCTCGTTCTGTGTGGGTGAACTTGCTACCGCTAGACCAACGAGGCAAACATTTTAAATTATTATAAAGTCGCCAGACAAGCATACGAGCCACCGCTTACGTATAACCGTAGATTAGTTCTGACGTGACCGTTGGCGAAGCTTTCCCCTCCTTAATCTAAATGTTTTCTATGTATATAAGTATTTATCTATCTATATAAGTATGTATATCGTTGCCTAGTACCCATAGTACAAGCTTTGCTTAGTTTGGGGCTAGGATGATCTGTGTGACATTGTAAAAAAAAAACCATGGCAGCCGGTAGATATCGGATCTTCAGGAGAGGCCTTTGCCCGGCTTTGTCTTTGGGTTCATATGATGAATTAATTAAACCGAAATATGCTTATTATCCAGATGAATTAACGTATCCGATAAAGGTAATTTCTAATATCTAACTATCACGGTTCATGAGATACAGGTGACAAACGGACAGACAAACAGCCAGCGGAATCTAAGTAATAGGATCCGGTTTTACCTTTTGGGTACGGAACTAAAATGAAAGCATAAATTCTATACAGAGGACATAAATTAAGAAAGGTTGTTTGCCATTACCCAGTGTGTCACAGCAGCAAGCACGGTGAGTGAGCAAGTTGCGAGTTGGAGCACAATTAGTGGCGAGCGCGGACCGAGTGTCCGGCCACTTGTATTTGCATACGTGGCGACGTCTTAGCGCTATGTTTACTCTTACTACTGTACCTATTATAGTATTATTGTACATTCGGACATTATGTTGACTTCTATCAAATATTTACCAGTAGAATAATATAAATATGATGATATACTACGCAATTTCCTGCCAATTACCACCAAAATTGCGCTCGCACAATCCCTTCTTCTCCTAATACTAGATTATGCAGATTTCAGCTATCTAGATCTTCCCCAAAAGCTGCTTGATAAACTTGAGCGCCTCCAAAATGTCTGCATCAGATTGATATTTGGCCTTCATATAAATATGATCATGTCTCTGAAGTCCATACTAAGCAAGTTCAAGTGGCTATCTGTCGGAATACTCTCATTGTTCTACTATATTTTGTATACTCCATTCTTTCCTCCTTATTTCCTACTTATCTAAATAACCGATTTTCTATTCTATACTAGCCACATTCGTGAATTTTGTGATTATTTGAGAATCTTAGATTAAATGCGCCAGCCCATTCCACCAATTTCCTTGACAAATCCTTCTCAGTTGAGAGTGTTCGAACTAAGAATTTCAAGCGTTAATTACATTTTTATTTGATTCTTTAGACTGAGAATGACTCAAATCTAGGCACATATTGTGTCATTTGTATTTGTGTCGAAGCTATTCAAGCCACCCTAATAATAATAATTATAATAATATCCTGCGACATTTTTTACACACGGCCATCTGATCCCAAATTAAGCATTGAGCTTGTACTATGGAAACTAGATAATTGATATACTACTTTTCTTTGGTAAATACATACTTATATAGATAATTACACCCAGACTCAGGACAAACAGACATGTTCATGCACACAAATATCTGTCCTGGGTGGGAATCGACCCCACGACGTCCGGCGTGAAAAGCAAGCATTTGCCAACCACGCCAACAGGCCGTAATAGAACACTGAAACAGCTTAACGACGGTTTACTACGTGGTATTACAGGTAGTACCGATGGCTTAGTGTACTAAACCAAAAATATGCTTTAAAAAACGAGTTTCGTCCTGACCTCACCGGTAGTATACGGTCTAGTTATGCGCACCTCAACTGCAGGTAATAATATGTATCCACATTATCAAAGTTGTACACTGAGGGGTCGTGTCTACTGGGCCCAAATTAGTGTATTGAAGTGATGTCCGCTCCTACATATGGATGAGACAACTTTGATTGCTTGACAGATTAGTCGGTAGTTCTGCAAGTTGACGCAAACAGGTATAATGTATGCCTACTTGTTATACCTTAGTGGTTTGACTATAACTTAATAGAGTTAAACTATTAGGTAGTAATATAGGTTTATATTTACAGTGTTGGGTATCTAATGCGACAACCAATGCAGCGATGTAATATAAATATTATAAAATATTGTGTATGCCTTCTTAATAATAGGTCTTTACCTATGAAATTGCCGTTTTGTATGAAAAAATTTAAACGAATTTTTTTCATGAATTTTTTTATTTGTATTAATCGAAGTAATCACCCATGCAATCAATGCATCTTTGCCATCGCAGTGGCAGTTTATTGATGCCCTTCTTAAAGAAATCAGCTGGACGGGAGGCAACAAATTCATCAAAGGCATTTTGTACTGCCTCTCGGGTATTGAATTTTTTTCCCGCCAAGAAGTTATCCAAATTCTGGAAAAAGTAGTAGTCTGTAGGCGCAAGGTCTGGTGAGTAGGGCGGATGACGGAGAGCTTCCAACCCCAGTTCTTGCAACTTGGAGACCGTCTGCTGTGCAGTATGAGGTCGCGCGTTGTCGTGCAGGAGCAGCGGAGACGAGCGATTGACCAATGCTGGTTGGAGATGCGCCAGCTTCTCCATCATTGTGCTCAGTTCTTCACAGTACATATCTGCAGTAATGCTCACCCCGTTTGGTAAGAAGCTGTGATGAATCACACCGGCGCTAGACCACCAAACAGTGACCATCACTTTTCTAGGGGTAAGTTTTCGTTTAGGGCATTGTTTAGGTGCTGAACCAGGATCCAACCAACTTGCTGAGCGCTTGCGGTTATCAAACAGAATCCATTTTTCATCGCAGGTAACAATGCGGTTCAAAATTCCTTCATTTGTGTGTCTGTTGAGCAGTGCAAGGCACGTCTCGACGCGTACTTCGCGCTGGCGATCATTGAGTTCGTGGGGCACCCATTTGTCAAGCTTTTTTACCTTGCCAATTTGACGCAAATGGACCAATATTGTTTTGACGCTAACGTCGAAAGCTGCTGCTAATTCAGCCGTAGATTGTGTATCATCAGCTTCCACAACCGCCTTTAATTCGTCATTGTCGACCAAAGTCTTCGGACGACCGCGAGGTTCATTTTTCAGGTCGAAATTTCCAGAACGGAAGCGAGCAAACCAATAACAGGTGGTGCGTTGGTTTGTAGTGTTAGCTCCGTAAACGTCGTTGATGTTGCGTGCCGCTTGTGCCGCGTTGCTGCCACGACGGTACTCATATTCCATAATTACTCGAATTTTTAACGTATCCATGATGACGAAAAAGATTGAAATGCGATGAAAATGTAACACTAATCAATAAAGAAATGACTACTTTTGGAAAAAAGAATCCATGTTTTTAAAATAAAATTAATTTGAAATTAGAATTCTTAGCCAAACAAAAATTATTTTGATTTGAAATGGCCAGTACTGCAGAACGGCAATTTCATAGGTAAAGACCTAATATTACTAATAATAAAATTATTGCATTCTTGAGATGACTTTTAACCCTTTTGAGTATGTTCCGTGCCTCATTTGGGCCGTATTGGACCAGGAGAAGCATTAAACCGGGACGGTCGTCATTATCGGTACACAAGGTGCGCTCTAATAATAATTCTTTAATAATCTAATTCTGAATGTTCATATTAATACTGATACTACAAAATTTACACTATAGAGTAATATTATGAAACTAAATTTAAAAATTATCTATCAATTGCAGTTATATATAAATCTCATTCATTACAAATTTCGTAGATTAGGGCGAGGATGGAATTTTGTATTATTATAACACAGTATTTATGAGTATAAGTATAAGAATACAGCATGAAATTAAGCTAAAATTAAATAAATTATAACCATTTCATATTGTACCTTACTGGACCTGATAGCAGTGCCTTATTACACCGCACTTCGGACTGAGGTGGGGGTAAAAATGAGACACCATTTGCAAATTAAATAAAATAAATTTATGAAATTACACTTTTGTTTAAGATTCTCGCGGTGTCATGCTGGAAAACGTTTCAAATTAATTACGTAACGCAAAGTAACTTGGCAAGAACATTATGGGTATTCAGATAGGGCTATATGTTTTTTAGGATCTAACATCACTTATCGACTCTTATGTCATGATAGCTAAGAAAATTATCTTAAAATGGCCGTAATCGTTGTAGCTAACGAGTGTGAACGCCTCTTCTATTTTATACAGTAATTATTCAAGGGAATAAAGGTAAAAAAAATGTTTCTAAAAAAGCAAGCGAAGTAATTCTGCTCCTCCATTTTGTGGCAACAAGCAGAAAGTTGAGACCGTGCAGTTTTTAATCCGCGATGCGAACGACCAACTTTTTAATTCTCCAAGTTGACCGCTACGGAACACGGAGATTACAAGCGAGTAGGGTGAGATTTTGTATTTTCTTGATAAATATAAAAAAAACCCTAAACACGATCAACGTCGTCTACTCTGTCACATAAAGTTTTTACTTGATATAGATGAAAAACACTTTATGCGATATTCTTCATCTTGCGCGGACGGACGAGTATGAAATTTGGAACTTTTTAACAGAAAGTTTTTCTAAAAATAATTTAGAATCACAAGCAAATTATTTGAAGAAAAAAAACATATACACACTACCATGCTTTCGTCACACTGACAAACTAAGAAGAGATTACAAACTGAATGTCAAAACTGAAGACTGATACTGAAGACTGAATGCTTCAAACAGAACTGAACAGAACAGATTCATCATATAATTTTGTCATTAATATCTATAGTCTTTCTCAATAGAACCTTAACGGTTCTATGGAGCGAATCTCGATCAAGTCCTGACGATTAGTATAAACTAATTTTCCATATCTTTTGCTTCTTGATAGACTTGATAGAATAAGACTACATAAGTGCCCATTCAGTTTAATCGAGATAGGATTTCTATAACGTAAACTTACCATCTGTGTGCTCAATTTTATTCTCACTTCGAATAAGATAACTATAATGGCCACAGTTCAAGGCGGCGACACACACGTGTTGCGATATCTCTGTGCTCTAATTACGGTTTATTATACTCGTGTACCTAGACTATGGCGGTACGTTTTACGCCGATAAAGTACTTATAGTCATTTAATATTAACATACATATGGCATCATAATCACTAAAATAATATATACAAAAATTTAAAATAAGTAATAGAAATTAATATATATGTAATATAAATTAGTATGATACCCAGAAAGCTGCAACGTTTCCTTGTAGTAAGGCAAAGCTTATACGTGGACCTATCTGAACGAACTCTAGGCCCCAGAAACCATTGTTTTTATCCCAAAGGACAGAAACTTATACCATTACATATGAATATACATTTCCTCTACTGGAGGTCCACTGCAGACCCGCCGCAACTTCCGGTGACCTCAGGCAGAGTTATTAGGGCACAGCGTTCATTCGGTCGCAGATCAGACCGACTGGGGAAGTACCTCCACCTTACAGGAGACATTCCTTAATAATAACATTAATAATTTAGTGTTGTGTTGCTGCGTGTGACTAAGGTCGCCAGAGCTCATCGAGGTGCCTGGAAGGGTCAGCAACAATTTTTTGCTGACTCTTAAACGCCGACAACGCACCAGCGACTCCTCTGGTGTTGCGAGTGTAAATGGGTGGCGGTGATCACTTACCATCAGGTGACCTACTTGCTCGTTTACCGCCGTTAAAAATAAAAAAAGGGTACCAGAGGTGCCAGGATTTATTTCATAGTAGCGTCCTTCCAATACTAACATTATTCTGTCAGGCCTCTTGCCGTTGTCACGCTGAATACCGTTAGACTCTATGAGAACTGTCACGTGAACTGTGGTTCGTGTCTCGCGCATGACGTCATTGAGGCCACTAGGGCGGCGGCAGGTTATTTTACAGCTGCAAAAGCACCGAGGATCTTATCAAGTGAGCTGTCATACTTGACAACAATAGTAGGTATTCCAAACCACTTAAACGCACGGAAGTTGTTCCTTGTTACTACAAGATCTGTAATAAACTACTCGAGTTCTTTATGCCAGAGCTAATACACCCAAAGTATCTGGTGGGCGGTTTGCTCATATTCACAATAAGAACTTGAGAAAAGGCAGACTGGTGAAGGTTCTAATTTACTTTTAACATTTCCGTGCCTAGTAAATAAAGTATTATTTAACCGTTCGCGAACCTCTGGAAAGAATTGATGGCTACTTAAGGCGGTGACGAGTACCAAATTAACGAGAACAATATTTGTTCTCGTTAATTTGGTACTCGTCACCGCCTTAAGTTGCAATTTAGATAACCAGCATTTATACTTTGCCTTGCAAATAACGCTATAAAAATCTCGTTTTAAAAACTTTACTGCGATGCATACAGTCCCACCTAGCATACAATCGAAGTAGATTCATTAATATATGTTTATGTGAAATTTCGATTTCAAATAACCTAAAAAATTTCCACTCACTTTCTTAATCAAACCACTCTGAACTTAGATCGTTCAAGCAATTTACTTCCCAAAAAGAAAATTAAAGCGATTACTTGTTTACAAACATCGGCACGAGTTTACAGCGGAACAAATCAAGTGTTTCTTTACAAAACAATGTAATGGCGGCTGTAAACCGATAATAAAAACGCGGGACAACGTCACACAACACCAACTTTTAGCCGCTAACAACTTGAGGAACACCAGATTACGCAAGTATGGATAAGACTCGTCAGACCCAGCATATTTCACTCCTTTGACAATTTTAACATCGTCAGAGCTCAATTATTTCGAGGTGAGATATTCCGCTTTTACATTTTTAACTTAATGATAAATTGCAGTTATGGTAGGATCGGATATAAATTATCCTTTAGTGGACTTCTTACTTTCAAACACAAATTACTGTAGCTTTTGCTTTTAAATAAATAATCCTTGACTTACGATAATATTGGCATAGGGACTATAAAATATGGTTCATCTTTGCTTACCTTTTATCTTTTACTTTTTATTTTTATTCAATGAGAATTGAAACATCCACGGCAGACATCTTTATTTACGTTTTAAACAGGTTTTAAAGTTCAAGGGTTTGGGCTGAGTGTTGATATGACACTTAGCTTGAGTTAAAAAAAATATGTCCATTAGGTAGTACCTATTTCAGCATTCAGCAGCTTTATATAATTATCCACTTCCTTACCACCCACGCCAACAAAAAACATATAATCAAAAGCTTAAAAATACGTTACTTAAAAACAAAAACCAGCTTTAAAAAAATTAATAATAAGTCATTTATATGAACAATTGAATTATGTATCAAGAAAATTTGTAATGATTGCAAACCTACAATAAAACAAACGACCGTGCCTTATAGCACTCGCATATGATTGTGTAATATCTGACATGTTATCATTCCGTATGACAAATTATGTGAAGCCAATTCGTTAATTGTGATTGGTCGATTATGTCATCATCGCATATTGCAAAGTTTTGCGTTATTATGCGATGATACCATCTCACAGCCATCGCTCTCCCACCGCACGCGCTCATTGGTTAAATCAAATAGCGCGCGCATGCCCGATTCTCCGGTTTCCTTTAGCATATTTCAGTTCCTATTCCAAAATCACTATAAAACAAATCATTAAAATGGTCATCCTTATTCATTAGTCATTCGTATTTGATAAATTCCCATTTTCAATAGCAAGCTTTTTCTACGTCCCTAGAAAATTCAATATTTTGAATTATAAGGTGGACTATAAATGAAATCCAGCAAAACCTACATAATAACAGCTAACAATAAGTTCTTATCCACAATTTGTTTATTCCATACGTACTTGCCAGTAAATAAAGAGCGCTACGGAAAATTGAAGGGAGTTATAGCAATATCAAAGTGTGCAATAATAAAAATATTAACACATGTAACTTGCGTTTATCGCTCGTTTAGAACAAGACGGATCGTCGTAAACCTCGTATCGTGCGATCTCATACATATACATTGGTTAATTTTCTATAGACATATAAGGTAAATAAAAATATGTTGAGATTGAGTGACCGTCACTGGACTGGACTGAGTGACATGATATACAGTCAACAACCTATATATTATCTTAGTTAGGGTGTACTTGCGTACAGCACTTCGACCCTTCAGGATCTTTTGTAATACCCCCCACTGGTTTTTATTCTATCCCTAAAGCGCTGAATGAAGTCTGCACATAATCCAGTACGCTTCTTAAGGGTAGATCCTTGTAATCTCCTGGTACAGCTCCAGGATGGCCATTCTGTGTCTTGCCAATGCATCGCAAAAGCAAAGATAAGATAAGACAGTCAACAAAGGAAATGTCAATACTAGAGCAACATATTTCATCACTTCTATTTTCTTGAGAAAGCAATATGCGCCGGGTGAAAACGAATAGTTTAGATCTAGATAAATAGGAAGCTAGAATAGCTGCTCGACTGGTGTAGATATATGTATGTATATCCGTGCTAAAGTACCACTTTATTATATTGATTGGCCTGTTGGTGTAGTGGTTATTGACCTTTTCTGCTAAGCCAGTGGTTGTGGATTCGATCCCTAGGACAAAGGTTTGCATGATGAGCACGATTATTTGTTTAATATCTAGGTACAATTTATCCATAATATGTATGTATTGTTGTAATATACAAAGGCCTCCCCCAAAGATCTCCACAATTGCCGGTCTTGCGCTATCCGCATCCAGCGAATTACAGCGACATAATTGAGAAATATTTAAGTATGTCAGTTCTCTGGTTGCTATAGTACAGGTGCCGCCTAGTTTGGGATTAGATGACAGTATGTTAGCTGTCCCAAATTATTATCTTGTTAAATTTGTTATTTACTTGACATTACAGGACTTTAAACTGTCTTCAATTTTTCACATTAAAATTACAATACATGTCTGTTCACGAAATCATATACAACATGTAACTTAATTAACGCACATCCTGAAAATAGTTAGTTCAGAATCGTTTACTGAATCTATTCATATCATTTTTAATATAAGTAATGTTTTATTCCAAAATAATTAAAACTACGGAAATTATTGTCATATTAACCCTGTACAGTCAAAACAAATTGGAATGAACTGTAAGTCAAAGTAATAAGACTTTTAAAATCGCAGTTATATTTGTATTCATACAAATTCCATCATTTAATACAAAATTATGAAAATAAACTTTAATCCAAGAAACTAATTTAGTAAATAACAATGCATATACATGTTTAAAAAACTTGTACACGCGTTAGAAGTTATACTTCTTAATATACAACTTGAACATAGTTATCAATTTTCATACCACCTAGAACTAACGTCATGCTGTTATATTTTTTGGTGTCGGTGTACGCGCGCATCGTAAAACTTCACTCTCATCATTTTTCTCCATCGCGCCAAAAGAAGTATAACTTCAATAAAAAATTCAGTGTATGTATTATGATTACAACATAATATTCTAATTGGGGTGTTTGAGGGTGTGCGTTAATTACGTTACATGTTGTATATTTCTTTGATAATTGAATTTGATTAAAATCAATTAATTTACTTAAATTCATTGTTAAAGCAATAAATGAATCAACTAATCAGCTTATTCTAATTTTAAATCTGACAGTTGGATCTACTAAAGGCTATTCTACGTTGTAATTGAAGAGCACGCAAGCTGTAAAAATAATGACCTAACTGCTTTGACAAACGAAATTTACATCTCTTACGTCTTCAGTAGTTTAGCACAGATATACAAAGGTGTTAGGATTTTCACTGGCTTCAGGTAAGCTCCTCGTGTAAAAAAATTAATGGAAAATAACACGGTACAAAAAAGTGCGATAACCTCCGATGTGCTAAAACGTGTAACCTGTCCTCAATCTTTTTACGTGTGCACTGATAGATAATGTTGTTAATTAGGTATAATTTGCTCTCTACTATATTTAACTGAATCTGGGTGTAATTATCTATATAAGTATGTATTTACAAAAGAAAAGTAGTTTATGTATTATATGAGTTATCTGGTTTCCATAGTACAAGCCCTGCTTAGTTTTGGATCAAATGGCCGTAAACGTGTGGCCGGCGAACATTGTCCGAATAAATATGTTATGAAGTCAGTTATGGGTAGTTGAACGCTCTACGTCTGATTTGTAATCAATGTATGTCTGCCATATTAAGAATTGTTTGAAAATGGCTTAATGACTCTTTCTTATCACTATATCCAGGCAGTACTAACAGAGAATGTTGTCGTCACGGATGGAAATGGAAAAATCTTAATGCAAAATTGACATTAGATGATTCTAGAAAGAAAAGAAAGAGTTGGTTCGAATTTCCTCTTAAAAAGGAGACAAAGAAAAGGGCAGAAGAATTTCAGATAATTTGGAACGTCAGTGAAGTTTCTAGAAATAAAGAAAAGACTTTAGAAATGTTGATATTTTGATTAATGTAAGGGTATATAAATACATCGACACAAGAGGGGGAGTGTAAAAGCATAAAATAAAAAATGAAAGATCATTGAAAGTGAAAAGTGTGTTGTGTTCGTCGGGACTCTCGCACAGTGTTCACCGCGTGCACTGCGTACGCTGTAAGTGCTCCACGTGTGAACTTTCACAGTGCTTTCCCGTAGTGCTTGTCATCGGGGCTCTAGTGCATGTAAATGCGTGATCTGATTGTTGTACCAATTGTCTGTGCAAATATATCAAAGACCAAATTCATTAAATTTCGAACTTACAAAGCCAAAGATTACAGTATAAAGATAAAGATTGAAGACACACAATATGTTGATGAAGCAACTACAATAAAATTTTTAGGTATTACACTAGACAACTTCTGTAACTGGAAAGCTCATATCCATAATGTTTGCAACAGACTTAATCGCTTCGTTTATGCCCTTAGAAAACTACGTAATGTATCAGATGATAAAACCGCTCGCACAGCATATAGTGGATATGTTGAATCAATTCTAAGGTACGGTTTAATAATATGGGGGAATTCTACCGATATAAATAAAGCCTTCATCGTACAAAAAAAATGCGTTCGAGCTATCTACGGCGCTGGTCCGCTTGACTCTTGCAGGCCCCTATTTAAAAAACATAATATTATGCCCCTAATATGTATTTATATTTTTGAAGTATCAGTTTTTATTAGGAAACATCTTAACTTTTTTAAGGACAAACGAGAAGACGGTTTTCAAAGGAGCAGAGATCCAACTAAACTTGTTGTCCCATATTGTAGAACTGCATTAAATAAGAACAATGTTTATCATATGTGTATTAGAATTTTTAACAAACTGCCAAAGAACATAAGAGAAACTCCCATCAAACACTTTAAAGTAAAATTACGCAAATGGCTGGTAGAACATTGTTTTTATTCTTTTTCAGAATACAACACATGGGACGTAAAAATGTAGCTTATAAATTCAATAATATTATTCATTATATTTTTGACATTCAAATTTATTAATTTTATAATCCACTTACTACTTAGCTTTACTTCTGTTAGCAATGTAATAATGTATTTTTATGTAATTTATACCTTCTAGTAATTGTAATCCTAAAGTTGACGATTGTAATAACCATTTAAATTAATATTGTTATATAATGTCTTTAATATAATAGAAATCCATTAATTTTGTAATTGAATATTTGATCGTTAGTTTATTGTTTAGTTTAGTTGTCTACTTATTTGTAAAAATTTACATGCCATATATATGGCGAAGCATGTGAAACCTCAAAATTATTACAACACCTATAATTTGTAAACCATGTTTCATGTGAATAAATGATTTTTATCTTTTATCTTTATCACTGACGACGTTAATAAAGGTTACGTTCGCTAACACTAGGAGTTTTTACAATCCCTTGATACACCGCGCGCGACCATACACTATCCAAGACGTGCTTTGCGTTGCCAATCATTTTCAGACTGTTGAGTCCAAGAGGGTATGAACGCCGCTAATTTAGTCTAGAAAATGATCTATCAAAAATAAATGTTCAGAAATTCTTCGATACTGACAGTAATATATTAGGTACGTTTAAAATAACGAATACAAAATAACTACTTTACGAAACAAAGTACACAATTTCAACACAGAATCATTTCTTCGTAAATCTACGCAAAACAAGGAAATTACCTTCCTCTGTAGGTAGATCAGAATGACTCACAAGCAAAATAAACTTATCCCTTGAATTTCACGTCTCAATTTAAACAAGTATAATGTTGTGCTGGCAGAAATTGATCAGATCACAAAACGCGCAGGGGTGCAAATATTTGAGAGTACGTAATACAATCATGGCGGGTACCTGCCGGCAGCGAGAGGTTATTAATAATATGGAGTTGAAGCGATGTCGATATCAAACTGAATAAATCAAAAGTTTAGCTCTATATTAGGTATAGGTTTAACTTTTGACTGCCTCGTTGGTCTAGCGGTAGCGTGTTCAACCGCAGATAAATGAGGTTCAAATCCCGGGTCGGGCCAAATAAGTGATATTGGGAATTTTCCGTAAAAATAAATTTTTCAGTGTCAACCCGTAGTCTGGAAGTTGGTGGTATTACACCCCCGTGCCTCGGAGAGCACATAAAGCCGTCGGTCATGTACCTGACCTCTTTCCAGTCGTGTCACTAGTGGTCCATTTTTTGCCATCATGAGAGTGATGAAATAGGAAATGCCCCTGTGTTTGAGCTCACACTTGTGCACTATTATATGTCCTGCGCAATTGGCTAGTCTACATTGAGACTGGCCGCCGTGGCCGAAATTAGGTCGGGAGGACATTATCAAGTTTTAAATAATATTATATAATATAATTTCTTAAAATTATGTCTTAAACTAATGTGCTATTCTGGTGACTCAGTGACGCCGACAACTTGGTTTGTTTGCTCAATTTGGAAAAGGCCTCCTCCATTTATTACCGCTCTTCCCTTTTTATTGCTTTCCTGGACCACGCTTTCTCTGCTGTGATCTTAACTTCATCGTCCCAACTCCCAACTTCGGAACTGTGCACCTCATTTCCTTTTTACATTCCGTGAGTAGCAAAATATTGTGCTAATAGTTTTGAATATAATTGTTATTAATAATTAGTTCTGTGATTGAGCGATAAAAGCCATCTATTGGGGTTTTTGTGTAGCGAATTTAATTCACCCTCCAAGGAATCTATGTATGTTGAAGGTTAGATAGCAGTTACCTACTTGATAAATTCTGGTAGGGGGTTAAAGGGTTAGTCACGACTCGACCCCAATAGAAAATGATAAGGAACAATATCAAGGCAATTAATATTATTCCTGTACAAGCAATAGTTTTATTGGCACCACAGGCATACCTGCGTATAACCATATACCGAGATATTATGGTATACCTATAACAATTACAGGACCGGGAACAAATAACATTAGTAAAAACTAAAAGCATACAAAATTCTAGTCATAACACGTTTTGTCGTTTAAATCATCGCATTCAAATGATGTGGTGTAAGAGTCAATAAGCAAGTATGACTATCTATATCTGTTGTACGTTTTATTTTATAGACAGCATGTTGTTGTTTAGTTAAGTGTATCTGAAGTTGATTGCGCCGGAACCTTCACAATTTATGTTTGCTCGTCTTGAGGTGCGCTCCATATTTCCCCAACACACAGTAATAAAGATTCAGTAAGGAAAATCTCATGATCGCTTTATTTAGGCGACACGTTCCCGGAAGACTAGCATATATTTTATGCAACAAAAAAGCATTGCCATTTCCAGCGTAGTAATGCTACTGGTTCTGTTTTAATATTTCATTCATGTTACAATTTTGTATATAAAATTAATTTTAAAAAGATCCCTTAAATATTTATTGATTGAAGAAAAATATAATAAATTACTTGCCTCGCTATTTATGTAATTTTAGACAAGTACTAAAATTATTTCACACAGTCAATATGGAACGCCTTTGCCCTACAAAATGTAAATCTTGATGTTAAAATAAAACATAAAAGGTTTTTATTCACGTAGACTTAAAAAAACGCTTGTAAATAGTCAGAACATGTTTGTTCTAGTAATATAGTTAAGTATACATAATTATGTCTAGTTACATATAGATATTTAGGTACACGGATTGTTAAAACATTTATAAAATTTATTTTATAATATGATATTTAGCTAGCTACTTAATTATTGTCAAGGAGATTATGTTTAGGTTTAAATATCGAAATTTATAGTTTAAGCTATATTTTACTACATATTGTCTGAATGATTGTCTATATTAAGGTACGAATTCAATATAATACATTATGTTGAATAAAATGCCTACAACTGCTTAATGCTAAAACATTTTGCGGATACAAAAAGGAAATAATAATTTGGTTTGGTTTGGTTATTACAGAATAAAATACTTTTAAGGATAATAAACAAACTTTTCGATTATGATATAAGAGTTTATAAATAATGATATACGGTCTTTAATAAAATTAGAAGCTATTGAAAAGACTAGACGGAAAAATAAGAGTCAATTTAGTTAGAACTGCTCAATTTGCTACTATTAGACAACATTAATAAAAAAATTGAAAAATAGTGTTCTCTCTCTCTCTCTCTCTCTCTTTTTAAATTGTAAAATTAAAATTTTAAAAAGCATGAATTTCAAGATCAAAAGTAAAATGTCACTGAAGATCCTAATTAATTTTAAAAATTTGAGTCTGAATTGTACTATACAGAGTTTAGATTATCTAAATCAGTTTGTTCTTTTCTTAAAAAAACAATAACAATTACTTATTTACTATATATTTTTTACCCTGCCAAACTTCTACAGAGAGTTGTTGAGGGAGTCGAGGCCTCAATTTAAGCTAAGAATATATACGAAAAGAAACAGATCAATTGCCGAAAAAAATAGAGCATGGATCTTTTCCCTAAATATTATTGATATTATATTTCTGTCGGTGATTCTCTGTGGCTTTCTTCTACAAGAGGGAGTAGGTAGGTACCGGTGCGCTGAAAATTACTCAATTTACACTTCAATCCAGGTTTGTTGCCGGCGGCCATTTTTGTGAACAATGAGCGGCTTGTTACGTACGCGTTTGATTGAAATCGTGACAAAGTGGCGCCCCATTGTACCACCTAATTAAAATTATGGTGAACGTGCGCCAGCGGCTGTTTTGGATACGATGTTAGGTGTGTAACGTCTTGTCTTATGTACAACAAGGGGTTCCTATTAATAGAACTTAATAGGTTAGTACGATAAGTAACTGGTTCACTGATACACATGAAAGACTACGGAACAAACGAGATAATTGTATTTAGTTTGAATTTCCATTCCTTAAGTATCGAACTTGAGCAAAAAAATATAAGGATTTACTAACGGCCGATGGAGCATAAGTAATTCACGGTTTTCGTAGTAACCAGCATAGTATCTCGTGGGTGTCGAAGAAGGAGACTAAGGGATGCACCGGGTAGTCGGGCAGGGGCGCCACCTGTGTACTAGCTACCACCTTACTGTGGTCGCCAACTCGCATGCCAAGCGCGGTGACTTTGGTAAACTCCTCCAAATGGAAACGTTACAAAAACCTTTGAAGGAGGCCTATGTTCAGTATTGGACGATATCAGACTGATATCGTAGGGGAGTCATAAAGTTGGTTGTTACACCCTAGTGTCTCAGAGAGCACGTAAACCTGTCAGTCTAGCACATGACCCCTTTCCAGACGTGTCAGATTATCCTATCCTAGTCAACAAAAGAATGCACCTATGTTTACACACAAACATGTGTACTTAATATATCCCGCGCAGATGAAAGAAAAAATTAAAAGACACGTAGAAAATCGTCTTTAAATAAAATATTTTATTTATAATACTATCTTATTCTAATTCCCTCACTAAAAGAACCGCAAATTAATGTTCAAAATTATTTTTAATGATATCATTAATTTTATCCATTTAAGAAACATCAAATGTATTACTAGAATATCAATAAACAAACCATTCTAAAACGATACCTTACTTCACCATGACCATTTTAATTTTTTATTTTATAAATAATGTAACCCTTAAATGCTCGCCGGGTGACGGCGCCGCGCGGAGCCACGTCACCCGTCACTACACCTGTTCCCATTAAAATTTCAATTACACCACCTCTAAAACGGAATTAGTTGGCAAACATTACTCTCTCACATTTATTTATGTACGTTCCCATTTTGTTTGCTTTACATCACCGCTTCAGCAAGGTACACACACTTGTGTGTCTATAGACAGCGCAATGGGTGTTTATTTAGCTGTTTTTCTCATCTATAGAGTTGAGTGATATTAAATGGAGCGGAAGATAATTAGGACGTAAGAATTAATTGTCCCAGGTATATTTGAAGTGACATAATAAACTACGGCTATTAGTCTAGCAGTCACGAGTGGTTGAAGTGCGGCTAATATTGGACTTGAGTTATTATTACCGTCAGGTGAAGAGTAACTGTCATTTTGGTCATAATTATATTATTTAATCACCAAGCATGGCAAAAATGTTAATTATAAGGTATGACGATGATCAAAAGGAAAGGGTAAGGTGAAACTGACTCACTAAAAACATATTAGGTTATAGTAAAGATACTAGATGAATAAATAGACAGAGAGATAGGTACAAATGTAGATATAAAGACATGGTTTCAATGTATGTACAATTTGCGGTCTTATCCCATAAGAGCGATTTCTTTCAGACAACCGTTGGATTGACTAGATTAGCAAGTAAGAAAGGTGGCGAATATACTTTAAAATAAGTTTAAAGACTATTTTAAGGACATACTAACAATATATATACTAAAACATAATCAAAAAATATAATAAAATTCACAATTCATACACCAAATTAAGATAAGGATATTTGAAAATAATAAAAAATAGTTTATGATTTAAAGAGACAGAACTGAAACTGCAATTCTTATATGTTATTCAGGCAGGGCATTCCACAGACGAGCTGCTATACGAGATGCTAGATATAGGTACAAAGTCCATACATTAACCTAATTTTGTTCCCATTTCTATTAGCACCGTTTTGCGGTATATAACATTTAAATTTGGACAACATTAACCTATATTCATATAAGTTCACTTTAACTTATTTGTTGACATAATGACTTATGAATGAACGTACGATTTGATAAATCAGTGTAATGCTAAAGGTTAAGACTATCGCTAAGTAGTTTGAAATGAAATTATTACGCACGGCGACTGATAATTGTGTCATTATACCTACCAGTGAACCGCATTTTATTTTTACAGTCACTGATGGTTTGCTGATTATTTCACATGAATAATACTTCTGGCCGAATTTTAACAGAGTCTAGCCAATACGAAGGAGAAATTTGAGTGCACGAGTGCATGCTTTATTCCCTCGTTTGTAGGGTTCCGTAGCCAAATGGTAAAAAACGGAACCCTTATAGATTCGTCATGTCTGTCTGTCTGTATGTCTGTCCGTCCGTATGTCACAGCCACTTTTTTCCGAAACTATAAGAGCTGTACTATTGAAACTTGGTAAGTAGATGTATTCTGTGAACCGCATTAAGATTTTCAACCCAAAATGGAAAAAGAATGATAATTTTGGGGGTACCCACTACCCATACATAGAACTGAAACTCAAAAAAAAAAATTGCATTGTACCCACACGTGTGGGGTATCTATGGACAGGTCTTCAAAAATATATTGAGGTTTCTAATATCATTTTTTTCTAAACTGAATAGTTTGCGCGAGAGACACTTCCAAAGTGGTAAAATGAGTGTCCCCCCCTGTAACTTCTAAAATAAGAGAATGATAAAACTACAAAAATATGCAAACTAATAACGGAAATTGGTTTGAACGAAATCTAGCAAATAGTTTTTTTTAATAAATCGGAAACCGTAATTTGCTTTCATTTAATCAACTGAAATACTTGCTGCTACGGAACCCTTCATATGCGAGTCCGACTCGCACGTGTCCGGTTTTTTTTATAATTCAATGAGACAACTAGCCGACATAATTGGATAGAGGTAAGGTAAAGCACCATTCTCAGAGGCAAGGGAGTGTAACACCGTCAACTTCCAGACTCCGGGCAGATACTAAGGATTATTCTTAACAGGAAAATCCTAGTATCACTTTCTGGCTTGACCCACCTGAGATTTAAACCCAGGGCCTTATTATATGTGGGTGAACATGCTACCACTAGACTAACGAGGCAATGTAATAGTAATAGTAGTAGTTTATTAGCCTCTTTAGTATTTTAAAATTATTAACGGTAAGGGAAAGCTCTGTTCTAACCCTCAGGTCACACACTACTACAGGTGAGTGAGAGTGAGAAAGAAAAGCTTCCACTCAGGATAACCGTAGGGTTAGAATATACCCTATTATGCCGGTTCTTAACAATTTAGGATACATTAATGGGTAGAAGGGTTAATTCCTAGCATATATAAATACCGAATTATCTTATTTAGTACTCGTTACAGTATGACGCTATACTTAGTTTCATCTGGAGGCCAGGTGATAGCTTTACCTTCTTGTTGGCTCCAAACCAATGCTTTATACAACATATAACTTTATTAACGCACATCCTAAAAATAGTTTGTTCTGAATCGATTTATATCATTTTTAATACAGGTAATTTTTTATTCGAAAATATTTACAACTACGGAAATTATTACCATATTAACCCTGTACAGTCACAACAAATTGAAATGGATCTTAAGTCAAAATAATAAGACTTTTCAATCGCAGTTTTATTTGTATTCATACAAATTCCATCATTCAATACAAAATAAAGAAAAATAAACTTTATTTCAAGAAACTAATTTGGTAAATAACAATGCAGATACATGTGAAATTAAAAATTCAGTGTATGTATTATGATTACAAGATAATATTCTAATTGGGGTGTTTGAGGGTGTGCGTTAATTACGTTACATGTTGTATAATACAATAATGGCTTCAAGCTTTAGTAACCCTCTCATAGTATAAAATAAGTAGTAATAAATAATGGAAGTAAGAGTTTTGTCACCATATTTTTTTTTTGTTATCTGCTAACTCAACATATTATAGACCAGTGATGACCAATGTATAAGGATGAGATGCCTGCAACTTCGCGTATTAACGAAGAGTTGAGTGAAACCATGAGTTTAATGGAAATCAATTTGACAGTAACACTGAGTTTAAACGTTTTCTAAGCAGGAGATAAACACCACTCACCAGACTAACTCAGCAAATATTAAGACTACACAGAGAAGAACATGGAACAGAGAGGCAATTCATAAACACGCTTACTCCGTCTGTAGAATACATTTTGTCCAAATATTACATATATTGTTCGTGAAATTTAAATATTTATGGACCAAGTTCTTCTCAAAATTAACGTGATAAACTTTTATATTTCATAAACTTAAATTTTAGGTGGGAATGTTCAAGTACTCTCACAGCTAGCCATGTACCTTCATAAACTATCAATGACTAAGCAGCTAGGCGTACACATGTTTATAAATGGTGGCAAAGTGTACAATTTGTCAGAGTGTCTTCCTCGGTTTTAGTCCTTAAGCAAAGTTAGGGAATTACCAACCCTCGGCCCATACAAATAAATAGTTTTGAGAGGTTAACTTTGCGTCGTAGTTATTTTAGCCGCTCAATAGGACTCCGATATGGCTTAGTGTCTTTTGTTTAATGACTACAACCAGGAACAACGGCTTAATGTACTCTAAAAAGCATGAAAATGCTAAGAAACTAAACCAGTTTGGTAGTTACTCACCTAGGAAATATACACTTAGGATACCGGCGAAGAAGGCCTTTTTACAATATGAAGATGATGATGACAAGCTGTTATATGTATAAGGTAAAAATTGCTTCACAGAGAAAACCTGTCCTCGCGACTTGAGACTGAAACTAAACTATTGCGTATGGTTATTATATTATTTGAGCCTGTTTTCCACGCTTTCCGAATTATCAATAACAGCTTTACCCTGACTAAGCTATTTCTCTGTCTGGCAGCAAAATATATTATCAGTTTTCTCTGTCGATTCATGAGCTATGTACTGCACGTTGATTCACAATCCCCGTGTTTGCTCCCGTCGCCGTAATTACAGAGCACCTCATATTACACCACGCCACGCCACGCGACGCCACGCCACAGTTTGTTCTGTGTTGTGTGGTCAGCTGGCTGATGTGGCTTTGAGTGTCACTGCTGTTTTTAACCCTTTTGTTTTTAAATCAATCCGCAAAATGTGATATTAATATAGCTCTAATATCAAATTAACAATAATAATATGATTGATATTTTCTCCTCCTTCTATTTGGTAAAGGTGAAATATTTGTATACAACATATTTTTCTATTATTTCATGCACACCTCCAGATTTTACAACAAACTATCTATATGTGCCTAAGTTCTAGCTCATATGTTATTCGGATGTGTAAGCTATAATATAGGCATTACTATTAACTTTTATCGAATTCCGTTTCAAAATATTTGTGTGAAAGAGTAACATACATTCATCCATTCTCACAATTTTTCACATTGCTAATATTAGTGGGATGGGTTAATTTTTGGCTCGTTTTATTTTAATCTGAGTCACTACAAACATGACCAAAAAAGAAAATATTTATTAATTATTTGAAAGATGAACTGACCCTAATCCAGCTATTGCATGATTTTATTGCTGCTACCCTCGCCCTGTCAACCAGGAAAGTGACTCTTCACGTCTCGTTTAAGGCACCCCATGCCGAAGGTAAAAGGAAACTGCTCAAGTGATGCAATAGTGAAAGTATTCGCCCCGCAACTAATTTTTATTTTGATATCTAGTCTTTCCTAATATAACAATTTATCTGACCATGTAAAGTTGTTCCAACTCTAAGCATAATTAGTATCTGAGACTTGCATGGTAAAAACTGGAGTTGTCTTAAAAACATGTAAAGGTAATTAGAGCCAGAAAATAGACCCAAAAAAGCTTCAATAGAGTGCTTGTAAAATAATACATGTTTATAGTAATATAGTTAATTATGTATACTTAACTATATCACTGTAAATATGTTCTGACTAAATGTAAATATCTCTACAAGCGCTTTGTAAAAGTCTACGTGAATAAAAACCTTTTTATGATTTTATTAGTGATGACTTAAGGAACAGAGACGTGGTCGCTCACTATGGGCCTTATCAGACAGCTCAAGGTCACCCAAAGAGATATGGACAGGGCTATGCTTGGAGTTTCCCTGCGATATCCTATCAGAACTGCTGAGATCCGCAGGCGAACTAAAGTAACCGACATATCTCTAATAATTGCCAAGCTGAAGTGGCAGTGGGCAGGTGGAGTAATAGTTCGTAGAGCCGACGGCCGCTGGGGCAGCAAGTTTCTCGAGTGATGACCACAGACCGGAAGTAGCAGCGTGGGCAGGCCCCCTACAAGATGGACCGAAGTCGCTGGATGCGGATAGCGCAAGACCGACAATTGTGAAGGAAGCCTACATAACATAAATAGTGGGGGAAATTTAAAAAAGCTATCTGCTCATGAAACTACAAATAAAAGAACAGCTTGTGACTTACGATAAATATTTTTCTGATTCAACGTGAAAACTGACCAGCTGATCATTAATCATAATCATAATCATAATATTTATTTGCGTAAAACACGGTATACAAAGGTTTTATGACTTAGAATGAATGGACATGCGTGTTTTGCTAATTATATGTAGATAGCGTGCAAAAAGAAAAAGAATGGCTACAAACACCACAGCAATACAATGAAGAAATACAAGTACAATTTTACAGTTTCAGCTCTAGAAATTCTTTTACACTGTAGAAATTATAATTATTAAGCCATTTTTGTAAATTAATTTTAAATAAGTTGGTAGTATTTAACAATTTTAAATTACGAGGTATTTTATTATAAATACGCACACACATAGCTATGCAGCTTTTGTTGTACTTGGTTAGCCTGGGAGCGTCATCAAGCACTAATCGGTTGGGATCACGCCTATTTCTGGGATTTACTTTGTCTATAGTTTTAAACAGAGCATTGTGCTTCCGTACGAACAAGCATATCTCTAAGATGTACAGTGATGGTAGCGGCAGCAAACCAAGTTTCCTAAATACTGGTTGGCATGACTCATCAGCCTGTAACCCGTATAGGGCTCTAATGCACTTTTTTTGTGCGACAAAGGCTCTGTTTTGATCAGTACTGTTTCCCCACTTTATAAGTCCGTAACGGAGCGTTGACTCTACATAGGCTTGGTATGATAAAACGGCAGTTTTAATATTGGTGACATTTTTTACTTGTTTGAGAGCATAAACAAATTTATTTATTTTGCAAGAAATGTTATCTATGTGTGTTTTCCAATTCAGATTGTTCTTGTAGGGGAAGTTAATATTTTTGGCTGTCCAGTTTTAACGCAAGTAAGGCTCAAACGGCCATTTAATACTCAATTCTTTCCCAGAGGGGTAGGCAGAGACAACGGATTTCCATTTGTCACGATCTTTGCATACCCATTTTGCCTCGATAAAAACATAAATATAAATATTTTATTTAAATATCTCCTTTTCTAAAAAAGGTTTCGATTAGCTAACTCATCTGAATGCTTCGATCTTCACGGCCTACTTATGCTGGCAATACAATTGCAAAGGGATAGAAACAAAAAGTGTATGTGTAAATTATGCTAAGCAGGGCCCGCGACAGGACGGGCCTTGTTGTGAAAAAGTGCCCGCGACACAATACGGCCGCTGGGGGGTTACTCATTCGACATTTTCTTGTTTGGTACTGTATTTTTGTAAATATGTTAAAAATACTTTATGTGCATTGAAATACCCTCCGAACACTATCTGTTTGCGTTTCTATCGATAGCGGCGATTGCCAGACTATCTAGTGACTTACACCTTTTTTTTATTTTAACGTGGTGGAAACCTTTTATAGGTCTCCGTAGTTGGGGAGACTACGGGGTATGAGGGAATCCCCGTGGGTTACCCACTAAAACCACCACGGTAGCCTAGCCTCTCGGTGCTGTGGGAGATGGCTCCGGGAACTCGAGACGATCTTCATACGCAATCTAGTGACTTACACCTACGCAACGTAATGATAGCACAGTTGAAAAAATATGTTGTCGCGTGTAAGAGTCAATTTTTGGTTACATAGAGTATTTTAACATCTTTAAAAATGTTTGGTATTAGTTCTATTTACCACCATAACTATGTGAATTAATGAAAATATATTATATCAATATCTCAATTATAATCTTAATTAAATAATAAAAGATTATTTAAGCCAAGACAATTACGCGGTTTGATTTTTGTTTATTTTTATTTTTAGACCCTACTAACACTTTTTAGACCATAAAATACTCATTACATACATCTAATGAGTAATATATAACAATATATGCAGAACATTATCCAATTATAGTTGCCTCAGTTTACGCCAGAACAAACGATTATCACGATTATCAGTTTAATGAACAAAGTTATTAACAAAAATGAAAAGGTAAGAGATACCTATATAAACATAAATGAATATAGTGCCTACTTAAAAAGAAATCAAAGTAACGAATAACGATTGAATATTTCTATATAATATTTATTGTTCTATTTGAAAACCAGAAATTATTGGCCTGATGTTTATATTCTGGTACTGTTTCTACTTAAATAACTGCACGTGTGGCGTAGCGGCTGACTGCACGTGTGGGGCGGCTAAGACAGTCGCCTCACCGCTTCGTGTTGCGGGTTCGAGTCCCGCGCTGGACCACTATTTGTGTGACCCATAAATAATTATTCTGAGTCTGGATGTAATTAGTGTCCGTCTATTATATGTTATTAAAGTACCCCGGGACACAGGGATTAAATTACCTAGTGCAGTCGTAGTCTCTAAAAAAATATCTTTAAATTGTTTTAAGAAAAATAGCAGCAAGTAAAACAAAGCCCAATAAGACACGCACACTCAGGCGTACCGCAAGGCGAGCAGAGGTCAACCCTTCAGCCGCTTGTGCTAAGACGGCACCTCCTTTTCCGTGTCAGCCGCCGCCGCACGGCTAAGTGCGCAAAAAATTTATGCGTTCCAAAGGTGTCACCCGTGGCCGCGGGGTTGAGTGCCCAAGCACTTGGGTGGTGCTTGTGTATGCAGATATACCTACTATTTGTGTAGGTTTTTTCGTTATACAGCCTATTTGCCGAAAATAAGAATGTGAGTAACGCATTTCTTATCCAAAATTGTATGGTTACGTTATTCAAATCACGCAGTATAAATGTCTAATTGTAAATTTACTTTTTTATTTATACGGTATTGGATAACGCAGTAGCGTTATCCAATACCGTATAAATAAAATCGTTATTATATACTTATATTTTTTTCAGTAAACATTTACAAATTGATTTTCTTGACTTTCTTAGGTAGGTTTTTATTTGGTATGTGTATATATTAATTATACTTAAATAAATAAATAACTTTTTGAACAATTGAAAACATACATCACGAAACATTAATTCTCGAATGTAATCTCTTTGACAATTGCTTAAATAAGCTAGCTAGGTAATTAAATCATTACTGTCATAAATTAAAAATAAATTATAAATGTCCGCATATCAAAGTATCTAGAAAGAATTATGTATACTTAGCTATATTACTACAAACATGTTCTGACTATTTACAAGCGCTTTTTTAAAGTCTAAGTGAATTAAAAACCTTTTTATTATTATTTTTATTTTAATGAAAGAAGTTTGAACAACAAAGTATACCTGGCCTGTGTGAATGGTACAATTGGAAGGGGAAGACCTCATAAAACATTCTCTGACCAAATCGGACATTTTCACAAGAAAGGCCAGGGAAAAAGTAACAAGTAGTACCTAAGTATGAAGAATATAATTACAGTAAACGAGGCAAAAGCGGAGCGCCAAGCTCGTGACGAATGGAAATCCGCTGTCTCATAATATTAGTGTGATAAACTCAGAGAAATAAGCACAAATAGAAAATGCCGGGTTACAATAAATTAATAAGCAAACTGCAATAATTTGACAAGATCATATTAAAAAACGACATTCATAAATAATACGAAAGACTAATTAATAATCATTCTGTTCGGATCCCGTCACCAAATTCCAAGTAATGCTAACTTGAAATTTAGTGTCGAGTACCTACCGAGCAAAATGTTCATTAATTTCATTTCAGTAACAAATTTAAAATCATTTTTTTCTGTGGAGGGAATTTATTGTTGATATGTAGCATTTGTTTAGAAGGTAACGTGAATAAGTATAAATTTTCAAAACGAGCAAAATGTGTCTAACATCGCCAACTTCTTGACTCCGAGATGCTACCTACTTGCTGCTTTTCTTGTCAGCACCACAGCATACCTTAGCCACGAGGCAGGTGACAGTAACCACTTCGCCAATATAAACACTCATGTTTCTTATTATAGTGTCAAACATACTTATTCTGCAAGAAGTAAGTAGGCTTTAGTTTCAGTACAGAGAGACCGAATGCTACCACTAGGCCATTATGCTCTCACACTTGCCACTTCACTTATAATATTACCCAATCGACAAACCTGGTGTTGAACTTATGACGCTAGCAACACACCTCATATTTCTCACGCTTCGCCGACGCTTCCCTGGCAATCTCTCTGAAGTCTGAAGAAGAAGAAAAAATCAAAATGAGATTATAACAATAATACTATGAACAATGCGAGTAAAGTCTTTACTTTACTCGCATTGTTCATAGTATTATTGATATAATCTCATTTTGATTTTTTGAACTACTAAACAATATAATATGACTAATGAAAATTCAGTGATAAGAAAATAATAACACAGTTTAATAACTTTATTCTCAGGAGAGTCATCACGCTTATGTCACAATTCTTCAAGATGGCACATAGCTTAACGACTATACTTTATCAGACGTCTACAACCGGGACCGAAAGCTTAATGTGCCGTCCGAAACGCAGAGCCGCTCAGAAGTCCATCCATTTCACCTATCACTTACGGGTTGGTGAAAAGTTCATCATATTTATTTTATTTCTTGGGAAAACATACAACTAGGTGACAGATAACAATAATTAGTTGAATAAGGCCAGGTACAAGTATTCACTAATAGAAGTGAGAATAGAACAACGATACCTAAGTGTTAGACAAGAAGAGAAAACCTAAAATCACTATCGAGCATTGTGGCTATTAAAACAAAAGAAATGAAACATAAAAAACTGTGAAGTTTAGTTTGAATAAAAAAATCATTGGTTAGTAGTTTTGTTTTTACTTTTGCAATATTAGTAGGAAATAAACAACATTAACCCTCCGAAAAGTTGCATTAAAAGCCTTGCTTGCCCTTATTGTGAAACGACGAATATTTGTGCAGTTATATCAATCGGGTTAAATTTAATTTATGTTTCGTACCATAAATATATAAATCTCCTACTTCTAGTGTTACAGTTATCTATTTAACCCAGACAAAAAAAAAACACCATAATTTTTAAGTTTATGTCTATGATTATTCATGCTTCTAAATTGCGGATCAAACATGCGTTTTTACATCAGATAACTAGTATTACGCACTAGTAGGTTCTGCACATTAAAACTCCGAGATATTTTATACACACAATATTTAATCGAACAGAGTAACGTTCTCATCTCCCGTCGTACAAAGAATGCCTCTTTAATAATTCTCCTACCCTATTTATATTTTTATCAGTGACAACCATTTGAAAGTCTAATATCGATTATAAATAGTTTTAAGATGTAAAATTATTATAGTAATTATTAAAATGATAATCACTAATCAAATAAATAATCACAGTGTTAAAATATTATTATAACATAGCAGCTACGTCATAACCGTTGCAGCCGCGCAACGGTTATGACGTAGCTGCTATGTTATAATAATATTTTAACACTGTGATTATTTATTTGAGTACTTGATAACACTAGTTTAATAAAAATGTGTGCAAGCTGCATATATATTAAAGGCGCTTAAAACAAAAGAAAGGCCCAGGTTGATACTCACCTCGTTACATAATGTACCTGTGCCGTGCTATGTACCTGTGCCATAACGTCACCTTGCTCAGGTGAGGGCGTGTCGCGCAGGTGAACGCCCCCGCCCACCTGGCGCACCTGCCCACCTCAACACACCTACCGCCGGTGACTATTATCACGTAAAGGTAACCTTATGTACGTAACGTTATTAGGTATTCATTCTGGGTGGATTTCTGACAATATTAAGTGAGTTTTGTGAAGCAGGAGATTATTTTTTTTAATTTTCTTTTTTTTATGTTATAGAGCGATAAACGAGCAAGCGGGTCACCTGATGGTAAGTGATCACCGCCGCCCATGGACACTCGCAACACCAGAGAAGTCGCGGCTGCGTTGCCGGCCTTTAAGAGTTAGCAAACAAGTGTTGCTGACCCTTCCCCCCCCCCCCCCCCCACCCCAATGAGCTCTGGCGACCTTACTCACACGCAGAAACACAACATTAAAGTTATTAATGTTATTATAAAGAATGTCTTCTGTAAGGTGGAGGTACTTCCCCAGTCGGGCTGCTCTTTGAGCGAATGAACGCTGTGCCCTGCCGCTCTAAAGATTATGTGTAAATACTGGTGTTTCATAAACTCTTATTTAATTCTCATCAATCGACAAAACCGGAGAGATCAGGCAATTATTCGTGCACAATATAAAAAAATGCGGGAGAAGTGAAAATTAAGTAACTTGTAAGTTGTATCGTCGAGTTAATAGATCATCATTTTTGGTTTGTATAGAAGTGTTAGTGACCAATTTAGACTTTATTCCTTGATATATATGTAGAGAGAGATACTCTTTGCATAAATATAATTTAGGTATAATAATAATGCACGGAGGTATGTATGTACATATATTATATACACAGTATAAATATAGCTCATGGAAAGCGTTCGGTGGCGATGACGCGAGTTTCACGCTTTGTGTTCTCCTAGAAACTGGTCAACGCGTCTAAAGAAGTTTTCATCTTTTAGTTTGCATATATTTACAAGAAGTATTATTAACACATAAAATGTTTGTGACTAATTACAATCATAATAAAAAATTAAAGTAAAAATTTTAATTTTTTGTTTACTTAAGAAAAATCCACACAATATGAACAATGAGGCCTACTAAAACTAAACGTTAAAGATTTTAATGTAAAGTACAAAGGAGCTTCTTTGTTCTTTACTTTGACATCTTTAAAGTTGCCTTTGTGATGATTATAGAGACTAAGAAAACTTATAGAGAGTCATCACGCACAATTAATATTTTTAATAATTAAAAATTTTACTCGTTCAGTTAATATTTGTTCAATTATTCGGTTAATAAACAGAAGACTTTGACACACTATTTATTACATGGGATAAGGATCATCGTGACCCTTGGCTTGTTGGCGTGGTTGATAGTTAATTGCCTTTCGCACCGCAGGTCGTGTGTTTAATTCCCATCCAGGACAAATATTTGTGTGCATGAACATGTCATACACATAAATCCTACTCACGTGTTCAACCTCTTCTTATGAATTGATACTAGAATCTTCTTTTATTCTAATAAATATCTGGACATCGGATTAGAATTACAAGAATATTACTTAAAACAAGCTGTTCCCCGCGGTTTTACCCGCGTTAAATTTTATAAATTATCACAGCTGCTCCCACCTAGGTGATAGCGTGATAATATGTAGCCTATATGTAGGCCCGACCTCTTAGTAATATTCATGCAAAATTTGAAGTAAATCCATGCAGTACTTTTTGAGTTTAGCCCGGACATATATACAGACAAAGATTCTAAAAACAATATTTTTGGCTTCGATATCGATTGTAGATAACGCCCCAAGTATCCTTTTTTAAAAATATTCAATGTACAGTTTGGAGTTTCCTACAATTTTATTATACTATATGTAGTATAGATAATTGATAAAAAGGGATCGCTGATGTGTTGAGTTACAGCTTAGAAGTAAAAAAGTGAGGAAAATTTGTTATAAAAGTGTTAAAATCTAAGTCTAATGAATCCCAGATTATTACCGCATTTCGTTTGCATTCCGGACACATTCCTCCCAGAAGCTTTGCTTTTCTTATGAAAAAAGTTGATTCACCAAATTGTGAACAGTGTGGAAAACGAGAAGATGTCTACCATATATTGAGAGAATGTGTCCGTAACGGTAGTAGGCGAGATGAGATGATAAGAAGGTTTAATATAAATTTAAGAGATGTTGGTGTATTTCATAGCATTTTAGCTGAACCGTACTCGGTTCGAGCTAGAATGCTATATCTCTTTAAAATTAAATGAACCGTCTATTTACTCAGTGGGGTAGTCATTGACTTTGTATAGTGTTATTTTAGAGTCAGCTTAGTATAAGGTACGATGGGATTGGCATCGTCATTTCATGTTCGAAAATCCTGAAGAATAAATAAAGATAAAAAAGAAGTCTAATGAATAAAATATTTTGATTGCAGTATAATGCCGCATGGCGTGGTTGTAGGTTCGTGCCTTTCACGCCGCAGGTCGTAGGTTCGATCCCCACCTATAACAGATATTTGTGTGCATGAACATGTTTGTTTGTCCTGACTCTGGGTGTAATTATCTATATAAGTACCTATGTATTTACAAAAGAAAAATAGTAGGAAGGTATATGTAGTATATCAGTTATCTGATCTCTGGTGGTTTTATTTGTCTACGACACGTGTAGGCTAGTGCAACTGGACATAGATGCAGTTGTAAAACAGATATTTGTGTGCATGAACATGTTTGTTTGTCCTGACTCTGGGTGTAATTATCTATATAAGTACCTATGTATTTACAAAAGAAAAATAGTAGGAAGGTATATGTAGTATATCAGTTATCTGATCTCTGGTGGTTTTCGATGTCTACGACACGTGTAGGCTAGTGCAACTGGACATAGATGCAGTTGTTAAGTGGTCTCACGATAACGGAATTGTGCTAAACGCTGATAAAACAAAGTTTCTAATCATTCATTCTCCTTACTTGCTTACATTTACTCAATCTACATAACCTATATTATATGCCCATAACTTCTCATGACTACATAACAGATTTTATAACTGCAACTGTAATCCCATAGAAAAAGTAAATTGTGTAACATACCTTGGCTTAAAAATTGATGAACACTTCTCATGGACCAAACATATTGATTACATTTGTGATAAACTCAGAGTCTTGCTAGGAAAATTCTATCATTTAAGTTTTAAACTTCTGTTAGTACGTTAAGATGTTTATATATGTCACTAGTCGATTCCATCCTCGGTTATGCGCTTGATTGCTATGGACTAACATTTAAAACAAATATGCAAAAACTAGAATCAATTCAAATTAGGTTCATTAAACTGTTAGTAAACAAAAAAATTAAACAAAAATGTAAAAATGATTACACCCAACTTTTCAAAATCTGTAAAATTCTACCTGTAAGTAAAAAACATAAGTTCCTTCTGGCAATAAACAACCATAGCAATCAAGAACATAACCTAATACATGTAAGCAATAAGTACAATACACGCTCGATGTCAACCGGCAGACTGACAGTACCCAGAATTACAAACTATTATGGAGACCGAACATTGAGGAAACGCTTGCCGTACCTGCTAAATAGTCTGCCGGATGACATTCGGCATGAATCTGCTAAAAATAAATGTAAATTTAAGTTAAAAAAATACTTATTAGATTTAATGTAATGTAAATATTTATAGTAGTAGTTAGTTATTTTTGTTATAAGATAAATAACTGTACAGAGACTCGATCCTACAGTCAAACCGATAACACGGTTTTGTGGGACAAATGTACAAACTTTTGAAAATATATTTGTATAAATAAATAAAAATAATAAAATTACAAATACCTGTTTAGTAAGTCACAAGTTTGATTACTTTTGTAGGTTGAAAGGTTAGGTTATATTTACACCTCGTAATACAAAAGCTAATCAACGTTTAGCACTCAATCACGCCACTAGCCCACCAAGCCACCTTCTACGATACCATTAAGGTAATTACTTCACATAATCCAATTTCCGCTGTTTTTGTTTGGCTGTACTAATTAGGGAGAGTGGCTTCTCTCGTTACCTAGTTACCTACTAATGCTTATGTACTGGGCGAACTTTATCTGTGTTTTGTTCCGGAAATATTGAGAGAAAAATAAACTTACTTACGATCTACTAAACTTATTAGCCAAGAATATAGTACTGTCGGAAAGCCGCTGGATCCTGGCAGAACAAGACCGGCCAATAAATAAATAAAAAAAAACAATAAAAAAGATTTTTATTCACGTAGACTTCAAAAAAGCGCTTGTAAATAGTCAGAACATGTTTGTAGTAATACAGTTATTATTTCTAGTTACTTATTACAGATATTTAGGTACATGGAATGTAAAAACATTTATACAATTTATTTTATAATGATAGTATATTTAGCTAGCTTGTATTAAGGGGAGGCGATGGCTGGCCCTCACGTCATACTCGTGAACGGGTGCTGCTTGCGGTAACTGGTCGAACTGCTGTTGGGGTACTCATAATATTTTATTTTTTCATACAGTCGTTGCCTCTGGTTGACTTCGTGTGACTTGTTAATTTTGTAAATGTACGCGGATGTACCCACCGTTTTTTCATCTAGCAAGAGGTTATTCTAATTGTTTGAGTGAAATTTAATGTTATTGTTTATTATCTCACAATTTTTCGATTCATTAGATGACAACGGTTCTGTGCGTGCATTAGCCTACATAACGCCCATCCCAATGTAAGAAAACACATGATTTAAAAAAAAAAGAACGAAAACAAAAAGCAAAAGAAGACGAAAAAAGCAAGCCCGGAGTTTCCTTGTGGCTTTCTTCTCCGGGTCGTCCACCTAGGTAGCTAGAGAAAGCCGCAGATTAGCTAGGGTAGGCTCCTCAGCGGCGAGGATCGCTTTGGCCCCTTAACACGTCATTGGTGATCCCGTGCAACTGATCACACCCTCTCTTAGAATTCTGTCCTTTTGCTTCAGCGGCCCCCTGAGCTGTGGCCCGAACCCTAAAAGGGTGGCCTCGGGTATTAATCGTTTAATTTAAGCTACTGGTTAAGAGCCTTCTGCGCTAGCCAAATGCTCATTGCCTTCAATTCTTTAATTTTAATATTGTACAACAAAATTTCAAAATAATAGATTAATTATTTAGACTAATTATATTTTTGTAATTTTTATACTGTGTTCGACTATATTTGTGTACTGCATTTTGAACTTGACAAGTACAAGTGTATGTTAATACTCAAGTGCTGAATAAATTTCATTTTTTCATTATTTCATTGCATTTCATTAAGTTATTGTCAAGGAGATTATGTTTAGTTGAAGTTTTTAATATTATGTATTGAAATTTAAATTTTACTACATATTGTCTGAATGGTTCTGTCTATATTAAGGTATGAATTCAGTATTATTATTATAACGGACCTTGTGATTAAAAACGACGGTCGCGCTTTAATGCTACCACCGGATCCAATGCGCCCCATTGTGGAGCTTTTATCCAGCAGTGGACGTCTTTCGGCTGATATGATGATGTTGATGATAGTACTATCTAGGTATTTCAAGTACTTTGTGCGGTAGCGTGTAAAACCGCGGCTAGTGTGAAGGTTCTAATTCTGTTATGATGAGATATTGCAAATAAACATAAAACCACATTATCTCCTAGTGATTTATAGTAGATCTGTAAGAATTTCCAATTTCAGTGTAAATTTATTTCCTTGTAGTGTAACACACAACACAAAACACAAGGATTAGCCTTGGGTGAGGATCGAACCCAGGACCTCTGGCTCAGCAGTAAGGTACACTAACCACAAGAGCAACAGTCCAGTCATAATTATGAGCTTGATAAGTACAAGTTTAGTTTAATACCTGCTGCTAATTTCGTTACAGGCACTCACTATTTTTATGACAATAATTGTATCCTAATATTAAATTATACTAAATAGTATTAAAAATACAATAACCACCATTTAAGCCAGTCATTTGAATTTGAAAATTAATTAAAGATAACAAAATTCCATCTTAAAACAGTTAAAACTCGAAAGAAAATCAAGGGTTGTACCCCAAGGATAAACAAAAAATCATCTCCGCACCTCAGCGCATAGATAAATACACAGAAGTGCCATCGACTTACGAACCCTGGCCACAGGGGTTCCAAAAAAAAACAATTATGTTTCAATTAAATTTAATATAAAGTAAATAAAAGTTACATTGTAAAAGTACTTATTACTAACAATAACCTAGCTATGTCGGCGATCGACCAAGAAGTGAGCCGTTCTCACCTAATGCTGGGAACCACGGTGCCGGTGTCGTCTTCGGTACGTTTCGCAGAATCAGCGGTTAGGCAACAGCGCTTGTGTTATTGAAGGGAGTGCATACTTGCACTTTCCTCTGGCGATGCTTGCGTAACAATCGCATAGATGAACAAGAATAATTTACTGATTTGTTTTTGTAAGAATTTGGCTACACATTAAGTAGTAATTATCAATAATAATTGCCGATGACAATCTAGGATTATACGTGAATAAGTATAGCGAGTGTACCTGAGCCCTGGGAACACGGGTATGCTGCTCCGGTGCTACCATTTTACGCCATGTCGCCAGATGGCCAGGACACGTACTCTGAGAGAGCTCTGGATTGCCCTCGCCTATTGCCGACTCCTGCTAGTTTGGCACAACGACTGCGCCACAAGCAGATCGCTGCCTTTAAAAACATAAACCCGAACACACACACACACACATACAAGCTATTTGGTCATCGCTTGGCCAATTTTAAGACTAATTACCTTCTTCAAGTGAGGACCTTTTCCGGCCAATGCCGTCATTGTGGTTATCTTTTTGACAATTGTCAAAAAGAATATTATTATATTCACACCTTTATCAGGTTTCGAACTTTTTGCATTATTTGAACAGATGTCTGTTCAAAGCTGATGACACTTTGATGGAACTTTGATTCACTTTGAACCACTTTGATTTTAATAATTTTAACGAATCATTACACAACAGTGTTTATTGTGATCTAACTATTGGAACAGTGTTCATATTACGCTTCGTCCTCAACATTTTTGTGTCGACCATATGAGTGCATCAAAGAGTGAAGTACCCATACGGTCCAATGAAAAATGTTGAGTGACACAGGTCTGAAATTGTGCTTAGTGTCAAATAAACATTTTTCTTGTATAAATAAATATAACTAACCTTGGTGAATAATGCAATACTTTTTATAATTTAAATTAATACAATATTACTTTGCCCTTCTATCAATTATTTATATTCTTTGCCGTACCTACTCCGCGCAATTAGTAACGCCATCTGGACACCTCAACCCTTCCGATATTATATAATAATAAAATGGCTAATTACTTGAGAAATTCCGCCAATAAAGCCAAGCCTGGCTCGCGAAAAATAATAAAATTAATTAATTAAAAACAAGAACTCCATCACCTTGCAAACGTTCTTTCTCAGTTGATAACTATTCAACAATCCCCCCTTGCTCTTGCTTGCGAAAATCTATGCAAGTGTGAGTGAGATAGGAGATCGTTTTAAACTTCGATTTGGGCCTTAATCTTTATATCTGGAAGGCGACAACCGTTCTCTCAATAAATATTTGCAAAAGATTTCGGTTTCCTCTCGATATAATAATTAGTTGAAAACGAGAAAAGTTTTTCAATTTCAACACAATACGAATCCGGCTTAGGCCAGGATTAGTTAGCTTAATTAAAACAATCTTTGATTTTCGTCACAAAAACAGTCAGTATTTAACAGTGTTTTCTCTAAAAATTCATTAAATGGCTAAACGCGACTACTTAAAGCAACTATCCGATCTTTCTTGTTGGTTGCGCAAGACGAACAATTGTGGAGATTTTGGGGAAAGCCTTTGTTCAGCAGTCTTTCGTCTGATGAAGATGACGCAAGTGAATAATAATAATATGATTATATTTTAAACATAGGATCGACTTCAAGTTTTCAGAATAGATAGATAAACATACAAGCGAATGGATAACTTCCTTGTTTTGAAGTCGATAAAAAAATACTGTGCCTTTCTGATAAGCTCTACCTCAGTTAAATATTGTTACCTAAGGCTCATTTCAATTTCAATGTATTTATTGCATTCATGGGTTTACATAGGTCTTAACAATAGAGTAGGTACAGTACCAAACATGAACCCTGCTAGGGCACAGCAATATTTTTACATTGTAATTTGTCATTTTAAACATATAAGGGAGGTAGTATAGTAGGTACAGGTATAAATAATTGTCATATGTTATTAAAGCTTAACCCTTAGGACACGGTAGAATTCAATTCGTAAATAACCAAATATAAATTGTGTATGCCCATACAAAATTGAATTGTTATAGTAGATTAGCATTTTTTTACGATTGAATAAACACTCAGTACATCCATATTATTGGATAATAACATAACATAAATTCATCATCATCGTCATCATCACATAAATTAATATCTTAGAACAACTAACGCACTGTCATCTGATCCCAATCTAGCAGAACCTGTACTATGGCAACTAGACAACTGATAATCATACTTATATATTTCTAAATACTAACAAACTAATAATACTAATAACTAGATAAATTACACCCAGACACAAACCGGCCATTGTGGAGATCCTTGGGGGAGGCCTTTCTCCAGCAGTGGTCGTCTTTCAAAATCAAAATCAAAACTTCTTTATTCCGTAAAAATTTTACATTTATGTGGAATCGTCATATTTTTTTTACCCTACCGTGCTGTGCATGACGTGGCAGCTACTGAGAAACACTGCCAAAAACTGAGTAGGAATCCTTTTTAAAAATAAAATATACTTACGATTAATTACAATCATGTGTGTTGACTCAGAACAACTCAATCCCAAGCAAGCCCAAGCTTTTATCACTTAAATAATCAGAAATTCTGTAAAGCCCTGCTACACAATTTGGCTTTAATAATTCTTTTAAACTTATTTGTAGACAATTCTCTAATATCATTGGGAAGTTTGTTATAAAATTTTATACATTGCCCCATAAAAGAGTTGCTTATTTTGTGGAGACGGGTAGTATGCAATATGAGATTATTCTTATATCTAGTATTTACATTATGTGTATCGCTCCTTTTACAGAAGGAATCTATATTTTTATGCACATATAGTAAGTTTTCATATATATACTGAGATGGTACAGTTAGAATGTTAACCTCTTTGAACTTTTCTCTACACTGTCGGGCCAAGATATAGATAGCTGATCATATCAGCCGAAAGACGATCACTGCTGGAGAAAGGCCTCCCCCAAGGATCTCCACAATGGCCGGTTCAAGATGATGACACCCACACACATACCAAATAATAGTACTAATCACACAAAGATTCGTCCTGGGTGAGGTATCGAACCCACAACTTCTGGCTTAGTTAGCCTACCTAATCAGTAGCGTTACATGCAACTAAAACACAATCACACCTATACCTACCTATTAATTAACTTGACTGCCTCGTTGGTCTAGCAGTAGCGTAGTTCACCCGCAGAAAACGAGGTCCTGGGTTCAAATCCCGGGTCGGGCCGAAAGTGATTTTGGGAATTTTCTGTAAAAATAAAAATTTCTCAGCATTAGTTCGAAGTCTGGGAGTTGGTGGTATTATACCCCCGTGCCTCGGAGAGCACGTAAAGCCGTCGGTCCTGTAGCTGACCTTTTTCCGGTCGTGTCGCTAGGAGTCCCATCGGATCATGAGAGTGATGGAATAGAAAGTGCTCCTGTGTTTGCGCACACACTTGAGCACTATAATATGTCCCGCGCAGATGGCTAATCTCTATTGAAACTGGCCGACGTAGCCGGAATTCGGCTAGGAGGACATTATTATTATTATAATTAACGCGACGCGAAATGGTGATTATTATCGTGACCACACGCGTCACGCTGATAACATCATGTAATGGTACACACACTGTCACATGTAGGTAAGGGAAAATTCCCGGGCTGGGAATAAATAACAAGCATAGTTACATCGTAACACAAAACCGGTCAAGTGCAATTGGACTCGCGCACCGACAATGACGTACACACAACTACATATCAAGCTATACATTTCGGAGCTGATCTCGCGTTGCATAGGATTTCCATACAATGAGAGGTCAGCTTTTATTGGAAATGTGTAGCTTGATATGTAACCGTGTGTACCTTGACAATAACTTAATAAAAGCTAGCTAAATATCACTACCATTATAAAATAAATTGTATAAATGTTTTAACATTCCGTGTACCTAAATATCTGTAAATAAGTAACTAGAAATAATAACTGTATTACTACGAACATGTTCTGACTATTTACAAGCAAGCGCTTTTTTAAAGTCTTCGTGAATAAAAACCTTTTTTTTTATTTATTTTATTTATTTATTACGTGCGTTTTTAGTCATTCTTAAACCAAAAGGATGGAATAAGGTACCGCCTTATTCGATCGGTTGCGAAAATCATATTACAAAATTAATATGAAGAGTAAAATTTATGTGTTGGTTTGTGTAGTGGTTAGTGTCCCTGACTGCTAAGCGGTTCGATCTATGTGGAGAAATCTTTGTGGCATGAGTACGATTATTTGTTATATGCCTGGGTGCAATTTATCTATAATGTGTGTATCTATTAAGAAATATAGAAGTATGTTTATCAGTTGTCTGGTAGTCATAGTAGGTACTGTTGCCTAGTTTGGTATCAGATGACACTGTGTTAGTTGTCGAAAGATATTTATTTTATTTTATTAGTATCGAATTCAATCAACGCATTATTTCGGTAATATTAACATAGTTAAAATCACATTATCTACATAATAATTTACCACAATATGAAATTTATTTATCTAAATCTATTAAATTTATCTAAATCTTTTTGTAATATTCTATTTTGTTGGCATCATTGGTACATAATTATGATTTCTTTCCGATACATTTTATGAAATTTTACTATTGTTTCTAATTTACGTTGTATTCTGGATTAATAGACTTTGATTCACTCTGTATGTGTACTGACAGCACATGGAATGGACTATCATATCGCTGCGTATGAAGCAACCTGTTATACATATGTTCATACAATAAATAAATTAAAAAAATGCAAGTTTATCTACTGATTACGCTAGAAAATATCTACCCTTAGTGGTGCTGGGTGCCTTAATGTACATACTCAAAATATTACAACGAACTAAGCTAAACAACAGATTTAAATATCTCTGATGTAAATGAATGCTGATAATTTCGAAAGGGTGGCTACAATTTAATTAGATTAAAAAGAAACCGAGGTCCGTAGGGGAGATAATCCCAATTGTGAATTCAATAAATCTTTAACAATAACCAGCTTGGACTTACTTAAACAACATTGGCATTTGGGAGAAGAAAGAATTTAAAGGTAGAGTTTTTTAAATAAATAAATACAAGCTTGCTGCTAAATATATCCTTGTGGTCGAATTTGTATTATGTAAGAGACTAGCTTTCTGCATGCAGCACAAGTGTGTTCCGATTCCCAGGGGCACTTTCTATCGACGATCACCGTAGCCTAGTTGGTAGTGCTCCTGCCTACGAAGCTGGTGGTCCTGGGTTCGAATCCCGGTAAGTGCAAAAATTTGTGTGATGAGCATGAATATATGTTTCTGAGTCATGGATGTTTTCTATGTATATAAGTATTTATCTATCTATATAAGTATGTATATCGTCGCCTGGTACCCATTTGTTTGCGGATGGATGGTTGGATATATTGTCAGAATGTTTGCGTTTCTGTGAGAATGATGTATGATTGTATTATAAAATCAATGTTTATGTTTATATATTAATATTTAAAATAATTCTTGTAATAATTATCTTTAATTATTGTAATTGGTGTCCTACCGTTTTAATTAAAGTAAAATAAATAAATAAAAATAGTACAAGCGTTGCTTAGTTTGGGGCTAGGATGATCAGTGGGACATTGTCACTCATCATATCAGCCGAAAGACGTCCACTGCCGGACAAAGGCCTCCCCCAAAGATCTCCACAATTGCCGGTCTTGTGCTATTCGCATCCAGCAGTTTCCAGCGACCCGCACAAGATCATCGGTCCATCTTGTAGGGGGCCTGCCCACGCTGCGTCTTCCAGTTCGTGGTCGCCACTCGAGAACCTTTCTGCCCCAACGGCCGTCGGCTCTACGAGCTATGTGCCCTGCCCACTGCCACTTCAGCTTGGCAATTCTTCGGGCTATGTCGGTGACTTTGGTTCGCCTGCGGATTTCGACATTTCTGATGCGATCCCGCAGGGAAACTCCGAGCATAGCCCTCTCCATTGCTCTTTGGTGACCTTGAGCCTTCTAATAAGGCCCATAGTGAGCGACCACGTCTCTGTTCCGTATGTCATCACTGGCAACACACACTGGTCGAAAACTTTCGACTTGAGACACTGCGGTATTTTGGACGAGAAGATGTTACGTAGCTTCCCGAACGCTGCCCATCCGAGTTGGATTCTACGATTGACCTCCTTCTCGAAGTTGGACCTACCTAGTTGGATGGTCTGTCCTAGGTAAATATAGTTACTCTACAACTTCGAGTGCAGAGTCACCAACTTTCAATTGAGTGGGTGCAACATGGACATTTGACATGATTTTCGTCTTATCCATGTTCATTTTCAGACCCACTTGTTGAGAGTCTCTGCTGAGGTCATCGAGCATTGTACCGAGGTCTTCCATGGTCTCAGCTATGACTACGATATCATCGGCAAATCGAAGGTGAGTGATGTACTCGCCATTAACATTGATGCCAAAGCCTTTCCAGTCCAGAAGCTTGAAGACGTCTTCCAATGCAGCGGTGAACAGTTTCGGAGATATAACATCTCCCTGTCTCACGCCTCGCTGCAAGTGGATAGGTTTCGAGATCTGGTCCTGGAGTCGCACTGACATAGTGGCGTTTTCATTGTCACTAGATATTATATTATTATATTCCACCAATCTCATGATCAGATGGTGAACCCATGACCTCGGGCTTAACAGTCAGGGTTATCATTATTATTTATCGCGTGGGGAGTGGTTATCCTAGTGTCAGAGTTGTTCAAGCCGCCCAGTAGGCCTCTGACATGGCTTACCGACTGTTGTCTATTGGCTAAAAGCGGGTCCGACAGCTTAACCTGCCCTCCGAAGCACGGAGACGCTCAGAAATTAAACCACTTTGGCGGTCACCCATCTATGGACTGACCGCATTTTTAGTTGCTTAACCTCGCCAATCACTTACGTACCGGTGAAAGCATCTGGACTCAGGGGCATTACACTAGACCAAGAGGCCAGTCGAATAATCGCCACTCTTTGTGGTATAGTTCATACGGTCATAGTTCGCAGAGACACGTTTCCTGTTCTCTGGTAGGTATTCCCTTGGGACGACTTCAATACTCAATACTCAATACTTTATTGCGTTCTACAAAGTTTTTATAATAGGTGGTAAGTAGTACATTGGTAAGTATCATTTGTAGACCCTGTCGGGCACAGCATAAGTGTAGGAGAGAGGAGGAAGGGCGCATTAATATTTAAATGGATAACTAAATGTTTTCATCTTTTATGCAGGAATACTTTGTGTTTCTTTAAGTGCTAATGTTGAGTGTGTGTGTGTCTTTAATATTGTAAATGTGTTTTAAAATATATAAGTGAAATAGTTTAACTGATAGAATAAAAACTTCTACGCCCCTGATGTGATGAGCTGTGATAAAAAGTTGTTTAAGCAGGAATCAAGCGCATTTTGTCAACGCTGCGGAGCCTAGTAATCTTGACCAATTACGATTGTTATACATTAAGATATTAGGTTCAATAGCATAAATTGTCGACAAACTAAGTTAATTTTTCAGTGGTAAATTATTTTTAAACTAATGTGCAACATTGTCATTTGACGGTCACCGTAGCCTAGTTGGTAGTGCTCCTGCCTACGAAGCTGGTGGTCCTGGGTTCGAATCCCGATAAGTGCAAATATTTGTGTGATGGGCACGAACATTTGTTTCTGAGTCATAGATGTTTTCTATGTATTTAAGTATTTATCTATCTATATAAGTATGTATATCGTCGCCTGGTACCCATAGTACAAGCTTTGCTTAGTTTGGGGCTAGGATGATCTGTGTGACATTGTCCCTAGATATTATTATTATTGTTGTATACTGAATCCTTGCCTGTTCCATACCCTAAAATATAATGTCATATTGTAAGGTTTTACATATCATAAACAGCAAATAGGTATACTGATTTAAGTTACTACAAATTCTTTCGATTTGAAGAGTCCATTCAAAATTATTATGCGCATACCAAGAAACTTTTCTAACTCTATCATCATAAGTTTCTTATCATTATATCTAAAAATAAGCTTTTACTTATCTCTTGTTTTAATTTCTATATAATTAATAAGATAACCTGCGATTACTCTACTCCATCAGCTGTTTAAATTTATTTTAGTAATAATTTAGAATTTTAATAGATCTATTCTATTCTTTACTATAAATAAGTAATATAATTCATCAAAGACATTTTGTCTCTAAAAAATGGAAAACATGACCCGATATAGATATATATATTTGTTATTTTATTAAAAAAGACACTACAAGGGAAAAGAACCTGTATCCTTGTGGACACAAAGCACACCCAAACGCAGAATGACAATTTATGGCTCACACAAATAGGTCTCCTCTACTGCATCGAACTCGAAACACGAGGGCACCGAAGTGGTAGCGAGACAACTACCTTAACCACAGCGCCACACGTGCAGTCGATATAAGAGTAAACTTGACGTTCGGCGCTCCATCAAATTGGTACAAAATCAGTGGTCGTGTAAAATACTTGAATTACTAGTAGCATTAGACACAGACACAGAAACACACAGCACAGCACATAGCTCACAGAAATAGGTGCACGGCTAGTAACCATTGTCTTATATGAAAAGAAAAACTGAAAAAATTGCTCTTAGTACCAATACGGTATCAGTGGGAATCCTAGTTATGTTAGCACAACCTCGTCTGAGCAGCACTTTGTACTTAGCACAAAGACCCTTTGTGCTGTTCTTATTGTGCAGTATATATGTACTTACAACTGTAAATTAACTAGAAGAGACATATTCGAACTTCCTATTCTACCGCAAAAACACCTATAATACCTTTAAGGTATCCTATTCGTGTTATTGCTTTAAATTATTTAGATATAATACATACGCTGATAAGGTATAAGATTCCTACCGAGTTTTCTGGCAGTGTTTCTCAGCAGCTGCCACGTCATGCACTGCATGGTACGGTAAAAACAAATAACGATTCCACATAAATGTAAAATTTTTACGGAATAAATGAATTTGGATTTATTCGGACGGACTAATTAATTTCTTGTAACTTTTATACTGTATTAGACTATGTTTATGTACTGCATTGTGAGCTTGACAAGTACAAGTGTATGTTAATATCCAAGGGCGTGAATAAATTTCATTATTTCATTTCATTATTTATTGTGATCACCGTTCAAGAGTTCGGTGATTCAGTCCGTAGCTATTAAAGAAATTTGGGAGTAAAGTCAGTATTAAAAGCAACTGCCAACCAGAGATACCATATCATGTTGCTTGAACCATGCTGCTGTAGCTAATGCTGAAGTTGGCACCCATTTATGGTACACAGTAAAGTATATTTAGTTAAAAGTACTATGTATAGCTGAAATTGATTGTGTATTATAAATAAAAGTATTTCTTTCTTTCTCTTTCTTTAACCGCACCAACATAACATAAAGGAAACTTTAAATATGCCTTTCTTTAACGGGTCTGGTCACCTAGCGGGTAAGACACCACAAAATGTGCCTTATTCAAAATAATAATAATAATATATAGGGACAATTCCGCACAAACTAAGCAAAGTTTGTACTATGGGTACCAGGCGACGATATACATACTTATATAGATAAATAAATACTTAAATGCATAGAAAACATTCATGACTCCGAAACAAATATTCAAGAATAAGTAGTAACACGTCCTCAACATACATATCCTCGACATATCCACCCGCAAACACTTTTGCGGGTGGTATGCGTAGTAGGCCTTGCCATACGAAAAAAGAGTTAACTACTCTGATCTGTGATTGTATTTTTGCGGTCATTCGAACAACTGATTATTAGTTCTGAACAGCAAGCCACATCCATCTTTTATATTTCTGCGACTCTATACACTTGTTAACTCGCCTTTTGTCTCGCTGCTAATGCTATGGATACCTTCCTCTGTATCGGGAATTCTTAAGGCGTTCTTTTCTTTCTTTAACTTAACTGAAGTTGTTTGAGGCTGTATTGTTTCTATGCAACGAGCCATCTCTTTTTTGCAACCTTTGTAAAGAATTAGCTGTTTCTATGAATGCAGCAAAGGTCTGTGAGATGTTGCAAGGCGCCACTTTTAATTAATAATAATAATATAATATCTAAGGACAATGTCACACAGATCTCATCCTAGCCCCAAACTAAGCAAAGCTTGTACTATGGGTACCAGGCGACCATATACATACTTATACATATATATAGATAAATACTTATGTACATAGAAAACATCCATGACTCCGAAACAAATATTCGTGCTCATCACACAACTATTTGCACTTACCGGTATTCGAACCCAGGACCACCAGCTTCGTAGGCTGGAGCACTACCAACTTGGCTACGGTGATGTTAATTGTTTTTATAATACATATATTATTTTCAATGTGACCTACACTTTCTCTTGATCATTATACTCCGAGTATAAATAGCCTATCAGAGATACCATATCATATCATATCATAGATATCATATAGATACACTATCATATTTAATTATGTGTGTTTTTAACATGAGTGTTACAAACATAGTGGTGCTGGAACATTGAAGGAAACCACAACATTTAAATTTTACAATAATAAAGTTAATAACCATAATATCATTTAAAACTTGCACTGAATAGAATTAAAATAGAAAATATCCAAAAATATATTGAAGCGAGACCAAACGAAACATTGAAAAGCAGAAGAGAGAAAAATATTATACCTACAAGGTACTAGTAAATGGTATAATAGTTACCAGCTCATTTTAAACTCTATTATATTGTAATAAGAGCTAAAATAATTTATTATTAACATACCGTATGACCGATTGAGGAATAAAAGAAAATACTCTTTTACCATAGGAGGCGTAGAATTCGCACCGAGGGAACATCTACCAGAGGACGGGCAGCAGCTTCTTTCTGAGTACTATGATCATCTTAATACGGTCGCCAACTTGTCTGCCAAGCGTGGCGATTATGGCATATCCCCCAAGCTGATTCTTAGGGAGGCTTTCGTCTAGCAGTGGAACTTTTCCAGCTGTTATGATGATGACACTTTGGGGAAGGGAACTTTTTCTATCAAACACCTTTACTTGCCTCATTTTTCTATAACTCGTACCACAGTTCCCGAAAGAAACTCGTACTACATCCTTCAATAGGATGTTAGCAAAGGAATCCTAAATTTAATCTACCAATGTGTATCGTTTCTAGCTCATCGGCAGAGTGCCTATTCTGGATTAGTGAAAGGTGCTTGTTCGAAACCGGCGGACGATTAAATTTATAATTGGAACAAAGTTCCTTATCGCGCGTTGTTAAAGGGGGCTAGACGGAAAAAAATCTTACGAAAAGTTGTCACGACACTTTTTGCAGCTGTGCGGCGTGCGCATGTTTCTCTGTCTGTCTCTCTCTCTCTTATAGAAAGCAAGCCAGATATTTTCATTTCTATTTCGCATTGAGCAGTGTGGTGTCGCGACGATTATTTTTGTTGAGTGTATACAGGTTTTTTGTACATAATAAATAATAAGAAATAACTTCGTTCCATCCGGGTGTCCCTTGACACCTCTCAAGTTTTTTTTTCAATTTTTAAGATTAGGTTTTCGCTTTGTAATAATTACAATAGTGTCCTACTGACTGAATGAAGCCACGGCGACCAGTCACAATGGAGACTAGCCATTTGTGCGGGACATATTACAGTGCGCAAGTATGTGCGCAAGCGCAGGGGCACTTTCTGTCCATCAGTCTCATGATCCGTTGGGACGACTAGCGACGACCGGAAAGAGTTCAGGTACAGAACCGACGGTTTACGTAGAGGCACGGGGATACAAAATCGCCAACTCGCCAGCCTTGAATGATGTAATAATGAAATTTTGCACTTGGGTATTAACATACACTTGCACTTGTCAAGCTTTGTGGTCAACGGGTTGATACTGAGATTTTTTCTTTTACAGAATAATCCTAAAAATCACTTTTTGGCGTGACCCGGGATTTGAACCCAGGACCTCGTTACCTGCGGTTGAACACGCTACTGCTTGACAAATTAGGCAGTCAACACATGTACAACAACTAATTTACTTATTTATTTATTTGCATTAAATGTGGTACATATAGTTGGTAAAAAAATCTTTATAATCAGTACAAATACACATTTGCCATTATTAAAAAAGCATGCAAAGCTATGGTTGAGTCACAAAAGTATTTAAATTGATATAATATGTCAGCTATACATTTTAAATTAATTTAACAATAATTCATATTCAGTTGGGTTTATATGTACCAACATTTACACACATAACACCACAAGTCAAGAATAAACGAAGAAAAAAAAAATAATATAAACTAGTCAATAAGAAATTTGTTCATAAATATAGATACTAGGAACCGTCAAAAGAGCTTGTGATTTAAATACCGGTCTACACTAATTGTATAGATATACAACAAGCCACAAAATTATTACGTAATAGCTGCGCCCCGCGGTGTTTCCCGCGATTTAGCAATACGTGTTGATTTGGGGTAGCTTCATTCCAAATTCAACAAAACGCGTTGAGTAGTTTTAGTTTAATTGCGTAACGAACATATAAACTTTGACATTCATAATATTCGGCGCCGTAAGCCGCCGACGGTCACCGTAGCCTAGTTACGCCCGAAATTAATAAACGATCCGCAATCTGTCAGTCAGTCCTATCTCTAGATTAGCTCTATCGCTATCTTAATCTTTACCTGCGTGCCAATAACAAAACATATCAATCCATCCATTTCTTGGCCAGAGATTGGGGTGCGATCTTTTCCCTCTGCAGCGTTCCGTTTTATGCAGAACTCGGTAACTCAGGACACAATTATACCATTTAATTTAAGAAGAAAATTATTTTTTTAATATATTAACGATAAGTCATCAATACTGACTTATTTATAGCTAGGTTAAAATGTTTTACTAGACGACTAGGGTATATAATAATAAAATGAAACTTAATTGTTCAAACATTATGTTTTGGTGGAACGGAACGTATCAAAATTTGACAAGCAAAACGCACGCCTGCGCCGTCGTCGTCGCCGACCGGATCAAAAACAAATAAGCAATAAGTTGGTTGTTTGTTTTTGTTGCAAAGCATTTATAACTAATATACAAATAATTACTTATTAATAAATATAATACCTATAATGGATTCTCATATGATAAGCAATAATTTTATTATTGATTGATATTTTGGAATATAATGAACTATTTCACCAATTTTATCTTTAGAACCATTTGTCAATCCACCGAATTTCTAGGATTGCAACTTTAGATTGTTTTGGCTATCTAAGCTTATGTCAAAATTAATGGATTGGTTATTGGCACGTGCAACCTGTCATTTTAGTACAGAGGCCTATCTTTTTCTATGATCCGTCCTCCCAAAGATCGCTCGTTCGGAAAGATTGCTTTTTCAATCTGTGGATGCTTTATTGGCACGGTTTAATAGACAAATGGATCGAAATTGCTATCGTAGATAGCATAAAATGGATTAGGATCGTTTATTAATTTCGGGCGTTAGTAGTGCTCCTGCCTACGAAGTTGGTGGTCCTGGGTTCGAATCCCGGTAAGTGCAAATATTTGTGTGATGAGCACGAATATTTGTTTCTGAGTCATGGATGTTTTCTATGAATTGAAGTATTTATCTATGTATATAAGTATGTATATCGTCGCCTGGTACCCATAGTACGAGCTTTGCTTAGTTTGGGGCTAGGATGATCTGTGTGACATTGTCCCTGATATTATTATATTATTATTATTATATTGGGCATGATCATTATTAATATTATGTCAGCCGAATGACGTCCACAGCTGGACAAAGGCCTCTCCAAAAGATTTCCACAATGGAGTTGTGTCCATAATTTGAAGGGTTATGCCTTAATTGCCACGCTTGGCAGACGGGTTGGCGAACGTACTCGTAGTTGGATGGTCAGAGTTTCCTGTTCACTGGGAGATATTCCCACGAGACGACACCTACGCCCCCAACGAGATGAGATGAGGTGGTAATATTCCTTGCCGTCCGCCACACAACATAATATCAGTAGTATTTTTCAAGTGTACTATTTATTGTTTTGATGTGAAAGACAAGGCAGTGGGCGTTGTCTTTAAAATGGGAAACGACTTCCTGTGTCGCGTGGTACAATCATATAATTGACGGAAAAAAAGTACACCCAGACTCAGACCAACTACTTATGGCAAATAGTTCATCTATGCGGGAAACGAACCCGCGACACGGAGTAGCAGGGCAAAAGTCTTAAAACCTGCAGCTTGTAAATAGTTCATTATACAGTTGAAATATTGTATAGTGTTACTATTACATATAATTATGATTTCACAGTTTTATAATAAATTAAGTAATGCGTTACTAATCAATCAATATTCTTCAGCAAATCTTTACTTTGAACTTATCAATACTCAGAATCCAATAAGAGAAATTAAGGCCTACAAAGACCTTTAGCAAGAATATTTCAATTTAAAACAATCGCCGAAGACATACAAAAACTTGTGGCGAAGATCAATAATCTTAGAATGAGCAACCTGTAAAGGCAATTAACGGACTTATCTTGTAAAATAACGCGTTCAAACGGTGGGGGGAGGGGGGGACTTGTAGTTAGTCCGACGAGAAAGAGAAATCAATCTTTGAACCGAATCCTGCCGGACTGCTACTGGTTTAGAGCATACGACACGACCCTACGACTCTATACCCATATACTGAAAATATAAGATCAGCTAAAGTCTATAGAGTTACCTTTATTTCTACTTTGTACGTTACCGTTAATAATCTTTACATTTAAATTGCAACTGTAGTTTCTTACTAACCAAGTGGTCAAGCAAGTCGAATAGAACTACATGTTATCGCTACCTTCTCTGCCAATGACAACAACCCACCATTATATACCCGACTTACTAACAGCATGTCATCTAACAGTTCTGGTGGCGTCTGAAAGCGTTGTGGTATTATTCCTATATGTAGCAATGACAAGTGAAAAATTTGAAATGTAATAATCTGGGAAAATAACATCGCGATGGTACCTATCTATACAAATAAATACAATTGGAGTGTCTGTTTGTAATATTTAAATAACCGGTTTTTACTACATAAATATGAATATATATATGGTACATACACCAAAATAACATTTTTTACAATTTTTGTCTGTCTGTCTGTCTGTTTGTTCCGGCTAATCTCTGAAACGGCTGGACCGATTTTAACGGGACTTTTATTGGCAGGTAGCTGATGTAATAAGGAGTAATTTAGGCTACTTTTATTTTAGAAAAAGTCATTTATTTTACTAAACACAAAAAAAAATAAAACAAAATAAACTAATTAACACGCGGACGAAGTCGCGGGCACAGCTAGTATAATATAATTATACACTCATTGATTGACGTAACCAGCAGTTTTTAGGGAAGCGTAGTAAAATAATGTGACTGTTTGGACACTATAGGCATATTGATAGCTATTGAATTACAAAGGCTAGGACTCTTGTCTGCAAATCCTAGTTTGCATGATCTATTGCCCAGATTTTACAACCATCTAGCCAAGATTAAGAGTTTCAATGGCTACCCTATGTGACATCGATTCAGGCACCGTAAACTAAGGCATTAATAAAATATGATGTTCCTTCAAGTAAGTCTGCTGTTCTGTTTTGTTGGAATATTTCAAAAGAATCCATCGAAATATTCTAATCGTATAAAACACCTCTTTATTTTTTACCATTCTATTCATCTTTAGAATCGTATATTGTAAAGTTGGTTCAGTGATTGCCAGCGGCAGGAGTAATTTAAATATCAAAACTAATTTGTGGAGACGCGGCAGTTTGATTCTGAGTCCAATTACGTGAACCATCCGGAACCTCGACGAGTCTATGGAAAGTTATAGCCTAGCGATTAAGGACAAGGTTTTTTTTTAAAGATTGTTATAAAAGTAGACTACTGTTGTAAATAATTTATATACAATTAAACTCAGTACAGGATTTCACGGAACAAAGCTATACCTAATACATACCTTATTCAGAGCCTGAAATGTCATTAATGTAAAATACAGTTATAAAAATAAAAAATAAAAAAAGGTTTTAATTCACATAGACTTTAAAAATGCGCTTGTAATAGTCAGAACATGTTTGTAGTAATACAGTTATTATTTCTAGTTACTTATTATAGATATTTAGGTACACGAATTTTTAAAACATTTATAAACTGAGAACCTCCTCCTTTTTTGAAGTCAGTTAAAAATAATATGTATCTTACTAATAATCGATATTGCGATTATCGATAACAGGAAATCTGTCGATTAATTAAGCTAAAGTATAAAAAGTAATCCACCTTCAATTAAACTAACGATTTTTGTTATTATATTTTTATATCGTATCAACGGTATTGTTTCAATTAACAATCATATAGTCATGGTCCTATTTCTGGAATCGATAAGCAGGTGCACGGGTAACTGTAACTAGAGCATATCGTTCTCTCGCTCTTTAACAACTCGACTCTGGAAGTACCTAAATATTTTAATATTTAGGTACTTCATAGTAACGACCTGCCCTGTGGTCACGACAGGCGTCAAACCATTTGTAGCTTTATAGAGGTGAAAGAATGTATGAAATCAGTTTAGTATTTTTTGAGTTAAACCATTAAAATAAAATAGTAAAATAGTTGTATAAGTCTACGTGAATTAAAACCTTTTTTATTTTATTAAAAAGGTTTTTATTCACATAGACTTTAAAAAAGCGCTTGTAAATAGTCTGAACATGTTTGTAGTAATATAGTTATGTATACATTATTATTTTTAGTTACATAGATATTTAGTTACACGGATTCTATGAAAACATTTATAAAATTTATTTTATAATAGCAATGATATTTAGCTAGCTTGTATTAAGTTATTGTCAAAGAGATTATGTTTAAGTTTAAGTATCACAATTTATAGTTTTAGCTATATTTTTACTGCATATTGTCTGAATGGTTCTGTCTATATTAAGGTATTATTATTATGGCGTACCTTATGTTAATAACGACGGTCGCGCTTTAATACTACCACCGGATCCAATCCAATCCAATCCATTAGAGACAAACAAATACACATATTTTAATGACAAATACAATCATATTTTTCTGTTTACACTATTAGTTAAAAAGTTTAGAATTATCTACCAAAGCTGTGTTCAATTACAGACACTATTTCTAAGGAAGTATAAATTAACTTTTATGATTGCCAATAAAAGTCAAGTTAAAAATATAATTACAGTAGATTGTTTTAACCACTTCCCCACCTGCACCCTTCTCACCCCTTTAATTAGTAAAAATCGCGCGACATTTCATTCGACCTGTCAAACTTCCGGAATCGCCACCATTTGGATAATGGCGGGCGGAAGCCTTCGCCTCAGTTAATTTGTTTTCGCGCAAATGATGCCAGTAAAAGGTACATAATGATGGGTTTGATTTAAAACATTCTGCGAGGCACATTATACAATAACTCTAAAGTGATTGAGAATCTTGGATACATACGATGTTATCCTTCCATCTCATTTGCGGTCTTCCAACAGGTCTTTTACAGACACAAGGCTTTCATTCTAAAATTATATGGTGTTAAATAAATAAAAAACTTTTCGGAACCATGTATCGAGCTTTCTGACTACGTGTCCGACCCATTCCCACCTCATATACTCCACTTTACTCCTTAATATGTATATTGGCATTCCTGAGTTCGACTCCCACTAGTCTTCATTCTATTACCCTCTTAAGTATTTGGAAGATAGTCGTAGTGACCTAAATCTAAAGCTCTCTATGTTAATAGTGGTAGAATAATAGACTGGGTATTCGGTATTATTCTCATATGTGTGAATAAAAACCATTTTTTTTCTGTTTGTAAAACTCTAAAGTAATGCCTTCCCACATAATTTTGGTTGCAATCGAATCGGTTGTCTAAATGAAAAGTTTTTATATACTATTTTATATATGCTCCAGACGCGTTAAAACCCCGATTGTGAGACAGGATCACGAAAACGAAAGTTAATATGTCATAAAGGCCCGCTTGGTGATTGGTATTCATAGCAAAGTCAGTTGTATTTTCCGAAAGCAGACAAAGCCAGACGCAGTCTGTTTGGCCTGGAATTTCCTTGGCTGCTATTGTCATTTAATCAATCATTACTCTTACTAAATAAAATTAAGGTGTTTATTAAGATCTCGCCCAACGAAAATAATTTTAATTACCGGCGTAAAATTATAGCTCTCCAAATAATCTTTATTAAACGATCGAATTTATCGCTGCCGGGCTGCGATATTTATTTTATCGCACTTTGAATACTTTCTACTAAGTACAAAATTACTTTGCTTTCTAAATTGAAACGCTTCGATTAACTAACTTACGTTTCACAAATATCCTTTAAATTAAATTTGTTCCTTTGTCCAGTTTGTCTTGGAGTCATTGAAAATTAAGACCAAACATGTTTGGTTACATCTGACAAGGAGATAATCAGATATAGCTCGTTTTTTAGGGTTACGTAGCTAAATGGCAAAAAACTGAACCCTTATAGATTCGGCATGTCTGTCTGTCTGCCCTTATGTCACAGCCACTTTTTTCCAAAACTATAAAAGCTGTCTGTACTGTTGAAACTTGGTAAGTAGATGTATTCTGTGAATTAAGATTTTCACACAAAAATAGAAAAACAACAATAATATTTGAGGGTTCTCCACACTTAGAAATGAAACCTAAAATTTATTTTTCATTGAACACTTACATGTGGGGTATCTATGGATAGGTCTTCAAAAATGGTATTGAGGTATCTAATATATTTTTTCTAAACTGAATAGTTGGCGCGAGAGACACTTCCAAAGTGATAAAATGAGTGCCCCAGTAACTTTTACATAAGCCAATAAGAGAACATGATAAAACCAAAAAATATATGATGTACATTACCATACAAACTTCCACCAAAAATTGGTTTGAACGCGATCTAGTAAGTAGTTTTTGAAGTTATACTTCTTTTGGCGCGATGGAGAAAAATGATGAGAGTGAATTTTTACGATGCGCGCGCACACCGACACCAGAAAATTTAACAGCATGAAGTTAGTTCTAGGTGGTATGAGAGTGAATTATTACGATGCGCGCGCATCGTAAAAATAACAGCATGACGTTAGTTCTAGGTGGTATGAAAATTGATAACTATGTTCAAGTTGTATATTAAGAAGTATAACTTCTAACGCGTGTACATAAGTACACACAAGTTTTTTTTAATACGTCATAAATCGTAAACCGCAGTTTACCTTTCATTTAATCAACTCAAATACTTGCTGCTATGGAACCCTTCATGGACAAGTCCGACTCGTATTTGGCCGCTTTTATTTATTACTTTCAAAAATAATTATTCTTCTGTCTAACCTTCTAGAGACACGTCTGCTCCTTGTCTGACCTATTGCCAGCCATCAGAAATAAAGAAGCAGCTCTTAGATCACTGTTGGTTCTAGTAGACAACTACGTATATTTGTTGATAATTACGTTGGTAGACCTTACCCGGACTGACCACTATATGTGCTCTCCAAGGCACGTATGAACTTCTAATTTATTTTTAAGTATTTATTAGCTCTTAAGTCATCTCAGTTTACAAAAGTTAATTACTACAGCCAGAATACTATCGTCTAAGTACAATTTGATATTAGATAATATTGTTCTTGCAAATACGGTTTTAATAATAAAAATCAAAGGTCCCTTTATACCTGTGTACAGCCGGAACAAGCCAATTCTGTACGCAAATACTACGCGGTGAGCCATAACCATTAAAAACTCGGACAAACGGAATAATTCATCCGTTTATTCAATGAAATCTGTTTCACCCTTCAAAGTGAATCTTAAGACTGCTACACTGAGATTTTTCCTTGACGTCTTCGTGTATCACAATTCAAGAGCGGAGGCGTGAAGGCAATACCTGTATAATAATATCTTCTTTAAGCAATCGCAACCATAGAATACAAGGAAATCTATATTTTAAATTTTAATATAGGGCATTCTATACAAATTTACTCATATATATGTAGTATAAGTCAATATGAATAAAACTGATTTAAAATTAAGTCAGTTTAATTTTGTATCTGTTCAATGTATGGGTATTTAGTCCTTAAAAGTAGGTATTGCTGTGTATTGAATGTATTTACTTACATTAATCAAAATTAAAAAAAAAAACAATTTCTAATCAATAGATAGAAGTCATTATCAATGCCAAAAATCAATGCGTAATGTCACAAACCGCTGCGCTCGAAACTTGTTCCACTACCTGATTTATATTTGAAACGGTAGAGCGGCAATTACTCGCCGAACTGGAATCATTGGTGCCCTCCACTAATTAATTCTACCCCTCTTTTAATGTTCAAAAATCGCGGCGTCTAATTAGGTTTTAATTCGTTTTATTGGCCAAAGTAATGAAATAATGGCCGGCGGAGTTACCAAGTCGGCCGAAGAAACGCACAGCACTGTTTTATTGCTAACCTTTAGAAGTTTGCTTTAACCCCGTGGAAAATAATAAGTGACGTAATAAATTGCATAACTTATTCAACGTACTTCAAATAGTCGATCCCTTAGTGCATATAACGCTGACGAGACAATGACTACTGCCTTTAAAAACATAAACATAAAACAGAAATAACCAGCTACAGAAAACAAGATCTTATAAATTTCATTATTGAATAAATATGTTGGTAAGTACATCTAACGTACCAAACTATTCAGTATTCTTTATGTCAATAACTAGCTTATTATTATGTCAATATTTTTCTAAATATATATATATATATATATATACATGATAGATATATTTGCGTAGAGAGAAAAAGTGCCTTATCACTTTTATAACTAAACTCATAGAAATATTCTAAACATTCCTATCACTAGCCATCCTTGGAAGTTTCCTTAAACCATAAATTAAGCTAAACACAAGCAAACACAACTTTATACCAAATTATTGATTACCTTTGCCAACCTTATTTTTAGCACTAGATTTTTAGCTTCACAAAGTTGGTGATTCGCTGTCTCTGTGACCTCTTCACCTGAATCCTGCTGGCTAACGCACTGGCTAACGACATTTTTCGCACCATTACCCTCGTCGATAAAAAACAAAACGTCTCCTAATGACTTTGCCGATTACCAATCAGTAAGAAAAAGTAGGAAGAAATGGCACACTAGCGGTTTTCAATGATAAAAGTACTTAAGTACGTTTTGAATGCTACCTAATCGTTTGAAAATTGGTGGGGTTTCTTATACAATACTATCTTTACCACCAGCTACTTTCGCGTTATCTCTCTAGAAAAGTACATTTTCAGTATACATATGTTCTTTTCTACAACCCTGACTAATTGTATGCAAAATTTCAGAATTACCGGTTATTAACACAAAAATCCTGAATTAGTCTCCTCTATATTGCAATGCTTGTAAAAGGCGCTTAGTAAAAAGTGCTCTTATTAAATAAAACACCTATATGTGCACTTAGTCTGGAATAAATATGGTAAGTTTTGAGTTTACGTAAATACCTTACCGATCATCGTGAAATTTACTAATAAAAGTAACTAACAAACTCAAATTCTCATTTATAATACTCATAGCTTCCTAGCTATGAGTATTATAAATAATATATAAAAAAGATAGAGATATATAAAAAATATTTTTAAAAGGTTATATTAAAGTAGACGATGATTAAAATATTAAGAAGAAGTGTGCTTAGGTCCAAATATTTTGGCAAAATCTTCTTTATTTAGTAGACCTATCAATCATTTATTATCAAATCTTCCTAGATTTGATAATAAATGATTAAAATATTTTTTATTTTTGTCTGCACGTGTGGCGTACCGGCTAAGACAGTCGCCTCGCCCCTGGGCGTCCCGGGTTCGAATCCCGTGCCGGACAACATGGTGTGGCCCATAAATAGTTGTTCTGAGTCTGGATGTAATTTGGGTCCGTCAATTATATCTTTGTAAAGTATCCCGCGACACAGGGAATAGATTCCCTAGTGCGGACGTAGTCTGTTAAAAAAAGATCACGAGATGTAACTAAATTACAACTACCTAAAACATCAACAACTCTTTTCAAAAGAAATTGTACATTTATGATAATTAATATCTTTAACAAAATCCCTATAGATATTAGAGAACTCCCATTATGAAAATTTAAAACACATCGAAACAAATGGCTTATAGAAAAATGTTATTATACTATAAAGGAGTTTCTGACATAAGACCATGATATATTTATACAACTAATAATAACTTTAGAAATAAGTATTGACATTGTAGATTGTGTAATGGTGATTGACTTGTATTATTGACATTTTTAACTTAATTTAACTGTAGACTGTATTGTGTATTATATTTGTTATTTTTCTGTGATTCTATTTGATTGTGTTAATTAGTGAAAGATGTTTAAATAAAATATGATTCAATCCATTTGCATACCGACGTATCGGTGAAACATGCTGTACCTATTGTAAAATGTATTTTGTACCATCTTTGTAACCATGTCTCGAGAAAATAAACTATTCTATTATATTCTATTCTATTCTAAAACCATACTAGCTTACTGCGGCCAGTTACCAAAATTAAACAATGACAGTGAAAGCTGTCTGACCTCGTAATTTGTTCTTTTTAATTCCATGGGGATCTGGGGCGAGTAAGGTTGCCTGAGTTCATTGGGAGGGGGGTAAAGGACGGACACGCGTAAGTGATACTATATGTGTTGCAAGCGTCATATGCAACGGTAATAGCTAACAATAATGTAGGCTGTATAGTTGTTTGCTGATTTGATAGTACAAAAAACGGAACCAATAACCGAAACAGTTATATATCAGATACTAGTACGGTCAATAGGTTATTGTTAGTGATATATTAAGTAGCATAACCCTATCAGCTAATCTACTGTGAATAGCAATAATATATATGTAATAGCATCACTATAACACTATTTAATACACTATAATATCCTGGGACATTATTCAAACAGAGCCGTCCTATCCCAAACTAAACAGAGCTTGTAATAGTAAAACCAGATAACTGATATACTACTTTACTTTTGTAAATACATACTTATATAGATAATTACGCCCAGACTCAAGACAAACAAACATGTTCATGCACACAAATATCTGTCCTGGGTGGGAATCGAACCCAGGACCTGTGGCGTTAAGGCAAGTATCTACCAAGCACGCCAATCAACTTATGTTTTCAACATGTATCTTATCCATATTTGTTTACCAAGCTATCTATAAAAATAGCCATGTCAAATGTTAATTATCACTTGACATTGGCAATATCGTGGGTGGTAAACGTGTCGAGACATTTAATTATTTAGAAAAAGGCATTTGCGTGAATAATTTTAAATGACGATTATAAGACCTAACAACAAAAAAGTATTTCAAGTTCATTTAGTAAGTTATGTTAGGTTATCTTTGCAATTAAAACCATAAGAGTGTAGGTATCTATGTGAGTGATCATAAACTTTCACAATTTCTATAGCAATTAGTAATATATGTCTTCACTTAATTGGTCCAACAAAGAGTCCACAAGTGTCGCAGTAAATCAGTGCGAACTTTAGTTTATTTTATGCGCATATAGCGCAAACGACTGCACGACGTCATATCACCTACTGGAATGACGCATTGGAATAATTTACTTCGGCTGATCGGAGGCTCATTCAAACGGTGAATTTCATTAGACAAAGACAAGTACATAAAACAAAGCGTCCAAATAACTGCATAAAATACGCAACTTTTACGTCATATAAAAGTACGCATGATATATATTATTAACAAGTGTGCGAACTACTACTTGTCCCAACTGTCTTGTTGCAGGACCCAAGACCTGCCTGAGCCTCAGCGCTCAGTGTTATAACAATATGTGCTACTGTTTATTTTAGCTTACAGGAGTTAAAGTAGTGGATAAGTGGAATGAACTAGTACCAAAAACTAAATGTCTGCGATAGTGTTTCAAAAAAAGCCACATCTGCTGTCCAGGCTGGAACCGTATGTAAATCGTCTACGAAACAGGTTTTCCTTCTTTCGACCCCCCTGGGTCCAATCTAAAGTTTGGAATATGAAATGATCTTCTTTTCTATCGCCTGTAGTTAACATATTATATTGTTGAAATCGTCCAGTAGGGCTCCGGCATGAATTTACGACTGTTGTCTAATGATTACAACTGGGACTGACAGTTTATCGTGTTCTCCAAGTCATGGATACGCACAGAAATTAAATAATTTAGATGATCACCTATCTATAGATTGACTTCGCGCTTAAGTGGTTAACAATGTTGATTGCTAACAAACTGGTTAGGAATTCTTAAGTTATTAAGATTGAATACGTACTTAATTGTTACAGACTAATTTTAAATCACAAATGCTTATGCATGTCTATTTCATGGTCCTAAAACAACTGTACAGCCATATTCGAGGTTCAACTGTATGCGGTCACACGTCTCAAGACAAGGAAGATACCTATCTGTACAAGACCCCGTCCAATCTGCAGTATATCACAACAGATAAAACAAGCAATATACCAAAATCATGTAGGTTTGGGTTCGTGTCCTTTACAAGTAATTTATTAGTTATTCATTGGTTTCAGTTGAACTCGCTTACAAACTAACAATGTTTCAAATAAGATGAATAGGATATCTCCACACAATTTATCGTACATGACATGTTACTTATTTACATAGTCCATAAGCGAGCTTATGCAAATTCCTAAAAACTGTACTCCATTCGACGTATACGTAGACGTTTCAAGACGAAACACAGTGCATTGACACCTTCAGCAATATAAAATAAAACCATCTCCAAAAACTTATTTCATCTTTACTACCAGTTAGATTCAAAGATTATTCGAGGCGAAGACAAAAACCGGTGACAGCGAAATTTTCAAATCTCCCACTAGCCTCCAGCGAACATAAAACGCGCGTGGCGAACACGCCGCGAGGTGCGCCCTTACACAAAAACTCAATCTTATCTCACATATTCCACAGAATGGAAGCGTATTCCACCTATCGACAATTTCGGTGCTATGAATACAAACAATATGTTTGGATATCGAGTTTTGTGAATGACTTATAAAGGATTTGCGAGTTGATTGCATGAACCAATCTTACCGATCTCGATGCTTGAACATTGTCGAGTTTAGTTAGATAGCCGTATGTTTTTCAGTGTTTCACGTGTGCTTAGATGGGTGGGCGTGATAGAGCCTGGCCTGAGGGCCTCGGGATGATCGCGAACATTGCTGGCGATAGTCGCCCGTGGGGATTACTTGCGGGTTGACGACCGACTCTATCTGTTGATATGACGCCTCGCACACGCACACATTTTCTTGATAGATTTTGCACTTTATTTGATGGCATTGTTACATTTTATAGGCAAGCTACCTAAGTTGGTATGCTCGTAGATAATTGTACGGGGCGGTGTTTAATACCTATATATTTCTTAACAATAAAATATTGTACAAAAATTAAGGAGTTTTATTACAGTTTATTTCGTCAAAGACACGGCAAACAGTGTGTTTGACGAAATAAACTTTAATAAAACTCCTTAATTGAATTGCTATATTAAAGAATCTTCCAATAAAAATAAAATTTATAAAGAAAACGAAAGTGGGCAACAATAACGAAATTGGCAACTCTGTTGATTACTAAATATGTAAATGGACTAATCGAGAACTCCAAAAAAAACTCTCTTTAATGAACGAAATAATAATAAATTGGACCTTACTTGTCAAAAGGGATCCACAACAGATTATAAAGAAGTTCGATAAGAGTATTCAGGATTCAATCGAGATCTCGGCTCCACTAATCTAATTACGCCGGTGGACCGTCTCTTTGTGCGGGACTGTTTGTTTATTTCCTTTGCCTCGCGAGCTGATATATTTTTTTTATTTTTCGTGGAGTTTGCTCTGCTCAAAGGCGGAGTCGAGTTATGAAATTGTTCAAGCGTTAATTGTAGACGACCAGTGGCGAATATTAAAGTGGTTCGCCAGTCGCCGGTCGGCATGCGGCGAAGCTTGTATAACTACTAGTTAACCTCGACACGCCGCAACTTTAAAACGTTGTGGATGAAAAAATAATATTTAATTTGAGGAGTTGTGGGGTAGTTAGCCGCCATAGATAGCGCTTGAATCTTAATTAACATGAATGTTTATGGAACTGATTCGAGGCACGGGCTTTGTTTGTACGAATTATGATTTTCGTTTACGGAGTTCTAGTTGAGTTTCTCAAATAAGGTTATCGCATATAAGTTGATAGCCACTGTTACAGCAAAAGTAAAGGCTTATGAAATTAAATAAAATCAGCAGTATTTCTATACTCTAACAGTTATCTAACAGTATTTATATTTGATTGGTTGTGTGGGGCTGGGTGCTGTTGCGTCTTACTGACACTTGATGCAATCATGGTATAGTATTTCACAATATTTTAATGTGACATTTATTGACTCTATACTATAAACAACAAAACAAGATTTATGTGTAATTAATTGTTACAGTAGCCTGTGGAATAATACACTGAACAGATAAAGGAATGCTTTTTTTTTTAATTCTATTAGGTGAATGTAAGTCAAGCTGCTCATAGACTGACTGAGTACAATGATACTATTATAGATATTTTTTATGTCAGAGAGCGACAAACGAGCAAGTGGGTCACCTGGTGGTAAGTGATCACCACCGCCCATGCACACCCACAATACCAGAGGACTCGCGAGTGCGTTGCCGGCCTTTAAGAGTCAGCAAACAAGCGTTGCTGGCCCTTACCTCCACCCCAATGAGCTCTGGCGACCTTACTTACACGCAGAAACACAACATTAAAAAAAAATGTAGACGCGTTAGAAGTTATACTTCTTAATATACAACTTGAACATATTTATCAATTTTCATACCACCTAGAACTAACGTCATGCTGTTATTTTTACGAAAAAATTCACTCTCATACCACCTAGAACGAACTTCATGCTGTTAAATTTTTTGGTGTCGGTGTGCGCGCGCATCGTAAAAATTCACTCTCATCATTTTACTCCATCGCGCCAAAAGAAGTATAACTTCAATTAATAATGTTATTATTAAGGAATGTCTTCTGTAAGGTGGAGGTACTTTCCCAGTCGGGCTGCTCTTTGAGCGAAATGACGCTATGCTCTATCTCCTATTACTATCGAGCCCTTTAAGTGGGAAGGATTGGCAGCACAACGACCGCAGTCTTGTCAAAAGACAAATGCAGCAAAAAGCTGACCTTGATACAAAAAGCTATGAGCTGAAAGCCCGATAACGTGCGACTATTCAACACAATTACGTTGATGAGAAACTCTCGTGCACTCAGTTTACTAAGAAGATGTCGATCTTCTCAATAAACTGAGCGCACGAAAATGGCTGTCGTAGCCGTATGACAGCCATTTTTGGGCGCACCAACACCGCTCCAACTAGGAGTTCGCAATGAATGAAAGTCAGTCGGACCAATCATCATCAACATAATCTCCTAAAACATTTTCAAAAACGCAATCTGTAGAAGCTTCTTCATCGTTGCTTTTTTCGATTATGTATTGCGGTGACACTACTTTCAGTTACTTGAGTGATACCATCTCTTAGCAGTAGTTATATTGATGTCGTAGTTGTGGAACGCTGCTTTGCGACAATTATATAATGAAACATTAGTCACTAACCAGTACACCAACAGGCCAGTCAAATTACTTAATTGTTTTTGAAACGAGTCTAGAGACCAACTAACCCAAATTTAATTCAGAAAATGCCTACAATCAAACTACATAAACGGTAAAAGACCCATCATGGCATTAGATTTGTGAGAAGAAATCCGGAGGAGACGAGATTCCAGACCATGCCAGTTATAATTATAACTTTGTTATTCGGTATAATGTTGTTGTTCGCGAAATAACTCGTAAAGGATAATGTGGACTCAAAGGTCACCAGGTTTAAGTTTCGCATACGATTTACGTCAAACGTAAGTCGTATGCGAATGTTTGCGACAATTAGTACAAACATGTTGACGTGGCCTCTGACCTGAGGTACGTCCGATCGAGGAGAGATCCTGATAACGTGGACGTAGACCGCTTATCTTTAAGATTTCGCTCAAGTTTTATGCTATTTTAACAAAAATAAAACATCCTTGGACCCAAACGTTATCATAATACGCGCCTGTAATGTGTAGTATACAAAATAAATTTAATACACAAACAGTTAAACAAAAAAATGTTGGAGCAATTCAAATAAACATCGATTTATTCGCTTTTGTAAATATTATTTCATAATGTTTAATTTTCCTAATTCTGATGGTTATTCTGAGTCTGGATATTCTGTTGGTGTTGACTATAATATGCATGTAAGTAAAGTCCACCGAAAATAGGAATTTTTTATTTCATTTCATTTCATTTATTAAATAAAATAAATAAATAAAAAAAGCTTGTGTACTTATGTACACGCGTTAGAAGTTATACTTCTTAATATACAACTTGAACATAGTTATCAATTTTCATACCACCTAGAACTAACTTCATGCTGTTAAATTTTTTGGTGTCGGTGTGCGCGCGCATCGTAAAAATTCACTCTCATCATTTTTCTCCATCGCGCCAAAAGAAGTATAACTTCAAAAAGGTTTTTATTCACGTAGACTTTAAAAAAGCGCTTGTAAATAGTCAGAACATGTTTGTAGTAATACCGTTTACTTACTTACTTATCGTATGGGCAGTGGTTACCCTGGTGTCAGAGTTGTTCAAGCCGCCTAGTAGGCCTCTGACATGGCTTAACGACTGTTACCTAATGGTAACCGGGACCGACAACTTAACGTGCCCTCCGAAGCACGGAGACGCTCAGAAATTAAACCACTTTGGCGGTCACCCATCTATGGACTCACCGCGAGCCTAGTTGCTTGACCTCGCCAATCACTTACGGACCGGTGAGAGCATCTGGCTATGAGCGCCTCACAATACAGTTATTATTTCTAGTTACTTATTACAGAAATTTAGGTACACGGAATGTTAAAACATTTATACATAATATTACATACATGTGTTTTGTTCTGTAGCATCGAATACATTCTATGTGCAACTAAATAGGCACCCAAAAGTATAATTCATAAGATAATGTCAATAAAATTTATCAGAAAAAAAAACATTTATATTTTACATAATAATATTGATCTCAATGTCACTATTTAAAAGGAAATAAATAATAGAATGTATTTAAAATGTAAAATTAATATAAAAGAAAATAATTAAAATAACATTAAATAATCATAAAGATAATCAAATTATTATTTAAATGTGTCATTGAGATTATCTTGGCAACAGTAGTGTGCTTTATCGAACAATAATTTAAACAAATTTATTTTAAATAGATTCTTTTTCAGGCTCTGATAGGTTTGATTGAAGAAAATATCCCTATTTTCTTTGTTTGAAAAACAAAAGTGACAATGCGGTCAGTATACGTCCATTCAAAATTAAGTAAAAGTAGAACAAAATTCCCCGTGTGTTTACGTAGTATCAGTTGGTCTGTGGCAACGTGTTCGTCATTATGTTGTTTACCTTGTCACATTTATTACGCAGGAAATCTGAGAATCGATAATACTTGTACTGAAGGAAACATTGACTGGCACACACGTGTAATACATACAAAGTCAATGTAATGACGTTGATAAGTAGCTAACATATTAATTGGTTACTTTTTCTATAGTAGCTTAGAGTTAATATTACGGTCGAATTTTCGACATTCTTTTTTTTATTGCTTTTGTCGGCAGACGAGCTAGCGGCCCACCTGATGGTAAGTGGTAACCGCTGCTCATGGACATTCGCAGTGCCAGGGGGCACAGCAAAACGCTGCCTACCGTGAGATTAATACTCTTTTTAAACCTCGTTTGAAGAGGGACATGTCGTAGCGCTGGGGAAACACCGCAGCAGGTAATTCATTCCAGAGCCGGCACGTACGTGGGAAGTATGAATGGTGAAAGCGAACCGTGCTTGACGAGGTACGGATGAACCTTACTGCGAGTGCGCGTGCTGCGATGATAAAAAGGGGAGGATGGCACCAGCTCAAACAGTTCCTCAGAGCATTCCCCGTGAAAGAGACGGTATTCTGATTAATCGAAGTATCTTAGTGTGGAAATTGCTATAAACCTCATCTTTATTACATTAATTAAATGCATAACAGATATGTAACTTATGTCAATTATATAAAATATTGTTACATAATTACGTAGATGGCGATAAATCTTAAGAGTTTATGAGAAAATATAAGATTCCCTATTCCAATAAAATTTTATCACATTTGCTTTTGGTACAGACGCCACATCCAGCTACCCCAATCTGTCAAATTTCTTTTATAGATTTTTAACTTTGTCACATGAGCATAAGGTTTGCACTTTGAATTCGGGTAATTTGACAGATTGGGCTAGCTTGATGTGCTGGCGTCTGTACATATGTAGATTTAGATGCCTGATAACCTAAGGAATTTAGAAATAAGTAATGATTTAGTTAGAGTCCGGAAAAAGCTAATAAAATAAAAATTCTAACATGGCGGGCAAGCACACTAACGCCATAATTGAGTGATGTCAATAAATCTGTTGAAAAATTTACAAAATAGTGTTTACTTATTCAACAAGAAGCATTTCGTTTATATTCATATTATATTTAATGTAATGTCAGTGATGTCCCAGCCGCCCAGTACGCTTCTGACCTTGTTTATCGACTGATGTCTGTTGGCTACAACCAGGACCGATAGCTTAAGTCCTCCAAAGCACGGATTTAGTCAGTAATTGAACCAGTTTTGCGGTCACAACAGTTCACACCGTAATGTTGCTCATTTTGAAACCAATTTTTTTTTTATATTAGAAGCAATAATACCAATATCCTAGGACATTATTCACACACTGCCACTGATTCCAAACTAAGCAGAGCTTGTACTATGGAAACTAGATAACTGATATACTACATATACTACTTTTCTTTTGTAAATACATACTTATATAGATAATTACACCCAGACTCAGGACAAATAGACATATTCATACACACAATATCTGTCTTGGGTGGGAATCGAACCCACGACCTGCGGTGTGAAAGGCAAGTATCTACCAACCATGCCAACCGGCCCGCCAAATTTCAATTAAAAGTAATATTTTAGAACTATTGGCAAGTCAATAAACTATTCGCCTTTAACTAGCTCCTTTTCTCATATATCTTTACCTATATTCCAAGATCTATTCTATAACAAACTTCCCAATGATATTAGAGAATTGTCTACGAATAAGTTTAAAAGAATTATTAAAGCCAAATTGTGTAGCAGGGCATATTACAAAATTTCTGATTATTTAAGTGAGAAAAGTGCTTGGGATTGAGTTGTTCCGAGTCAACACACATGATTGTCATTAATCTTATGTATATTTTATTTTAAAAAAGGATTCCTACTGAGTTTTCTGGCAGTGTTTCTCAGTAGCTGCCACGTCATGCACTGCACGGTAGGGAAAAAAAATATGACGATTCCACATAAATGTAAAATTTTTACGGAATAAAGTACCTTTGACTTTGACTTTGATCACTTGTGCTATTCTACCAAACTGCACTTGCCCCGTAGCCAGTAGATGGGCACCACCGGCTATCGCGACCAGAGCCCTATCTGTTCCCTTTATATCCAGTCTACCTCCCGAACCTCAAATAAAACTTATCGGCCTACTTACCTCCTTGATATGAGACAAAAATATTACAAAATTGTGTTTAAACCTTCATCCAACGGAATAGAGGTGATTATAGCATGAGCTCAGAGAAAAATTAAATTGGTGAAAAAAATGCGTAAGAACTGCTAAGATGATCTAAATAGGCGCCTTCAGTTTTATGAGCGCTGATTGTGTGAATTTCCTTTAGTTTTTAGGACGCGTGTTGTTACGAGGATGTTACCTAAGGGACGGATTTTATGTGCAACGGTAGGGTACGATGGGGCGGATATTTAATATTACAACTGTTAAGAATTTCTGACGATAATATACTCTTAGTGCATTTTTTTATTTCTGAAGGTTCGCACAACAACTACTTACACAATACAATTTTTTCGTATAGATTTAAGGTACCATTTCGAATGTTAGTCTCTTACAGGCTAACAACATAGTAACGGTTACAAGAATTTAATGTTAAATTCTTCATACTTAAATTTGTTACATTTTAATATTGAATTAAATGATTATCCTTAATAAATAAAATAAATAAATACAAAAGGTTATTAATCACGTAGACTTTAAAAAAGCGCTTGTAAATAGTCAGAACATGTCCGTAGTAATATATAATTAATTTATAATAATTTTTAGGTACATATAGATATTTAAGTACACGGATTGTAGGAAATAATTTACAATAAGATTTATTTTATAATAGTAACGATATTTAGGTCACTTAAATTAAGTTATTGTCAAGGATCATGTGTCGGTTAATTTATCTAAATTTTAAATTTTAGCTATATTTTTAATCTAAACATCTAAGAGATTGTTAATTTAGATGTGTCCTGGGATCGAATCCCGGTAAGTGCAAATATTTGTGTGATGAGCACGAATATTTGTTTCTGAGTCATGGATGTTTTCTAAGTATTGAAGTATTTATCTATCTATATAAGTATGTATATCGTCGCCTGGTACCCATAGTACAAGCTTTGCTTAGTTTGGGGCTAGGATGATCTGTGTGACATTGTTCTTAGATATTATTACTATTATTATACGCGGCAGCGAGTACAGCCAAGTTAATAAAAACGGAACTGGCAATGCGCCGTGTGTAATATTACACGAACCATTTTGAGGAAATTTTTACCCCTTCATAACTCTATCTTTTTTTTGAAGTTGGGTGGTAAGCCGATAGAAATCATTTTATATAGACAGTTGACCACTGCGAAAAAGTAATTTATCCAAAGCTTACGGTATAATAAAAAAACCGGCCAAGTGCGAGTCGGACTCGCACATGAAGGGTTCCGTAGCAGCAAGTATTTCAGTTGATTAAATGAAAGCAAATTGCGGTTTATAACGTATTAAAAAAAAACTACTTGCTAGATCTCGTTGAAACCAATTTTCGTTGTTTGTTTCTATGGTAATGTACAACATATATTTTTTTTAGTTTTATCATTCTTTTATTTTAGAAGTAACAGGGGGGGGACACTAATTTTACCACTTTGGAAGTGGCTCTCGCGCAAACTGTTCAGTTTAGACAAAAATGATATTAGAAACCTCAATATGATTTTTGAAGACCTATCCATAGACATGTATGGGTACGATGAAAATAAAAAAATTGTGTTTCAGTTCTATGTATGGCGACCCCCCCAAAATTATTGTTCTTTTTCCATTTTTGTGTTAAAATCTTAACGCGGTTCAAAGATTACACCTACTTACCAAGTTTCAGCAGTGCAGCTCTTATAGTTTCGGAAAAAAGTGGCTGTGACATACGGATGGACAGACAGACAGACAGACATGACGAATCTATAAGGGTTCCGGTTTTTGCCATTTGGCTACGGAACCCTAAAAAACATGTATGTAAAACAATTGCCGCTTTACTTAACATTCTACTTGTGCGGTAAAATGTGTAAGGAACATATAACAGATACGTAAAGGTAACCCCATTTGCCGCAAGGATAAGATAAATGCGCGCCACCACACCGTGCCTACGCCGCGCCGCGCCACGGGGACAGCGCGGTTGGCACAGGTGCCTCCCATATCTCATCGCCGTGGTCACGGTAATTGCCAGGAGATATTACAGGGGTTCGGGTCCGTACTGAAATATAAATGCAAAACTACTGATAACTACGAACCTACTCTTTCTATTAGTATGATGTTTAAGGATATTCATAATTGCTTATGATTATAGGGCTTTTGAATGTCAGTTGACTTATTTGCTTAAAGACACATACAATTACTAGTTAAGTACGTAGCTGACCACACCTATGAACAGCACTGTGTCAAATTGTATGTTCTACCCTTGAATGAAAGATGAAAGATTTCATACATAACTTTTCTTCTCAATATTGCCCGGGGTGAGATCGACTGTCCGGAACGTCTTTCATAATCATGTACGAAATTAAAAAAATAATCTCTTGAGCATTTGCAAGCAATTGAGCTGAGTGAATATAAGCCGATGTCTATACTTCTACATTGATTTCAATGGGACATTTGTTTTTGTGGTGGCACATTTACACTTAACTGGAGTGTTGACATCAAATAATTGTTATATAATGTGCATTCAAATATTTAATAAAATTATAAATTCAAAACCTTTGACATTTAAAATACAGTTGCAGAGAAATGTTTTTATAGCATCCATGTATTTTTTGAAAATAAATTATTGTAGAGTATTTTTTTAAAAAAGACGGTGTTATTATGTTTCTTATAATAATAGTAAGTAAGATAATAAAAATTATAGTCAAATAATGTAGTTTTTAAGCATGAGTATGGAAATGTTATCCAATCAGTTTATGCTGTATTTGTATGCTCGAAAGAGTAAAACATGGCGCACATATGTTTTGTAACTACTTTTATACTTACCTGTGTTTGTGACAAATAAAGATTTAGTATATTTTTATATTTAATTTTAAATCTTAGATGTACATTGATTTTACCAAAATATATCAATACGATAACAACAAAAACATATCAATATGTTCACTGTTTAAGCGAATTACAGAATTACTTTTTGACTAGGTATGACTTTTTCATTTTTATTTACATAAAATGCCTACAAAATTTGAGATTAATTAGGTATGTTTATGTCTGATGAAAACCCACTTATCAATTTATAAGTAACAATGATTTTCTTATATGTTACAACGCTTTTCGTATGTGAACTCAAGGCCATTTAGCGGTCAAATCATGAAACTCTATTAGGTTCCCTTTTACTTAAACATAATATTAATAATTTTCATCTACTAAATTTTCAACATGAGCACACAAAAAAGCCACTCCACGCACGGTTCCAAAACACCAAAAAATCCCATAAACAACGGCCATAAATTCGCAACACGTGTAATCGCGTCCGACACCGCGACATTTCGCGCGACAACTTTGTCGCACAACTTTACTCGCTAATTGTTGTTCCGATTTGTACCGTGCAAGGTGATATTTTAACGTGCCCGAATTTATATGCAAATGTGAAAACTTCCGAGTTTTGACGGCTACCTACGCACATAATTTTCGTTTGTCCAAGTTATAAATTACTCGGCCTCTGCCGTAACCCTCGTGTTGTGATTTGAATATGATTACATCTGAATTTTGAGTGTCTTCCCGTGTTATAGAATTTTAAATTGAAAAGTTTTGGGTGACTTCTGACCTGCATGTATTTAGAAGAATGAAACAATACTGCGCATAAAATGAGGTAGAATAAAATTAAACTGAAATATAAATAAAAAAAACTGTTAACTTAATATTCATATCGTATATCATAATTGATTATATCACTAAACAACAGTAACATAATATCAGTCACTAGTAAGTTATCATCATGGCCTTAGAACCCTGACTGCTAAGTCAGAGATCCTGGGTTCGACCCAGAACAAATCTTTGTGTGATGAACACAATTATTTGTTCTTTATCTGGGTGTGATCTATCTATAATATAATATGTATTTAAAAATATTAGAATGATTTTCAATTGTTTGACTGCCATAGTGCAGATTGTGCCTTGTTTGCGAACAGATGGCAGTGTGTTAGTTCTCCCAAGTGCTAAACTATATAATCACAATTTACTTAGGATTATTTCAATCTTAGTTCTTCAGTTTCTCGAAACTGCCTTAACTCAGAATTGGCAAACACATGTATATTGTTAAGCGTCTGATCTGAGGTAGGGTCCTTAATAGCCATTGAAACTGAACAGAAACGCGAGTGGACAAATTGGACCGGCCGGGTCACGATAAGGGCTAAGGAAAGGGAAATGTCCATAAACAACAGGCGCTTGGTCCCAATTAATAAAGCAACCAGTGAAGTAGTGCAATTAATTTTGTGCCTTCGTAGATTTTAATAGTTCGCATAAATCAGTGACGCCGGTGGGTTAATCGTCGTTTAATATGCCGGACGGGCCTATCGGGCCGGACGACTACTATCAACTGATAAAGCACAAAATGTAAGGTAGTATAGAAATTTCTACTTTTGAACTTTCTATAAATTGGTGGCCCCAAGGTGGGGCGCCAATAACAATAACTAACATTAAAGTATTTGTAGTCTTGCAATTATGCTAGTTACCCACTATTAAACTTAAATTATCACCACTAACTAACTACTAGCTAATTATCACTACTATTATAAAATAAATTGTATAAATGTTTTAACATTCCGTGTACCTAAATATCTGTAATATGCAACTAGAAATAATAACTGTATTACTACAAACATGTTCTGACTATTTACAAGCGCTTTTGTAAAGTCTACGTGAATAAAAACCTTGTTTATTTTATTTATTAATTTTAAAAAATTGATTTGAATTAATTATATGCCATATTAGATAAAGGAAGTCTAAATAGTCATTCTATTATTATATCGGTGGCCCCATGGTAGGGCGCCAATAACAACAATTAAAAACATATTAATCAATTTAGTTCTTATTAATATTTCAGATTATATCATTTAGCCCAAAATAAGCAAAGTTTGTACTACTGTCTAAGATTAGCAATACTCGTTTGCTTTTTTTTCGTAAATATATACATACATACATATAATATGTAAAACACGACAGACTCAGACCAAGGCATATAGATAAGTTCATGAACACGAATATTTAAACCAGAATAATATATCTGTGTCGGTAATGAGGTCCCACACTAAGGCGCCATTTTTAATTTACAACATAGCTAGTATTGGACTTCAATTATTTGGCTACCACTTAAACCGGCTTGTTCCGTTAAGATTTATTAGCCATTAAAAAGTGCTCAGAGAAATAGCGTAACCTAGCTAAAACCATGGCAATATAATAACAAGTTTTTATAGCAGCACCTAACTAAAACCATCTACATATTTTGTGCACCGAGAGTTCAGAAATTCAATTTGAGCCAGACTTCACTTCTCGTTAAGTGGTTATATCCCCTTTAACAGTGGACAGAGGAGGGTAGTGGACACTAAACACAAGGTGTGCAGCGGGGATGGGGGTGGGCAGCGCGGGGAGTGACGACACCTCTGGATATTGAATTTGCGGCGGCGAGCGACTCCCAATTGTTATCTGCCGCTGCAAGGTCGCCCCCAATAGCAGCCAGGTACTACAGCCCTTTCTTTCACAATAGGGTTGGTACAAATACGTAACTATTCATCACAAGAATATGTTTCGACCAAAAATAAATTTGGATAATAACTACACATTATCATTAGTTTTTAACATAGTAATATGTAAAACTCAACTGGTTCAGGAATACAAATCCGGTATAAAATTTCTTCAAATGAAACCATATGCTAAAATATCAATTAAAAACCAAACGACCCGGTCAATATCGGGTCTTAAAAATATCATATCAGTGCATTCATCATCATGTTAGCCAAAGTACGTCCACTGACTGCTACCGGTTCTTTGGTAGATATTCCTTGAGACGATTTCTACGCTCTCCACGGGATGAGATGGGGTGATGATATTCTATGTCGTCACCACACAGCAATTTGGTATATCATCAGTACCAAAAGTAATATATATATACAAATTTAGCTTATGTATGTATTGCCGATGAAAATATATTATTAATAGGGTTATATTTTAACTAGATACATATTAATGCAGCAGACGTACGTTTCTTAGATGGAAATGTACTCCCTCGTATGAAAAGTGCTGACTGTTACCAAATGGAAACACATTTGAATCTGAAGAAAGGTAAACTATAAGAATAAACGAATATATCAGTAGAACATAAATCACCGTTTGACAGAACATTGGATACTTACAAAACTTCTTTGTATTGAGCACATGATCATTTATATCTTATGTACAAACAATGAGGCTGTCTGCCCTACATATCACAATGGAGGAACTGAAATTATTTAAATGAAAAATGAACGGATGTGGAGTAATGAGACGGATATCGCAGGGAAATGTTATTCAACGTCATGTTCTTGAAAGTGGCTCCAAATGTAGACAAAATTCAAATTGGATCAAAAATTATAAGAGTTTGCTCTTTTAAAATCAGACGGGAATCTTGCATCATTTCCATAAATATGGAGGAATTTTCAGCAGTTTGAAAGATCACATTACTTTAGAACTTAGACCATCGCGGTCCTTATGTAGGTATGTTTGTTTGAAGATAATTTCTGATTACTTAGTACAAATTTCAGTTTAATAATAATAATAACATTTATTTGCAAAAAACAACAATACAACATATTGAGTGTGGTCTAGTCCTCGCACTAGGATACCCTGTATTGCGAGAACTAGGTCCGTCCAAGTGGTTTGTTATATCTTATGTAGCCAAAGAATTTTTGTGGTGATAAATTTACGAGATCGTCCATGGAGTGATGGAGTAATAGTGATTCTGACCCAAGCAGAGTTCGTCGGCTTAGAGTGATCCAAACTTCTAGAATTATAAATTGTTTTATTATCATAAGATAAGCATAGAAAAAAATGGTACAATTATTCAAATAGAATTAGATATCCTTTATAAGGTAGGCCACATATACCACGAAAGACTTGTATGACAGGTGGATCAAAGTATTTATATTCAAAGTTCAGCGCAACTGACTGACATTTTGTAAGGTACTCGTACAAAATGACGAATTGTATTCCTATACGTAAGTAAGTTACCAAAGATCATTGAGGTGAGAAAAAAGTTCTGCAACGCGTTAGTGGTGTGACCGATACTACAACTGTCTATCAGCTACAGAAACTGTTTGCCATCACAAGGGCCGTGCTACTAACTCAGTACTTTAAAATATAAACTTTAACAAATCTATAGTTAACACCCCTAGGTCCCTCACAACAGCGGTCATTGGTCAATTTATTTCTTGCGCCTGCCGGGGACCGCAGTTATCATGATTGAATTAAGTAACTCGCTCGAAATTGCACCCGCGTTCACCGTGATTTAGGGACAGACCCATTGTGCCCCAACGAGAGGTACAATGGTGTACCACCCAAAATTGCTAGCAAAAAGGGAATTTGGAATTTTAATCGTGGGAAATGGACGCCTCGCGCCTGACCGAACGAACCGAACGGTTGATTCAAGTTGTTGAAGTTTATTTAAGGTTAATTTTCAACGAGTTGATTTGAGTGGTCAGTTTTAGTTTACGATCGGGACCAAATCTACCCACAGTTTACGTTGGACGTTTGATTTGAAAACACTGATTCGGTTTTGATTTGTTTGAACTTTCTATTCGGAAATAAGTTGGTGTTTGAACAGCTGGCACAATGCAGGGTAGTTTATTGAATTGGCTTTGTTAATGATAATATGAATTAATCTGTATATTTATGTCTATAAACTTGTGAATAACTAAGTATTAAGTATATTAATTATTATTTAATACAATCCAGACGAAAATGGTATATAGTTATGGTAGTATTATATTATGAACATTCCGTACTTTCTTTATGGTTTTACGAGGATAGAGTTGGATTAAATGGAGGAGTAAACATTTACTAACAACGATATTTTTATATTAATTAAACAATTCAACACCTCGAAAATTTCGTTTGAGTTAAATTTGTTCAACGATAACGTCCCCAACAAATAATTAAGTTCAAAATATTGAATTTAATGAGCGGAACAAACGCCCTAAAACTAATTTTCCAAACATTAAACGTAATCGGTCGGTGTATTTCCCGATCACGTAGCGCGTAGCAACTCACCGTCGTAACTCGTAGTCGCGTAGCGCGGAAGCAACTTCGTAGCACCTAACACGTTCTACGGAGGCTGTTAATAGAATTACCTCGGCCGATGAAAGGTAGTTTAACTTAGTAATGACAAACTTTTCACTTAAATATCAAGCGCAAGTTGGACCTCCGTTAATTACATTATAAGACTATCCACTGCAATTAAGTGAACTGTATAGTTCAAGATTAACTAATAAATACTAAGTTCTCGTGATAACCAAGAATAATCACTGAAGCGAGTTCAGTTGTTTAGGCTGATAATATTTATATAATTATTTCTATCATACGTACAATTACAATTCATCACGTACAAGTACGAAGCCGATGATTGTTGTATTGTAAATATCAATAATTTCTCAATTTCTGTGACGCTCGCTACTCGCAACGCTTTAATTAAGCACGGAGCCTCGCTGATTCACTCCGGTGATCATCAAATGTTGCTACCGTTTATTGCTACCGTCACATCTAAGGTAACTAAAACTATTTTCTATGGACGTGGTATTTAACTCTCATAAATAAAACCTGTGTGTGTTGCCAGTGATGACTTACGGAACAGAGACGTGTGCCTCTAGCACGAGTTCCTGCAGTTTACTTACTCGATCACACGTACACTTTCATCCCATACATTGAGCACCAGAGTTTTAGTTATGAATAGTTTCCGCGAGAGGCGCTGGTGCTCAATGTATGGGAGGAAACTGTACGTGTGATCGAGTAAGTAAACTGCAGGAACTCGTGCTAGAGGCAGTGGTCGCTCACTAAGGGCCTTATCAGGCGGCTCAAGGTCACCCAAAGAGCATTTCTGATTCGATCTCGCAGGGAAACTCCAAGCATAGCCCTGCTTGGAGTTTCCCTGCGAGATCGGATCAGAAATGCTGAGATCCGCAGGTGATCCAAAGTAACCGACATAGCCGTAAGAATTGCCAAGCTGAAGTGGCAGTGGACAGGGCACATAGCTCGTAGAGCCGACAGCCGCTGGGGCAGAAAGGTTCTCGAGTGGTGACCACGAAGCGGAAGACGTAGCGTGGGCAGGCTTCCTACTAGATGGACCGATGATCTTGTGAGGGTCGCTGGAAATTGCTGGATGCGGATAGCGCAAGACCGGCAATTTTAAAGATCTTTGGAGGAGGCCTTTGTCTAGCAGTGGACGTCTTTCAGCTAATATGATGGTGATGATGATGAAATAAAATTCATTAATTTTCATGGAAAAAAATCCATTTTTTTACAGCAAAAGAGATATACAAGCAGATAAGAAACTTTTATACCTTAAAAGTGTGGAGAAGGAAATAAAGATAATGTATGTAGGAAATGTGCGCTTCGCATACCGTACACGCGTATCACGTAATTGCGATTACTTCATGGCTCATAGGTTACACAATGCTCCCAAGACATACGGCGTTACATTGGTGCGAGACGCCCTGATTGAACAAATAAGTAGCCAGTTCATTATCCGCGGAGTATCGATACAAGTAAGTTTGGTACGCACGCCTGCCTTGCTGCGCTGTTTCAAGGTAGACACGGGTGGATTTTTGTATCAAATAACGGCTTTTCATTTATTGTTTTTGACTGCACGTGTGGCGCAGCAGTTAGGACAGTTGTCTGGCCACTTAGTGCCCCGGGTTCGATTCCCACACAGGACACGGATTTATGTGACACAGTGACACATAAGTAGCTATCCTGTGTCGTTGTCTACTTTGTGTCCGTAACCTTAGCTGGTGTTTAGTCAAATTAATTGTAAATAAAATAAGCCTAGTGCGCCGGTTAAATGACTAGTTAAATAAATATGCCCTGAAGTGATACGTTTCCCCAATCCCTTAGTGAATAGAGATAATGGTTATGCGATTGTCTAGTTCTAGCCTTGCTTGATAGTAAGATGGAATCCACAAATATGTTACCAGTAGAAATCTTAACGGATTCCGCCAAATACATGTCGCATCTAAGCAAAGGTTGAATAAATTCATTAAAATATTACCACCGATTTGCCAATCAAATATGCTAAGAATATAATACAATAAAGGGAAGATTCTTAGTGCACTAGATAGGAACAATTGGTAATATTTCTGTTACTATAAGAATACATATAATGACATATTACATAGACAAGGTGTACAAATGGCGATTTTATTGTATAAAGCGATCTCTTCCACACAGCACACACCTTAGATTGGATAGGAGCTTAATATTAACCAATAAATAAAATAAAATAAAAAAGGTTTTTATTCACGTAGACTTTGAAAAAGCGCTTGTAAATAGTCAGACATGTTTGTAGTAATATGTATAATTAAGTACACAATATTATTTCCAGTTACATAGATATTTAGGTACACAGATTGTATTAAAACATTTATTAAATTTATTTTATAATAGCAATGATATTTAGCTAGCTTGTATTAAGTTATTGTCAAAGAGATTATGTTTAAGTTTAATTATCAAAATGTATAGTTTTAGCTTTATTAATAATTATTGAAATATAATTTATTTATGGACATATGTTTTATATAATGTATTTGTAATAATTAAATGAGTTCTGTAAATGTCTTAGCCTAATGGCTGATCAAGTCTATTGTAACAAGCGATAAAGATTCGGTTAATATGTGGTATCAGTATTCCGGAATCCACAGTAAGCTGTTGACGTTTGTATCTTCTGATGCTGGTAGTATATTATATATCAATCAATTTTACGATGAATACAATTAAGTTAAAAAAAAAACAGAAATCTTTCCACCGTGTGTACAGAGCCGGCTGTCAGCGAATTCTTCCAATCTGTATAACGTCTAGCGATTCGCGTTCCACTTATTATCGTACGGTGGGCATTTGCATAAGAATAACAAGGAGGATTATTGATGTCCCCCCGCACACCGCACCCCTCACCGCGCCATCGACTACCGCCTCAATTGTGGTACAAGTGAAAGGTGGAAGAGGTTACAACACTCGTAAGCATGAGAATAATTCTACAAGACAGAATTGACATCAGCCGATAGTAATGTTTAACTAACGAAAAAAATATATATAGACACCTTACTAGGATAGTAACGTACCCATGTCAATGTCCGCGGGACTGAAATAAATCTCTGTATCACATTATGATGTTACAAACATGCAATTCACAGAAACATAGCATGCCCAGACTTAACCCAACTATGTATGGCTTATACAAATAGTTGTCATTAAATTCGGTTTTAAACCCGAAGCTGCTGAAGTAGAAGGGATATTTATTTATTTATCAAGTCAACTAACAAAACATACACTAATACATTGATTACATACATGTTATAAAAATACGTGCTAAATGTTGCTTTACTAACAAGTCGCTACAGCATATTTGGGGACAATGTCACACAGATCATCCTAGCCCCAAACTAAGCAAAGCTTGTACTATGGGTACCAGGCGAAGATATACATACTTATGTAGATAGATAAATACTTAAATACATAGAAAACATCCATGACTCAGAAACATATATTCGTGCTCATCACACAAATATTTGCACTTACCGGGATTCGAACCCAGGACCACCAGCTTCGTAGGCAGGAGCACTACCCACTAGGCTACGGATTTAGGTAAGTCAAGTGTGCGAAAAGAGGTTTTACTTAAAAATCAATTAATGCATCACAACAATCAAATGTAATTCGGCTCCTCATCACATAACAAGAACGCTAGAACGCTACCGCTTATGACTCGCGTCCCGCGCTAATGCTTAATTTTGTTCTCTTTTCATGTTTGCTCTGTATACATTTCGTCTAAAATGGAATGGAATAATTTGATGTAACGCTGCCATTGACGTGGGCCTTCGATGCTTCACTTTTATGTAATCGTTACAACGAATGCAAATAGATACTTTCGTTTCATATTACACGTAGATATATGAAAATGTCTCAGTATATAAGTGAACTGGTTTTATTTTGTTAAATCTTATACAAGATGATCATAAGTTCTTTTCAGCTTTATTAATATATTTCAGTTAATTAATTAAAAAATATTGCAGTTAAAGCATACTTATATACTTTTAACTCCTACATACAAATATAAAAAAGACTACACTAATTTTTACATAAAGTGTTACAGTTTCTAATACTTTTTTATTCAATGATAAATGCTTTCTGTAATGCTGTCTCCCACATCGATTTCGTTTAAATTGGTTGTTACAAGGGACATTTGAAGTCAGTTTTCTGTTTTTATACAATAACTGTTTATATTATTGATTTAACTTGTTGTTTTTATAAATTACTGCTTATTTTGCTGGAAGCCTGTTTTTAATCAATAACAAATTAACTTATGTAACTGTAATTTAGCAAGTATACAGGTAGTTTATAAGTTGGAAACATCGGCTCAAAACTGGTTTTGTGACATGGTTGAACTAAGGAAGTCTAAAGAGAAGAAAGTGCATACACGGGTAAACCGTCGACGTGAAGTAGTAAAATATATTGTTATATTGTATGAATCTACGTGGATACGTCAAATCAGAATTGGAGTAATAAACTAAACGAGAGTCATCGGAAACCATAAATATCTATTTATTTATAGTTGCTCTGTGGATCGTAAATACAGGCTTTGTCCAGATTGATAATTCGGAGGTTGTTACATTATATTAACAGCTTTATCTTAAGGGTTGTAGCACACACAAGCTATAATTATATAATATTTCACAACGTACGAGTACACTTGCTATTTGTTTGACTGCCGTCTAAACTAATGGAACTACGATATGATCACCGACCACCTTTACTTTATTTTTAAGAATACTTAATGCTTATAGCATCTTCACCTTAATGTTTATGAGTATGTAAGCAAATTGAAAATCCATCAACCACTTCTTGTTATCACGAATATTAGAATTTTAGCAAATTAATAGAATTATGTTATCAACACGCTGGTCTTTAGGTCTATTACGAAATTCTTAAATGGCCACTAGCAAAACTGATTTATTAAGGCCTCTCTGAGAAACCTCCTTTTACATGATATGAGTCATGAGACAGCTGATTAGTAATATTTGATTTTTCTTACAATGCAAAGTCACTGTAAGAAAAATCAATACAGCCGGATCAACTACTGTCTACTTGTAATGCAATAATCTATGCAACTAACGTTATATTATTTTTTTAAGCGCGTAGCCTCTAGTAGTTAAAATGTGACATTGTGCTAAATAAGAAAAAAATATATATGAGTGTGCTTTAGACCACATGACTGAAGTATATAGGAAACGTAACAGGCTATGACAGAAAGAGAGAAACGTAACTCGCTCACAAACTTATCACACTCATCTCTCTCAACTTCCGTTTGCCTTTCCCGATCACACTTTTCGTAACGCTTTTATCAAACATTCACCAGCTTACTCCCCAACTCAAGCGTGCGTAAAGAAGTTTTACTTTCCTCGTGGTATTACAATTAATAATACTAGAAAATTTTTGAGGGTAATTTTTATATCAACACACAAAGTTTTATTATCACAAACAGTGACAAAAGTTGTATTATTAAACTTTCGTTAACAGAAAAACAAACATTTATTTAATGAAGGTTTTAACTTCTTTTTACAATACTCTTTATGCATTTTTTACTCTAGAGCGTCAATAAAAAACTTTGATCACTTTTACGCATATCCAAGTGGGTTACTGAAATACTAGTTTCCCGAAAGGGATTATCGTATTAGAGCGCCATCTATTCGCAAATTATAAATTGGGATTGGGATTTAACTATCTTGTGATTTTCCTACTTTTGCACTACGCGTGGAATATTCTCGAGACCGACACGGACAAAACATCGAAATCGCTCAATTCATTCTTGAAATATGACCAAAGATCCATTTCTTGTAAAAACCCATGAATAAATTATTTAGTTTCATTCGTGTTTTCAAAATATTGATATTTATTCTGCTACTCGGAGATAGATTTATCAGATTATGGTCTATAATTTGTCAGTGTAAATGTAAAAACAGTTTTTAAATCTATACAAAGCTCAAGTCCGACCCAGCATGGAGTACTGCTCTCATGTTTGGGACGGCTCCGCAAAGTATCAGCTAGACTCTTTGGACTCGATAGACAGACGCGCTCGCAGGATAATCGACGATAGAGACCTAACAAGTAAAAAGCTGCAAAACTTGGATCATCGGCGTCAGGTTGCAAGCTTATGGGTTTTCTACAGGCTGTTTCATGGAGAATGCGCTCAAGACCTCCATGAACTTATCCCTCCATCTCCGTACGAAGCGTTTTGCTTCCTCTTTCATCATACGCACGGCTAAGCTGTGGAACAGCTTCCCAAACGACGTGTTTCCAGACTCATATAACATGGGTTTATTTAAGGTTAGAGTGAACAGGCATCTTATTGGTACGCGCGGTCCACCTTCGACCACATCTTCACTTACCATCAGGTGAGATTGTGGTAAAGCGCAAACCCATTTTGCATAAAAAAAATATGACAGATTATAATATAGACCACAAGAATCAGTTCAACCGTATTATAAATATATTGTGATTTAACTGGATATAAAATTTAAAAAAAATAATATCTTGTTATAAGTAACACACTGCCATGGGATAAGCCCAAACTAGGCAGAGTCTGTACTATGGCAACCAGACAAATGATAAACATACTCATTATATATTTCTAAATTCATAAAATATACATAGTATAGATACATTACACTCAGACACAAACCACATGTTTATCATAAAACTATAGTATAGGTCTAATGTGTAGTACCTTAAAGCGCGGTATAAGTAATGTATCGTTTACCTAACATCGTAGCGATTGCTGTGTAAGCCTAATAAATTATATTATTAGTGCACGTTAAAATAAATATGATGCCGGTCACTTACTGGGATACTTTGACGTGCACGTAAACGGTTTTATTGTTATGTTTATGTTTCGACGGACATGACGTGCCTTCTAATAAAATATGTTTGGTGTTTAAATAATCTTTATTCTCAAAGGAACCATTACAGTCCATATAAATGAGTTGTAGTCAAATATACACAGATAAACAGACACAGAGGCACTACTAGAAAATAGCGAGTGAACAAAAATCACATCAATACAAACACAACACAACACACCACACACACCACACATACACACACACACACACGAGCAATCCCCTATTTTAACTTTATTTTATTTAATTCATAGGTTTTTTTTTTATTTATTGTAAAGAGTATAATAATAATTATTATAATTATATAATATATATAATTATATTGTAACTTGTAAGCACGCAAACATAAAATTGATATGGAAGAGCGGGGTCTCGTAATACAGACATTGTCTGCATAAAATAAGAACCCATACAAATTCATTTATTTATGTACCTAATTCATTGTTTGTGATAATAAACTATTTTGTATTTGTATTTTGTATATAAAAACTATGATTTAAAAAAACTTATTCAAAAATTTTATTTAAGTAAAAAGAGATGAAAGATCTATCTTTACCTATACTTTCTCTTTATAAACCAACAATAATGACCATTTCATTAAATTTATACACTTAATTTATACACCAAGTATAGTAAACTTGTGAGTAGATATAAGTAGATATGTCATAATATCGTCGCATCGTTGCGCGTGGGCATGCACGCACACAAGCGCGCGCAGGTTACGCCTGGTCACGCACACGTGCGCCGTTATCGCACGATACGGGCGGTCAGGGGCCAGGGGCGGCTGCGCTGTAGCCATGAGTTAGAGGTAAATATGTAATAATAATAAAATCGTAGGAAAGTCAAAACTGTACATTGAATGTTTTAAAAAAAGGAGACTTGGGGTGTGATCTACTATCGACATCGAGGCCAAAAATATAGTTTTAAGAATTTTTGTCTGTTTGTCTGTATGTATGTCCGGGATAAACTCAAAAACTACTGCACGGATTTACTTAAGATTTTGCATGAATATTATATAATACTAAGAGGTCGGGTCAACATATAGGCTACATATTATCACGCTATCACTTACGGGGGAGGATCTATGCTAATTTATAAAGTTTAACGCGCGTAAAATCGCGGGGCACAGCTAGTATTTAATAATACAATACTGACAGTACAATAAACAAATAAAAGTGTTGGTTTTTAAGTGAAAACTTCTTTAGGTGCGTTGATCACTTTTCGGGCGAAAACAAAACGCGTCATCGTCACCGTACGCTTACCATGATATTGATGTTGAATTGATGATTCTACCCATCACATCAACTCCTGTAAGCCTTCCTCTAGGAAGAGACTGGTCGGTATTTTATATTGAAGATAGAGTGGAAGCAGATGGTTAGTTGTCCAAAGGTTGTGTTCGCACTAAAAAGCGTTAACCTAAACACAAAACTGGGAAATCTTAAAATTTACCGACGCGGCGACGGCAGGAATTGAAGCACTCTCCTTAACCAATCTGGGGTAGGTAGGGTTTTGATAGTATTGGAGGTGTCCTTGATATGATATGCAATTGTGAACATAACAGTAGGTCATGTTTCTAGTAACCAACGTAAGTGTTTAACAAGGGAATAATAAATATTGGTTACATATAGTAATGTCAGAAAACATAATGCCTTTATTTAAAATGAATGAGCCCAACATACCCGAAATTCGTCTGAATTGTTAGAGCATCCTGGTCTAATTCCTATCCGAGAATTAAATTTATAATATTCAATCACGATTTTAGATTTTGTAAGCTTTCTATTAATTATTACAAAAGATACAAATAAAATAATAAATAAACGTGTTGTTAACTATCACCGTTGCCTAGCAATCATAAAAAGTCATCATAAACTAGCTTTTTTATGCTTCTAGACATAATTATTTCTATTATTCTTCTGGACTAATCGACTTTTGGTCTGTCCAGCTGACGGCAAAGAATATCACCACCCCATCTCACCTCGTGGGGGGCGTAGAAGTCGATCCGCGGGAGTTGTCTCCCAGTGAACGGACAGCAGCGTCTCTCTATGTATTATGACCCTCTGCCAAGCGTGGCGATTATGGCATATTCTTCCAAATGTCCAAATTCTCAATTGGGGCGCATTGGATCCGGTGGTAGCATTTAAGCGCGACCGTCGTTATTAACACAAGGTCCGTCATAATAATAATACCTTAGTATAGACAGAACCATTGACAATATGTAGTAAAAATATTACACTTAAACTAGATAATCAAACATAACTTGATACGAGCTAGCTAAATATCATTGCTATAATAAAATAAATTTTATAAATGTTTTCATACAATGTGTACCTAAATATCTATGTTACTAGAAATAATAATGTCTACAACTATATTACTACAAACATGTTCTGACTATTTACAAGCGCTTTTTTAAAGTGTACGTGAATTAAAACCTTTTTTATTTAATTTAATTTTTTATTTTAATGATGGACACAATTCCATCATAGAATTCTGCCAACATAATGAATCAACTTTTTATACGTCGTAGTAAAGTTCAAAACCATTCGCGGCGCATTATCACGACTTGAACAAGTCGATTTTATTTGACAACTCACTAAAACAAAAGAGCTGTTACCTACAACCCACTAAATTTCACTTCAGAAGAGATAATAGCGTTTCTTATCGTACAAAATGGTGTCCCTATCTATGAATGGCCGCGCGTACGCAGGTCCATCACACCGATATGCCATGTATATAACAATATGTATGAATGAGTACAGATAACGCACACATAAAGCCTGTGTACACACATGCAAGTGACGGACGTTATACTAGCTTATCTAGAGTAACGAGCATTTTACCTTATTAAAGTGATAAATAGAACGTCGGTAATTGGTAGAGATTCTTGTAATTATTATTATTATATAATTTAATATATATTATTTTTTTAGCTCATTACAAGAAAATAAACTTCGCACCAATAAGTTTAAACACCTCTGAAGTTTGACTTTGTATGAGTTTTATGTATTTGTTTACATTAAACAAAAACAAGGTGCCAATATGTCACCGTAGCCTAGTTGGTAGTAATCCTGCCTACGAAGCTGGTGGTCCTGGGTTGGAATCCCGGTAAGTGCAAATATTTGTGTGATGAGCACGAATATTTGTTTCTGAGTCATGGATGTTTTCTATGTATATAAGTATATATCTATCTATATAAGTATGTATATCGACGCCTGGTACCCATAGTACAAGCTTTGCTTAGTTTGGGGCTAGGACGATCTGTGTGACATTGTCCCTACATATTGTCCCTACATAATTAATTGTGGATATTATACCTCCTAACTGCTGTCACCAACTCGCAAGTCAAGCGCGGTGACCAAGGCAAATCGCTCCAAATGGCAACGATATAGAAACCATTGGGGGAGGCCTTTGTCCAGCAGTGGACGATATCAGGCTGATGATGATGGACATTTGCACGGTAAACATATCTGAACAAATAACCTATACCATCCTACATGTCTGTGCAACTGTGTGATAACACAGATATTATAAATAAATTACACCCAGACACAAAACTAAGACTAATGCTGACATACAAAGATTTATCCTGGGTGGGGATCGACTCCAAACCTCTGACTTACCAGTCATCGTCACTATCCACTATACCAACGGGTCAGTCGATTCGATCAACCTACATTCCAAAATAAAAACACACTTGAGATGTAATTAATATTTGATGGGCACGCAGTAAACACATTACCCAACGCTAATGCAACTGTTGTAGGCCGGTGTATCATAATGGCGGCCCACCATTTCTATGATTGTCTCTCATTTTTGCTCTCAAAAGTTGCTCAACGGATACACGTGATCAATGTTGAGGTTATTTATATGGTTAAAAATATACAGTTCAACTATTTTTTGTCTATATATCTTAGCTGAATACAAAACCGGGCAAGTACGAGTCGGACTCGCCCATGAAGGGTTCCGCAGCAGCAAGTATTTCAGTTGACTAAATGGAAGGTACCTAAATTGCGGTTTACGATTTATGACGCATTAAAAAAAACTTTCGATGTTAGTTTACATGGTAATGTACATTATATATTTTTTTTAGTTTTATCATTCTCTTATTTAGAAGTGACAGGGGTGGGGGGACACTCATTTTTCCACTTTGGAAGTGTCTCTCGCGCAAACTATTCAGTTTAGAATAAAATGATATTAGGAACCTCAATATCATTTTTGAAGACCTATCCATAAATACCCCACATGTATGGGTACGATAAAAATATTTTTTTTGTCCTTCGGTTCTATGTATGGGGAACCCCCAAATATATATATTTTTTGCTATTTTGGTGTGAAAACCTTAATGCGGTTCACAGAATACATCTAGTTACCAAGTTTCAACAGTACAGCTCTTATAGTTTCGGAAAAAAGTGGCTGTGACATACGGACGGACAGACAGACATGACGAATCTATGAACCCTTATAGATTCGTCATGTCTGTCTGTCCGTCCGTATGTCACAGCCATTTTTTGCCATTTGGCTACGGAATCCTAAAAAAGCTCGTAAAATACACATATACTTACACACTTAATATTATTACTAATCGTATGGGCAATGGTTACCCTAGTGTAAAAGTTGTTCAAGCCCCGCAGTAGATCTCTGACATGGCTGAAAGACTGTTGCCTAATGGATACAACCAGAGTCGAGCTTAACATGCCCTCCGAAGCACGGAGATGCTTAGAAAAAATAATATACTGACTGAAGCCATATGGAAAACTGAAGTTACAGACGCTATTACAAATATAATAATAAGTTTAAAAGAATTATTAAAGCCAAATAGTGTAGCAGGGCATATTACAAAATTTCTGATTATTTCAGTGATAAAAGTGCTTGGGATTGAGTTGTTCTGAGTCAACACACATGATTGTCATTAATCTTAAGTATATTTTATTTTAAAAAAGGATTCCTACTGAGTTTTCTGGCAGTGTTTCTCAGTAGCTGCCACGTCATGCACTGCACGGTAGGGTAAAAAAAATATGACGATTCCACATAAATGTAAATTTTTTACGGAATAAAGTACCTTTGACTTTGACTTTTGACTTTAATACCTTTGTTTAGGTAACTACTTCGTTAAGGTTTTTATTTATTTATTTATTTGTTAATGGTATTATATGATTGACGTCTATACATTGCGCGATATTGACATGTGTATATTTTCTAATTTAATTATGTGACATTTTTACATTTTTTCATTTTATTATTAAATTTGTAATCGCATTGCTTCTAATATTAAGCAAAAATTGTAACAAAATAAAATCCAGTTGCATGCTCTAACAGGCTGGACATAGCGGACTAACATTTTACTATCACCCTTAAATGTACATTATCTACCTGTGTTCGCAATAAAGAAATTTATATTTGTATTATTTGTAAAAAAAAAGAACTAAAGTCGTCACGCTCTTTATAAACACTTTGTGAACTAATTCACTCAGACAAAAGCATTTACTCATTTCCGTAGACACTACACCACAAATGTTACGACACTGCTTCACTCTTTGACCACCTGTTACATTAAATTGTACGTAAAATATAGCGTCCACGTAAAAAGCTTTTCACACTAGAGAGGTGAAATAAAGTTGTCACATTTGTGTTTATAGTTATGTTAGTGAGCGCAGGGACGAATGTGGCACTCATAATTTCCATAATAAATAATTTAATTAACAATTTGTGAAATAAAATAAATAAATAAAAAAGGTTTTTATTCACGTATACTTTAAAAAAGCGCTTGTAAATAGTCAGAACATGTTTGTAGTAATATAGTTGTATACATTATTATTTCTAGTAACATAAATATTTAGGTACACATTGTATGAAAACATTTATAAAATTTATTTTATTCAATGATATTTAGCTAGCCCGTATGGTTGATCCATGTCAAATAATAACTATACATTTTAAAGATCATGTAACATTTTATGATAGACAATCATTTGAAGGATGCGATTGAACTCACCTTCACCGCACGATAAGAAATATTATGTCCGTAGCCTCATTTCTGGAACGGCTGGAACATTTCATGGGAGACATACCAACTAAGCAGGACATAATATTTTAGGGCACGAATGGTGTCCACTCTCTTTAACTTCACTCTCATGTAATACTAAATGACACGACCAGAGGGTTCAGAAGCAAGCCCAACAACTTAACGTGTTTTACAAGGCATATGCGTATGCATAGAGAGCAAGTAAACTTCCGGAACTTGCCACTTTCATTAATAGATAGTCAAAGTCAAAAGTCTAAAATCATTTATTCCGTAAAAAAAAATACATTTATGTGGAATCGTCATATTCTTTTACCCTACCGTGCAGTGCATGACGTGGCAGCTACTGAGAAACACTGCCAGAAAACTCAGTAGGAATCCTTTTTTAAAATAAAATATACTTAAGATTAATTACAATCATTTTATCACTTAAATAATCAGAAATTTCGTAATATGCTACACAATTTGGCTTTAATAATTCTTTTAAACTTATTCGTAGACAATTCTCTAAAATCATTGGGAAGTTTGTTATAGAATCTTATACATTGCCCCATAAAAGAGTTACTTATTTTGTGGAGACGGGTAGAATGCCATATGAGATTATTCTTATATCTAGTATTTACATTATGTGTATCGCTCCTTTTACAGAAGGAATCGATATTTTTATGCACATGTAGTAAGTTTTCATATATATACTGAGATGGTACGGTTAGAATGTTAACCTCTTTGAACTTTTCTCTTAGAGACACTCTCGGGCCAAGATTATAGATAGCTCTTACAGCTCTTTTTTGCAATATAAAATATATTTAAAAAATAATCACGACACTTGAAAATGGAACTATTTGGTTTTAAAATGCAGTTTGTCTAATATATTTATCACTTATTGCCATTTCAAATATTGCGTATCTACGTCACCATGGAACTAGCTGGAGAAAATGTCCATAGTATGATTTCTTTTAAGCGAAATTTTGTTTTTTTTTATCAGTCTACCGTATGTAGAATTCAAACGCGTTCCTATGAATCCCAATTAAAAATTTCGTGATGATCATCCGTGTACGGTACTGTAATCAGATGGGCACGTGACCTACCATTAGATTAGGACATCCTAGGCATATTAAGATGCAATCAATCCTATAAAAATACATTTGGGTATGAAAAATCTGTTCCCGATGGATCCCTCACAATTTGGCTGAGGCTCAAAAAACGCCGCGTCTCTTACTTAACGTATGGGCAGTGGTTACCCTAGTGTCGGAGTTGTTCAAGCCGCCCAGTAGGCCTCTGACATGGCTTACCGACTGTTGTCTATTGACTACAACCGGGACCGACCGCTTAACGTGCCCTCTGATGCACGGAGACGCTCAGTAATAAAACCACTTTCTTGGTCACCCATCTATGGACTAACCGCGAGTCTAGTTGCTTAACGACGATCGCTTTCGGACCGGCATCTCTTGAAGCGATGCGATTTGTTACCAAATTCAACGAAGGAGAGTCAATTGGGTGTAAGATATATTTATACCACGTAGTACCAGTAACTGCTCAAAGTGATAGTTCAGTAGAAGTACCTACCCTAAAGGCTTGAACTCCCACTTGTCTATATTGTATTTTAAAGCAGTGTAATGTTAATCTCATGTTAAAATGTAATTTTTATTTACAGTGTTATTTAATATAGTATAATGCTTCTCACTTCTGTCATACTACTTCAGTGTAAAAAATATATATTGGGTACAAAATTGTAAAAATAATTTATAGACGACGGGGCTGGTTCCACTGTAAGTTACTTTTAGCATTTAAGTTATTTATTCTACCCTCAGTGTAACTGTTTGTTGTCTTAAAAAATAAATAAAAAAAAACAAAACAAAATAATGTTACGGCCCAGGGTCGGCATCCCATGAATGTTGTCATGTCGTATGACATAAGTATAAAAATAAAAATGCTTTGGCCAATGGAGCTTGCTCCATTCCTCCTTGTCTACCTATATATATTTGATATGAGCTTTCACTTCTTGATAAGAGCTGACTTCCACTTTCTCTTATATTTGATTATTTTCTATCTATTGACTTAGTTATACAGGGTGGCTGAGGAGTTGAGGTTCAAACGCAAAATTTTGATACTTTTTGATGAAAAGTATCCGAATCATAAACCATAATCTCTCAATTTTAATGTTATTTGATATTTTCAAATTTTATGAGTCCTGAGCTCAAACCTTAATTTTGAACATTCGAATAAATTCTAAGTCAGTTCTGCAGGGATTAGATAAACCATACTTTCCAGGGTGTTAGGTAAACTACGCTAATTAGTTATCACAAAAAAAACTGAATCAGGAATGTTGAACAGAACAAGAAAAAAATCGAAAACTGATGTTAGGTGAAATTTACGAAAAAAATCTTGAAAAAAGTCTATCTCGAAAACTACGCATAATCGTAGAACATACATGGGGGTGATTCGGATACTCGTCATATAAAGTATCTAAATTTTACGTTTGAACGTCAACTTCTCGGGCACCCTATATAACAAGGAGTATGCAATAATTTAAAAGACATGAATTAGAAATCAACAAGTTATTCGAATTACCAAATTGTAGATACATACGTACGTACTGCATTCCGGTCTTTATTTTCTGAATTCGCGTCAGCAAAAGGTAAACATTCATGACAGCAATACAATAATTCTTACTGTCACTTGTCTCATCAATTACGATGACATAGCATAACGAACAATACATTGCGGATAATGTACGAGCACCTCGCGAACACAACTGAACTGGGCGCGTAATGAATCACACTAATTGTACGAATACTGTGAATTCAAGCTGTCATGTCAGTCGTATCATCAATAACAACGAACACTTTACATTACATTGCCGTTAATGTACGGGTGTTTACGTGCAACATAGTACTGAAGCGAGCATACAATAATAATTTAAATTGTATTAGGCGGTGTGTTCACCAGCTTAATATTTAATAACTGGCATTGTATAATCTGGTAAAGCAGAAAAACACGATAAAAATGGCATAACTTGTCATATAAGGTACGTGTAGCTCAGCGGTTTAGACAACTATTTGTGTACTCATAAGTAGTTTTTTTTTAATGTCAGAGTTCGACAAACGAGCAAGTAGGTCACCTGATGGTAAGTGATCACCGCCGCCCATGGACAATCGCAACACCAGAGGAGTCGTGGGTGCGTTGCCGGCCTTTAAGAGTCAGCAAACAAGTGTTGCTGACCCTTCCCCCACCCCGATGAGCTCTGGCGACCTTACTCACACTCAGAAACACAACATTAAATTATTAATGTTATTATTAAGGAATGTCTTCTGCAAGGTGGAGGTACTTCCCCAGTCGGGCTGCTCTTCGAGCGAATGAACGCTGTGCCCTACCTCTCTTAAAGTAGTTGTTCTAAGTCTTTGTATCCATTAATTATATGTTGGTAAAATACCCCGCGACGCAGGGATTCATTTCCCTAGTGCCGACATCGTTGTTGTTTTTTATTAACATATATCTTTATCTCACTGCTGAGCAAAGCCCTCTCTCTTAGTTTCATAGATTTCCTTCAACGAGTTCAGGTCAAAGTATTAATATAAAAAAATAAAATTCTGAATTACATCAACTTGACTGCATAAAAAGGGAGTGAAAAAAAGATCGTACGAGAATTTTAGGCATAAGCTAAAAGCTACCATACAATTATCTTATTTCGATGACTGCAAAAACACAGCTAACTTTCATACCATTAAACCGGTAAATTTCACAGCCTTTCTCGTTCTCACCTTTGTTTAAAAAAAAAATAATAATAAAAAATGATAAAAATAAATAATGATTTTAAAATATTTTATCTATTTTATGATTTTAATCAAGTATTTAAAATAAAATGAACTTTTTAAAGAATAATATACACAATGTAATTTTTTTATATTTAACTATATGCATATTGAATTAATATTAGCATGACATACTTAGATTAATTAATTATTGTGATTATATTGTATAAATTTTAAGTTTTATTTGTATATTGACATATATTATTAATTATTTTGCATGCAATTTTTTTCAATTTTTGTACCATGTAACATGTGGAACACAATATGTAATCAATTTGTAACACCATCATACCATGTTTAAGGCAAATAAAGACTTATCTTATCTATCATATCTTTATTGTTTATAAAAAAATATTATTAAGATGCTTCATATCGAATTTTCTAAATAAAACCTTAGTACGGAACTACTAGCCAGTGCGTAGATATCTTTATACGTGGTGAAGCGAAGCTGTTTAATAGATAAACTATTTAAGTAGAGCACGAATTAAAACAACAATAATTAAAGGCAATTATGTTAATAAATTTGTCGTCGTAGTGTAGATGGCGCAGGCGCAGGTGCGGATACAAATACAACGGGGACCAGACTCCTGACCCACTGGCAACAGAAACTATCCAGATTGAGCGAAATAAAATTACATACTATGTAACTTGCTGTAGAATCCTTTGCTGTACGAACCTTCACTAAATGTAGACTGTCTCGTTGGTCTAGCGGTAGTGTGTTCAACCGCAGAAAATTAGACCCTGGGTTCAAATCCCGGGTCAGGACAAAAAGTGATTTTGGGATTTTTCCGTAAAAAATAATTTCTCAGTATCGAGTCTGGAAGATGGCGGTATTACACCCCCGTGCCTCGGAGAGCACGTAAAGCCGGTCCTGTACCTGACCTCTTTCCGGTCATGTCGCTAGTCGTCCCATCGGATCATGAGAGTGATGGAATAGAAAGTGCCCCTGTGTTTGCGCACACACTTGTGCACTATAATATGTCCTGCGCAATTGGCTAATCTCAAAGAAGGAAGACATCAAATGTAGAAGGTGACGGTAACGATGAGAGGGTTATAGATAGATAGAGAGATACACTTTATTGCTCAAACTATGAAAAACATTTCACAGAAAAAAAACTTCATATTTAAATAATGTACAATTGGCGGTCTTATCGCATAATAGCGATTTCTTCCAGACAACCGTAGGATGGACTAGCATAATTGAAAATGACAGGCAGCTGATAGTGTACCGTCGTCAGTTCTACAGAGTGTAGTGTCCTAACCTAATAATAAATATACTACATAGATTAATTTACTTACAAACATTCATATTCATACATAAACAAATATAATAGACTAATAAATATTTCATAATTCCATAAACATTTATATTAAAAATAGAAACGGATATTAAATAAAATGTCAAGTAGCAGGACTTATCTAAATAGTAACGTAAATGGTGGTTTTTCACCATATTTTTAAAAGTTATACAGAGGTTGTCTGAAAGTAGCCTTAGTAGCGATAAGGCGGCCCACTGCACTTACATTCATTTGTACATTTTAAGTTTAAGAGTAAATTAAAAACCATATTGAGATTAAATTGACTCCTTTTTTGATACAATATCTCTCACCTAAAATAGCCTCCAAAAACTTCCGCACACACTTTATCTGAATCAAAATAATAATTTATCGCCTTACTACTGTGTAGTCATAAAACGCACAGATAAGAAAAAATAATAACACGCTTGATACTTATATTATACCCGATTCTATACTGCTCGTACTGGTGGCCGTTGAAATATTTTATTTTTGTCCAAATAAAACTAAAAATTTTGTAACTTACAAATAAATTAAAAATATATTTTTTAGTTTCATAGTTGTGCACCATATATCTATCACCGATATATCGGCTTACAAATGTTTCTTAAAACCACAATGCATGCATTTTTCATTAAACTATTCATAAATTTCAAGTCCTAGTTGAGAACCACAAAATAATCTATACATATAATAAAATCGTAGGAAATTCAAAACTGTACATTGAATATTTTTTAAAAAGGATACTTGGGGCGTGATCTACATTCAATATGAAAGCCAAAAATATAGTTTTTAGAATTTTTGTCTGTGTGTCTGTTTGTCTGTATATATGTCCGGGTTAAACTCAAAAAGTAGGTACTGCATGGATTTACTTAAAATGGTGCATGAATATTACTAAGAGGTCAGGTCAAGATATACGCTACATATTGTTATCACTCTATCAGCTCTGCCCCGCGATTTTTCCCGCGTTAAATTTTATAAATTATCACAGCTGGAGGATCTGTGATCTACTATATAAAAATAAGACAGGTTTTCCTTCCTGACGCTATAACTCCAGAACGCACGAACAGATTTTCACGGTTTTGCATTCGTTGGAAAGGTCTCGGGCTCCGTGAGGTTTATAGCAAAGAAAATTTATAAAATTTAACGCGGGTAACACCGCGGGGCACAGCTAGTAATTTATAAAATTTAACATTTAATTTATAAAATTTAACAATTTAACACAGCTAGTATTATTTATCTCTTTTACAAATGTTTGTACACTTGTAAAACGAAATACAGACAAAGAAACTATCATTGAGAGACTGGCGTCTAAAGTATGTAAAACCTGTGATACATCGTCATCATCATCTGGTCCCATAGTACAAGCTCTGCATAATTTTGGGCTCAGATGGCCGTGTGTGAATAATATCCCAGGATTTTAATATACATCGATAATCTATACATATAATAAAATCGTAGGAATGTCAAAACTGTACAAAGAATATTTTTTTAAAGGATACTTGGGGCGTGATCTACAATCGACATCGAAGCCAAAAATATAGTCTATAGAATTTTTGTCTGTTTGTCTGTATGTATGTCCGGGATAACTCAAAAACTACTGCATGGATTTACTTCAAATTTTGCATGAATAGAAAGAGGTCGGGTCAACATATAGGCTACATATTACCTACGGGGGAGGAGCTGTGATAATTTATAAAATTTAACGCGGGTAAAACCGCGGGGCACAGCTAGTTTGTAATATTACAATTATTCATGCCCAATTTTTAAATAGATAATTAAAATAAAATTGGTTTTTGTTCAAACAGACTTTAAAAAGTGCTTGCAAACACGTCATGCCCGAATCGCCAGTCAAAATACACGTAACACTTTATCTTATTACAAGTAATATTGACGTACTTGGCGCACAGAAGTATTTTAATACGAGGTTGGGAAAATACGAGGCCAATTAAACTTGTTTGTTGTTATACTTACCTACCTATATATGTACATGTAGCAAAACACGGAATTACCTATTTACGTACCTGTAGATAAGAACTGTACGTAATAATACTGTGGTTAATATGCGCAATAACACTTTGTATTACGGTAACTCTCAAATATTTTCATTGACCATTTATTTTTAGTATTGTGATTTTCGCTCAAACCTAAAAGCTGAAATATTCCGTTTATTTTTTTTCTTTTTAGTGGTCGCCTGCACCACCGTTTAAAAATATCCTTGGATAATAAAGTATATCTCGCCGTCACCAGACAAAAATACTGCCTAATACTACATACTGCCTAATTTTAGTTTTCAATTTGTAACAAATAATATATATTCTATCTGCTGTGTGGTGACGGCGACAAATATCAGAATCAGAATATCATCACCCCATCTCATCCCGTGGGGGGCGTAGAAGTCGACCCGAGGGAATATCTACCAGAGGATGGGCAGCAGCTTCCTTCTGAGTACTATGACCATCTTACTGCGATCGCCAACCCGCCTGCCAAGCGTGGCGATTATGGCATATCCCCCCAAGACGATTCTTGAGGGCGGCTTGTCCAGCAGTGGACTTATTTCGCTGTAATGATGATGATGATGATGAATATATATTATAAAAATTTAAACATAATAAATCACTCAGCGTCATATAGAAATAGTTCTTGGCAATTACCTTTTATCAAATACAGGAAAAACTAAATGTATCAAATTCTCATAACCATTCTCATTATGTCCTATGGCATGCCGCTGTGGAGTTTGGCAATTGACATAGTTAATATATTCAAATTGGGAAAAGAGCAATCAAAGCTGACGGTCACCGTAGCCTAGTTGATAGTGCTCCTGCCTACGAAGCTGGTGGTCGTGGGTTCGAATCCCGGTAAGTGCAAATATTTGTGTGATGAGCACGAATATTTGTTTCAGAGACATGGATGTTTTCTATGTATATAAGTATTTATCTAACTATATAAGTATGTATATCGTAGCCTGGTACCCATAGTACAAGATTTGCTTAGGTTGGGACTAGGATGAAAAAAAAAAGCTATTTATAGTTTTACCTATCCCGAGATCAAGAATAACATCTAAGAAATAATAGCCCTACTACAAAGACAATCTGAGCCTAAAATAAATTGTGCATAAACACAGGTGCACTCCCTCTTCCGTCACTCTGATAACCCAATTGAATGGCATTCTAACACGATTCCCAATTCTTATTAGCTCTTTGTCCTGTCGGAAAAATCCCAATAACAATATCGAATAACAAAGTAGAATATCTACTATGGGTCCCCTCTATCTGGTAGATTCTTAATGCTCCAAAATTTATTCGACATAACATACTTGGCATAATTTTCTTTAAATGAATATATTTACGGCAGAAAGACATTTAATATGATTATTATTTGGCAGAATTTTAAAGGGCATAGTTTTGAGATGGCAGATTTTTATTTGGCATAATTACCCATATAACATTTATTTAGAGGGACAATTATTTGATAATTAATTATTAAATAAGTTCTGCTATAAAGAGAGTACCCATTTACAACCGCTTAACCAACGAGCCAGTATAGTGACATAAAATTATCTTAATAGAAGTGTAGTCTACACTGGAATTGGTGTTACCTACAACCTAACACCAATTTGCACTAGAATTGGTGACAACCTAAAAAAAAAACTTGAGAGGTGTCAAGGGACACCCGGATGGAACGAAGTTATTTCTTATTATTTATTATGTACAAAAAACGTATACACTCAACAAAAATAATCGTCGCGACACCACACTGTTCAATGCGAAATATAAATGAAAATATCTGGCTTGCTTTCTATAAGAGAAAGAGAGAGAGAGAGACAGAGAAACATGCGCACAGCATGAGCATGAGCAAAAAGTGTCGTGACAACTTTTCGTAAGATTTTTTTCCGTCTAGCCCCCTTTCACAACGCGCGACAAGGAACTTCGTTCCAACATTTCGTTTTAATGTTTTATTACGTTGCACACAGGCGAAATATCAATAAAAGTCGGACAAAACCTAAAATTTAAAAAGTACTCCAAACAAATAAAAACCGGTTTTACAGACAAGTCTGATAAACAATACACGCTACCTGCGCACGCGGCGCGAACCTTTTGTTCTCTACGCGCCTGGGTCTCAGTCCAAAGTTCGACTTGTTCAACAGCGGATGTGTTTAAGAGTGAAAGTAGTGCTTTGAAATAATACGATTTCTATAATTTGCTTCGTGAACGTGTTTGTTTTTTCGATGGATTCGCTTCCAGGAGGTAATAAACTACTTTTTAATATCTACTTTTGATAGTAATGCTTGATGTTTATTATTAAAAAAAATAATGACTTACCTCCTGGCCACAGCCAAGAGCGGTAAGGATTGCGGCACGGCGTGAGGTGCGGCAAGCGGTGAGCGGCAATAACAAATGGTAGACAACCTATGAAGCATGCCACAGCTACCGGCGACGCGGACTGCGGCGCGACGTGAGGCGCGGCAAGAGGCCGCGCGGCACGCGGCGGCGACGGGCTACGCGGTGTGCGAATGAAACAAATGTACTAGCGAGTATCCAGGCGGCCACAGCTCAGAGCGGCGCGCGCGGCGGTATCGGTGGACGCATTCGGCATCGCACGACCAAAACAAATAATTTTGTTTCTACCGCGCGTTTTTGACTTAAAATAATGAATGTGGAACAATTTATTAGTGAAATACTGAGTAGACCCGCAATATGGATGTCAAAACATCCACATCATAAATATAGGCATGTTGTAAAAAATTGTGGGACGAAATAAAACAACAGTTTCTATGCTTGCCCTCGTATATTCAAAAAAAATATCAGGATAGTTCCTATATTCATAATAAAGAGTATGAAATTCGCCATGTTCTCTCCTTTTTTGGTTAACTGGGTGCGCTCCTATTCTTGACTGAAGCTAAGAACGCACTTGTTTCGAGGCAATACCGTGCCACTTTTGACAGGGACATTTTAATAGTTTAGCCGTTCCCTAAATACGTCCACCGCTGACGACGCTACTAGTCTAGCTGTGGCATACCACCGCAAATCACACTGCCCGCCGCTCCTCTCGCCTCACCGCTCCCCGCACCGCCAGGAACTGTGCCCAGGCCGTTAGACATGGTATTCTTTTGCATATTTTTAAACTACACAAAAGGGTAAAGTGTAACTTCCCGAGAGATCCGGCTTTGATGTTAGTATTTTTAGATAGTGTGGACTTTGTTTTTCAATATACAATCACAGTTTAATGCGACCCGATGCGACGCTTTAACAAAATTGTCTTTTTAGTCTCCCACTTGTGTATTGCTCGTAGTCTACGTAAAACAAAATAATGTTTTGTCTGGAATCGGTTACACGATTGGTGCTAAATATTGGTTTGATATTGTTTTAGGATCAACTGACGAAGAAGTGAGCTTTAGCAGAAAGACTCTAATTGGCTATTATAGGGAGGAAACTTCCAAAAAGGAGCAAGAAAAAATGTCTCATTTGGAAAAAAAAGTTCAATGTGCTCTGAAAGTGAATGAACTTAAAGATGAAATAAAGGTGTCCCTAAGAAGATTGGTGAGTGTTTATAAAACAAAACTTCTTCAAGAACACAGAAATTTTTCTCGGTGTGTTAACGCCAACAAAGACTGGTTCGATACCTACATTACATTTCCTGTTGCGACTCATACTCGAAAGAGAAGTGGCAGCGTTGGTGGCCGACCTTATAAGAGCTTTGAAGAATGTACCGAACGCACAAAACGTAGAAAGACAGAAGGTGTTCGGAAACAATTAGAACCTGAAGAACTGGCCTTTGCAGCCCAGGTAGAATATCGTGCACGTGGTGATATCCATACATCGAAAATAATCAAACAAGTTACTCTAGCTGGTGCCAGTAGTAGTTTTAACGTTCCCAAAACACATGCGAGCCTTTCGTCGGACAAAGCGTTATCCTTAGTGATTGAAGGACAGTTGTCCAAATTTCAGTACAACACTTTGCGAACTTCAGCAATGGAGATGAACTGCAGTTTGTATCCTAATTATGAGACTATAACTGAAGCAAAGAAAAGATGTTACCCTGAAGGTATTATTTGCACCGAAACTAATGCGGTAGTTCCTCTTCAGAATTTAATGGACCATACAGCGCAAAGGTTACTTTTGTCTCTTAGTGAAGTTATACAATCGCTAACAAAGGATCAGTTACAAAATCTTCGCCTGATTTCAAAATGGGGGTGTGATGGATCGGGCTGCCATACCGAGTATAAACAGAAATTTGAAAATGTCGAACAGTCTGATGCAAATATGCTAATAACTTCTATTGTACCAGTTCAACTTGTGTGTGATTATGGCAATACTGTGCTCATCTGGCAAAACCCTCGCCCCTCCTCACCAAGGTATTGCCGTCCGTTGAAGTTAGAGATGGCACATGAAACTGCAGAATTATCAAGATTTGTAGCTGAAAGTGTTCAATCCGAGATTGACGTTTTATCATCAACAATCGTTTTAATGGAGGAAGAATGTGTAGTTAAACATAAGTTAATAATGACCATGGTTGATGGGAAGATGATAAACGCCTTAACTGACACGAAATCTGCCATGCGTTGCTATATTTGTAAAGTCACCTCGAAAGACTTCAACAGGATAAAATTCTGCATGTCAAAGTCAATCCCTGAAGAAAATCTTAATTATGGTGTTTCATCGCTACACGCATGGATAAGGTTTGCGGAGTTTGTATTACATCTAGGTTACAAATTAAAAATTGCGAAATGGCAAGCAAGAGACGCACACAGTCAATCTTTGGTAGCGGCTGAAAAGCGCCGCATACAAACAGAATTTTGGCAAAAACTTGGGTTACATGTTGATAAACCAAGACAGGGTGGAGGTACATCGACTGATGGTAATACAGCACGTGCCATTTTTCAGCATGCAGAAGAAGTTGCTGAAATAACAGGTGTAAATTATCGGCTCATAAATAGACTGCATACCATTTTAAAAGTAATGTCTAGTGGTTACAAAATCAATGAGGTCAAATTCAAGGCGTTTTGCACCAAAACAGCTTCCTTTTTTGTGATGAATTACCCATGGTATTATATGTCAACAACACTTCACAAGATACTTACCCATGGGTCAGATATAATAGGGAATTCTGAAATAGCCATAGGGTTAATGAGCGAAGATGCACAAGAAAGTCGAAACAAAGATGTGCGAAAGTACAGAGAGCGGTTTTCAAGAAAATTTTCAAGAAAATTAGCCATGGAAGACACTTTTAAAAGACTTATGGTGTCTTCCGATCCCTTTATAACTGGACTACGGAAGCTTACCACAAAAAAATCGGTTTCTATGTGCCAAGACGTTATAAATTTATTGGATGAACCAAATATTACTGTTGATGCATAATAAAAATGTCAAAATTGATATATATGTGTTCTTTATAATATACCAACCCTATGTGCCTATTTTCTAGAATAATCATGAATTTTTAGGTTTTGTCCGACTTTTATCGATTTTTCGCCTGTTGCGTTATTCAGTTTATTGCGTATTTTACACGCAAAAAATTTACAACGTAACGAAAATTACAAAAATCACACTAATATTGTAAAGGCAAAAGTTTGTGTGTGAGTGTGTATGTTTGTTACTCTTTGACGCAAAAAGTACCAGATAGATTTTTATGAAACTTTGTAGTAATATAGTTTATACATCCGAATAACACATAGGCTATAATATATAAAGTTTAACGTGGGTAAAACCGCGGGACACAGCTACTATTATAAAGGCGAAAGTGTGTGACTGTGTGAGTGTGTATGTTTGTTACTTCTTCACGTCCTAACGGCTGAAGCGATTGTATTAAAATTTGGTATGACATCCTGGATTAACACATAGGCTACAATTTATTAAGTTAAACGCGGGTAAGACCGCGGGGCACGGCTAGTACATACTAAACCCATAAGCTAATCGTTTTTCTTGCATGTGTATTTTGCATATTGATGTGATTCACGTTGTTCAGATTTATGCAATTTAAAATCGTGGATGTGTCCACTATTTATGTAAAACCTCGTATAGATATGTTAACAAACATGGGACAATAAATTATTATTGTTTATATTTAACCAATAACTTTACGTTCACAACAATGAAACCTAAACAATGATGCTAAAAGTTCATAACAAACAGCCTGACACGATAAACATGGAGCGTTATCCAAAATATAATAATCAAAACACTACGTCAAACGTATAAGGTTAACGCCTCTCACTGCGTCGTATTACAGCCTTGAGGAAATCGGAGCATCTCGCAGTACGGTAGGGTTCTGCGTGCTAAATACTTTGCGGGGTTCATCATCATTATCACCCTGATATCTTCCACTGCTGGACATAGGCATGCGAGTTAGCGACCGCAGTTAGGCAGTAGCTAGTTCAGGAGGCGCCGCTGCCCGACAACCTGGTCTATCCCTTTCAACCTGCGGGCAACTCTATCAATCTTAAATCTATGTAATTATTCTCGCTGTAAATATTAACAACACACCCGGGAGGTCATGTGTTCAATACGCGCCATGAGCAATCTTTATTTAAAACAAAGAAAAAAAGGAAGACTCGGAATAAAAATATAGGGACAATGTCACACAGATCATCCTAGCCCCAAACTAAGCAAAGCTTGTACTATGGGTACCAGGCGACGATATACATACTTATATAGATAGATAAATACTTAAATACATAGAAAACATCCATGACTCAGAAACAAATATTCGTGCTCACCACACAAATATTTGCACTTACCGGGATTCGAACCCAGGACCACCAGCTTCGTAGGCAGGAGCACTACCAACTAGGCTACGGTGATCGTCATCAACCAAACCTCCAAACAAATGTTGAGGTGAGGTTGTTCAGGGAAAGCAGGCTAAGCTCTCCCGGGTGTTACGAGACTATCTATATCAATCGTTATAGATATTCGTAAGCCATATAGAATTTAGTATCTGGTCTAATCGTCTTAGTTTTATACAACAATACGCAAGTGCGGCACATCTCTGGTGCGCAGGGTGCGGGCTAATTCCAATATAGTGCTGAAAATGATCGCGGACAGGATAGACTGTCCGTTTATAAGAAGATGCTGCTACATGCATGTCGTAGCGGTGAAATGCAAATAACTATTACATTTTATTACTAACACTTAGGCTAAGTTTTACGTACAATTATGAATTATTAAACCTTGAAATAAACGTTTTATTATATTATTATGAGTTACTGATTCCTAATGAAACTTTTTGCACTAAACTTTACTAAAGCAGACTGAATGCCAAAGGCATTTTCTACCAATCAGCCTTTTTTGTAATGCAGGGATAATATGGTAGGTGCACTTAGCACCTACATATGTGAATTAAGTCTAAGATATTGCAGCCAGGTACCGTAATTAACCGAATTTCTGACTCAATACCAATGGGTATTGAGTCAGAAATTCGGTTAATTATGATACCTGGCTGCAATATCTGACTCAATACCAATGGGTATTGAGTCAGAAATTCGGTTAATTATGGTATCTGGCTGCAATATCTGACTCAATACCAATGGATATTGAGTCAGAATATCGGTTAATTATGGTACCTGGCTGCAATATCTGACTCAATACCAATGGATATTGAGTCAGAAATTCGGTTAATTATGGTACCTGGCTACCATACTATCCCTGCATTACAAAAAGGCTGATTGGTAGAAAATGCCTTTGGCATTCAGTCTGCTTTAGTAAAGTTTAGTGCAAAAAGTTTATAGAAATAAATTCATGTATAGTTAATTTATTTGAATCTCATTATTTTTATTCTATATTGACGGACCGGTTGGCGTGGTTAGTAATCTATATAAGTATGTATTTACAAAAGAAAAGTAGTATATCAGTTATTTGCTTTGCACAGTTCAAGCTCTGCTTAGTTTGGGATAGTGAATAATGTTCTAGGATATTATTATTATATATTATTCTAAGGAAATCCTATATTTCAACTTTCCGTTCCAAGCTGTCTCAAAATATTATTGGTATTTACTTTCAGTGTCTGGTATCTACTTTACCACAATAAGCATGAAAGAGGTATCGATGGCTACAATATATTTGGGAGTCCTACCAATCAAACTAATACATAATGGATGTACCTTCTTTTTACTACTTCTTATACTCCCATTGTTAGCACAACATAAAGAAAAAACTTGAGAGGTGTCAAGGGACACCTCTCAAGTTTTTTATTATTTATTATGTACAAAAAACCTGTATACACTCAACAAAATAATCGTCGCGACACCACACTGTTCAATGCGAAATAGAAATGAAAATATCTGGCTTGCTTTCTATAAGAGAGAGAGAGAGAGACAGACAGAGAAACATGCTCACGCCGTACAGCTGCAAAAAGTGTCGTGACTACTTTTCGTAAGATTTTTTTCCGTATTTTTTTCCGCCTCCTTTCACAACGCGCGATAAGGATCCTATGAAACTAGAACAATAAGCCTAAACTCAAAACACATAGCTAACCCGTCACGGGTCCCAGGAATAACTATGACTATCATTTAATCCATGTTCACTGAATTTATCAGTTAGGTGGTGACCCTAATGTCAGATTTGTTCAAGCCGCCTAGTAGACCTCTGACATGGCTTATCGATTGTTTAGCTAAACAGCCGAAACCGACAGCTTAATATATCCTCCGACACACGGAGCCGCTCGGAAGTAGTCTAGCCTATTAGCCTAGTGAGTCATATAATAAAAACATACTCGTATCAATACTTAATAATGAACCAATATTCGTTGCCCTGAACATATTGTTCTTATTAACAACTTCACTTAAGGGAAATTAGAGCAGGCAGGCGTATTTTAAGATCTGATCGAAATAAGTACAGGGTTATAGGGTTCCGTATGGTTTTATTTAAATATATCTTTAGCTGCAGTCACGCTACGAGATAAACCGCAACATAAAAAGGTTTTGCGTGATGCGTGAAGAAACTAGGAGATAAAAAGTAAAAGTGAGGATTTGGAATCAAATTCACCTTGATGATATATGACACTTCTTCTATAAATGTCGCATTCGAGCGTTCTACGACTTAGTATCCCCTGATAATGGTCCGTGGAAAATTGAAACACGTGTTGGGTATCAATACTGGCGCATGTAATTTGCTTGTTTATAGTGTCCTTCTTGCATGTGCATATCTGTGCGAGTGGGAAGGGGGTTCAACGGCTTGATTAAACTGAAATTATTCTGACATCACTGGACAACTATTTTTGTGACCCATATACAACATGTAACGTAATTAACGCACACCATCAAACACCCCAATTTGAATATTATGTTGTAATCATAATACTAAAATAAACGGAAAAACAAAGTGATTTTTAAAAAAAGTATTTATTGGCCGTCAGGCCGAACTAAAAATATTCACAAAAATGAATAAAAATCTTAAAGTAATTATCGGACAGAATTCGGGCAGCGCTTCCGCTCGCAACGGTGGTTGACGAGAAAGTGGCTGCTCGACGCGCGCCACGCCGTATATATAGCCATCGTTGTGTTGCCACGAAGGTATTCAAAATTACTTCTAACACGGCCCCTCCTGACGGGGCTACGTCCACGAAGCCCTCAGCAGGAACTCGTAGATGAACCAGCAACTCCCTCCATGTGCAACACTGGCTCTGTATCTTGAACCTCGTCAACTTCTGTAAAATACACAAGTTGATCACACAACATACTGAACAAAGTTACTAACAGACTGCGGACACAAATTCAGCGATCACCTAGAACTGCTACATTATGTACCAATCACTCAATCAATAAGTCCATACAAGACGTCATAACGACTACACACAGTAGTCAAGTCACATAGGCTTTACACAGGTCTGTTCCTACGCAACCGAATACCCTGCACGTGCTCATGTGTGCACCGAGGATTTACTTCAGTCTCTTGTAGGTCACCCCAGATACCTATAGTCAAGTCACATAGGCTTTACACAGGTCTGTTCCTACGCAACCGAATACCCTGCACGTGCTCATGTGTGCACCGAGGATTTACTTCAGTCTCTTGTAGGTCACCCCAGATACCTATAGTCAAGGGTCGGATTTACACAGGTCTGTTGTCAGCGGCGCTACTGACTCACCCCAGATACCTTCCCGCCAGCGTTAAGGTCAACCCAATACCATGCGCACTCAGGATTTACTCGGGTCTCTTCCAAATAACGCACAACAATTTACATAGTAGCAGTCAATAAACATATGTTTGTTTGGTACATAATCTAGCTAAAGTATTGGACATGTTATAAGACTAGCAAGCAAGCTATCACAGCAATTGCACAATAAGTACTTTAAAAAAATGCAGCGCAAGTGTCTCCAACTCATAGCTGTGATATTTGGATTCTGCGCCAGCTGTCAACTTACTATAATAAGCGACTACACGTCTTCGACCGTAAGTACATGGGACTTGCATGATAATGCCACCATAACCTATAGAACCAACATTAGTGTGCAACTCGGTCAACACGTTAGTTAGAAAATAAATTATTTCTTGACGAATGACTTAATGATTTTCGTGTTCATCGCTCCAATTAAAGTTTACCCCTTTTTTGTTAAAGCGGCGATGTGTGCAGTCTTAATCGCGTAGTTGGGAATGTATCTACGAAAATATCCCGCTCAGCCAAGAAATTGTCGAGCTTGTTTGACATTATTCGGTCGGGGTGATTTAACTAACGCGTCGATTTTGTAAGCGCTCGGTCTAACCTGACCATTACTGATAATTCTGCCTAAGTATTCAATTTCGTTAGTGAGAAACGTGCATTTCTTTAAATTAATTGAGAATCCTGCTTCAGTTAGAGTTTTTAACACAGATTCTAATAAAACGAGGTTTTCATCGATTTCGTTGCTTAGTAACAATACGTCGTCGACGTAGACTAGGACTTTACCAGCATCAATGAAGGGTCTGCGTGTTTTAGAGATGGTTTTCTGAAACACAATAGGCGCATTGGACAGGCCATACGGGACCTTACAATACTCGTAGTGGCCGTCAGGGGTGACAAATGCGGTTTTGTGGATAGACTCTTCAGCAACCCTGAGTTGGTGGAAACCAGAAACCATATCTAATCCACTGACCCACCGTGCGTTACCTAACCGATCTATACAGTCGTTAATCAAGGGAAGAGGCTGTCTTGTTTTGACGGTGATTCGATTTAATGCACGATAATCTACGACCATCCTATCAGAGCCATCTTTCTTTTTTACCAATAAAATTGGGCTGGCATATTCTGAATCGGAGTCGCGAATAATACCTTTATCGAGCAAATCTTTAACTATAGCGCGTACTTTTAATTTTTCGTCGTGCGACAACTTATAGGGTCTATAATACACGGGTTCGTCGGTTGTTAACTTAATATGCATCTCACTATCTTTCACTGTCGTGGTTGCGGTACCACTCAAAAAATATTTAGAATACTTGGAGAGAATAGCTAATAACCGTTCCCTATCATACCCGGTAACTGGTGTACTCACCCTATCGGACAGCGGAGTAGCGTTGATCTGCATTACACTATGCACGATCTCCTTACTGCGTACTATACGTTGAGAACGACTGGTCCTAACATAAGCGACTCCATCTCTATTCAACACGTCGGTACCGATAATTACGGGCACATTTAGATTATTACCACCGACAATATAAAAATCAATTTCTAAAGTTATTTCACTGAACTCGACAGGTAGTGTAACAAGATATTTTGATTCAATCTCCGTACCGCCCAAACCGCGTAATAACTGAGTCGTAGGTTTTAATTGACACGGGAAATATTTTACTAAGTCCGTAGACATTAGGGAAACACACATCTATTAGGACGTCTAACGGTATACCAGATATGACAGCAGTCGTGACATCGCGATTTTTATTACTACCCTCAATTTCACGGCAAAAATTAACACCACTCGTATTAAGTGACTTTGTGCGTTCTTTTGCAAAGCAATTTTTTTTTTCAGAGTGACCTACTTTTTTACAAAAGTTACACTTCGAAGTATCAACACGAGATGTCGTAACGAGGTTGCCGTCTCATTACTGTTATTAGGAATTGAATTCAAACGCTTATGACAATTAGCACTCTTATGACCGAATTGATTACACTGATAGCATTTAATGGATTTTAGATCGCTAGAGTCACGTTGACGTTTTAACGGATTATAATTAAAAGATCTGCTCAACCGGTTAGAAGCATTAGATTGCACTTTCCTACTATAGTTATTTACGTAAGACGGCTTAACAAAGCTCGATAAAAACTCCACTATAGAATCAGATGACAGTTTAGCATTAGTAGCCATGGCGCGAATCTGTGGATCGGTAATTCCACGTATAATTATAGCAGTGAGTAGCTCGTCGCTAAGACCTTTAACTATGCGTAACTTTAAAAGCGATTTTCGAGCGTACTCGGCATATGTGGAGTATTTATCGGACTCTGTTCGCATTACATCGTACAGAATGTTCGCGACATCGACGGAACGTGGGCATAATGCTTTTAATTCCAGTTTAAAATTAGACCAAGTTCGAATATTGCTCGTCCATTGGCCAAGCCAAGTGCGAGCTTCTCCCTTTAAACAATGTCCGATGCGAGCAAGGCATTCCCTATCATCCCAATTGTTTAAAATACGGGCTTTTTCAACTTCGTCGCACCACGTGTCGAAATCATGAACACTCGGATCGAAATCAGATATATAATAATGGTTGGATCTGACCTGAGCACGGCTTATAGCGATCAAAAGACGCTCTGCAGCGTTTGTCACTTGGTCATCGGAATGCGAGACTCCAACGTTGCTCGGAGTTGTAGGCGCCGGCGTCCCCATTGCCGCGGGCCGTAATTCACTGGGCGAATTAGGCGCCTGCGACGCTGCGGTGAGTCCCGATGCAGGTGGCGTCGCGCTGGGCAGCGCGACGGCACAGGTAGGGTTGGTGCTGTCCGTAGAGGTAGCTCGCGTCTCCACAGACTCGCGAGATTGGTCCTCCAGCGTGCGAAGTCTTCTCAGGATTTCCTCCATTGGATTAGGAGAAGGTGTGCGCTTACGGCGGGTAGAACCACGCTTACGACGGTCGCCGTCAGCAGGCATCGCGTTGGTGAACTCCGTCCGAATTTCACAAAAATAACCACGAGAAGGAAAATTTAATTCCTTTATCAAACCAGATATGGTCTCCAAGCGGCTTTACAGCCTCCGAATCCCACTTCTGATAAAATAAACGGAAAAACAAAGTGATTTTTAAAAAAAGTATTTATTGGCCGTCAGGCCGAACTAAAACTATTCACAAAAATGAATAAAAATCTTAAAGTAATTATCGGACAGAATTCGGGCAGCGCTTCCGCTCGCAACGGTGGTTGACGAGAAAGTGGCTGCTCGACGCGCGCCACGCCGTATATATAGCCATCGTTGTGTTGCCACGAAGGTATTCAAAATTACTTCTAACAATACATACACTGAATTTTTAATTTAACATGTATATGCATTGTTATTTACTAAATTAGTTTCTTGGAATAAAGTTTTTTTTTCTTTATTTTGTATTGAATGATGGAATTTGTATGAATACAAATAAAACAGCGATTTTAAAAGTCTTATTACTTTGACATACAGTCCATTTAAATTTGTTTTGCCTGTCGAGGGTTAATATGACTATAATTTCGTAGTTTACTTATTTTGGAATAAAAAATTACCTATATTAAAAATGATATAAATCGATTCAGTAAACGATTCTGAACAAACAATTTTTAGGATGTCCGTTAATTAAGTTACGTGTTGTATAGTTGTTCTGAGTCTGAATGTACATATTTTGTGTACGTCAATTCGATTGTATGATTGTAAAGTACCAATTACAAACTAAAAGTAGATAGTTTCCGCAAAGCAAAGAAAGATTCCATTTCTTGTCTATAAAATGTACCAACTCATTTTTATTTTATTCATTTCTATCCCATGTGACAACGCTCTCCGGTATTCAGCGACGCAGGTTTCAAAAAAAAAAAGTTTTTATTCACGTAGACTTTAAAAAAGCGCTTGTAAATAGTCAGAACATGTTTGTAGTAATATAGTTTTATACATTATTATTTCTAGTAACATAGATATTTATGTATATATACACATTGTATGAAAACATTTATAAAATTTATTTTATTATAGCATTGATATTTAGCTAGCTCGTATCAAATTATTGTCAAGAGATTATGTTTAATTATCTAGTTTAAGTCTAATATTTTTACTACATATTGTCAATGGTTCTGTCTATAATGTATTATTCATCTATCCATAAGCTATGAAACTATAGTAATGTACTTCGGGTTACCACACGACTCTTCCCTTTTTTTATCGCCTCATTTATCAATTAATGTCATTAAATTTTAACTACGTATTGCAAAGCAAATCATCTTGATTTCACGAAGTTTTGTCAATATTACTGAACTTGCCAGCGTGCTACTCGTGCCTAAACTATTTTTCTATTTAATTAATTAAATGTTAGTAGGTACTCATCCAGCAGTGTCCAGCGACCCGCACAAGATCATCGGTCCATCTTGTAGGGGGCCTGCCCACGCTGCGTTTTCCGGTTCTACGGGATGCGAATAGCGCAAGACCGGTAATTGTGGTGATCTTTGGGGGAGGCCTTTGAGCAGTGGACGTCTTTCGGCTGATATGATGATGATGATGAGGTACTCATTATTCTCCTGAAGACGTATACAGACTAACTTTGCCATATTTCGTATCATTTTGTTGTCTCGCAAGCCCTGTGCGTAAGTTCGATAAGGAGTCAGAGTTCACACTCGTTACCTCAGAGCGGTGCGCGTGACGTCAATCGGTACCCTATTTGTGTATCAGTGGAGGTCGACGTGGAGCCAACGCGAGAGGCCAGAGGTGAAGCCTATATAGCCGATACCACAGAATAACGTGCGGTAGCCCTTTTATCGCTTTACTAGAAAGTTTATAGATTGCAGTTAATATTTATTATAATAATATCCTTCAGGTGGAATTTTGGCTACGGCGGCCAGTCTTGATGGAGACTAGCCATCTGCGCGGGACATATTATTGTCCATAAGTTTGTGCGCAAAACAAGGGCAATTTCTTTCTATTCCATCACGACGGACGACTAGCGACACGACCGGAAAGATCTCAGGTACTGAACCGAGCGACAGCTTTACTTGCTCTCCGAGGAACAGGAGTGTGATTCTATTATGATATAGAGGGCTATATACGAGTATTCGCCCTGGGGCTCTACCGGCTAAGTCGCTGAACATCGATTTCTTAAATGGCGTTCAAATAAATAATGGTTAATAATTACTTAATCAATCGTTAAATCGGCTTCAACGTTGACAATCGATTCCGGACCATTTATGACGTCACATATGCCCATGGAAGCCGATTTAACGATTGATTAAGTAATTTTTAACCTTTATTTATTTGAACGCCATTTCAGAAATCGATGTTCGGTGACTTAGCCGGTAGAGGCCCTGGAGAGAAGTGTGTCCTCCTTGTTTATTTCTGATTAAACTCGTAGCGAAATCAAACTTGTTTGTACCGATTTCTTGGGACGTGCCTGGGTCTCAGCGGCCAAAGCCTTTTATTGGTGTAGTAGTAGTGAGGCAGAATCTTTAATATTCATATATGTATATCGACGCGGACAGAAAATCGTCATTATCACGTTCGTACATATCATGATCAGCCAGGGACAGGATAGGCTTAAGAGGCCTCTTGTGATGCATCAACCTTCACCTTCCTTTCAGTGTTCCTTTCTCTTCCTAACCAAATTTGGTATGATCCTAATAACGCCACCTTGGATACTCGTTCCAATAGAGAACTTACGGAAGTTCTTGATAATCCTAAGTCCTTTAGTAGGTTGTAGAGTATAATCTTAATATCAAAGTTTATGCAACCTCACAAAAGTATCATCTACTAGCTGCGCCCCTCGGTTTTACCAGCGTCAAATTTTATAAATTGTCACAGCTCCACCCTCGTAGATGATGGCGTGATAATGTGTAGCCTATATATTGACCCGACCTCTTAGTAATATTCATGCAAAATTTTAAGTAAATCCATGCAGTACTTTTTGAGTTTAGCCCGGACATTCATACAGACAAAAATTCTAAAAACTATATTTTTGGCCTCGATGCTGATTGTAGATCACGCCCAAAGTATCCTTTTCAAAAATATTCAATGTACAGTTTTGACTTTCCTACAATTTTATTATATGTACATAGATTTTTAGCTGGATAAAGTTGGATACCACTGCATATTCCGTAGGTTCAAGGTGCGTTGTACGCCTGTTTGCCAACTTGGCAGTAAAGACGAATGCTGCAAACTTCAGCGAGACATAATTATGAGTATAACTTTCGGTGAACGAGAAAATAAGCTACGCTGCATTTGGTTCTACTATATCGAATATGAAATAATCTAGCTTTATAGCTGTAGACCGAAGGTGAAAGATCGCGTCGGATATACAACGATCGCACAAAACGAGATAACTTGATTGATTGCTCTTTGTTTGACCGAGTTGCGTGAAGTGGGGCAAAGAGCAAAGAGTCTCGCGAGGTAACATTGATAACGACGTGTAAAATAGCATGACGCTTCTTCTCCAAAGTGAAGTGTATATTAGCTATCGAGCTGTGCATTCCAAAAACTAAACCTTAGTGTGGCAAAGTTGTTTAGGAAGTCACACCCCTACTACTTCTGCGCCCTCAAGTTTCTGGTTCGGTCCCGACAAGAAAACTATATGTGCGACCCACATTGACCGGTGTCTGAGTTTGCTGTGTCTCCCTGAATTGCATTTTTATAAAGAACTCACGGACAAGGATTATTTTACTTACATATATAGGCATTGACCTTTTATATTACCTTTAATATATTTTTATTATTAGTAAAATAAAATAGTAAATATTTAGTGGATAAATAATACTAAGTAGATATCTATCAAAATGCTATTTACCTAAATAATATCTGGAAAAGCATTTGTTTAATTATAACGGTCATATGAAGATCCATTGTGTTGTCACGGTGGGTACAAGTCCTGAGCAATTCTCAAATTATACTCATGACTTGTACTTGCCTACCAACCCTTATTTGCAGAATTGGTTCAAATTATATTTTACGCATCTGTTGGGTTAAAAATAACGTACAGTCAAGTAGTAAATTCGGAAAATCGCTTTTCCTCCCGGATAACCGGCTCCTGCCACCCAGCACAATGACTACGCCACAAACAGAACGATGTCTTACGGCAATATAAGACACTTCTCTGACTACCGCCGTAGCCCCAAGGGGTGTTTAAAATAAAATAAAAAAGGTTTTTATTCACGTAGACTTTAAAAAAGCGCTTGTAAATAGTCAGAACATGTTTGTAGTAATATAGTTGTATACATTATTATTTCTAGTAATATAGATTATTTAGGTACACATTGTATGAAAACATTTATAAAATTTAGTTTATTATAGCAATGATATTTGGCTAGCACGTATCAAGTTATTGTCAACAATTGGCTACTAAATTAATCACCTAGTACCTCGAGAAACAGGTAGTACCCGTAACTCTCAATCCTTCCATTCATCTGTTGCCTGAAAGGGAGCACTTTTAGCAACAGGGTCAAATTGTCCAATCTTCTCAAACATTATTTTTGTATTAAACCTGTCATTGGTGAACAATAAAATATGAACTTGCCTCTCTTTTGCCCCAATTGTCTATTTTCTTACAGAGAGTCTGATGTCTATTTTTGTGACTTCATCCCAACCGTTCCATTCGATAATATACTCATAGCAAAATAAAATCCCGCAGCATAGCCGCCGGTAAGTCAGTCGGGTTTAAACTGAACATATTAGTTTCCACGTGAGCGAGCAGTACTGCTGGCTGCGAGCCAACTGTGCCAAAGGTAAAGACATCGACGTCGCGCGATCTATTGCTAAGTTTGCTTCTAGGTTACCAGTACAATAAAAACCGATAAGGAGAAGAATTGATTGCATAGGAATACATTTTGTTAGTAACTTTAAAGCTACCAAGTTAAACTATACTATTAAGCACTCACAGATAAATCATCGTAATCATCAGCCTGATTTCATTCCCTGCTGGACGTAGGCCTCCTGCAAAAGCATCTATAACGTTACCATTTGGAGGGGTTAAGCGTACGCATCATCATCAATTATATAAAGCGCAAGTACGGCCGCATATGGAATATTGCTGCCACCTCTGGACCGGGGCACCACAGTATCAACTTCTTCCTTTTGATCGCATACAACGTCGTGCAGCTCGAATGGTAGTTGACGACGGGAGTCCCACTATTTGGCTAGATCATCTTACCCTGCGGAGAGACGTGGCGTCTCTATGTGTCCTCTACCGCATTTATCACGGGGAGTGTTCAGAGGAATTGTTCGAGCTTATACCTCCCGCCACATTCCGCCACAGACCCTCTCGCCAAAAGTGGAAATTTTATCCTTGTCACCTGGATGAATGGTCTTCCACCACTGTTCGTTTCACAAAAAACTTTTTGCCGCGCACTACCGCTCTGTGGAATCAATTAGCTGCGGAGGTATTTCCGATCCGGTATGACATGGCAACCTTCAAAAAGCGAGCCTATTCTTTTCATAAAGGCCGGCAACGCAATTGTAGCTCCTCAGGTGTTGCTAGTGTAGTGTCCATGGGCGGCAGTGATCACTTACCATCAGGTGACCCACTTGCTCGTTTGCCATACTATTATATAAAAAAAAAAAAAAAAAAAAAAAAAAATACGCTCGACGTGCGAGTTGGCGACCGCAGTTAGGTGATTGCTAGTACACAGGCCTTTTATGACACCAACGGGATGGTATAGGGTGGCCATGTTGTTCTTTCTGTGCCGAAAACCCCATATATAAGTTTACCTAATGTTTAATATGTAAATTTCATCCATATCACCTGGAATTCTAATCACACTAATATTATAAAGGCGAAAGTTTGTGAGTGTGTGACTGTGTGAGAGTGTATGTTTGTTACTTCTTCACGTCTAAACAGCTGGAGAGATTTTAATTAAATTTTGTATGGAGTTAGCCGATACCCTGGATTAACACAAAGACTATAATTTATAATGTTTAACGGTGGATCCGGTGGTAGCATTAAAGCGCGACCATCGTTATTAACACAAGGTCCGTCATAATAATAATACCTTAATATAGACAAAACCATTGACAATATGTAGTAAAAATATTAGACTTAAACTAGATAATTAAACATAATTTCTTTACAATAACTTGATACGAGCTAGCTTAATATCATTGCTATAATAAAATAAATTTTATAAATGTTTTCATACAATATGTACCTAAATATCTATGTTACTAGAAATAATAATGTATACAACTATATTACTACAAACATGTTCTCACTATTTACAAGCGCTTTTTTAAAGTCTACGTGAATAAAAACCTTTTTTATTTTATTTTATTTTAACGCGGATAAAACCGCGGGCCACAGCTAGTACACAATAAAATGTTAACCGCATCCAAGTACTTTGTGGAATCTACTAATTGCGGAAGTGTTCCAATCCGGTATGATATGGTAACCCTTAAGAAACGGCGGACCTATTCCTTTTTTAAAGGCCCGCACTGGCATTCTCATCCATTCCATGGGCGGATCGCTTGCTCTTTTGCCTTGCCAATCTATGTACAGACGCCAGCACATCAAGCTACCCCAATCTGTCAAATTTCTTTTATAGATTTTCAACTTAATCACAAAAGCATAAGGTTCACTTTCAATTGGGCAAATTTGACAGACTGGGGTAGCTTGATGTGCTGGCGTTTGTACATAAAAATATATAAAACTGTTTATTCAGACATTCGTAATGACACATAACACAATACAGACATAACCTAGTTTTAAGAGTAAATATTTTAAGTGAGAGTTGGGTATGGCAAAAATAATGAAAGAATATATGAGATCTGAGAAGTATGTGTGAATAAGGAATACTGAGGAAAGAGAGCGTTGCGATTAATACAAAATAAAATGCAAAAAGGTTTTTATTTACGTAGACTTTAAAACCGGCCAAGTGCGAGTCGGACGAAGGGTTCAGTACCATTATCTACAAAAACGAGCAAAAAATTCATGGTTTTATATAGAAGCCCACTTAAATTTTTTTTTCATTTTGTTTTGTAGTATTTGTTGTTATAGCGGCAACAGAAAAACAACATCCGTAAATTTCAACTGTCTAACTATCACGGTTCATGAGATACAGCCTGGTGACAGACGGACAGACAGACTGACAGTGATGTCTTAGTAATAGGTAATAAACTATTTTCAGTATGTGCGTTAATTAAGTTACAAGTTGTATATGTAAATATTTTGAGAGTACAACGTCTATAAATGTAGGTTTGTGTAGAACAACGCTTAGTAGCGGCAAATGTTAGTCGTGTCTTAAGATCCAGCGGACATTTTTCTATGGCAAAATGGCAGCCAGGCATAATCTCATAAATATATGAGTTTAGTAGTTAATTGTCCCGTGTTCGTGCCCGCTTGAATATGTTTCGCCGGACCGTCTCAACTGGGTCGTATTGAAACCGGTAGTAGATGAACCCACTGAGTTTGTTTCGCTGGGTCTTCTCAGTTGGGGCGCATTGGATCCGGTGGTAGCATTAAAGCGCGACCGTCGTTATAAACACAAGGTCCGCCGTAAGATAATACCTTAATATTTGACGATTTGACGGTCACCGTAGCCTAGTTGGTAGCGCTCCTGCCTACGAAGCTGGTGGTCCTGGGTTCTAATCCCGGTAAGTGCAAATATTTGTGTGATGAGCACGAATATTTGTTTCTGAGTCATGGATGTCTTCTATGTATTTAAGTATTTATCTATCTATACAAGTATGTATATCGTCGCCTGGTACCCATAGTACAAGCATTGCTTAGTTTGGGGCTAGGATGATCTGTGGCATTGTACCTAGATATTATTATTATACTATATTAATATAGACAGAACTATTCGATTATTAAACTTAAACATAATCTTTTTGACAATAAATATAAAATACATTTTATAAATCTTTTCATACAATCCGTATCCCAAAATATCTATGTAACTAGTAATAATATGTAAGTATACCTACTTAATTATATTACTAAAACATGTTCTGACTATTACAAGCGCTTTTTTAAAGTCTACGTGAATAAAAACCTTTTTTATTTTATTTTATTGTTTGTGTACTCATCCCTTATTCACAAAAATGCAGTTATTAATGGAAAAATGGAACAACTCAAGCTTATAATAATAATAATAAGACTTTATTTTCTGACCAAATTAGTGTTCAATAAGTTAGTAACAATATTCTTATAAACTAGTGTTAGTAATAAGTATTTTTAAAATATGTAACAAATTTAACAAATTTACCATTTCGCATGGAATGACGCAGCAATGATTGACGTAAATACAGTCTAGCCGACTAGCGATCATGCGAAGGATGCTGTTGGTGCTGCCACGTATTCTGCGCACCAGAGATGCGCATCTCTTACGCATCGTAGCGTAGAAACAATCTACGCGATGCTCAGCAAACATCCCTGATGCACTACAGAATCGCCGAATCTACAACAATTAGCTTAAGATGGTGAGAATAAATCCGCGTAACATTGGCGTTGTAATTACGCAACGACATGGCGCGTCCGGAACCTGCCGCAGTAAAAGTTCGCGGGCTGTTGTTTTTATTGCGCCGGAAGCGATGTCGCGCCAGCACGACCCGCCATCGCCGCTGCACTACTCGGTAACGCACAATTTGTAGCGATTGCTACTGGTCGGTATAATATTTGGAGAAAAAAGCAATTTTAGCATTTCAATTGTCTCTGTATCACACACTAGGAAATAGTTACATAGGTACAGTTACACAGATTTGTATCATTAAATTAAATTTCGTCAGCTATAGAAGCTATGGGACAATAGTTATTATTACTATGAAATCATTAAGCACTAGCTTAAATAAAATAGAACTATGGTGCTTTCCTAAAAACAGCAGGAGAAACCAAATGAAGAACAGTCCGTTGTGGTACATATTTTTTTATGATGCAGATAAAAAAAACGAACACTCGCCCGCATTGCTACCTGCAATCTGAAGGAAACAGGAATAAAGGAAAAATATATTAAAATATACAGACGTAAAAAAAATCAAATCAATAATCTTTAATTAACAAAATTTTTTTATCGCAAACATTATTTTCCGCTCCGTGTAATCAAGCACCTAGATCGAAGCATATTTTAGAAGGAGTAGGTATTTTAAAATGATATTTAATTAAATCTACTCACGATTTTGTCAATTTCAAATGAGAATTAAATAATAATAATAATATCCTGGGACATTATTCACACACGGCCATCTGATCCCAAACTAAGCGGAGCTTGTACTATGGAAACCAGATAAATGATATATTACATATACTATTTTTCTGTTGTAAATACATACTTATATAGATAATTTACACCCAGATTCAGGACAAACAGACATGTTCATGCACACAAATATTTATCCCGGGTGGGAATCGAACCCCCGACCTGCGGTGTGAAAGGCAGCGTATCTACATACCACGCCTACAGGCCCAATTGATATTCTGGACGGTATTATTAATAGATATATCATAGAGATAAAATATACGCAGATTTCATCGGATTTATTATGAAAAGAAAACTAACTGTATACCCACTTAAAGAATACATTTTATTCATTTAGTGGAGCCGAACCAACAAATATTAGGAAAGAAATAGAAGGTGATTAGGATAAATAGTGTCGAATAAATTAAAAGAAACGAGTGTGCTTTAGTCCGCGCGATTGTAGTAAAACCTAGATAAGTATAAGAAACAGAACTAGCTATCAGAAAAAGAGAGAGAGATAATGTGTGCCTCTCTCTCTTACCCTTCAATAATTTACAAAACGTTACTGTCTGTCTTTCTATATGTACTAACTTATACCTGCCTCTCAACTTGCGTTCGCCTCGTCCGATCACGTTTACGTAACGCTCCCGTCACGCATTCAACACATCAACCGCTTATTCCCCAAGTCAAGCTTGCGAAAAGAAGTTTTACTTGAAGTTATTTTAACAAACCGTATTTCTCGAACACACTCTTAGATACCTATACCTCTCGCGTATCACGAAAACCATAATAACTAGAGGTATAAACATTTCAACTTGTATGGGTATTCCCCAATCAATTATCGCTTCCATATAGGTTAAATGGCAGGCAAAAATAAGACCAACACTTTTCCTCGTGATATACGCATTAAAATAAAACAGAGAAATTACGTTTTAATACTTTGTTTTTAAATCGTGTGCCTGGAAGCAGATGTTCGTATTATTAAACGAAGCATCCATAATCTGGGCGCTCACCTAGGTTCTATATTTATGTTCGTATGTAGGAAAACAGCATTTTTACCGAAATTAATCTACTGTATTACTTAATACTTTATGATAAAGACGTTTATTCAGTCATTATAACACTTATATCATCATCATCATATCAGCCGAAAATCGCCCACTGCTGGACAAAGGCCTCCCCGAAAGATCTCCACAATTGCCGGTCTTGCGCTATCCGCATCCAGCGACCCACACAAGATGATCGGTCCATCTTGTAGGGGGCCTGCCCACGCTGCGTCTTCTGGTTCGTGGTCGCCACTCGAGAACCTTTCTGACCCAGCAGCCGTCGGCTCTGCGAGCTATGTGCCCTGCCCACTGCCACTTCAGCTTAGAAATTCTTGGGGCTATGTCGGTTACTTTGGTTCGTCTGCGGATCTCAGTATTTCTGATTCGATTTCATTTCTACCTTCTCTCATACCTTTTAATATAATATAATATGAGTGTAATAAATACTTACAAAGCTTGAATCTTGAATTTTACGCTGCTTGCTAAGTACGATTGCAAGACAATTGCTTGCGCTAAATGTAGTCGCGTTAGTGTATACGTTCCGCGGAAGACATCCCGCTCCTTGTAATTGCGCACCTCGATGGGCGTTCGGAAAAACTGGCAGTTATACTCTCCAGCGGAACGAATGTCACGCGACACTGCCAACTGAGAACAGCTTTATTGTACTTTACACTACAACAGAAGGGTTTATGATAATAGGTCTTTACCTATGAAATTGCCGTTTTGTATGAAAAAATTTAAACGAATTTTTTTCATGAATTTTTTTATTTGTATTAATCGAAGTAATCACCCATGCAATCAATGCATCTTTGCCATCGCAGTGGCAGTTTATTGATGCCCTTCTTAAAGAAATCAGCTGGACGGGAGGCAACAAATTCTTCAAAGGCATTTTGTACTGCCTCTCGGGTATTGAATTTTTTTCCCGCCAAGAAGTTATCCAAATTCTGGAAAAAGTAGTAGTCTGTAGGCGCAAGGTCTGGTGAGTAGGGCGGATGACGGAGAGCTTCCAACCCCAGTTCTTGCAACTTGGAGACCGTCTGCTGTGCAGTATGAGGTCGCGCGTTGTCGTGCAGGAGCAGCGGAGACGAGCGATTGACCAATGCTGGTTGGAGATGCGCCAGCTTCTCCATCATTGTGCTCAGTTCTTCACAGTTCACATCTGCAGTAATGCTCACCCCGTTTGGTAAGAAGCTGTGATGAATCACACCGGCGCTAGACCACCAAACAGTGACCATCACTTTTCTAGGGGTAAGTTTTCGTTTAGGGCATTGTTTAGGTGCTGAACCAGGATCCAACCAACTTGCTGAGCGCTTGCGGTTATCAAACAGAATCCATTTTTCATCGCAGGTAACAATGCGGTTCAAAATTCCTTCATTTGTGTGTCTGTTGAGCAGTGCAAGGCACGTCTCGACGCGTACTTCGCGCTGGCGATCATTGAGTTCGTGGGGCACCCATTTGTCAAGCTTTTTTACCTTGCCAATTTGACGCAAATGGACCAATATTGTTTTGACGCTAACGTCGAAAGCTGCTGCTAATTCAGCCGTAGATTGTGTATCATCAGCTTCCACAACCGCCTTTAATTCGTCATTGTCGACCAAAGTCTTCGGACGACCGCGAGGTTCATTTTTCAGGTCGAAATTTCCAGAACGGAAGCGAGCAAACCAATAACAGGTGGTGCGTTGGTTTGTAGTGTTAGCTCCGTAAACGTCGTTGATGTTGCGTGCCGCTTGTGCCGCGTTGCTGCCACGACGGTACTCATATTCCATAATTACTCGAATTTTTAACGTATCCATGATGACGAAAAAGATTGAAATGCGATGAAAATGTAACACTAATCAATAAAGAAATGACTACTTTTGGAAAAAAGAATCCATGTTTTTAAAATAAAATTAATTTGAAATTAGAATTCTTAGCCAAACAAAAATTATTTTGATTTGGAATGGCCAGTACTGCAGAACGGCAATTTCATAGGTAAAGACCTAATATTAAGTGTTTTTTTTTTTCGCTCTTTACATGGGTGCGAAAGCAGACGACTGCACATGTGGCGCATTCGTTGATCCACGTGTTTTGGATTTGATCCACGGACAACAACATCGATTCCCTTTAATAATAATGTCCTTTATTTTTCTTTCGATTTAATAATAATATCCTTGGACATTATTTACTCCCGGCTATCTGATCCCAAACTAAGCAGAGCTTGTACTATGGAAACCAGATATCTGATATATTACAAATACTACTTTTCCTTTGTAAATACATACTTGTATAGATAATTACACCCAGACTCAGGACAAACAGACATGTTCATGCACACAGATAACTGTCCTGGGTGGGAATCGAAGCCACGATTTCCGACGTGAAAATCAAGCATTTGCCAACCAAGCAAACAGGCCGTCGTTTTATAGTTATGTTTACAAAATCTTCCCCAATAGATAGATCGACCTAGCTACAAGGGTCATCTTAAATACTTTTGATTATTTAGTCACCTATAAACCAATGACAAATATAAAAAAAATAAACGGGGTTAGTCTTTCGGGACTGCCTATAGAAGAGAAAACTATGTTTAACACTTCTGATCTAAGTAATCTACAATATAATAGTGGCACTTCACATTACGATATTCTCTTTAAATACATATATATACCTAATGTATACTAATAACGCACGGAGGTATATCCATATATATATACATATATACAAAGTATACATATAGCTTAAGGGAAGCATGACGTGCCGATGACGCGGGTTCCATGATTTTTTATCACTGAAAAAGTACTTACCGCACCTAAAGAAGTTTTAATTTCAAAAATTGTAAAAAAAAGACAATACCGGACAGTGCGAATCATATCGTATGTCTTGTTGGCGGTCCATATTGAAGATGGGCAGGCAATTAAATGGACCATCCTCCATACTTGACATAAACAGCAGTTATATAATTATATACCCATCTGCGCTTCTAATACTTTATGATACTAACTACTGTTAATGTCCTTCTAGCCGAATTTCGGCCACGGTGAGCGGTTTCAATAGAGATTAGTCATCTGCGCGGGACATATTATAGTGCCCAAGTGTGTGCGCTAACACAAGAGCACTTTCTATTCTATCACTCTCATGATCCTATGGGACGCCTAGCGACATGACCGACGGCTTTACGTGCTCTCCGTGGCACGGGGGTATAATACCGCCAACTACCAGACTTCGGGCTGATGCTGAGAAATTTTCTTTTTACAGAAAAGTCCCAAAATCACTTTTGGCCGAACCGGGTTTTGAACCCAGGACCTCGTTCTCTGCGGTTGAACGAGGCGATACAACTACTATTACTTATACTTCTAATACTAAGGGAACTAATAACCACGCTCATCGTACAAACAATTGTATTGAACCCACAACGAGGATCACTAACCACTAGACCAAGAGGGCCGAGGGTTGTTTACAATTGTAGCCAATAGATGGCGGTATTATCAAGTTCCGGATCTCTTTTCGGAGTAGAACAATATCAGCTAGTTTGCTTATAAGGTATATTTAAGAATTCATTAGACTTATATCAAAAATATACGAGTAGAGATAGTTTGGGTTGTGATTATTACATCACCAAGCAAACCTGTATGTAAGTACTTCATAACAAGTTTTGCCTAAATTTATTTTGAATTTATCGTACAGGTACGTCACGTACGTACAACAACACGTTTTGCGTAATGCATGTTTTAATTTATAACTTTATCCTGTTTGCTACTCGCATTTATCTCGTGGTAATTCCGGTAAATTTTTAAATGTATAATTTCTAATATTAGTTACACGCGTTGTGTACAACATGTTTCCTGAATAGTAACTTATTCACGGTTATGCTTATCTATATTTTTGTAGATACTCATGCTTTGATCCACATGTATTGTATAATAAATCTAGCTGCGCCCCGCGGTTTTACCTGCGTTAAATTTTATAAATTATCTCCTCCCCCGTAGGTGATAGCGTGATAATATGTAGCCTATAATATGTTGACCCGACCTCTTAGTAATATTTATGCAAAAATTTAAGTAAATCCATGCAGTACTTTTTGAGTTTAGCCCGCACATACATACAGACAAACAGACACACAGACAAAAATTCTAAAAACTATATTTTTGGCTTCGATATCGATTGTAGATCACGCCCCAAGTATCCTTTTTAAATAATATTCAATGTACAGTTTTGACTTTCCTACGATTTTATTATATGTATAGATATTAACAATACCACAAATCTCTTAAAATACCATTACAAAATCTCACATAACAGGCACATTCATGCATGGAAAACGTGGATTTCGGTTAAATCAGTTTGAAATAGAAGAATTGAAGAATTTCTGATATTTTCTCTGATACTCATTTGTGAAAACTAAATCACTAGTGTCTGACAGCCAAATTCATTCCAAGCAGTTCTTAATTCGATTTACTTTTGTTTATTACAATACGCAGCACTTTCCAGAACAATAGTGAACCCATGGCCGCGTGCAAGATATTACTGTAGCACATACCGTGTCATTTTAAATTTATTTAATAACTAGCTGTGCCCGTGACTTCGTCCGCGTGTTAATTAGTTTATTTAGTTTTTTAGTAAAATAAAATACTTTTTCTAAAATAAAAGTAGCCTAAGTTACGCCTTATTACATCAGCTACCTGCCAATAAAAGTCCCGTCAAAATCGGTCCAGCCATTTCAGAGATTAGCCTGAACAAACAGACAGACAGACAGACAAAAATTGTAAAAGATGTTATTTTGGTGTATGTACCGTATATAAATTCATATTTATGTAGTAAAAACCGGCTATTTCAATATTACAAACAGACACTCCAATTTGATTTATTTGTATAGATTTGAAATTCAATTATGTATGAAGAATATAATGACAGTAATCGAGGCAAAAGACGTGTGCAAAGATCGTGACAAATGGAAATCCGTTGTCTCTGCCTACCCCTCTGGGAAACAGGCGTGAGTCTATGTATGTATGTAATTATGTATAAATTTCCAAAAATAAAAATTATTAAACTAAAAAGTGCCACCTAAAGGAATAAGACCGTATTTCATATGGTAGCATGTAGATAAATGTTTCATGTTATAGACATTCTGGGTAGCAACTGTAGGTACATAGCAATCCGCCTCGTCACCGCGGGCACAGCCGCACTTTATAATTAATTAACAAATAATAACAATAGTTAGGGGACCGTCGCTTTTTACGACTGTACCAAACAATAGAGACGCATAAAACTTTCGCCACCCATTGTACGCCCTGATGCGAGAATAATGTCATATTAAATTAGCGACGCAAAAATAAATGGTAATTTAGAGGATTTCTTAGTGCTTACTAATGGGGCAGGATGACTTAGATCCATACCATTGCGACTTTTTGTGCGCTACAGTAGCGCTTTTAGGGAAAGCACAATCAAAATACGTTCTAGTAGAATGAGCATTGAACTGGCAGTGGGCAGGGCACATAGCTCGTAGAATCGACGGCCGATGGGGCAGAAAGGTTCTCGAGTTGCGACCACGAACCGGAAGATGCAGCGTGGGTAGGCCCCCTACAAGGTGGACGGACGATCTTGCAAGGGTTGCGGGAAGCCACTGGATGCGGGCGGCGCAGGACCGGTTATTGAGGAGATCCTTGGGGGAGGCCTATGTCTAGCAGTGGACGCCTTTCGGCTGATATGATGATGATGATGATGATGATGAGAATGAGCACTAGCTCAACAAGAAGCTGTAAATTATTTTTCTCTGTAACAATCACTTCATCACTTATTTCAATGGATTAACGTGAGGTCATCGTTTTTGTTGAATGAAATATATGATCCAAGTCTTTATTTATTATTGACACGCCGGTTGACAGAATTATAACGAAGCTTAAAGTTATCAGATATTTAATCTAAATAACAGAAATACAGCTAATATATATTGAGAAGAATAGCACAGACATAACACTAATACTACACCAGCGCTTGTAATGCACCAATATGGCATATAGCAAGATGATGGTGGTAACCCAGGTCAATTACCATCAGCTGGGTGGTAAACTTCTTCGATATTTTGGTAAGATAAAAAAATTGCGAGTGATATGATGTCTGATGATAGACGCTTATGATATACATGTACATTTGACACGTTATCATTCCATAAGATAAAATTTATGTGAAGCAATTTAGCGTAAGATTGGTACCACGAATCTTACCCCGTACTGTCGGCGAACATAGTGTATGCGATGATATATTCGACTACATTGTTTCTATGTTTTTCTGTGAATTTGGACCTTCTTCTCTGAATTACAAGTTTTCTTAATCAAACCATGTCGAAGCATAATGATGTGGGAAATACATTTGAATAATCCTATTCATAATGTCTGCACAACGTTAGTTACGCCTTTAATTGGTAAAATTTTAATAATGGAAAATTGACAGGAAAAAACATTTTTTAAAGGAAACAGTGTTATCTCACGCCATAGCTGATTGGCCACGTCATTGCTATCTTTTAAATGGCCATTCGGATGAGAACGTGTTAGGCGTACTTACTCAATTGGGAAAGTACCTCCGCTTTACTCAATACACTCCACGTATTAGCATTATAGTATTGCAATTTGTTAACACTAATTTAAATACATTTTTATTACATGATTGTCTAATACACTAATATTTGAGAGAGATGTATTTAAAATTGGAAAGTTATAAACAAGTAATTAACTTTATTGTACACCAAAATTATAAAATACAATCGGTAGATACGATCTATCCCAGACTGTTGTATGGGACGGGAAGATTGGTTTTTCTCGTTTTTGTTTAAGTGTAACGTGACTATTTCAGTACTAATAAATATGTAAAGAATAGTGCATACATACGACTGCTAATCTACTAAAACTATCCATATAATAATATCCTGGGACATTATTTACGCATGGCAATCTGATCCCAAACTATGCAGAGCTTGTACTATGGAAACCAGATAACTGATATAGTACATATATAATACTTTTCTTTTGTAAATAAATACTTATATAGATAATTACGCCCACACTCAGTACAAACAGACATGTTCATGCACACAAATATCTGTCCTGGGTGGGAATCGAACCCACGACCTCCTGCGTGAAAAGCAAGCATTTGACAACCACGCCAACAGGCCGCAAATATTACGCGCACTCAATTCTCCTCTTCCATTTGCGATTTGAAATTGACGTCAGGGGGATAGTTAGTAGGTATAAGTGAGGAGACTCTACAGGAAAAGTTTAAAATTACATTACAAAAACAAGTGTTATCAAAATTCACCTCACCTATATAGTAACAATTGCGGGTAAAATATATCGGACTAACTCTAGCCTACGGGTTTTCATGGTCTCGTCATGGTTATACCGTAGTATTTCCTCAGCATCAATACTTAGAGGTTACTACGAAAGTATATAGAGGGGTCATATTAAATACTTATATCTCTCTATAATATAAGTTTATTTATTAGGCAGAAAGGCGCCACTTACTAATTTTAATATTTTTAAGTACTAAAATTAGTAAGTGGTGCCAAATTCAAATTCATCATCATATCAGCCGAAAGACGTCCACTGCTGGACAAAGGCCTCCCCCAAAGATCTCCACAATTGCCGGTTATACCAATATCCATAAAATTCCAATTCTAGAGGTATAATCCTAATATCTGGAGTGTATTCAGTAAACTATTACAATTGTAACTTTCACAATTGAGCATAGACTATACCCTGATTCTATACAAAAGAAATTATAATATCATTGCCTTTATTCCTAATGTAATACTTATGAATCTTTAGTGGTATCGATTTTAGTACATAAGTTAAGGCGCGAAGCAATGAGGACCAATAAGTGACTCAGCTGAACCTATTTAGCAGTTAGACAGTTCTATGTATACCCTGGTATTCTCATGTAATCCATATTGGAGAGCAATGTCACAACATTGCGAGCAATATGAATGCCTAGTCATGTGTCTGCGTATTTGAACACCGGTGACCGAAAACACAAGACTACACCTCGTCTACTCCCCAATAATACTCTAAATCGGTACTCTCAAATGTCTGCATAAAAACCGCAGTAAAAACAATATGAAGATACAAGTTGGCAGCCGACGCGAAGGTGTTGGTAAGGTGAGGAGGTGCAAATGATCGCGACGCTTGAACGGCTGCCAACGGCGACAACCGCGCGGCGACCGCGCGACTCGCGCGCATCGCTCGATACCTATAAACTACATACATACCATACATTCCTATAAACGCACATTTCACTGTTCAGTGCACGGTAGCCACTTACCATTAGACACTTGCTTGTGAGCTAGCTTCGTATGGAAATAAAAAACAACAGTTGCACTTAATGCGAAAATATTAGATTTAGTCCCATCGACCGTATTTTTAGGATTGACACTTGATTCAAAATTGCAATGGGGTCCTCAGATTCAAAAGTTAGCAGGTAAATTAAGTTCGGCTTCCTATGCTGTCTGGAAAATAAGGCAATTGTCAGATGAACAAACTGCTAGATTAGTGTATTTCGCGTACTTTCATAGCATTATGTCGTATGGCATTCTGCTGACATAGGTACTATTTTTGTATTGCAGAAAAGAGCAGTCAGAGCCATTTATGGTTTAGGCAGTCGCGATTCTTTGCGAAATTTGTTTAAAGAAATAAATATACTTACTGTGCCATCGGAATATATATATCAGAATATAATGTTTGTTAGAAAAAATATTCATAATTATAAAAAGAAAAGTGAACTGCATAATATAAATACTAGGAATAAAAACAAACTAGCCATGCCAGGCTTTAGAGTAAGCAAAACGAATAAATCATTTTTAGGAAATTGTATTAGGTTTTATAACAAGCTTCCTACTCAAATTACTGATCTGCCTGACACAAGTTTTAAAACACATATTAAACGTATACTTATGGCTAGGGGTTATTACACCACTAAAGAGTACATCGATGACAAAGACGTCTGGCTCTCACTTCCTACCTGCACATTGCTCGCTGGAGATCTTGTAGCCATATAGACATGACTGATCTGCTGTGTTACGTGAACTATCTGTAAATGATTGCTATCATATACCTACTTAATTTAAAATTATTGACTCTGTCTCAAAATGAATAATGTTATTGTTTCGAAGTTTTTCTTTTGTATACCTAAATATAATCTAAAATAATAAGCATTCAGACAACCGATCGAGCATATATTGTGTTTGCCTACTAAATAATTACTCTAATTGGACCAAATCCCGTGTTCATGCCCGCTTGAGTATGTTTCGCCGGACCGTCTCAACTGGGTCGTGTTGAAACCGGTAGTAGATGAACCCACTGAGTTTGTTTCGCTGGGTCTTCTCAGTTGGGGCGCATTGGATCCGGTGGTAGCATTAAAGCGCGACCGTCGTTATTAACACAAGGTCCGTCATAATAATAATACCTTTAATATAGACAGAACCATTTAATAATAATAATAATAATAGTTTGAATTGACGAATTGAAGAATTGACAATATGTAGTAAAAATATTAGACTTAAACTAGATAATTAAACATAATCTCTTGACAATAACTTGATACGAGCTAGCTAAATATCATTTCTGTAATAAAATAAATTTTATAAATGTTTTCATACAAGATGTACCTAAATATCTATGTTACTAGAAATAATATCTAATGTATACAACTATATTACTACAAACATGTTCTGACTATTTACAAGCGCTTTTTTAAAGTCTACGTGAATAAAAACCTTTTTTATTTTATTTTTATTTTATTTTATTCACTTGGGCCCATATCGAAAGCAGGTATGTTTCCAGCGCGAGCCCATCGAACCCTACTAATATTATAAATGCACATGTTTGTGAGTATGGTTGTATGTAAGTATGTTTGTTACTTATTCACGCAAAAAACTACCGAATGAATATTGATATGAAATTTAAAAAAATCTGATTAAAGTTTGCCAAACAGGACAAATAGCGACGCATACTTATGTTTGTAATTATTATTCTTTTTTTGCGTTGTCGATCTTTTTATTTTACCATATATATATTACGCGCCGCACGCGCTCAATCAATAGCGATTAGATAAAATTCGTTATTTAAGTATTAATTTGTAGATAATTCTAAATAAATAAATCATTTTTCATCAATCAATTCTATGCTAATTTATCAACATTATTAATATCAGCATGTAGGTAAACAGTATAGTATAGTAGATAGGTATACTTAGTGGCTGGTAAATCATCGAAACGAATAACTCTGCAAGTCCAACTACCTATTCGTTTGACACGTTATTTGCTATCAACGTTGAGTTATCTTAGAAACTTCCTCCAAATGATTGTAAATCTATTAAATTGGGAGCAGACTATGATTTAGATTTAATAAATTGTCGTAATTGGTAGAGATTCTACTTTTATTTTAGATTACATAAATAATATTTTTAATTTAAGCGAAATCACCTGACGAAATCAGTTTTTCTTGTTACTAACATCTAACGAAAGCCCAGCAGAATTACTAAAGTGACATAATTATTATTAAAGCATGTTTATTATAATATATGTTGCTATGATATCTTATATAATAATAATGCTATGCTGTTAATTAATGATAATTTGCTGTGTGGTGAATCATCCCGTGGGGGCCCAATAATTTGTCCAGCTGTGGACATATAGAACGACTGATATGATGATGTTGATGTTTTGTTATAAGTTGTGTTAATAATTTTTGCTAACTGCATCGATGCGGTGTCCTAAAACTGCATCATATCGTTATCCATGTATCTTTCTATTATGAAACCTATTTATCAGTTCGCCGTTGAAATTATATGGTTTTAAGTTAATTCTGCAAAATTTAGCAAATTGAAATTACAAATATTACATTAACCAATATAGTAAACCGTTTCGTACGCGCCACGTTCTGGAAGAGAACACGGAACTACAAACAATGCTGCGATCACAAATATTTAAAACGAAAACTTAAAATGTTAATAAAAACATATAAATTTATAGTAATTTTTTGTATAACATAATTCCTGTGAAATTAATCCCTGTGTTGCGAGGTGCTTTACTAACATATAATCAACGGACACAAAGTACATCCAGACTCAAGACAACCATTTATGGGTCACATAAATATTTGTTCTGAGCGGGAATTAAAAATACTTTTAGTTTAAAAGGAGCTTATTGGTCGATCTGTACTTTTACTTTAAAAGGAGCTTGTACTAGGGAAACCAGATAACTGATATACTACTTTTTTTTGTAACTACATACTTATAGAGATAACTAGGTGTCCTGGCAAATGTTGTACTGCCTTAACAACAGAAATAAAATCTGGAATCTCATCGCAGCGCTACCTACCGGGTCCAATTGTAAATCTAAATCATGGAGGAACCAAATCAAAAGCATAAAAGTAATCATCAAAATCAGCGAAAACCTTAAATTTGAAATATTAAAATCGTTATTAAAAAATAGGGTGAAAATTTAGAGTTACCGTATGTATGTTATTTGCCAAATTATATCAAAATTAAAATAAAAACAAATAGGGTGTATATAGTATATTAGAGTTTTTAAAGCCCTAAGTTACATGAGTGACCACTCTTATAACTTATAATAAAATTTCATAAGAATCGGTGAAGCCGTTTCGGATGAGTTTACTTGCAAACACTGTGACATGAGAATTTTATATATTAGACGATTATAATAAAAATTAAATTGGTTGTTGCCAGCGTCTTAAATCCATGCGGTTCGTGCAAACAAACGTTAAGGATTATACATTATTAATGCACTAAACTAATGAATCTCATTACCACTTGTTATCAATATCACAAACAGGCTTAAAGCCACGTGTCCCTAATTCTATTCAAACCTTATTGCACGTTGTATATTTTTCATGCTTTACAAACAAGAGATTTACGGGTTCGCATCCTCTCTTTATCAGTCAAGTACAAAGCCTATTACTTTGACACTTCTAACAAAACACAACGCATCCTGTCAGACCATCTGGCGTCATAACTGACCAACTTTATTGACCACGCCTGTGGGATAATAAACCTTATGGGTATAGACTGAAGGGTGGTGTAACTAGTAGGCTGTAAAGTTGTAGGCGTTTAGGACAAAGTGGCAATAGTTAGAACAATTAGCGATTGTTGGGTCTGAGACGTGCCTGAGGTCGGCGGGATGGTCGCCATATGCGACGCCAGGGGTCTACTACGACACGTAGTAGTACACGTGGACCTTCAATAACTTCAAGAGAAAAATATGTCATTACAATATCGAGCTAATGACCCATAGACATCTAATACGCAGACTGGCTGTCAGTTGAAATCAAATGTGCCCATATATTTTAACTTCGTAATTTCCTCCTAGCCGAATTTCCCCCACGGCAGCCAGTCTCAATAGAGATTAGCCATCTGCGCGGGACATTTATAGTGCACAAGTGTGTGCGCAAACACAAAAGCACTTTCTATTCCATCACTCTCATGATCCGGTGGTCAGGTACAGGACCGACGGCTTTACGTGCTCTCTGAGGCACGGGGGTATAATACCGCCAAATCCAGACTTTGGGCTGATGCTGATGATGAAAATTTTTCTTTTTACAGAAAAGTCCCAAAATCACTTTTGGCCGGACCCGGGACTTGAACCCGGGACCATGTTCTCTGCGGGTGAACACGCTACCACTAGACCAAGGAGGCGGTCAAACAAAAGTTTAACCTCGTATGTTTTTGTGGATAAAGTGGACCGAAAATCTTGTGAGGGGCGCTGGTAAGCGCTGGCTGCGGATAGCACAAGACCCGCAATTGTGGAGATCTTTGGGGGAGGCCTTGCTCCAACAGTGGGCATCTTTCGGCTGATATGACGATGAGGATAATGATGTGTTTGTGGCGTTTTTCGGTGACGACGAGTCGTGTTAAGATTACCATAGAATTTAGTGCATTTCACCCATCTTGAATATCAACTCTCACTAGTCACGACGCAACGCGGCGAATAAGTTGGAACCACCATTCTGTGTACCTATAGTATATAACTAGCTGTGCCCCGCGGTTTTACCCGCGTTAAACTTTATAAATTATCACAGCTCCTCCCCCGTAAGTGATAGCGTGATAATATGTAGCCTATATGTTGACCCGACCTCTCAGTAATATTCATGCAAAAAAGTAAATCCATACAGTACTTTTTGAGTTTAGCTCGGACATACATACAGACAAACAGACAAAAATTCCCAAAACTATATTTTTGGCTTCCATATCGATAGTAGGTATCCTTTTAAAAAAATATTCAATGTACAGTTTGACTTTCCTACGATTTTATTATATGTATAGATTAGGTGTGACTATTTAGGCAAATGTACGGTAATCATTGCTTTGATAAATACTGTCAAATGAACAACTGACAGTCACGATAATTATAAAGCTCTCCACTGTTACGTCGATATAAATAGTACATAAAGACAAAATGTACTTTACTCGAGTTATCTAAAGATTTAATAGCTTATATCTATATGACTCGTATTAATGGATGTAAAGAGAATGATTTATCGCTATTTATCGCTGTTTACTTTTTTTCGATATTTAAAACAACTGGAAAGGTTCCTGTTATCTGTCCTCCCCATGTCAAAGTCGCGTCGGTAGATTAAGCGGAAGGCGATAACCTATTTAGCTGATTAGTTTTTATTCCCTTTTTATTCCCATTGGTTAATTATCTATTCAAACCTTGGTGATAGGTCCAAGTTGAGATAAGCGCAAGCGCTGATTGAAGTTTATGTGACATATTTATATTTTTGACCGGAATGTTTTCGGCCTTTAATCTTAATACTTGGTAATTATTTAAAGTGTTATATAAGTAAGTAGTGGATGAAACTTAAAGAGTGCTCTCTACCCGTAGAACAGAACCAATTAAACAAAACCAGTTTGTGAATGTCAAGCTCTAAAATGGATTAAATACTATCCTAGACATTTGGTCTTAAATGCAATCACGTAAACTAGCTAGTGCATAGCTTTACATGCGTAGATGGTAGCTAACCAGGGGCTCTACCGGCTAAGTCGCCGAACATCGTTTTCGTATATGGCGTTCAAATAAATAAAGGTTAAAAATGACGTAATCAATCGATAAATCGGCTTCCATGACCACATGTGACGTTATAAATGGTCCGGAATCAATTGTCAACGTTGAAGCCGATTTAACGATTGATTAAGTCATTTTTAACCTTTATTTATTTGAACGCCATTCACGAAAACGGTGTTCGGCGATTTAGCCGGTAGAGCCCCAGGCGGACCAATAGGTTCTTCCACAAAGTGTGTTGATTTTTATTGACTGTTACAACAGCCTCCCCGCAAGCACACTGTTGTGTAAAATTCTCTAAGAGTTCAACAAGAAAAGGGTACTTTTTCTTTTTTTTTTATGTCAGAGGTCGACAAACGAGCAAGTGGGTCACCTGATGGTAAGTGATCACCGCCGCCCATGGACACTCGCAACACCAGAGGAGTCGCGGTTGCGTTGCCGGCCTTTAAGAGTCAGCAAACAAGTGTTGCTGACCCTTCCCTCCCCCACCCCGATGAGCTCTGGTGACCTTACTCACACTCAGAAACACAACATTAAATTATTAATGTTATTATTAAGGAATGTCTTCTGTAAGGTGGAGGTACTTCTCCAGTCGGGCTGCTCTTCGAGCGAATGAACGCTGTGCCCTACCTCCCTTAGAGACTTACACTTACATAAACTATACAAGGGAACTGGGCTTACTTATTTGAGACAACGTACACGTATCTCTTAGGGCCAGAGGATATTATTAAGGCACTAGAAAATCAACTTTAGAGCTATAGGAATAAAGTGCATATATGCTTGAACCTGACAAAATGCTCGCGCAGTCTCGCGCATTATAATGTTCAAGCATACATGCACTTTATTTAAATAATTTTAAAATTGATTTCTAGTGCCTTAATAAAATCCTCTCCGCTGCGCTCCTCTCTGTCTGCACAGGCCCTTAGACAGACCATAGATGAACTCTCAGCATAGACGAAGTAGCCCTCATCATATCAGCCGAAAGACGTCCACTGCTGGACAAAGGCCTCCCTCAAAGATCTCCACAATTGCCGGTCTTGCGCTATCCGCATCCAGCGTTTTCCAGCGACCCGCACAAGATCATCGGTCCATCTTGTAGGGGGCCTGCCCACGCTGCGTCTTCCGGTTCGTGGTCGCCACTCGAGAACCTTTCTGCCCCAGCGGCCGTCGGCTCTACGAGCTATGTGCCCTGCCCACTGCCACTTCAGCTTGGCAATTCTTAGGGCTATGTCGGTGACTTTGGTTCGCCTGCGGATCTCATCATTTCTGATTCGATCTCGCAGGGAAACTCCAAGCATAGCCCTTTCCATTGCTCTTTGGGTGACCTTGAGCCGCCTGATAAGGCCCATAGTTAGCGACCACGTCTCTGTTCCGTAAGTCATCACTGGCAACACACACTGGTCGAAGACTTTCGACTTGAGACACTGCGGTATTTGGGACGAGAAGATATTACGTAGCTTCCCGAACGCTGCCCAGCCGAGTTGGATTCTACGATTGACCTCCTTCTCGAAGTTGGACCTACCTAGTTGGATGGTCTGTCCTAAGTAAATATAGTTCTCTACAACTTCGAGTGCAGAGTCTCCAACCTTAACTAGAGTGGGTGCAACATGGATGTTTGACATAATTTTCGTCTTATCCATGTTCATTTTCAGACCCACTTGTTGAGAGACTCTGCTGAGGCCATCGAGCATTGTACCGAGGTCGTCAAGGGTCTCAGCCATGACTACTATATCGTCGGCAAATCGAAGGTGGGTGATGTACTCGCCATTGACATTGATGCCAAAGCCTTTCCAGTCCAGAAGCTTGAAGACATCTTCCAATGCAGCGGTGAACAGTTTCGGAGATATAACATCTCCCTGTCTCACACCTCGCTGCAAGTGGATAGGTTTCGAGTTCTGGTCCTGGAGTCGCACTGACATAGTGGCGTTTTCGTACAAACACTTTAACACCTCGATATACCGGTAGTCGATTTGGCACCTTTGGAGAGACCTCAGTACGGCCCAAGTTTCGATCGAATCGAAGGCTTTCTCATAGTCCACAAACGCTAAGCATAATGGCTGGTTATACTCTTCGGTCTTCTGTATAACCTGCCGCAGCGTATGTATGTGGTCTATGGTACTAAAGCCTTTACGGAAACCGGCTTGTTCGGGAGGCTGGAAGTCGTCAAACCTGCGTGCGAGACGATTCGTAATGACCCTCGAAAACAACTTGTAAACATGGCTCAGCAGTGTGATGGGTCTGTAATTCTTCAAGAGGGTTTTATCGCCCTTTTTGAAGAAGAGCACCACCACACCCCTGTGCCATGCTTTTGGCGTTTGACCTTCTAGTATGACGGAGTTAAATAACTTCTGAAGGGCCCGTAGGATTGGTGTACCACCCGCCTTCAGAAGCTCTGCCGTAATTCCATCATCACCAGGCGCCTTGTTGTTCTTAAGCTGTTCGAGAGCCATTCTAATCTCGCACAGGCTGACGTCCGGGATGTCGTCGGTGAAGTGTTGGGTTAGTCGTGCTCTGGGATCTGAGGCACAACTATCGACAGGTGACTGGGTTTTCGCATACAGCTGTCCATAGAACCTCTCGATCTCTCCCAGCAACTCAGGTTTAGACGTGACGATTCTGCCATCCTCAGTCTTCAGCTTCGTCAGTTGGCTCTGTCCAACAGACAGTTCTCTTGCAAAAACTTTAGAGCCTTTGTTCCGCTCAATGGCTTCTTTAATACAATTTGTATTAAATTGGCGCGTGTCGCGTGTCAAAGACTTTGAGATCTGTCTGTTGAGCTGCCGGTATCTGGTAGCATCATCAGAGGATGTCAGAACCATTTTCCGTCTTTCGTCCATAAGCTGCAGGGTGGTGGGCCTTGAAGACCTTAGACCCAGCCGTATGGACAGCTTCTACGAGCCTGTCATGGTATGAGTCCACTTCCTCACAATCTGCTAGGCATTCGAAACGGTTTTGCAGTTAGAGCTGAAAGGGTTCAGGGTTTTGGATGTGGATGGGTAAAGGTCGGAGCGTAGACTTTATTAGTCGGGACCTCTGGAGCTTGACATTTAGGTTCAATGAGCCTCTCACCAGTCTGTGATCGCTCCCGGTTTTAACAGTATTGATCACTGAGACGTCATTAAACACCTGTCTTCTCGTCGACAAGATAAAGTCTATCTCGTTTTTTGTTTTACCATCGGGGCTTACCCAGGTCCATTTGCGGTTTTCCGACTTCTTGAAAAAGGAGTTCATCATAAAGAGTCCCTCCTTCTCCATGAAGTCGGCCAACATTTGGCCCCGGGGATTCCGGTCTCCAGTTCCAAATTGCCCCACTTTCAGCTCATTCCCGAATCGTTTACCCAGCTTCGCGTTAAAGTCCCCCATGACCACAGTGAAATAAGAGTTCGAGGTATGTATGGCTCTAGAAATATCCTCATACATGACCTCAACCTCATCGTCGGAGTGCGTCGAAGTCGGCGCGTAAACCTGTATGACCTTCAACGAATACCGCTTGGTAATTCTGAGTATAAGGTACGCAACCCTAGTCGACACACTCTCGATTTTCACTATGTTGTGGACGAGGGACTTGTGAACTATGAACCCAACACCACCTTGGGAGAGTTGGTCGCCTTCCCGGAAATAGAACAGATTCCCGGATTTCAGGATTATCGTGTCCTCCCCCTCTCTTCGGACTTCAGATAATCCTATTATGTCCCAATGTAACCTGCTCAATTCTTCCTCCAGTTCGATCATCTTCTCGTCGGTCCGCAGTGTGCGTGTGTTGTATGTTGCCAGGGCCAGAGGTCGTCGGTTTTGGTAACGCGGAATCTGCCGGGGATTCTTAGCACCCCCTGCCCTGCCGTAACCACGGCTGTTACCACGGCTGGGAATAGCAGGGCTGCCGGGGACTGGGGGCCGCGGTTTAATTGTGTCCTTCATTTGAGGGGATCTGCCATAATCGCCACGCTTGGCAAACGGGTTGGCGATCGCAGTAAGGTAGAAATTGGTACTCATGAGAACGCTGCTGCCCATTCTCTGGAATATATTCCCTCGGGACGACTTCTACGTCCCCCCACGGGATGAGAGGGGGTGGTGATATTCTCTAGGCCGTCACCACACAGCCAAGTAGCCCTCAACATATATGCCCAGTAGTGAGCCTGGATACTTTAAATATGCCCAGTAGTGAGCCTGGATACTTTAAAACACTCTTTTACTTAATTTATCGTATTGGATTATCTTACCTGGTTATCTGGTTACCCCAGTCGTGCATGTAATTCCGCTCAGTGCGCTTTTGATATGGCTTAAGGACTTCAGCCGGGACTGACAGCTTAACGTGCCCTCCGAAGCACGGAGACGTTTAGCAACCACTTTAGGTCATTTACCTACAGACCGACCGGTGAGAGAAACTGCTTAAGAGCGACTCTCAATACACAATAAGAGGCACTCACAGCTAGATACTCTCACCGGTCCGTTAGTGATTAGCGAGGTCAAGTAACTAGGCTCGTGGTCAGTCCATAGATGGGTGACCGCGAGAGTGGTTTAATTTCTAAGCGTCTCCGTGCTTCGGAGGGCACGTTAAGCTGTTGGTCCCGGTTCTAGCCATTAGGCAACAGTCGTTGAGCCATGTCAGAGGCCTATTGGGCGGCTTGAACAACTCTGACAGAGTAACCACTGCCCACACGATAAGTAAGTAAATACACGCTCATAGATCAGATTAAAAGAAATATGCCGATACCCATTAGAATAGAGTATATTTGTTAAGTACGTTTAATTTTGACATATTCGTCAATAAAACTGAGACAGTGGACAGTGAGACGAGACTCAGTCTAGAATTATTCTCTAAAGTATAACACTTAACAAATATATTAATTAAATTGATTACACGTGTGCACGTCTGGCGCAGCGGCTAAGACAGTCACCTCGCCCTCCGTATCACGAGTTCGAGTCCCGCGCCGGACAACTATTTGTGACCCATAAATAGATGTTCTGAGTCTGGATAGAATTTGTGTCCGTCTATTACATGTTTGTAAAGTACTCCGCGACACAGGGAATTGATTCCCTAGTGCGGGCGTTATCTTATAAAAATAATAAAAACAAAATATAAAAAAACATACTTGTAACATACATATACAACTGTCAATTGGTGGAGACCTTAAATTGGCCTTCAATGACTATTGTTACTTTAATAATTATTTTAAGTGCTCTTGAGCATCCTTGAAATTAAATAAATAAATGTGACGGTTGCAATAATATATACATCTAGGTAACTATATTCTACTTTGAGTCCACATGAGGCATGAAAATCTCAGTGTCATGTGGGACTCTAAAATAGCCGAATACAAATTAATTCTAGACTCGGAACAACTAACAACTTTAAAAAAAAAAAAAAAAAAAAAAAAAAAAGAAAAAAAAACAAAAAAAAAAAAAAACTAATACTCACAAGTCACACACATAATTCATAGACCTCTGGGAGGTTCCACAATCCATAACGCTTGGGCATAGATATCTCATAATAATAAAAATATATTAAACATGTATTAATAAATATAAAATAAAAAAATATTAAACTTCTTCTTTACCTTTATACAGGGTGATGTTCCCAGAACACAAGCAACTTTATGACGGTGTATGGCAATGATCATTTGTCGGGAACGTGCCTTATTTGAATTTTTTTTAATGCATACCTTATAATTATATTATCCTTAATACACACTTAAATAACTTACCAAAAAATTAACTAATATTGTTGTTCAATAAGCTTATAAGCTTATTAACCACAACAGTACTTTTTTTCATAAGTAACGTATTAATAGTATTTTATTTGTGCACCTCTGAAAAACCTCAATGTAATTTAATACGTATTATACTAATATTCAATTACACTAATAACATTGTTTGTTAAGCTCCCTTTTTATAAATGCCGCCAAAAGTCATTATTTTTGGGTTAATCACTTAACAAAGACACAAAGCACACTCCGGAGTCGGAAAACTAACTAACTAACGAACAAGGAATGAGGAAGTGTTAGGAAATAAATTTAGTTAAACTTATAGTATAACTGTAAGTTAACTGAGAAATCGAGTTAAAATTATTTCGCTTAGATGATAATTTTACATGTCATTGAGAAAAGTATGAAACATTATTTTGTTAGTCTTTTTTTAAATAAGACAATGTCGCACACGGGATTAGAATGGGTTATTTTACATACATATAATTGCCGGACACAAAGCAGACCCATACCTACTCATTACAACTATCTATGGATCACACAAATAATAATAATAATAATATATATGGACAATGTCACACAGATCACCCTAGCCCCAAACTAAGCAAAGCTTGTACTATGGGTACCAGGCGACGATATACATACTTATATAGATAGAGAAATACTTATATAATATATATAGAAAACATCCATGACTCAAAAACAAATATTTGCACTTACTGAACAAATACTTGTGCTGTGCGGGAAAACGAACCCGGGACACAATGTAGCGAGACGACTGTCTAAACCGCTGCACCTTACGTGCAACCAAATTAAATTCATCATCAATCCCATTTTTTATATTACATTTGTATATTTAAATAGTCAAATAGTCATTTATTGGTAAGATTTCTCACATGTCATGAAAATGATTAATAACAATGTTAAATGTCTTAACAATGTCAACAAATCAAAAATATACTATAAAATAAAGTTAAGTCAAATAAATAATTTGAACAAAAACATAAACAAATGGGTCACAACATAGTCAGGAAGTCAAAATCATAAATTACATATTGTCATGTCAAACTATTAGATTTGAAATGTATAAATTCATCAACGGAATAGAACGATTGCTCGATAATCCACCGTTTTAACTGAGTTTTAAAACTCATTACCGTCGGGGCACTTGATATGCTCATTGGTAGTTTATTATATACTGTGCAGCCCATAACATGCGTAGTTTTGGATGTTTTAGTCAGTGTCCGCGGTACCGAAGTCAGCTTATTGCTATGCCGTGTGCAATAGGTGTGTATCTCACTCCGATTGGTATACAGCTCTATGTTTACGCTAACGTACACTGCAACAGCGCTATGGAATGTCAAGTCATGATACCCAATTTTTTAAGTGATGTCTTGCGGATACGTCTTGTGGTATATTAAATATTGCCCGGGTGGTGAATTACGACTTAGATCAACTGGGTACACCTATTGCACTAGTTTTTAATTATGTAATATTACATTTATTCAGTTTTCGATTATCCTTGGTAATTTTATTAGGAACTAAAAAATAAATACGAATAATAGTAATTACCTTAACCCACATCTTTACATTATCTGTACAAAAAAAAAATAAATAGTAATTCCTAAATTCAGGCATATATTCCATAAAATATTAAAGTTGAAAGACACCTAGCTATCTTTAATCACTACGGTTAGCCATCAGCTTACTTTAAGTCAAATTATGTACTTTAAGTTATGTCAAATTATCATATAGTATAATATATATGGACAATGTCACACAGATCATCCTAGCCCCAAACTAAGCAAAGTTTTTACTGTGGGTACCAGGCGACGATATACATACTTATATAGATAGATAAATACTTAATAATATAGAAAACATCCATGACTCAGAAACAAATATTCGTGCTCATCACACAAATATTTGCACTTACCGGGATTCGAACCCAGGACCACCAGCTTCGTAGGCGGGAGCACTACCAACTAGGCTACGGTGACCGTCATATAATAATAATATCTACAGTTGATATAAAATGGTATTGCTGATTGTGTGTATGACGTAGTACCACGGCAGTAGTAAAAGTTGTCGTCCCGCCCCTGTCTCAACAACTATATATTATGTTCCTCTGAATCTAGATATACACACGGCTACATATCAAGCTACACATTTCCAATATTAGCTGACCTCTCATTACATGGAAATCCTATACAACGCGAGATCAGCTTATATTGAAATCGTATAGCTTGATATGTAGCTGCTGTGTGTACATTGTTTCTAAGTTGCCAAACATAGAATTTAATATTCACCCGCTATACAGGAGAAAATTTGTGGGCGATTTTAAAAAGAAACTGGGTATTTATAAAACATTTTGTATAGAATTTTGTAACGGAAATAATTACCCATTATATGTTAATCTATTCTTGACTCTACAATATACCGACATACAAACCGTATCGATCAGTATCACAAAAAATCAATGACATATTTAATATTTCCCATACTTGCAAACAGAACTCCCACAGTTTAGTAAACTACACAGGATTTAATAGTAGGTACGCGCATGCGGGCTGGACGCTTTTGTTATCGACTATTATCGGTAAGCGCTATAGCAAATCGATGTTGTACTGATACGTATCGAAATTAATAATACAGTGCAATAAATTTTAATACTGCATCAAAAATAGGGCAATGATAACGTTGTAACGCTTATTGCATGAAAATGTAGTATTGGGCAAAAACAAAACCGAAACAAAAAGACCGACGCTTAACGTGCTCACCGAGGCACTTGCAGTGACTGGGCTAACAGATAACTCCTGATATCTCTTTTTTGCCTGACTCAGATTTGAACCCAGGACCAGGATTTATGGTTGAATACGCTATCGGTAGACCAACAAGGCAGTCAAAACATATAATATATTGACGTTTAGGTATTGTATTTTTTTATTATTGTAATAAAACATTGCCCGCATTAGAGAAATGTCCCCTGTGTTGCGAAGTACGTCTTTACCAAAATTACGAACTCAAAGTACATTGAGACTCAGAGCAACTACTTATGGACCACACAAATTGTTGTCCTGGGTGGGAATCGAACTCAGGCGTGAAATGGTGAGGCGACTGCCTTAACCACTACACCACACGTGTACGTTTAAGTGTTAAATAATTATTTATGAAATCCACATTATATGTATATCTTGTCCATCTGTTGTACCATCAATAATGTTCAATGGGGTTGAGTTATTTAATTAAATAATAAATAAATAAAAAATATATTAAATATCTAGACCTTACCGAGGACCTTGATGACCAAGTGGATATTGAAAGAGAGCGCAGGGCAATGGCGGTCAGGACTAATATGTTGGCCCGCAGGTTTGCTCGCTGTAGTAACGATGTTAAAGTAACTCTTTTTAAAGCATACTGTCAGACGTTCTACACGAGCAACCTGTGGGTTAAGTATACCCAGAGATCGCTTAATGTGCTGCGAGTTCAGTATAACAATGGCTTTAGGATGCTATTGGGCCTGCCCCGCTTTTGTAGTGCCTCTAGCATGTTTACAGAAGCTAGTATAGAAGCTAGAGTTAGGCTTTCATGCTATTATTCGTAAGCGGGTTGCCTCTTTACTTAGTAGATTGCGGAGCAGCACTAATGGCATCCTAAAAGTCATTGCTGAGAAGTCTAACTCCTTCATTATGAAGGAGTTCTTAAGAGTCCTAATTAACTAGGAGTAGGTACTAACATAGGTTCAGAAAAATTGTTACTAACAGTATAGATGTTTATCTGAAAATAAATTGTTATTATTATTAGTAATGCCAAACTATTTGTTGTGTTTCCGTGTAAAATAGATACAAACTATAATTCAGTTGAATATCAAACAGTATGTAAAACTATAGTTGAATGTAGCGTTTCTCACGATGCTAGGTACTTCGTGGGAGTCAGCCCAGAGCACATCTGTCGGCCACCAGGCGGCAGGTAACTTTATCGTTTTACACCCACACTAAACCCAAAGAATATACTCGTAAACTAATGGCACAACTGTGACAAATGACAATCGTTTTTGGCTTATCTTTTGTTTCATTGCTGTATTGTTTTAGATGACCTCAGTGTTCGAGCTGTCTCGACACATAACTGTGTCCGTGGTCGCGGGTTCAATTCGAATCCAAGCCGTTAGTGTAAAAACGAATAATTGTTACGGGGCATGATTAGTTGAGACGTTGCCACGAGAACACCTCTAACAATCATTACCCGAAGCAGCATCCGAGCAGACCGACGAACGATGATCTTAGTTCTTACAAAGGTTGTTGAAAGGTTGAAACCGATTGCGGGCAGCCCAAGACTGGTCATCATGAAGATTTGAGGGAACTCTTTGTTCAGCAGTCGATGTATTTCGGCTTATATGACGATGAAACCCTACAGAATCTACCACCTAGTCTTACCATCATTGTTACTACGTCAGATGGTAGATTACACTGGGCTGGACTGGAAACTTGTAAAGGGAAAAAGACAAAAAGAACATTAAAACCAGAGAAGAACTAGCTAAGTTTAACTTTATAGGTAGTGGTTTCCCTAGTGTCGCCCAGTAGGCCTTAGGGATTGTTAAATAAAAAAAAAAGGTATTTATTCACGTAGACTCTAAAAAAGCGCTTGTAAATAGTAAGAACATGTTCGCAGTAATATATAATTAATTTATAATTATTTCTAGGTACATATAGATATTTAAGTACACGGATTGTAGGAAATTATTTACAATAAGATTTATTTTATAACAGTAACGATATTTAGCTAACTAAAATTAAGTTATTGTCAAGGATCATGTGTAGGTTTAATTATCAATATTTTAGCTTTATTTTTACTACATATTGTCTGTATGGTTCTGTCTGTATTAAGGTACGAATTACATGTTATCATTATGGCGGACCTTGTTATCTAACGAGTACAACCAGAACCAACAGCTTAACGCGCCCTAGTGACTGGGGGGAGTGAGCAGAAGCCGGAGAGGCGATGACAATCTCGTTGCTTTCCTGGAGAGGTTGTAGTCGAACACAAACTCAATTATAAAGAAAATAATAATAATATCATGGGACATTATTCACACGGGCATCTAATCCCAAACTAAGCAGAGCTTGTACTATAGAAACCAGATAACTGATCATACTACTTTTCTTTTGTAGTAAGGCAAGACAAAGTGATATGTATGCGCTACCGATTCTGGCCGGTTGCATGATTATTAGCGAGTTATAAACCAGAAGTCAGTCTAAACGGTTGTTTCATTGTGCTACATACACTTCATTTGCGACGAGGATGGGATTCGAACCCACGCGTGCAAGCACTTACATTAGCGAGTAATAAACCAGAAGTCAGTCTAAACGGTTGTTTTATTGTGCTACATACACTTCACAAAGGCATACAGACATGTTCATGCACAAAAAAACTGTCCTGGGTGGGAATCGAACCCACGACCTGCGGCGTGAAAGGCGAGTATCTACAAAAAACACGGAAAACGCCTCGCAATACTACCACTATCAACCAAAACACTGCAAACTTTTTCGTGTTTTCATAGATTACTATTAAATTACCGCTGCACAATAAAACAATAGCCAACACAAGAGTCGCATCAGAGAACGCGTCCTGTGACGCGACCACACGCGCGCCCCCACGCGGCCCACACGTGCACCTCGCGATCAAAGGTAAACGCACCTTTTGTTGTACCAACAGGTTATACGACACTTAAAGGATTGCAAAAAACTCTATTTGATATCATTTTACCATAGAACGCTTTTGAATAGGTATGATGACAACATCATGACGGTCACCATAGCCTAGTTGGTAGTGCTCCTGCCTACGAAGCTGGTGGTCCTGGGTTCGAATCCCGGTGAGTGCAAATATTTGTGTGATGAGCACGAATATTTGTTTCTGAGTCATGGATGTTTTCTATGTATATAAGTATTTATCTATCTATCTAAGTATGTATATCGTCGCCTGGTACCCATAGTACAAGCTTTGCTTAGTTTGGGGCTAGGATGATCTGTGTGACATTGTCCCCAGATATTATATTATTATTATACGGTTATGCCTCGTTGGTCTAGCGGTAGCGTGTTCACCCGCAGATAACGAGGTCCTAGGTTCAAATCCCGGGTCGGGTCAAAAGTGGTTTTGGGACTTTTTTCGGCAAACAGAAAATTTTTGAAGAGGAAGTCTTGGAGTTGGTGGTATTAAACCCCCGTGCCACGGAGAGCTATCCCTGTTGAGACTATGGCTAATCTCTGTTGTGACTGGCCGCCGTGGCCGAAACTCGGCTAGGAGGACATTATTATTATTATTATACGGTTATATATGCATGGATGTTTTTATATAGGTATTTATATTAGGTATGGTAAGTAGTATGTATTTAATTATTTCATTTCCTGAAGTACTAGTTTTAGTTTTAATATCTCCTTAATTTCTAGTGCCCTTTCACACAAGTCTCAGTTTAAGAAGGATCATATGGAGTTAAGCTCACATCTGTACAAAAGCTTTAGATCATATATAATTTATAAATGTATTTTCCGTGTTCAAAAAAGAATAAAGCACGACAATTGTTAAAGGGCTGTCGCGCCAAAATGGATGTCCGCGCGAGTTATGCCAATACCAATACTTACGTCAATATACTATATACATTATTATTATTATTATTGGCATAACTCGCGTGAAAAACCATCATTTTGTTGTTAGGGTCCCTAAGAGGACAAGCTTATCATTGATAGAAAAATCACAAGGTCTCCTTCAAAAGTGAGAATCTCATAAAAATATTACTTATTATGCTGTTATTGTTTATTTCATAAAAACCTTTTTATTTGATTTTTTATTCATTTTATGTAAGTCTATAATTAGGATAACCTCTGATCTTTGATTTGTCATAGAGATTATATTTCGACTGATTTATATTCTTAAATTTCACCGTGTTTCGTCACTTGTTTTATGTTGACTTTATTTTTATTAGTTCCATTTTACGATGGAATTGACATTTAACGAGAAATTGAAAGAAAGAAAGAAAGATTTTTATTCAAAAATTGCACCGACAACAAATTATAAAATAACAAGAAAAAAGAATTAAAAATTAAAACGTAGACTCTTGTTGTCCGTACAAGTCCGAAATGGCACCACCTCAGCATTTGCTAGAACATAGAACAAATTGCGAACAAGCATTTAAAAATTACTTAAAATCGTTTTGGTTTAAAAAGCTCTTAATCGAATCATACTGAAGACTAATGGTAGGTAATAAGTACTGTTTATTTAATAATTCACAATATCCGAATTTTTATATTTGCGTAGCAAAACATATTACAAAATGTACCTATAGGTATATATGTATATGTATTGTATCATATTTAAAGTATGTAGCGGGATAGCGCCGCGCTGCTTATTATCATACATATACTTTGTTCATTTCATTGATTAATAAGAGTACTTCATTTCTATCGTATTTAAAGGTAAGGAAAATGTGACATTATCTTATTTGAATATTATTATTATAAGAAATTTTGTATGAAAAACATACACTAAAAAGTTATTAAAACAAAATTCATTTGCCAGTTGATTCTTTATTATAGTCTTATTCATACCCTAGAGTTATAGGATATCAAAACTTACACGGTGTATATGGTTAGGTGGCCTCTCTATGGTGCGGCGTGTGTATGTGAGGCAAATAAGTATATCACGCTATGTTATAAACAGTATATTCTGGGCTACTAATCTATACATATAATAAAATTGTAGGAGAGTCAAAACTGTACATTGAATATTTTTTTTAAAAGGATACTAAAGGCGTGATCTACAATCGAAGTCGAAGCCAAAATATAGTTTTTAGAATTTTTGTCTGTGTGTCTGTTTGTCTGTATGTATGTCCGGGCTAAACTCAAAAAGTACTGCATGGATTTACTTCAAATTTTGCATGAATATTACTAAGAGGTCGGGTCAACTTATAGGCTACATATTATCACGCTATCACCTACGGGGGAGGAGCTATGATAATTTATAAAATTTAACGCGGGTATAACCGCGGGGCACAGCTAGTAATTAAGAATGAATATCTTGGGACAACTAACATACTGCTATCTGATCCCAAACTAGGCAGAGTCTGTACTATGGCAACCAGACAAATGATAAATATACTTATATAATTAAATATACATACCTCTGACGACTGCACTAGACCAATAGCCCAGAATAATGCCAAAGATTGTTGCTCTGGCACTAACTTTATTAATTACCATTATTGTGTCTGGATCTTGTTATAATGATTTATTTTTTATAGACGGTTGAAGACAGTAATACCTCCACCATCTTCCATACATATGGTGTTTAACAGACACGCCATTCTTACTCCCCGTACAATGGCTCCAGCTATACAACCATAATTTACGAGCTCATCGCAGAATCCTGTCACAATTATAAACAAAGACTATTGAGTGGCGGTAAGCTAACACTACCATCATAATTTTACCTCCATACTACTAATTTATTGACAAGCATAAATCAACCTTAAACTATTCGTTTTAAATTCAATTTCCTTGGCACTGTGACTGTAATATTACCTCTAGATGCGACAACAGACACGTATAACAATCAACCTGATCGCACAAAGTGTAAGGTTTAAAATTGCTTGTATACGAATGATGTTTGGTTCCTTGTGTATAGACAATAGCACCTTGTACACACGTGTGTTCCACGTGCGCCCGCGCACAATGCCACACCTAAAGTTTTGTGTTTTGTGCTTTGTTTCAGTGTAAACTAACTTTACAGGCGAGTTGTATTTGTTTATTGGCTTCTTAGACAACATCGGTTGCGTATTTAATAAATCTATTACAATTTTATTTCGTATTTTGCGTAGTTGAAGCTGTTGTGTGGGGATTGTATTTATAAAAGCACTTAACTATTATTTGATATTTTTGTATAATGCAACTCTATATCGCACCTTTAGAATTAAAGGGACCTAATTTTAAAAAAATCATGATTTTGACTTTATGTCAAACAATGACCTAAAATTACAATGTTTATCGATTTAAATTAAAACACTGGCTGATTTTGGCGTAGAAAGCTACATCACCATTAATTACAAAAAATGTAACCGTTCAAATCTTTATGTAACGATTCCCAAAAAATCATATTTTCTAATTAGGTCACTACAATTCTAATGCTGCGAATTATGAGTAGTAGAAACAGCTTATATCAAAGTTGATTTTATTAATTAATAAGACAAAAGGAAAATAAGTAATTCCAGATATAAATATTTAAAAATACAACAAACTGCAAGATAGGAAACAAACACCTCGCTATGTGCAGTCGGTTAAAAATATGGACTCAGTGCAGCGTGTAACCTTATAAGTATTAAACGGCACGGTGAGGATAGCTCTAATACTCGACACCCTCCCTGCAGCAGCGCAACACTGAGCGAGCTACGAGTCTGGTCACTGAGCGAGCTACGAACTGGTCACGGGCTTACGAGCTGCGCTAGTAAGCCCGTGACCACAATCAATGCAACTTAGTCGAAACGTCGGGGATATAACAATAAAGGCAGGTCGTCTGAAAACTGGTGAAACGACGTCACTTCATGACATGGCCAAGTACGTTGGCCAAGGTAAGTGGCAACACTTGGAGGATTAATAAGGCGTCTGAGGATTAATAACATTGACTGCTCACAGGGCGTATATTAATTGTTTAATAGCAATTATAGACAATTATATACTACTCCCACACCGGGTCACAAAATTGTATTAGGATTTATTTGGCAAGAAAACACCCATATGCACTCAAGTTGGCTGGGTTAGACGCGACGTCTCGGAGAGCGGCGGAAAAATGTGAATTCCAGTTGTGGATCATATTCTTGGCTACCGTATACTCGATTCAAATCACGTTACAGGCTCTGCAGCATATATGATTGTAATATGATTAACTAGCACCACTTAACCAGAAAAATAAAATTTGTACTCAAATAAAACTACTATTTGGCTATCCTCTTGCCCTGCGGAGAGACGTGGCGTCTCTATGTGTCCTTTATCGCATTTTCACGGGGAGTGTTCAGAGGAATTGTTTGAGCTTATACCTGCCGGCACATTTAGCCAAAGACCCTCTCGCCAAAAGTGGAAATTTGGTGGTCATCTACCACCGTGCGTTACACAACAAACTTTTTGCCGCGCACTACCGCTCTATGGAATCATTTAACTGCGGAGGTATTTCCCATCCTGTATGACATGGCAACCTTCTAGAAGCCATGCTATTCTTTTCTTAAAGGGTGGTAACGCACTTGCGGCTCCTCTGGTGTTGCGAGTGTCTATGGGCGGCAATGATCACTTAACATCTGGTGACCCACTAGCTCGTTTGCCATCCTATTTTATTCTAAAAAAACATTTTAAACAGTAGATGAGTAGATGTCAGGCGAATACCTGTCCAGTCTCTAAATAATAAAGTTATTAACATTAGGTATAAGATCTATTTGTTTTACTAATCTACTATGGACGTAACTGGTATGAAAAAAAGATTAATTTATTTGTATTTAAACCCATAAACAATGAGATAGTTACCTAGGTACTTGAAAAATTTACTCAAAATACTTAAGTCAGTTGCTTCTACGCTACTCAATCAGCGAGAGCCGCGTTTTGATGTAGATCTCCCGTTGCACAAAAAACCACCTACCCACCCATGCCCCACTTGTCAGTAAAAGAGTCGATGTTTTAACCCTGAAAGAGATGGCTGCCTGCGCGTTTACTTCATTTGTAGTCCATACCGCTAGAAAGCTAGAAGCCACACTCGACTCAATTGTCAGGTGAAGCAGTAGAAACGTTCTAGGACAACTATAAACGCCACAAAAAAGAAAAGTTGCATCACTGGAACATAATTTTAACTTTAATTATTTGGCTGTTTGTTTAAAAGTTTGTTGCCGCGACACGATACACATATCCTTCTCTAGCTTTTCTTTTGTGTCTTATTCAAGCATTTAGGAAGATGCCCCACCTTAAATTATTGTTAACCGTCAAAGAGAAGGAGGTAACCATAGAATAATACTTTCTTTCAATTATAATCGGTGGTCATGTAGAAAAGTAGAAATCGTTTAAAATAGTAGTAATATTATATAGTATGAACATTCCATTTCTCCTTAGAAAATTCGAATCGTAAACCTGGGGCTCTACCGGCTAAGTTGCCGAACATCGATTTCTTAAATGGCGTTCAAATAAATAAAGGTTAAAAATGACTTAATCAATCGTTAAATCGGCTTCCAAGAGCACATGTGACGTCATAAATGGTCCGGAATCGATTGTCAACGTTGAAGCCGATTTAACTATTGAATAAGTAATTTTTAACCTTTATTTATTTGAACGCCATTTAAGAAATCGATGTTCGGCGACTTAGCCGGTAGAGTCCCTAATCATCCACATCATTTAGACAATGGCTAAAGACTGTTTAAACTAATAATTATTTTCAAAACCTCGTAAGAACATTCTCTGGCCAAATCAGAGACGTTCTTAAGAAAGGACAGGTCAGAAATACCCTAAACCGGCGAGCATGTATGAAAAATATAATTACAGTGAAAGAGGCAAAAGAGGTGTGCAAAGATCATGGCAAATAGAAATCCGTTTCTGCCTACGCCTCTGCGAAACAGGCGTGAGTCTATGTATGTATGTATAAATAAATTAATCATTTTTATTATTGGATACTTCAACTTATTTAATGTTTTTTCATGTATTCATTATTCTGAAGTTTCTTAAAATATATTAGACAATTTGCTTCTCATGCGAACCTGTCACACTTATCGTTTTAAAAGTAAAGAATCCTATATTAATCAAAACAATGTGTATTTATAGTACTAATACGCGTTGTAGTAATACATCCATTTTGCTTATAAACTATGTGAGTAACACTTTAAGGCATAGCAGCTGCACAAGCCCCGTCTAACGCCATCTAGCGAGAGTATGGAACAATTTACATTGTAGTATGATTAGGCGCTCTTTATGAACAAACTAAATTATTTCAAAAATGATTTCCCAATACAATAAAGTAAAGTATATTATAGTTTATACTTGCAGTTGCGTTTGTCCATGGGTAATTGCTATTTACTATAAGGTGACCCGCTTGCTAGTTTGCCTTGCAATTATATAAGAAATTATATAAAAAATTAATGTATTTTAAGCTATTATCAGACGTAATCTCAAAAATGGGAAATTATAAATTCAATCGTCCGGCGGGTCTCGAACCTGCACCATCTACCAATCCGGGGTAGGCGCTCTGCGTTAAGCTACGAACGATACACACTGTCAAATGAAATTTAGGATTGCCTTGCTTGTTCACAGCTGCATGTGAAAGATCATATTATCATATTTATTAATACCTTCAAATAATGTAAGATAAAAATCTCAAAAAATTTTGAGATTAGATTAATGCTTTGCATTGCGAATAATGCTATAAAATTCAAATTTAATATCATCAAATTCGTTTATTGACAATCAATAAGGTTCATTTTATTGATCGTCAATAAACTAATCTGACGTTACAGTAAATTCATGTTCTATTGTACATAATAAGGTCGATATTTCAGTAAGTGTATTATTTAAATTAATATTAGGTACATAATATTAGGTATATTTCTTACCACGTTGCAGCGTTGTCAAGTTTACAAGCTTTATTTAATTTGCAATGTATATTTGTTGGGGTCAAATCTTCATCATGTTAGCCAAATTACGTCCACTGCTGGACAAACGTCTCCCGAAGAATTATCGTAGTTTGATGGTCACAGGGTTTTCACAGAAAAACGTCCGTTCTCTGGTAGGTATGCATATTATCTGGTATGTATATTAACAATACACTTAATTGAAATTACAACATCTCGTCAATAAATTTTCCTCTAATCAAAACTACTAAAATGGCGAAAGTACTCACAATATGTAAACATTCTCGTAAACAGATATTATGATAGACTATCTAATTTTATCTCTAAAACAACACTCCACGGTTACCTACCACATGCGGCAACTAAAATAAATCATTAACTTCAGCCAGCTATTAGTTAAAACAATAAATTAACTAAGTATTTAGCTGTCCATTGTGAAATTATTATCTACCTTTATTCTTCTAATAATGTTTTATAAACAAACTGGCAGTTACCGAAACATCATTTAAAGTAAAGTAGCAGAAGCAAACCCAGTTATTTACTACAATGATTCTTGTGCTAATAGATCAATGATTAATTCTTAAAGTTTTTCATATTGCCTTTCGTTTGTGGAGATTATAATTATATGTGCTGGATTTTAGGACTGTAACCTGCGGGAAAACACGTAAGTGTACCAAAACAAGAGCTTATTCAGGATATTTTTTAACGCTTGTCAGATGTTCTCCGGGAACCTTTTCTTAGGATGCATCCACTATTGCTTAGATTGAGCCCGACATAGATAACTTATGTATTACTTAGCATTTATATCATTATCTACAGAGTGAACCCTATGTCTTCTCATTGTTTCGTACTGCTGGTCATAGCCAGTTTCTGTTCGCGCGGTGCAATCATAGATAGGTGACCGCTTAAGAGTTTAAATTTCTGGACGTCTCGTATTTTGGGGGGCCTATTATCATTAGACAACTGTCATAGTGCTACTGGGAGGCTTGAACAACTCTGACACGAAGGTAAGTAACTACTTCCTACACGAGAAAAAGAAAGCTCGGTTCAAAATAAAAAATAAAGCATTTGTGTTACCGTATAGTAAGAGAAAAGATAAAAATATTGCTCGCCAAAAAAGTTGAAGTTTAGTTAGTAAGCGACTCTATGCAAATTATCTCACTAGCTCATTATTTATTAGCTCTATAATTGACCAGAAGGCTCTCCATTTTCTTTTAATCCGATCCCATTCCGAAGCGATATACGGGTGAGTGGTGTAACCAGTTCATAACCCCGCAGTATAACGATCCAGATCGTATCAAACCTTGAGATATGAACTTTTTCTAGTGTGCCTAAAAATCCTACATGTAAAGATGTATATATTTTTGCGTCATCAAAGTGATAGTCAGTGCGGAGGGAATATTTTAATTGTTCTATTTAAATATTCAATAAAAAATTTTATACACCAAGCGCTACAATATGTACCAATAATAATTATATATGGAGTTAAAATCCAATACATTTTATGCAGCTACGCAATTCAACTTAAATTAACAAACAACAATCAAAATAAACAAACGTATGTACCAAATATCTATCTGTATCTTTTCAGTAACTAATATTGAATATTAATATTTGATTAACTGTAATTTATATATACATTTATATTAAGTGTTGTAGCTTTTCCGAAATAAATAAATTATAAATATATTTTCAAAATAACACGTATATTATTTTGCAAATAATTAAGTAGCAAACAACATTTATAACTATGTGTAACATAATGAAATAATTAATTTGTCAGCATAGTTCTCCTGATCAGCTCTTTGACGATACATAAGAAGATCAATGAAAAAGCTGCATGAATGAAATTAAATTCTGTGCCACCCGTTCCGAATCAGAGCGTAACGAAAGCTCTGCGCTACTACTAACGCCATCAAGCGACCGAAAGCCGAATTAAAAGTGCAGCGGAGAGCCGATGCTACGCGGCACGCACGAACGAGTAACTAACTGCGTTATTCTAGAGCAAATTAAATGTAATTATTTTTATTTCATCGAAATGTTCAAAGTTAAGTTTTAATCAACTATCATCTAGGACTATGTTATGCTTGCTTGCAAACGCATTATTATGAAGTCCAAATAAAATTCTACAAGTAATAAATTAGTTAAACAAAAAACTTTAATCGCCCGAAATCCGAAACACCAAATCATTTTAGTACATAAGCAACATACAATAACGTACTCGCAAAGTAATAAATGCAAAGTAACGTCGTTAGATAGAGACAGGTAGATTATCGGCGAGAAGGTGGAGCGTAGAGCTTGTAAATAAACAAGGCAGAGGTAGAGCGGCGCCGAGCCGGTTTGTAAAAAGACTAGTGTGATTATAATGCGAAGGTATTGTAATGTGTCGGTGTGTCGTTATGTGTGTCGGTGGTGAGACACGGGTGAGCGGTCGCAGTCGCCAGTCGGCTCTACTAATTAAGTATAGGTGGGGAGGGGGCGCGGGCGCGGGCAGCAGGGCGGGGCGAGAGGCGGCGCTCACTCCGCCGCGCGCCGCGCTCCACTCCGCACGTCTGTCCGCGCGAGCGGGCCATGGTCGCGAGAACCGATGAGAGCATGTTCGGGTGCTATGGTGACAGCTACTCGTACCGCCTGTGGAGCCTGGCCAACGTGTGGGGCGCCTGCCGATGTGAGTAGCGCCGGCCCGCGCTCGTGTGCCCCGATACACTCTAGGACTTTTACCGCTGACGTCAGCGGAGGCTGTGAAATCTCGGTGTAGTACAAGTAGATGCGATTCCGACGCCACCGCGAAGTGCTTCCCGCGATATAGTCCGCGTAGTGTCGTGTGAGAACAAGGTGTCGCTCGATGAAAGTGCACAGCTCGCTTATGGGAGTTGGCGGTTTGTACGAATGCTTGGCGGCCGGTTGGCTTGCGGACATGAGGAGTAAGCAGGTCCCCACGTCTACCACCTCGGCCAGGCGGCTCGCGGCCTTAAGTAAGCTTCCTTTCTTTTTGTTTTATTTGCATTTTTTACACTTTGATATTTAACTTCAACTTTATTTATTATATTATTATTATTTATGTCATTCACATCTTCTATTATTTTATCATAACAAACCTTTTTATAAGATCGAATAAAGTTTCTTTATCATGTCCCGAAAGTTTTAAAACTCTATGAACAGAAGTGCGAACAAAAATCAAAACTTGAAAATAAAAGTTTGCGGTCCCCATCAAATATTGTTCATTTCTCCCTGAATGAATGTAGGTGAAAATGATGTCACCTCTGAGGTATTAAAAATAAAACTCGAGCACGTCTTCATTAGAAATAACCTCCGTGTTCGGTAATCTCCCCCAGTCTCCCTCGGGATATAATTCATCCACTTGAAAATCGGGAACAGGTACACACAGACTTGAAAGAAAGTTTCGTTTGTCGAGGGGAACCCGCTCGCTTTCACTGTCTTAAATCGTAAATGATTATGTTGTTTTAATTCATTTGCTTTTTTCTGTCTTACTTTTTATTTTATTCTTCCTCTTTGAGTGCCGCCTGTCTGGAGTGGATAAAATAATAGGGACGGTTGATGCATTCGGACGATGTACAATACGTAATATATTAAAAGATGCGAGTTTGTGGAACGCGGATGAATAAATTAGTTAAAGTTCATTTTATTGCTGTTCTCCGCTGAACAGACGCTTCTATGTGACGTTCGTGTTTTTAATCTCTATATATTAAACTATGCGCTTCATTCGAGATCTAAACATTTTGATTAGACCTAGAACACGTCTAGGTGCGTCTTGCATTTTGAAATACAAATCGAAAATGAGTCGAGAAAGCGAATGTCATGTAGTTTTGATATCAATAGCACAGGTGCCTATTTCGTACTTGTGTTATCAACATTATTTCTTTAAGTATAATTGGGCAATATTTTCTTGACTCCTATAAAAATAATCAAATACAATATAAGGAAAAATGTTTGTCTTAAAGATCAGATAGATCTGAACAAAGAAAGAATTGCAGTTAATTTCTTGAAAGAAAACTTTGAAGCCACACATACTGATTACCGATTGCTTGAAGAGGAAACGTCAACCAAATGGATCATATCTACATGTATAAACAGGCTATTCCCCGAAGCGATAGTAGTCTTAAACAAACTGTACCTAGTCAGTTACCTACTACTGCTAATCACTTGTTTGTTGTCGACAAAATTAACGGCTCTACATCGGGAAGTGCGTCGATACGTTAATCGCTTGGGAAACTGTATTTTGAAGACAGTTTACCTCTACGATAATCGATGATTCACTGTCTGATGTGATTCACAGGAATATAATTTATACCCTCTTTGCAGTTTCACCTCTCCTGTTGATGAATCAGAGATGTAGCAGATTAGTGACATTAGCTTGTTTAGTTCTTACTTTTATTAAATTAGTGTGAATAAGTCGAAGCTTATTCATTTTTCCAATTATAGATTTACTAGTTGTAACTACTTAAATAAGTCAAGTTTAAAATGAATATGTATGAATCATTAATTTTACACCTGAATATATGTAGGTACTGTCCTCTTATTGTTTTGCGTGTTCAATGTGTGGTTATTAGGTACTATCAGACATATACGAGTTTTGAGAATATCCGAACAATAAAGCCCATTACGTCTTAGAATTATATATATAAGCTTTTATTGCTATCATCTATACTGGGCTCAAAGATCTTTATTCTAGAGTGGTCCCACTTTTTATACGTGTCCCAACTGACTGTGATATTATAAACTTAAAAATTTTAATGACAATATTTCTAATAAAGCATTCTTTATGTATGTCTCTCGTATTATTGTATGGACTGGAATTTATTTATTACTGATAACGTATTATATTAATACGGATTTGTTGCTTGCGGTTACAATTAAAAAGATAATGATGACTACAAATATACCGCAACTTCAATTACATATAATTTATTTAACGAAACATGCATTATACTTAAGAATTTAAACTTTGTATGTTCTTTGTAGTGGCATATTTTACATCTCTAATTGCCTATTAGGTTAATTTAAATGAATATTTGTCATTAAATAGCATTATTTTAATTTATATTTACTTAATTATACACAGTTGTTTTTAAGGTGAAACCACTGCCATTTTGTGTGGGTCATTAATACTCTTATTTGTATATGTATACACTATTTTTGTTATCTACTGTAGTAATAATACTTATCACTTAAAACAACAGAAACAATTTCAACTTTTCTTAATGACAACTGATTTGAACAAAATACTTTAAGTATGGTCCCAAGTACGGGACCACAGTGACAGCGTTCCCCATCGAATCAGTATTATCAACAAGCAACAGGATAATAGCGAAACATCCAACAAAAATGTATCCTAATATCTGTATTGTTATTTTCATTAATGACCAGTTTTTTCTGTGCATAGCTCAATTAATAATATCTAATAATATCTGGGGCAATGTCACACAGATCATCCTAGCCCCAAACTAAGCAAAGCTTGTACTATGGGTACCAGGCGACGATTTACATACTTATATAGATAGATAAATACTTAAATACATAGAAAACACCCATGACTCAGAAACAAATATTCGTGCTCATCACACAAATATTTGCACTTACCGGGATTTGAACCCAGGACCACTAGCTTCGTAGGCAGGAGCACTACCAACTAGGCTACGGTGACGGGAATTAGGTAGTTACGTCGAGAATGATTTAGGTTGAGTATTCAGAAAATATTTGGACGTCGTTAGTTAATATGTGAGCAGGAATCCATCCACCAGCGGCTCGAGCAGAATGAGATACAATAACCCAACAAATAGCTCGCGTCTAAACTGCTCAATAATAATTCTCTCAGCGCGCAATTACAATTCCGAGAGAGACGTTGCAACATGGTGTCTACAGGCGGAGTTTTTTCTTCGGCGCGGCCGCCCGCACAGGTGCGACCAATCACTGTGCGTGTGTGCTCGATCAACAATCAAACTGTTATCTGTGTGTCCATGTGTGTGTGTGTGTGATAATTGTTATTTGTTGTGGTACGCAATAGGAAACGGTGCGCACTTGTGTGCGGGTCTGTAGGTTTTTTTATCAGCGGTTAACGGACGCACTCTGCCCGTGCGCAGATTACAGGAGTATGTAGATAGCGTGGTGTGTAGGTGTATGTCCGCTGCACCTCATGAACGATATGCGTTATGTTTACTCACTAATTATGTTTACACGATCTGTTGGCGACGTGTTTGTGGGCGGTGAAGTCACGATACGACCTGGTAGGTGTCGCGACAAAACTGATTGATCAAATTAAGTCTTGCTTTATAAAACAGTCAATATGACTGCCAATGAGATATTAATGCAATTCATTGTTTTGTTTCAATTAGCAGTCTTCTAATAGTTCAGTCTTAAACAATCTATTTGAATAGCTTAAGATGTTCCATTCTTATTAACGTAAGGCTATTGGATATTAAAAATTCAATGCCAAAATTTCCTCCGTACGAAACTAAATAAATAGTCATAACAGGGTATTTAGCGCCATCTAGTGGCGAGTAGTAAGAACAATTGTTATCTACATATACATACCCTATTTTGTCAAAAATAATTCCATAATTATTTCCAAATATTAAGTAATAAATTAGTATGATACATTATAAATTATCATAGTCGTCATCAATTCAGCTGAAAAACGTCCACTGCTGGACAAAGGCAAAATCAATGATCAAATAGGTAGCTGTACAGCTACCTATCACATTTAAATCAAAATTCATTTATTCATTTTTCAAACACATTGAAGCGCAATCACAATGAAACGTAACACTTACGTACTGTCTCGTACAAAAATGATCTTAAATACGCTGCGAATATGTAATAACTAGTAAAATTTGCGAAATAAATGAGTTCTTAAATATTTACATTTTTATATGTTGAATGATATTTATTGAATACATATAAAAATATAATGAAATAACGATGATGAAATAATACTTTTTTTACTTATTTTAGGTTAGATGACAATATCAGATCCAGGATATTTTTTTTTTTTATTTATCTATAACTATTTTATTATTATATTTATAAATATTGTAAATAAAATTAATAAATGAACTATAAACCTATTGATTGCTTTCTATGGCATAATTATTACCAACCTATATACATAGTATGCGGTATAAGTATTATATATAAATAGGATCAGAGAGTAGGTAGGTACTTGAGTCAACTTTTCACCGCAGTCAAACGATCATTATTAACTATATAATTGTATTAGGTATTGTTATATAGGTAATATTTCTGTAGTACCTACTAACATTTAAGTAGGTAGCTAAATTTCCTTGAATTTACTTACAATAATTATTTATATTCCTGTCGTGGCATTTTCTTTGAAAATTGTTTAGGTGGTTTACTCTGGCAGTGGCGAAACCTTAATTATTACAATATTGAAGCCGAATACATTGCAAAGCGGTTTATTGGGTAGCAGTGTGTCAAATTGAATGAAATAGTAAGTAACAAAAGAAAAAGATGCCATTAGGTTCGTAAGCTGATATTGTAGTCGTTAGTTACTATGAGACATGTCGAAATCGAGGGAAATCGTATCGTAAGTGACCCTAAGCCTCTTCTTATTACATTACTTAGTAATCAATAAAAATAAATAGGTTGAACTATGATAATATGAGACTTATCATAAATACCGACATTTGTTTGTGATTTAGTGGTTTTCCCAAGAGACTGCTGCATGAGGCTGGTCAGAAAAAATTGCAATGTTTTCTACAAAGTTGGTAAAGCGTGAGTTGGTTCGGGATTTCAGCGCGGTCTAGGATTATAATCCCATCCCGGGCCAAAAAGTACTATTTGGATTTAGCCCGTACTCAGGAAGCTTGCTACACGCGTACCTCAGAGGGAGTGTAAAATGAGCTCTGCACCTAATCTCTCTTACGCATTTGTGTTTGCACACACTTGAGTCCTACTGCCCTATTATATGTCCAACACAGATGGCTAGGCTCCGTTAAGGGTGACCGCTTGGGCCGAAATTCGACCCGGAGGGTATTATCATTATTTATTTATCGCGCGAGTGACACATGCATAATTCACTAGTAGAAAAGGCCTAAACTGTAATTAATTATCTTCCATTATTTGTGAGATGATTGTCATTATTATCTATGCGATCGTTCAATCGTCGTTCTTGGGATTTTTTACTATAATTATTTCAGTAGTATCTCAAGTCAAGAGATGGAAATTAAACTTTGGCCGCGATTCTACTAGAAGAAATAGCTTAAATCAAAACATTAGCTTATCGTACTATACCTAACCGAAGTACTAGTTAGCTTGTCACTTAAAACAATTACATAGGTATTAGTTTCTTATTATGTAGGTACCTATAGGTATATTATAACGAAGTAGCAAGTTACCAATTAAGTAGGAACTGAAATAGTAATTTCGTTCCTCATGCTATTGTTCCTTTGCTTCACGTATGTAAGGTCGGCAGAGACAACTGATTTCCATTTGTGCCTATTCTTGGACACTTCTTTTGCCTCCTTTGCTCTCATGTAGGTAGGTATTAAATGAACACAAAAGTACATTATGTTGGATATACCTAAATCAAGGTCCAACAGAAACGAAAGTATAATTATGTTTGAATAAACATGTTTATGACTCTGTCAACAGTACCTTTGTTAGGTAACTAAACAGAATGTATTTATATAATTACCTAATTAAGGTACTGTTTATCTGTATAAACAAAAAATTAATTAGACATTTTTATTTTTAAGTTCAGTTATCAATTAAAAATATTACTTTTCTTAAATATATTTCAGTAGATAGCAGCTATAAATTCAATGACTTTAGGAAATAGAAATTATAAAATTACTTTTGTTGTAATATTTTATTTCGGATATAAGAAGGTATATATCCGAATTAAAATATTGGATGTATAGTGTTAGTATTATTAATGCTATTATTATAAACATGTTTAACAATCAACTGTAGCTAAAGATATTTTACAACGCAAAGACTGTTTTTTTCGTCTTCACATCTCGCCTACTTAACCGATTGCACCTAAAAGGCAGATCGTATCAAAACCCACTGGATTACCCATTTTCCGATTGGACTATAAGACTGGTAAAATAGAAAGTGTATTTTTTTTTATTTCCATTAAACTGTTTGGATTGTTTGGAGTTCGATAGACTACATTGAATTTACCGCTTTAGTCGAACATTTTCACCATAATACTTAATTTAATGAACCACAAAAAAGTTATTAGCTAAATATATATTATAAAATATTTAAATGAAAGATTGTAGAGTTCATGAAAACTTTGCTGGAATAGAATACTGCTAGCGCCATCTCTTACCGAGTAGGTGGACTAAAATGAAGACCGTGTGTTATGATTATAATCTTCATAAAATTGCAATAATATTATGATAGATAAATCATAATATGATTGCAATCTTTTTTTGTTGACAACAATAACGTAAATATTGCAATTATTATTGATAAATTATATTTGCAAATATTATAAATAAATAATGTCACTCGTTTTAAATTAGTTTAAGTGGTAATTTATTTGATTTTTGTGTCTTACCTATTTATTAAATTATCTTTAAAAATATAAAGCTTCACTATTGTATTAATACAATAACATATCATGTGACAGATAATTTATTATGTAATTAGGGTTGTCAATATTCCACTGCAAATATGTGCCCAAATAGGTAATACCGCATCACATAAGCGTTCATATTTCCTCGCATTGAATACGGCGCGGTGGAGTACACCGTCGGACACGGGCCGTAATTAATACGTCGCGTTGTTTTGCTCTTTATTATAGTACTTGATTTACGAGCCGCCGCCGGTTTAAAAACGATATTACATACGCCGTATTACCGAAATACTCGAACAACAACCGGTGTAAGTTGACACATTGCTTTGGAGTTTGGAGAAAGCACAGATAACATATTCTATTTTTTGTAAAGATATTTTTATTTTTTTTCCTTATTTTATCTGCAATCAGCATTCGCTATAAGCAGGTGTGTTGTACGCTGTGGCAGTTAAGAGTGTGTCCTCCAGTGAGGCATCTCCTCCTTATTAGGCCATATTTATTTATATGGCTAGTATATCTTTCCGTTTAAGCCGTTTACGGTAGCTTTGAGTTGTTAACTTGGCAGCCAGTTCATCGGGATGTCTTCCCTTTGTAGGTCTCTGTAGTTTTTTGAACTTCTTCGTTTACAGTGGTCATCTCTAGATTGTGGTGTACTTCTGTATTCGAGATAAACCAATGCAATGAGGTTTCGGAGTATCATATTTTGCTGTCGCTGTATCATGGCAATATTGGACTTGCAAGCGCTACCCCATAGCTGTATACCATACATCCAGACAGGTTTCGGAATGCTCTTATATATGAGAAGTTTATTGTCTACAGCTAGCTTACTGTTTCGGCCCAGCATCCAAAACAGGTGGTTGTATCGAATTTTAAGTTCTTGTCTCTTAGTTTTTATATGGTATCTCCACGTTAAGCGTCGGTCAAGGTGTAGTCCAAGATATCTTACACTGTCTTGGTATTTTCTAGTTGCACAGGAGAGCAGTTGCCTTGCCGCAACGTAAAGGTAACATGCACTGATTTCGATGCGCTGGCTTTTATTCTCAATTTTTGGAGCCATTTCGTAATATCATTCAGTGTCGCTTGAAGTTTATGGGATGCAATCGCGGGGCTCTTGTCACTGGCTAGAATAGCGGTATCGTCAGCAAATGTGGCTGTGGTGATATCCTCTGCTACTGGCAAATCAGATGTATATAGGAGATACAGGACAGGTCCCAGTACTTAGATTTTTTTAATTAAAGTTCTTTACTCACTTTTGACTTGGGGAGTACGTAAGCTAGTGAATGTATGACAAGAGCGTTCTGAGAAGTGTGAACGGGCGGGGCGAACGGAAGTGGAAAAGGAGATATTAGTTTGTGAATAAAACACGGTGTTTCAGCTTACAATGGTTGTTCTATATACGCCATAATACCGAAATAACCGAATTGAAACGTTACATTCATACTTGTTTTTATAGAGCGGGCCGAGCCGTTAAGGTGTCCGCGATAATTTTAATAGCCAACACGGATAATTGTTTTATTTCCAATTGGGGTTTACGATTCAATTGTTAAAGTCACCTTGATTAACACTCCAGCCGAATTTTAGTGACACATTTGGGCAAAGATTGTAATTGGGACCAAGAGATATAAAAAAAGATAATAATATGATGACGCAAATAAAAGTTACATATTATTCTAATTTTATAGAACGCATTTCTAAAATCTACCATTTTAAATTGGCGTCATTTAAATCATATTAGGTATGACTCTAGTAACATTAAAACGCTTCATGTGACGCATTCTAGTACAATAAAGAAATAGTTTTAGTCTTTATACATACCTATTATGCTTTTGGTGAACGAATAGACAATGACGGCTTTGAATTTCGTTATATTTTGAAGTTCTTTACGCACGCTTGACTTGTGGAGTAAGCTGGTGAATGCGTTACGAAAAGCGTGATCGTGCGAGGCGAACGGATGTTTAGAGGGAGGTCTACCTTAGTGAAGTTAGAAAGAGAGAGAATTACGTTTCGTATATCATTGTAGGGACAAGAGAGAGAGGTTTATTCTTTCTGTCTTTATTTAATTTTACTTACGTTTCGTATATCTTCGTTTAACCTCCGTCATGTCGACTAAAAACCACTCGTTCTTTTTTTGTTGTACGTTACTTCCACAACTCACTCTGCGTCATGTAGAAGTCAACAACACCCAGGATACTTCAATAACTATTGACGTCAGTCTTGCCTCATGATAACTACAGGCTGGGTATCCATGTATTTGTAGTTACCAAAACAAGATTGAACACCTAAATTCAAGTAAATGATACTATGAGTTTGGTGGATCATTATATCGTGTGATATTAAGACTAGGACATAATTTGTTTCAGATTTAGACCTGTTGGTCTAATGATGAGTGACCCTAACTGCTAAGCCAGAGGGCGTGGGTTCGATTCCCACCTGGGACAAATCTTTGTGTGATGCACAAGATTAAAATATGTTCTGTGTCTGGGTGTAATTTATCTATAATATGTATGTATTTAGAAATATATAATTATGTTATTCAGTAGTCTGGTATAGAACAGGATCTGCCTACTTTGGGATCAGATGCCAGTGTCTTTCTTGTCCCTAGATAACTATTTATTCCTTACTTATTATTATTGATTAAAATATGATCAGTTAAACTCTTTCAGACCCGGTTTCGAAGTGTCGGGTCTCAATTATTGATTTATAGGTACTACATTAACGTATTAATTATAAGGTTTTGAGCGTGGGAGGAATTTCGTGGCTACCTATATACGGGAATCACACATCTACATGTACTACTCCGGAACCGTCCTACATTCATTAACGCTATCTATAAATTCGATGACGCGTGTGCTGTTTACGTTTCCCGTCCGAACGCACTGATAGAAAATACTATCAGGCTGAAGTTGTTACTTGTAATTCATATATTTTGGTTATGTATAATATAAGTAATCATATTTCATATACAGGGTGGCCGAGGAGTTGACGTTCAAACGCAAAATTTAAATACTTTATGTTGAGCAGTATCCGAATCACCTCCATGTATGTTCTACAATTTTGCGTTTTTTTTCATACTTTAAAAATATATGAGTCCTGAGTTTAAACCCTAATGTCGAATAAACTCTAAGTCAGTTATGCAATGATTAGATAAACCATACTTTAAGGGTGTTAGGTTAAACTATGCTTATTAGTTATCACAAAAGAAACTGAACCAGAAATGTTCAACAGAACGAGAAAAAATTCGAAAACCGATGTTAGGTGAAATGTACGAAAAAAAATATTTATAATTAAATTTTTTTTTCGTACAACTACGCATAATCGTAGAACATACATGGGGGTGATTCGGGTACTCCTCATCATAAAGTATCTAAATATTGCGTTGGAACGTCAACTACTCGGCCAGCTTGTAGGTATATTCTACAATTATGATTATACTTCGCCTTTCTTAATACGTGGTGACATCGTAATTCTTTATTAAACAAGCTTAATTTTAGTCCATTAAATTCACGAAAAATCTTATGGTCGTCTTTTTGAAATTGTAAAAAAATAAAGTGTGTTCTTGTATAAATTTAATCAATCTATCCAATTTAAGAGCTATGTAAGTAATATATATATGCAAGTATGTAAGTTGTCCTTGGACTGCCCCACTTTCTCCTTACTGGTACTTTACCTTCTATGATGTATGTTATTAAAGTGACATGCCATTTGTGTCCTAACATCTATTTTTTCTATTACTTTCTGTAGCACTGACCAAAGACCTTAGAGAGAGAAGTGACACTCACTTTACATTTTGTAGGTATGAATTTGAGGTGATGTATACTTATGATCTTACCTTCTTTCTACAGTTCGTCCGCTGGCCGGCGGAGGGTCGGAAGGCAAGCCATCCGAAGAGGAGGAGGAGCGGGGTGGGTCCCCGCTGGGCCCCGGAGGGCCCTTCTCCTGCTCACAGTGCCGCGGTGCCTACCCCTCGCGAGAGCAACTAGAGCGCCACGAGACCCTGCACGCGCCCAACACACAGGTGGATACCGTCAAATATGTCAGTGCCCATTGTATTACATAACCATCAATTAACATAGCCGCTCAACTGTTCACACTCCTTTAAAACTCTTTAGAAAGCCTAAATCTTATGTGACCATTTGCTACAAAATTCTAAATTACTTGAGAACAAGGCACTTAGATTTAATATTGATTTGCAAAGGCATAATAATCTTATTGTATTTATTGTTTTGCCAACAGACATGCAAAATCTGCCACAAAAGCTTTGCGAATGTCTACAGACTCCAGCGGCACATGATCAGCCACGATGAGAGCGCTACACTCCGGAAGTTTAAATGCAATGACTGCGATAAAGCGTTTAAATTTAAACACCACCTCAAGGAGCACCTGCGAATACACAGCGGGGAAAAGCCCTTCGAATGTGCCAACTGCGGCAAGAAGTTCTCTCACTCAGGCTCCTACTCCAGCCACATGACCTCTAAGAAGTGTCTGGTCATGAACCTCAAAATGGGACGTATCAAACCCACTAATCCCGCGCTCAATCCGGATAGAAGTCCGTCACGCAAACGAGCTAATGCCATGGTCACCTCACATTTAAATAATAACATCGCAGCGAATGGCAACTCTTTCCTCCCCATTCTACCTAAGTATTCAGATTTCTTCGCATCAATGGCGTCGCAAGAAAACTTTCATCGTCCATCTCTAGCACAACCAGGCATGAATCCGTTTTACATGCCTCCAGGAATGCCTTTGAGTCCAGCAAGTGGAATAGCTCCCTATAGCATTCCCGCATCGCTTAGCCAATTTTTAGAGCAGCTAGCTTCATCGCAATATCAACAACGAAAAATTGAGAGTTCCGCAAGTCCGAAGCAAACTAGTCCTACTCCTGCCAATCCTGAAGATTTAATCGAAGAAGTCACCGAAGAAGATGACAAGCGGTCCGAAGGAAGTGCTGAGCTCGTGATGGACATCGAGGATGACGAAGCGGTGTCTATAAAGAAGGAGCAAGAAGAACGTGAGAATGACGTGAGGTCGCCTTCTCACAACTTTTCCGTCCCTTTAAATAATAATGGTCATGGAACCGAAAATCACTCTGGTTACGGTTCTTTATTTGAATCAGTTAGTGCGTCTGTGACAAAACACTTCTTAAGAGCAAACATGGAAACACTGTCGCCTGTTTCCGGCAACATCTGCCCCAGTGTAGCATCGCCACCCGCTCGGCACGTCATCGTTAAGGAAGAGCCAGAAGACTTGCATAGATGTTTAAAATGCAATGCCACTTTCAGCAACAAAAGTGATTTATTAGATCATGAAAAAATGCTAAGATGTGGAACTATGTTTAGAAAGCACGAAGGTTTGGCAGCGCAGGTAGCTGAAACGGTAGCTCTCAATAGACTAGAAGCGGAAATGCGCGTTTCTATTCAAAGCGGTGTAAGTGCGAGTGAAGACGAAGACTTTAATAGAGATGAACGTGATGATAAAATGTCCATACACGACAATGATAGAAAAATTAGGGTGCGTACTGCGCTTAATGAGGAACAGCAAACGATTCTAAAAGAACACTATTTGATCAATTCACGGCCAAACCGCGAAGAGTTTAAACGAATAGCTCAACAAATTGGGCTCGACAACAGAGTAGTGCAAGTCTGGTTCCAGAACAACCGAGCCAGGGAACGGAAAATGACGCAAACCGTCGCTGCACCCGACCAGCCGCTTGACTTGTCGACTAAGAAGTCGAACCCGTCAGTGACGTCAAGTCCGTCTCCCTCCCCGTGCAGTATTTCTGTAACACATTCCGACTCCGAAGAAGCAGTTAACTTGAGCCAGAAATCTTCGCGTAGTACGACGCCACAGCGCAACAATTATCTGAATACTTATCCACATTCCAATTGTTCTTCATCTTCTTTTACCGACTTTCGATTGTCTCCCTCTCCAGGTGAGAATATGAATGGTCAAAAGCGGTTACTACCACAAAAACTACACGTTAATCCCTTGGTTCCCATGGACAAGATATACCAATACAATGATATGGCAAACGCTCGATCTCCGATTCTCAATAGGCATCTACACGCCGATATTAATCGACAAGGATTAAGTCCATCTTACGAGCGGGCACCTTGGAGCGAGGATATGATGCAGGGGCAGAATGATATGGAAGACGAAGGGATAGTACTTAAGAAGAGCAAACTGAAGCAGGAGTTCAAGGAAGGTGAAGGACAGTTTGTTTGCGACCAATGCGACAAAACATTCGTGAAGCAGAGCTCTCTTGCCAGACATAAATATGAACATTCAGGTAGGTCCAATCTGTCCGCCTTCGTAAATATTCACTAAGCACAGGTGGGAAGTACCTAATCGTTACTAATGGTTTCTTTTCTTCTCCAGGTCAGCGTCCGTACAAGTGCGTGGAGTGCCCAAAGGCTTTCAAGCACAAACATCACCTGACCGAGCACAAGCGGCTGCACACCGGCGAGAAACCGTTCCAGTGCTGCAAGTGCTTTAAGAAGTTTTCGCACTCCGGCTCCTACAGCCAACACATGAACCACAGGTTCGCCATCTGCAAGCCCTACAGAGACTAAACTTGACTCCACTCGGTTGATCAACATATAATTCGTTAGTATTTTTGTCTGTAAAGAAAATTATTTGTAAATTTTAGTGCACTCGTTACATTACAAAAGAGCACTCGAAATTGCCATAAGTGGTGTTGATCGCTTTGAATTTTATTCTGTATTATTTGTAAATATACTAAGCTATGGAGTAGTATTGTCGTCAACCGATTACTTTGTCCAGTTTAAAACGAAGAAATTGAAATGTTACCTCACAGAGTGTTGTTAAGGCACCATGGAGCTACATAGTAATACTCATATTATAAAGTATTCATTGCCCGGTATTTTCGTTTCGAACTTAATTAAGGTCATTGCTCAACGTCAATATTTTTATACGATAGAACATAATTTGGATTCCCTATTTATAACGTTTAGTGCCAAAGATACGAACAAAGTGCCATGTGTTTTGCCAAACATTTATTGATATTTAGAAATTTAAATTGTATAATTAGTTATTTTTATTATTTAATAATACCAAAGGCCAGTACCTGTAGCATAATACTCCACTATAATAAATGTTATATTATAATTATTTATAATAATACGGCCAAACCAAACATTAATATTAAGTTGTATAATAATAGCGACGGTGTTGTCGTCGTCAAAACAAGCTCTAGATATCTGTTATATTATACACATATATAATACAACTACAGTACTTCGATTATTTTATTTACGCAAGGCTAATCAATCAATCATCGGACTATTATTTTTATAGTTCTGTTTCTTTTTACATACAGTTTTAAACTGAAGTTAGTGTTAAGCCCGTCGCAAATATAAAGAGCAGAGCACGTAAGAGCCACGCGGACCGCGTCTATTGTGATGACAATATACTAGTGTTATGTATAAATTATTGTTATTCATATAAGTCGTTCTTCTTCCTATTTATACGTAAACACATACGTATAACACAATTTACAATAATTTAATTTTTTTAATACTTTATGATGACCACTTATTAAAAACTATATTGTCGTTAGAAAATCAAATGAATGTTTCACCTAATGAAAAGCGCCATTTTATTTAAGTATGAGTAAGTTCTTATATTGGTACTTACATATAAATATAATGCAACTTAAATCCTGTACAATGTTTTTATGGGTCAACTTCACATTTAGTTTACAGACGACTACCATTATATTAAATACTTATGTGTTTTAACGCGAAAATAGAATAATTGTCAGCTGTGACCTCGAAAACGCCGCAGTCCTGTGGTTTCCTACAGATGCCAGTTTTTGGGGCAATGTGCAAAACGTAAAAACACGGACATCTGAATTTTATGGCCCGGAATACAAACATATTTGAAAATAAAGTACATTGAATATTTTGATTTTGATTACACTTTCGTTCTATTCTATTTAAATTTCAGCACACATATTAATTGCACAGAGTGTACTTAATTCATTCATAAATTTCTGGTGTAAAATTATTTTGGGAATAAAAACAATAGTCCGATTTAAACTGAACGTTATACAGTGGTTACACTAGTACGTTTCAAAATTCCATGAGATACATACCTAATCTCTTGCCTGCTTCGAAAAGGGATAAGCACAAATACTGCTTTATTTAGCTTCTTTCCTCGTAATAATATGTTACGTATTTTTTTTTATTATTTACCTACCCTTTGTCATCTCTAAACAATCGCTATCAGTTAAAACAGATAACATGAAACTTTTGAGAGTGTTATATTACCAATAATGGACAGGTACAGAACTGCATTTTATTAGGTGGAATCATTAAATACTTTGGTCCCGATTAAATAAGAATTTTATCTTCTGTTATGGAAACACTTTAGAATTTAGTATACCTAAGCTTCTCATATTGTAATACTAAGTGCTAGATAGATTCAATCTTAATTAAGTTAAAAGCATTCCATAATACTCCTATGGGATCTCTGCTGTGTTTAAAAAACTCTTTTAATTAGTCGAAAGATTTAATCATAAGTTGTAAATAATAATATGTACATAATAAGAATCTATGTGTGTGTAAATATGATCGCTTTATTAAAAAATAATGGTACATAAGAGTTAAATCACACACAATGAATATGTGACAATAATAAACATCTGTTTATTAAATGCAATAGGATAAATAAAATTAATAATAATAATTGTATTGATACTTATAATAATAGAACTTAATTCCCGGTATCAGATGCTGATTTATATCGACACAATATGTATTCAATATAAGGAACGCGCCATGAAAATTCATTTTTATTGTTCTCAAAAAGTACAGTCATTAATTTCATTAATTGATGTACTTAATTAATATGTCATCTGCACTCATTACTTTATTTTCATTAGTAACATTCGAATGACCTTACATCGTTCTAAGATCACAACCATAATATTATATATCATCACAACAGTATATTAGAACAGAAAGTTCCTAAGCATATAAAAATACATTTTAAGAGAATACCTAACGATTAATTCTATATTTTATAAATATAAGTAGATAAAATTAATTTGTAAAGGTTTCTAAGCAACGAATTACATTTATTACAAGCAGTATATACTTTGTCATGTAGTGCACCATAAGGGCTCATACACAGTATTCGAACACATCGAAATGTCAACCACTAGCGTAAGATAGTCACATTCATACCACATCATATATAACAGTATTCAACAAATTATACATTTTCTGGCAAAATTATACTTACATCTAAATGAAGATGAGTATGTTATGTACCTATCTTTAAATTTAAAATAATTGTAATTGGATTAAGCGATCCTGTTTGAACTAATTCATATTTTAATACTATAATTTTATAGTTTGGTTGCGTTAGCGTCAGCATTGGTATTATTGTATACCGAAACGTATGCAAGAATATTTTGTATGGCGTTATCGCTACTTCGATATTTTAATTATAAGCGATTTCCAAATTGTGACCGGTGGGCTAGATAAACCAAAGATTACTTACGACTATAAACGATGCGGACCCTGTAATATATAATATCCCATCATTAAGCTTTAGATTAGTTTTAATTGTGCCAAATAATATTTTAAGGCTTGAAGTATGATTTTTATATGAAATTTTTATTTTTTACATGGAATGGCATAATGTACTATAGTGATGTTCGTTTACTTCTGCAATAAGGATATAACAAGATATTTTCTTCCTTTTGTGAGTATATGATATAGTTCTAAGTGTATCGGTTAGCCGACGTGAATTCCTATTGCCATATGTGTTTGTTGTAATGTATGAGAGGAGAGGAGTGCTGAACGGTTGCTGAATAATTGTTAAAATAAGCAAACTCTAGATTGTTAAACTTACGTATAGATTAACATGTGTTAAAATATTGCCTATATAAATTATAGTAATTCATTTTACTTGATATTATAATGTATATTGAATTTATGAACATTAAAAATATATATATTGACAATTCAATGCGAAAAGTACATTTTATTTTATTCGTTTAGTGTACCCCCTAAAACAATATTTACTTTAGCGTGTGGTTAAGTGGTTACCCTAGCGTCACAGTTGTTCAAACACCTAGGAAAGCCATGATATGGCTTGACGATGATAATCCCGACTGACAGCTAACGTATCCCAGAAGTACGGAGAAGCTCAATAATTAAACCACCTAAGCGGTCTCCCATTTATATACTCACTGTTGGCCTAAATACTAAGCCTAATCAGATCGGTAATTGCCACTGGCTATGAGTAGGCAGGAACCTCCTAAAAATAATAATTAACCATACGCCCAGATTTATAAGTATTTACCTAATATTGTGGCGAGCGGTGGGTCAGGGGATTGGAAAAGAAACTATTGTTTTCAGGAGCTTTTATTGGCGTCGACAGTGACTGTTGGTTCACCTCTAAGATAAAGTACTCAGCGTCCCGGCGACTAGCTCTCGGTTAGAGTCCCCACGTAGCGCACTTCAGAGTTCCCGTGACGAGCACTGCCAAAGTTAAAGTAAAAGTAAAGTAAAATACCCTTTATTGTACACCATAACTTAAAATTAAAATGAGCATACATAAATTAAGTACAAAGGGCGGTCTTATCGCTACTGCGATTTCTTCCAGACAACCAATTATGGAGTGGATAGACTAAGGAAAGGGAAAACAGGGTAGGTAGGTGTAACAATAGGTCAACTTAATGTAAACTTAAACTAATACAAAATAAGCCACTTGAGCTGACGGCGATAATCAGTAACATGGTCATATTTTCGTAATCCAAATATAAACCTTATGCAGACATTTTGAAGCCGCTCAAGTTTGTCAAGTTGTGCTTTTGTGAGATCAAGATAGCTGGTATCGGCATAATCAAGGATAGGAAGAAGGAGGGATTGTGCGAGCGCAATTTTTGTGGCAGTGGGTAGAAATTTGCGTAGTCTTCGCAAGATCCCTGCAGAGGCAAAAACCTTACGACTAACTTCTTGCAGCTGTAGATCCCAGGATAAAGTCCCGACGTATGTACACGGCACACTTCACACTGTGTAGGGAACACTTGACACTGTTTACTGTCACTGATCACTTGCACTTGTTCAGCTTTCCACTTAGATTTCTTCCTCTTAATTCGCCTTCGACTTCACTTCAATTAAAACTAAACTAGGGTTGGATCTCATTTCGAGTCGCCTGAATTTGAGTTAAGTGTGTGTATAGGGGGATTAAGGGGGTTCTTACTAAGTGATAAAACGCATTTTTTCTGCCCGAGACGGGCCAAAATGTTTTCATTATTTTTTTTTAATCATAAGATTTCATACAAATGCATAAACAGAACGCAATTTTGATACATTTCGTAGCTATTTCGATACCTAAAGCGTTGTAAAACAACGTAAAAATATTGCTTTCGTGTTTAGAAGTTAATTTTTTTTATAACTCCTTTAGGTATATAATTATCCGAAAAATACCCAAACCTGATTTGTTCATTGCCACTATCATGATATTTGAGCAAAAATGTACTTTTATGAAATAATTTGGGTTAGGTAAGGTTAGAACGGTGACCATTTAGCGCACGAAGGCGAGCGACCGTAGCGAGCGTGCCGCGGCAGCGGCCGCCGAGCGCTAGAAAAACATTAACCATGGATATCTATATGCAACCCAGGAGGCTTTTCACTGCTTCACCGGACTATAGAGATGAGCGTGAGCTCAAACCGTCTAGCAAGTAAAAACTACAAACTAAGTACCCGCGCCGGATGGCACCCATTGGGCGTATCATTTTAGGGATGTTTTGTGCAACTTTCATACGCGACGCGGGCCGCTCTTCCAGTTTAGGTCCGGAGAGAGCATTTCATCGATTCGCATGCAAATTAAGGGTCATGGAGGACGCTGATAGTGATAGTACTCTCGTCCGGCGAGTTCTGTTCTGCTTTAACATTTCGCTTATATACGCCTAAATCTTTCTTTTCATTCTTAAAACTCACTGTATCTCTTTCTAATTATATTGGAAACATCTAATGTAAATATTTACATTAAGAATGTTGTAAGTATGTCCTTTTCATCTGCTATCCTTTTTCTATTGTTCTGATATTATCTAGAACATTCTAGCGCTGTTCCAAAAGCCACCAAAAACTTTATTAAATAATGAAATTTATTCAGCACTTGGGTATTTACATACACTTGTACTTGTCAAGCTCACAATGCAATACTTAAAAACATAGTTTAATACAGTGATTAAAATATTTTGAATTAGTCCGTCCGTGCGGTCTGTTTCGTCACATATATTTTTATTAAATCCTTAAATCTATACTAATATTATAAAGAGGTAACGTTTGTGAGTTTGTGACGTTGTAAGGGGTTATCTCTGGATCTACTGAACCGATTTTCAAAATTATTTCACCAATAGAAAGCTATGTTGTTGTGAAGTGTCATAGGCTATGAAAAATTCCAAAATTAATGACGAATCTTTACTAACGAAGTATTATATATATACGTGGGACAAACGGGCGTGGGCGAAAATATTTATAATGCGGAACGAAGTCCGCGGGCATCGCTAATAAATAGCAAGTTAAGTACTAAGCTATTATTGTTACCTACATTTAGCAATAGAATATTAAAATTAAAGAATTGAAAACAACGAGCAGTTGGCTAGCGCAAAAGGCTCTCAATCAGTAGCTTAATTTAAGCGAATAATACCTAACCCTTATGGGGTTCTGGCCTCAGCTCAGGCGGCCGCTGAAGTAAAAAGATGAAATTAGAAATGAGGTCTGAACCTACCCTAGCTAGTCAGCGGCTTTCTGTAGCTACCTAGGTGGGCGACCCGGAGAAATAAGTCACAAATAAACTCCGGGCCTGCTTTTTCGTCTTCTTTTGCTTTTTGTATCCGATTTTTTTTTATATATTTGTTTACATTGTTGTTTGCTCATACATTGTGATTTGCTGGTATGTGGCCTAATGCACGTACGTGTTAGGTAATGCCAAATAAATGTGTAGATAAATATATATATAGCCAGATATGCCAAGCTCTAAAATATAAATTGTTATAAATAAAATTACTTTATATCGTTAACCAACAACAAAGCATCATACTTTATGTATGATGGAGGTGTTATATGTGTATAATGAAAACCAGGTAATCTATTATAAGATAAATTTATTAACCATATAGGGAAATAATCATTTAAATACAAGGTGAACATATTATTTAATAAAACAAACCACGTTGAGACATAAACATAATACAAAGTTTACTTAGCTTTAAATCACTCTGTCTGTTCAGTACGGCAGTTCCAATAGATTCGATACAAATAGCAAAACTATTAATTGAAATTTGTTCAAACTGAATCGTCCCTCCAACCACCGAGAGCTCCGCTCCGGTCAACGTTTCGAACAAGAATGATTCTCATACCTTTTTTTTTTTTTTTTTTTTTTTTTTTTTTTTTTTTTTTTTAACATGACGTGTGCAGTTAGCCTTACGGCTTTTACTGCTTCACCGGGCAGTAGGGGTGAGCGTGGGCTCTAACCGGCCTAGCAAATAAAACTACAAACTAAGTACCCGCGCCGGAGGGCACCCCCTGTGGGGTTCGAACCTCGGCTCTGGGCGGATACTGACGGGGAGAGGGTGAGAGATCATGGTTTTTAGGGAGTTTAGTGCAACTTTCGCTCTACGTTAATGACATGACGCGGCCCCCCGTCCGCGTTGAGGGGGGCTTTTTATCGGTACGAGATTCTCATACCGCTCGGGACACACCTTTTATAATAGACGACAAACAACTGAAACGTGTTTATGCGACAAACAAGTATGACGTACACCCGCCCGTCGCCACAAAAATGTTAGGCTACCGCTGTTTTATTAATACCGTATTTAATTATAAATCTACTATTATTTTATCTACTAACATTTTACGTAAGCACAGCCTACTGACATATGATCCAAGCTATTACTATTGTACGAGAAAGAGAAGGTCGGATCGAGTATGTAAATTAGAGCCTCGCAAGACTACAATGGTGAGTAAACACTTTAGTTTCATCAGTGCCAAACTCTATAATAAAACTAATAAAATCATAAATATTTACCCCCTAACAAAGAATGAACTCAAAATAAAAATCCGAAAATGGCTACAAACACTGGCTTATGGTGCCACCGAAGATTTTGTTATGAAATAAAATAAACAGGACACGTACACACACACACACACATTTCCATGATACTAACATTTTGTGTTTAGTCTATAAGTATTATTATTATTAAAATCGATTGTAGCTCTTTAAATCGTCAATTTATAAATTGTATTCTAAATTCGCATGCAAATTATTATTATTATTGTATTAAATAAAGAACTATGTATCAATGTATCTGGAGGCGGGAGTTGATAGCTGCGCTACAGTTTTTACTTTTGCGGCTATCACCGTTATCCATTATGTAATGTAATCCATTGTTGTAAGTTCACACAATAAATCATTATTATTATTATTATAACATGTAATATATATAGTTATATACTTATTATATCGATTCCAAGCTAACACACGCACAGAACCGATGACATGTAGTTAGTGAAAATAATTGTGAGGTATTAAACAATAACATTCCATTTCACCACGAGAATGTACCGATTACCAGAGTTCGTTATCGGAAAAGGTCCTACGATGTCAACAGCTACTCTTTCCCAGGGTGACACGGAGTTAATGTGCTATGAAGATGTATAATCTCCTGTATATGTCAGTTATTATACTCTTTGTGTATAATGGTGGGGCATTATACATCTTCATAGCACCTTAACTCCGTGTCTGGGGTCCCTTGATAGCTGCACGACTCTGACATCTGGTGCCATTCACGGTAATGTAGCCAATAGAAACGCTCCTTAATTTCGGTAAGAGTCCTATTCACTCCTAAATGTCCACCTGAGGAACCATCATGATAGGTACGTAGTATCTCATTTATTATAATTTTGGGCACAACCAATTGCAGGTGGCACTCTTTGCCTTGTGGCGTTTCCCAATTTCGGCACAGTAGTTCATTATGTAAAGATAAGCTCTTCCACTGTGCCCAAAGACTCTTGGTAGCTGTGCTGTATTTCGCTATCTCCGACCAACGCGGTCGTGGCTCTCTATTCCGTAATAAAGATACAAGAGACAGTAGGTCTAAGTCCTCTTCTTGAATTTGTCTCAGTATAGGGGAACAGCGGGGGTTTCCGTACACCTAAGGATGATGACTAATGATATAAAAACTAAAACCATTATTGGTTATTTCTACGTGTTATTAAATTAGAAATATGGTTAGGTAAACATATTCGGAAAATGAAACAAATCAGTTAACTACACGTGCTTTATTTTCCTTTTTTATAAAATATTGATAGTACGGAATCATCCGGCGTTTGCGGATGATTCCGTACTATCAAAATTTTAAGTAAATCCATGCAGTAATATTTGAGTTTAGCCCGGACATACATACAGACAAACAGACACACAGACAAAACTTCTAAAAACTATATTCTTGGGTTCGATATCGATTGTAGACCACGCCCCAAGTATCCTTTTAAAAAAATATTCAATGTACAGTTTTGACTTTCCTACGATTTTATTATATGTATAGATAGTAAACAAGAAATATTATTATTTGACAATTTTATCCGTGATACACTTACAAATATCCTTAATTTATACCTGGATGACCTAGCATGGCTACAGGCCACTCTTCCTGTTCGCCTGGGCGGGCTCGGGATCCGCAAAATATCCCATGTAAGCTTAACCTTTTTTTATAAAATATTGATAGTACGGAATCATCCGCAAACGCCGGATGATTCCGTACAGACTATACGGAATCATCAAAAGGCATTTTTAACTATTTTTCGTGTCAGAAACTGCAAACATAGCCTTCTGGTGCATAGTGCATAAACCCAGTACCCACGCAGTATGCAGCGATACCAGAGCTCTTGGAATTTACTGAATTCGCTACATATGATGCAAAGCTCGTTTGTAACTCCGGTCTCTCCTTCTGTATAAAAGCCATATCGTCCTCATCACTTCCGCCGAACATCAAACATTCGTCTTCAGAACTGGAGCTGTTTAGAATTTTTCTCTGATGTAATGGTTTTCCTCCTTTTTGTGGTTCAATTGTTTAGAAGGTATATTTAGTTAATACCGTACATAAGTGTACGTACTGACCCGAAGTCTCCATTTTGAATTTGTTGTTAATAGCAAATAAAAACAATACAGGATATTGATAAAATTTTACAGTTCATATAACCATTAGACAATATTGTCCAAGTTAGGAATATATATTCAACAATAAACAATTAAAAAACGTATATTACAGTGTAAAACACCAACAACACTCCTTATAAAAATTGGCGCAAAAACGTGACGCATGACTTTCCTACAAATCCAGGCGGTAGACTGGCGTGTGGCGATCGCGGTACGAATAGATACATTTTTACTACGAATTAGACAGGGATAGGCATATTCTCATCTTATCTTTTCCGAAATATCCAATGTACGGAATCCCCCGCTGTACGGGATGATCCACCGTTCCCCTACTAGCTGAGCCAACTTCAGAAGCAGCTCAAATGCTTTTTAGTTTAGTTTAGTATGTAATATTATTGTATTTTTATTCACGGAGCTGATATATCTGTGGACAAAAAGCTCCTTAAATAAATAAATAAAAAAAAAAATAAAATAAAGTCCTCTTCTTGTGCCTTCTTCATTGCGTCGTTACACCATTCTTTAGGTAACTTCCACAACTAACTCTTTTTTAGAGTCCACACGTAGTGCACATCAAAGTTCCCGTAACGAGCACTGCCAAATTTAAAGTCCCGACATACACGGCACAGTACACACTGTGTAGGGAACACCTGGCACTGTTTACTTAGATTTCTTCCTCTTAATTCGCTTTCGATTTCACTTCAATTAAAAGTAAACTGTTCTGCTATAACATTCCGCTTGTATACCTAATATAAGCCATATTTTTCTTTCTAGAAAATTCGCCTATTATAATATGACAAATTAGTCGTAATGTTTCTGTCCTTGTCTTAACCTTGTCTCTTTCTTTTCATTCATAAAATTCGCTCTCTTTCTAATTATTCTGGAAACATCTAATGTCAATTTTTACATTAAGAATTTTGTATGTTCTTTTCATCTGCTATCCTTTTTCTTTTGTTTTGTTATGATCTATAACATTCTAGCGCTATTCCAAAAAAAAAGCCACAATAAACCCTTAGTGGTACTAGGGTTCGAAGCCCGAACGTGACAATATGCACTAATGCGGGTGGCAACGAATATCGACCTCCCGTCTCATCCCGTGAGGGGTGAAGAAGTCTTTTCAAGGAAATATCTACCAGAGTAAGGGCCGCGGCGTCTTTCTGTGTATTATGAACGCCAAACTCCGATAGCACGGACCATTCTCAAGGGCTGCTAACTCGTCGAGCGCTCGACGAGAATGATTAAACTGACAATTAGCGAAATTAACACTATATATTGATTTTGTATTTTGATTGTTATGAAATTCGCAAAGTAACGCCTGATTCCATTACTTACTTAAGGTTTTATTTTCCTGAAAATGTTTCCTTGAAAATTCTGCTACAAATCACCAACCCTGAATTTTTTCTACACCTAATTTTGTACTTTGGCAATGTCTATGGTATGATCGCAAACGTTTCAAAAGTCACTGTCATTTATGACGTTGACATTGACACATCTACTGACATCACGTTTCTCCACAATTTTGCCGTCAGCTACCTATAGTGGCTTTGGCAAATTTGGTGTTACTAAATAGGTAAATTTATAATTCTAAAACCCGCAGTAAAATTATGTATTGTGGTTTATATTGATACCAGTAAATATCTAAAATGGGTGGTAAGACGAAACAAAGCCAGCGGACTAAGAATAACGTTCGTGTAAGTAAACATTAATAATTGTACGTAGTATAACACGTATTGTTATTATATTTCATTTAAAGGTTGTTTTTTTTTTAGGCGATATCTTTCGAGTGTCGCGAGTCATCTCAATTTGATATTCTAGTAATAAACTACGACTTTCAAACTATTATGACCTGAAAGTCATTCAGGATTATTCTCAATTTCAATTATTATTATCCGCTATATTACTATCAGCTTTTATTTGGTTATGAGCTGCAGTAGTGAATATAATTTACAGTTGATTTAATAATTTCTATGTATTTTCCTAGAGTGGTAATTGATAAGTTTTAACTGTATCCAGATACAGAAAGAAAGAAGTGCATTTATTTATGTCACAAATTTTACTTGAAATACTAAGATTATCTGCATTTCTGATATGCTTGCGAGCCCCCTTAATGTTGATATGCAATAATACAAAACAAATCTTGACACTGTCAGTGAGACTTTAATTTCTTCTTTATTTCCTATACTAAGAGAATTTGAAAAGTCAAGCGTTATTTCTTGTTCGTGCAAAGCAATGTACATAACAGTGTACATTTCCTGCTACAGCCTTCAAGCAGTAGCCGTAGTGCCGAGCTGCTCAGCAATGCAGTGACCTTGGAAGGAGGGCTAGTGAACTTGGGTAGTGGTAAAGTGCTACCAGCCCTGTTCCCAAGTTTGGTTGCTGCGAACTTGGACCATGGGCTCAACCCAGAGTTTCAGATGTGCATAAAGAAGCTAAATAAAAAGGATCCTATTACAAGAACTAAGGTAAATATACGGTTTATTTTAATCTGTCTAGTACATTGTAGTACAATGTTTGTTTTTGAGAGTATATATTTGATATAGTGATGACTTACAGAACAGAGTTGTGGTAGCTCACTATGAGCTTTATAAGAAGGCTCATCACCAAGAGCAGTGGAAAGTGCTATGCTCACAATGTCCCTGAGACATCATATGAGAAATGTTAAAATCCACAGGCAAAGCCTAGACATAGCCCATAGAATCGGCAAGATGTAGTGGTGGGGAACATAGCTCATAGAACCAAGGGTCATTTGAGTGCCATCTTTAGGTAGCTTAAGATGTGCAATTGTGGAGGTCTTGGAGTAAGACCACATAGTCTTTTCATATCAGTGTTTTCATATGATGATATTAATAACTTATTTATTTGTTGTTAGAACCTAAAAAAAACATTGTGTGGTTTTATGCAAGCAAATTGATTTTGGATTAGGATATAACTGAAATTTTCCAGAAAATTAATTGATTTAGGGTATTAAATCACATTTTTAGTTTTAATTTAATAAATAGAAAATCAATAGTAGACAAGATATTCAACTATACACTTTAATTTCCATCTGCATATAAAGAGTAGGAATACATAATATATACACTTATTCAGATGATAGAGGCATGTTAAAAAATGAGCAGAATATTAATTTAAATCATTGAATTGTTTTGAACTTCATTAATCTATCAATGACTACATTTTTGCCTGGAGTCTCACACTCTTACAGAAGACATTCCTTAATAATAATATTAATAATTTAATGTTGTGTTTCTGAGTGTGAGTAAGGTCGCCAGAGCTCATCGGGGTGGGGGGAAGGGTCAGCAACACTTGTTTGCTGACTCTTAAATGCTGGCAACGCACCCGCGACTCCTCTGGTTTTGCGAGTGTCCATGGGCGGCGGTGATCACTTACCATCAGGTGACCCACTTGCCCGTTTGTCGACATATGACATAAAAAAAAAATAGTCTATAAATCTATGTAACAAACTCCAGAACCTTCTGGAACAATGAGATGCTAGAATCTCATTGTTCAAAGAATTTGGTCCAGTTGTACCACATGGTACATTATGTGTTGTCCTCAGTCATGTGCTTGTTGACTAGACTGAACTTTCTAAATTTTAAGATGGCTAATTAAACAACTTTAGTTTGTTCTGGCAAATAAACATTTTCATTTTTATTCATTCATTTCATTGTTATTTTTTAGGAAAAAAAGGTGTTTATAGTACTAATAGTTTATGAAAACAAAGTGATATATGTGCTAATATTTGTCTTAGAATATGTTCTTTGAGTGGTAATGGTTAATCGTGTGGAAATATAGATTGTTGTATAAAAAATTCTGTATATTACAGTCATAAGTCTAGAGGAAATAAGTATCACAGTTGTACTCACTAGCTCAAATCCATCCATCCCATATACTTGCTCAAATTCTTTATCACAATCAAATGAACAACTTTTATATGAAACACAAATATGATGGAGCACTTGCTCAAATAAGTGAGAATGTAAATGCTACACGGTCAGCGCATGAGAGCTATGGGCGCTGCCACTTTGGCCGCCATATTGCGACATGCGATAGATAGACGGAAAAATTTTAGTCTATATAAAAAAAGTTAAACTTTAATAAAGTTGCTGATATAGTCTGACACAATCATATATCATATCATATCATATCATGATTAGTTAGTTAAATGAAATATATTGTATGTAAAAAATTTCACATCTGTGCATGAGTCACCTTCATGGTGAAGACCTGGTTACAGTATCAATTAATGATAAAGAAAGATGATAAGACACCAAAGCATATTATTAACTAAAATAGTTTGGTTAACTAGAATGTGAAGTAACAACTACACTCTTTACTTTACAGGCCCTGCAAGAGCTGTGTGACCTAGTTAACAATGCCAATGTGGATGATGTTGTGGCAGTACTGCCCAGCTGGGCTCACTTCTACAAAACACTTACTGCCGATACTGACCGGAAAGTCAGAGAGATGACACAAGTAAGTCTTATTAACATTTATCATGCTGATTAAGTGGAGAGGAGATTTGTAATATGTTTGGGGAGTACCTCCATTCCAATTTTCTACAGACCAACCATACACAAGGCAATATATCTGACTACTCTCTGATCAACAACTGTTGGCCGCAGGGGGATGTTTCGGAAGCTAACTCAATAGATATTCAGGAAGAAGAAGTCTACAAGCTCTTCAAACACCTCGACTTAAAAAAAGGTGCCGGACCTGATAATATTCCCCCTGTTTTCATCTATAATTGCGCCAAGTCCCTTACCATCCTATACAAGCGATCCCTTAATACTGGAGTCGTGCCAGTTATCTGGAAATCTGCTTATTTAACACCTGTACATAAAAAAGGACCGAAGGACGATGTGCAAAATTACCGGCCAATCTCTAAGCTATGCGTATTTGCCAAAATACTCGAAAAAATTATTCATAAACAACTTTATTCGGCTATAAAACTGAGTCTCAGTGATCATCAGCATGGATTTATTAAGGGTCGCTCCACCACATCTAACCTCATAGTAGCCAGTGACTATATATCAGAACACGTGTCTCATGGGTCACAGGTGGATGTTATATACACTGACTACACAAAATGTTTCGATCGTATTTTTTTTAATTTTATTTATTACAGCAATCTGTTACTATTGTAGGACATTAAGCTGTATGTCTGTCACTGCAATTGGCTTTTTAAGGAGTGAGACCTATGTCGCACCCTTATACTTAATATGTGCATTTATATTAGCACATCTTGTGGTATTTTGCATTTGAGTCTGCGCTTTGATGATCGTTTTTCCATCAATTTTTGGGCTAGTTTGTTTGGGTGGATTACAATTCTGTCTTTGTATGCCTTTGCATGTCTGGTTATTTCTTCTTTAACTGTGGGCATGTTTAAATCCTTATGCAGCTGCTCGTTGGTGATGAACCATGGGGCATTTGTTATTAACCTTAGCATTTTATTTTGATATCTTTGTATTATCTCTATGTTGGAGTGAGATGCTGTTCCCCACAGTTGTATGCCGTATGTCCAAACAGGTTTTAGGATAGCCTTGTAGAGTATGAGCTTGTTTTCCAGTTTTAGCTGGGATTTTCTACCAATGAGCCAATAAAGTTTTCTCAGTTGGATACTGAGTTGCTTCCTCTTGGTGAAGATATGTTTTTGCCAGGTAAGACGTTTGTCCAGATGCAGACCCAAGTATCGCACGTGGTCAGCCTGTGGGACTTCTACATTGTTTAGTGTCACTGGTGGACAAGAAGCTCTTCGCAGTGTAAAGGTAACATTGACCGATTTGGTGTCGTTAGCCTTGATGCGCCATTTCTTAAGCCAAATGGCTACATTGTCCAGGCCATTTTGTAGCATTTTGGCTGCTACTTCTGGCTGGCTGTGAGATGCTAGGATGGCCGTGTCGTCCGCAAAAGTTCCGGTAGTGATTGTTGTGCTTGTCGGTAGGTCTGCCGTGAACAGTATATAAAGTACAGGGCCAATCACACTTCCTTGTGGTACGCCCGCAGATATGGGACATAGTTTTGTTATAGCATTGCCACACTGAACCATAAAGTATCGGTTATTTAAGAAAGATTTGATGATCGCGTACAAATAGTGGGGTATGGATGATTTGATTTTATATAAAAGACCTTTGTGCCATACGCGGTCGAAAGCTTGGGATATGTCTAAGAACGCCGCTGCGCAGTATTCTTTTTCCTCAAAGGATTTCACGATCTCCTCAGTGAGTCTATGGATCTGGTCTATTGTGGCGTGTTTGTGGCGGAAGCCAAATTGATGATCTGGTACTAGATGCTTCTCTTTAATCACTGGAAGCATGCGGGTCAGTAACAGCGACTCATATATCTTGGAAGCGATGGGTAGTAAGCTGGTGGGTCGGTAAGATTTTGGATCATCTGGTTTTTTATCGGGTTTTGAGATCATGATAATCTGTGCTACCTTCCATTGAGGTGGAATGAACTTATGTTTTGTCATTGCATTGTCGATCGTATAGACCATTTTATATTAAAGCGTAAATTATCACTAATGGGTATAAGAGGTGATTTATATAGATGGTTCGTATCGTAAATTGAAAATAGGAGTCAAACTGTGGTACTGAACGGTTACTCTTCGCGAGCTATGGGTGTTCCCTCAGGAATACCGCAGGGATCCTTATTAGGGCCCCTATTATTCAACATTTTCATAAACGATGTCGTATCCTACTTTCTTAGCTCAAAAATTATATTATATGCGGATGACATGAAGATTTTGGGTAAAATATCGTCTTATGAGCCCGCTATCTCTTTGCAAAATGATCTGGACCGCTTTCATTCATACTGCATCGAAAACCACCTCGAACTCAATATTGATAAGTGCTACGTGTTATCTTTCACTCGCAAACCCAACCCAATTAATTACAATTATAGACTTGCGGCTACAGTTATTACGAGAGTGAATACTGTCAGGGACTTGGGGGTAACATTTGATTCCAAGTTGATCTTTGATTCACACGTGGACAACATAATTAATAGAGCTTCCAAAGCGTTAGGTTTCATTTTCAGACTTTCAGCAGATTTTAAAAATATTAAGACTCTTAAAATACTATATTGTGCTTACGTCCGTAGTCTTCTCGAATACGCTTCTCAGGTATGGAACCCCACATATGACACGTATATAGCAAGGTTAGAAAACGTTCAAAGGAAATTCTTAAGCTACATTCAATATCGCGCTAAAACCTATCTACCTAACTACACAAGTCGCTGCAGTAAGTTCCACATGCTTCCTCTACAGGAGCGCAGGAAAATAGCTGATGTCTCACTATTATTTAAACTTATGAATGGTTCAATGGATGTCACTGAGCTGGTGAACGAAATAGGCCTTTGCGTACCCTTAGCATTCCTAAGACGATATAATATATTTCATACCCCTACCACCAAAAGCAACTACAGACAAAATGCTTTCTTGATAAGGGCAAGTCGTTTGTACAACACTGAATGCCAGAGAGTCGACATTGATATATTTCACACAAGTGTCTCAAACGTGAAAAGGACTATGTGTAATAATTTCTTTGAGTTACAGTGTTCTCAGTAGATTTTTTTTGAAGTTATACTTCTTTTGGCGCGATGGAGAAAAATGATGAGAGTGAATTTTTACGTATTTTTACGTAAAAATAACAGCATGAAGTTAGTTCTAGGCGGTATGAGAGTGAATTTTTACGATGCGCGCGCATCGTAAAAATAACAGCATGAAGTTAGTTCTAGGTGATCTGAGAGTGAATTTTTACGATGCGCGCGCATCGTAAAAATAACAGTATGAAGTTAGTTCTAGGTGGTATGAGAGTGAATTTTTACGATGCGCGCGCATCGTAAAAATAACAGCATGACGTTAGTTCTAGGTGGTATGAAAATTGCTAACTATGTTCAAGTTGTATATTTAGAAGTATAACTTCTAACGCGTGTACATAAGTAACACAAGTTTTTTTTTATTGTTATAAATGGTAATTTGATAATAGGCAGCATACCTATTACTAAGTTGCTATTAATAAAAATCTATATTTGTAAAAATCTGTATTTGTAAAAATCTGTATTTGTAATATGTATACAATCTATTTATTTGTGAAAACTTGTAATTGGCCATCTTTTGTATAATTGCAATAATTTGTGTTACTATTTAGCTGTAAGTTTTCTAAATTGGAAAATAAAATAAATAAAATAGTCTAATTGAAAAAATATATATATTAATCGTAATACAATTTTTTATAGTTAAATTCATTGTATACATACCAGCCAGTTTGTGCGTAAACTTATTACTTTGTCTCGGGCGCTTACGGCACAAGTGCGGGCTGAAGGTAGGCTCAGTCTGTATACGGCCGTCAGTGAGGGTGGAAGTTATGCTGGTAGGTGAGTCCAGTACAGTGGTATTATTCGAAATGTTGCGTGTAAGCTACATTAGACGACGAGGGCAAAAAAAGCTGTAAGTAAAGTGCTTATGTTAAAATAAAAGAGTAGAAGAAACTGACGAGATGGCGAAATAGTTTATTTGGTTTGTTAAATAGTTTAAAATTTTAATGAATATTCATTGTTACTTAAAATTATGAACTAAAATTAATATTATTATGCTGTGACATTTTAGTACTTTACACTATGATGAGATATGAGTATTTACATTGGAATGCAATTGAGCAATTGGAAAGGATTGCAAAATTTTGATTGTATGTTTTACAAGTGGCCTGTTTAAGAGAAAGAATACTAAGACGGGTCTGGATATTGTTGGACTCCAGATTTATTCACTCCACACTCAGGTATACCTTGGGATATGTGAGGCTCCTCTTTTGTATTTTATTCCACAGGTGGGATATTTCAAATCCGTGTTATTGCGAAGGTCGTCATTTATTTTCCGGTTGGACAGATATTGCACCCCTCCTTTCGGACTCTCCTAGGTGTATTGTTCTTTTATGGACTTTCAGTTGTTGTTGTTGATTCCTGGGCGTTGCTTGCTAGGCCATTACCCGTGGCTGTCTTTCCAGCGGTCAGCTGTCTCTCCAGCAGTCCTAAGTTTTTCAAGTGTCAACGGTCTTTAAAATCGTCAATAGTAAATTTTTTGTTGCAGAATCACTTTCTGCTAAACTACATAGTCGCAAAATGCCATTTTTACTTCACGACACTGATAAACCAGATCTAGTGGTTTAAGGAATTGATAGCCGAACATTTAAAATTTAGATTTTCTACCATTCCAATGCATGGGTTTAATTTATGTTTTATATCACAAGGTTACTGAAACTCTGAATCCTATCGACAAAACAAGCTGAATGGACATAAATTAGCAATATTTGGAAATTGTCTGGTGAAAAACCACATGCACCGTCCTTCACCGATTTTTATTCCCAAAAAATTGTATACAGTAAAAGTTCTTTATTCGGGGGGGATACGTTCCGTAAATATGCCACGAATACAGAAACCGTGACTATGGAATAGTAATTATAGGGGATACGTTCCGATCTACAATCCATGACAACGCTACTTCCATTTTTCCTTCTGCTGGATAACAAACAATTTTCGTTGACTTATGAATATAATTAATATACAGGTTGGTGGAGGAGTTGACGTTCAAACGCAAAATTTATATACTTTATGATGAGGACTATCTGAATCACCCCCATGTATGTTTAACGATTTTGCGTTTTTCCTAATTTAGACCAAACCCTAATTTTGAACTTTCGAATAAATTCTAAGTCAGTTCTGCAATGATAAGATAAACCATACCTTTTAGGGTGTTAGGTTAAACTATTTTAATTAGTTAAGTTATCACAAAAAAACTGAATCAGAAATGTTCAACAGAACGAAAAAAATATCGAAAACTGATGTGAGGTGAAATTTACGAATATAAATATTAAAAAAATTATATCTCGAAAACTACGCAAAATTGTAGAATATACATGGGGGTGATACGGATACTCCTCATCATAAAGTATCATAATTTTGCGTTTGAACGTCAACTTCGAATGTATACCAACAATTATGAAACACGTAAAGTGGCTCTTACCAAAGAACGGAAAGTCTAATATGTATGCGGCAGCATTTAAAAATATACTTTATGTAATGAGTAATAGGGTTCCTTTCATTCTATTTGTTTACATTCTAAAAACAACCGACCGCAGCGATGGCGGTTTATGACAAAGGCCGAACCAATACAGCGGCGATATCATTAACAACATAGGCTTACATTTAGGCATAATTGTTATAAGGTCTATTTTACTTTTTTATTTGTCCATTTGACACAAACTAGTCGAACTTATTTTACAGTACCCGGCGATAAATATTGCACATTGACATTTGGAAAGAGACAATCGGCCAACCTCGGCCCCGTAGAGCGTTATCTCTGTCGCACGAAATACAAACAGTCCGGTATCTATTAAGAGCTGTTAGAACAATTTTAATTTGCTTCTTTTAATAATTCTTTTTATTATTTGTATAAAATACATCAATTTTTCTATAAGTGATGGCTTTAGGTTCGGGTAAAATAAAATAAAAAAAATATGTTCACATTATGTTTATCGACGGTGAAGAGTCAATATCTGCTAACTACTGAAATATACACACATGAAAATCAACTGTAATATTCACTGATATCAGTTACTTTCAAGCTCAAATTCGCGTGTTCAATTTGACGTAGTTAGAAGATATTGCCTCTTCACCGTCGTTATGTATTTAATTACTTCGGAAAATTACAGCTGTAGTGTATATATTAAACACCATTGTACCTATTGTTAAAGTGAGACATTGTAATAAAAATAATAATAATCTTATTCTCAATTACTTCCATTTCACTATCTGTGCTCCCAAAGAGGTCAATATCACTGTCACTATCAGCCGTATTTATCACTAGTCTATCAGTGTAATTGTCTAAACCGTGTTGAATGCTTCTATATTCTCACATTTGATTGTGTGATCGCAAACCTTTTTCCACTCATCAGCCCCTATCATGTTTACTTTTTCAGTCAATAACGTTTTTACTGTGGTTAAATTCATTCCCACATTTCTAGAGGCTACATAGCCTTTTAGTTGAGACCATATATTTTCAATTGGATTAAAATCTGAATGATACGGTGGCAACCGCAACACAGTGTGCCCATGTTCGGCAAGTACTTTGTCCACGGAAAACTCTGTATACCTCTCCTTGTGCTGACATATAATAGCGTAAATCTGGGTTTTTGTTAATTTTAGATCAACTGGAATTTCCTGTCTGTTTAACTAGTTGATCGTTTCCTGTTTAATGGTGTTTGAGTTAAGTTGAAAGACCCCCCGTCTTTCAACATATTTATTGTGATAGGGTGTGTTGTCGATAACTAGAACGGAATCACTGGGTATATTTGGCATTAATTGATTAACCAGCCATTTCTTGTAGTTATCGTTATTAATTTCATTGTGATAGTCACCTGTAGTATCCGTGGATTTATAAGTTAAAAAGGCACCGGGTACAAAGCCTTTTTCATTTCCCGCATGAACTATTATCAAACGTTGACCTTTTGAAATTGGCTTTTGTACTCCTTTTTTCTTATCATTACTCCAAGATTTCCCTTTAGTGTGGGATGTATGTATGTAAGACTCATCCATGTAGACGATATTTTTTCCTGTTTCGCGAAATTTGCGTATTTTATCGAGGTATTCCATTCGTTTGAGACTTACATCGTGCTTTTCCATTAAAACTTTTCGATTATCTTCCATTTTAGTCACCGAAATCCCAGCTCGTGAAGTATTTTTCTCAACATCTTTTCAGACCCATTGTAATTAATAGCTTCAGATAATTTAGCTTTTAATGATTTTATTGTTGGCAGTTCATTAAATCGTAAGTGAAAATCATACACCATTCTTCGAACAACATCATAATCAAATCGTCCATATCCAAATGAAATTGCTTTTTTGATCTCCCTTTTTTTGGAGTGCTAAACTTAATTTCAGTAGAATGTGTTTCAGTACTGACTTCGTTTAATATATCGTTCAAAGTTCTTCTTATTCCAGTGGCATTTGCAACTCACGCTTGAACCTTCTTAAAACAACAACTTATATCTTCATCTTAATTTTTAGCTTCGGTTACAAAATATTTATAAACATTGTAGATAGTTTGACGTGACTGACCTCGTAAAGGTTTCCCTCTTTTTCCTAAAGATGCCATAGTACAACTTATATAAATTTGGGGGTGTTAACAACTCTATATATATATTTTGAACTGGAAGCGACCGCACTCTATCGCACTTGAACAACGACTGACAAAACGTCACATAGGTAGTGCGCGACAGAGATAACGCTCTACGAAACCGAAATCAGCCGACCGTCTCCCTCCAAAGGCCGATGTGCAATATTTATCGCCCGGTACTGTACCTATTGAAATCCTTTTTATTAATATGTATGTACAGATGCAGATTAGATCCGCGAATAAAGAAATCTTTTACCGGGAATATAGGAATTGGGTCGCACTTCTGTCCGCGAATGAACAGCTTTTAGATTACCTCCTTGTTGGGTCTATCTGTTTTATATTGAATTAATTAATTTTTTTTTTGATCAGTTATAGTCTGAATGTAATGGTTTGTTGCAGCTATGTCACGGCTGCGTGGTGAAGGCGTGCGGGCGCCGCGTGGCGCCGCAGCTGCGCGCGCTGGTGCCGGCGTGGCTGCAGGCGCAGTACGACGAGCACGCGCCCGCGCAGGCGCACGCGCAGCGCGCCCTGACGGTATGACTGCAACCCTGGGTCCGCCGCTGCCGCCGAAGGCAGGCATGCCTTCAAGAGTCTCCTACATAATATGGCAGCGTATATTGTGACGACCACGTTCAGCGGTCATTTAAAAACATTATGCGACTCTTTGAGCACGTCAAAATTGCCATTGCTCCGTGCTAGAATATCCAGTCTGCCTCGATTGTATTACTCGGGGACTTCAACGCCCAGCATTTGGCTGAGTTCACAGAGAACTGACCACGCGGGGAAATCTGTTCGTGCTTAAGCCATGACCTATAGTTTTACCCAAAGGGTTTCCTGGTTCACACGAGTGCCCGATGTGGACAACCATATGCCTTCACTGTTGGATCTTCTGCTGAGCTCTTATCCATATGGCCTACGAGTTACAATCGCCGCTCATCTTGGCTCATCGGATCGCTGCCTGATTAGGAGTGCGATGTGATCAACGCGCCGATTACGGTCTCGCACTGCGGGCTTTCGCCGTGTCTGTCAGCGGAATGAGGTAGGATGAAAAGTTTGCTTCTCACTTGAGAACTCTAGTGCTATTGCCGACTGCAACGCAGATGTGGTGCTTCAGGGTATAGAACTTTTTATCACTCTACGGCGGCGGCAAGTCCCAGCCGTGGTTTGCTTCTTCTTGTAAACTGACATCTAGGAAAAACTAAAAAAATAAATTTCAAGCATGGGGCGATGCAATAGCTACTGACGTTTCAAAAGCTTGTAGTGTAAAAAAAGAGAACAACTTTTACTCCAGATCTTTCAAAAAAGCGCTGGCCATGGCAAAGGGCAGAATTAGCCAAATACCACGTTACAATTAGCATAACACGCTCCCCTCTATTCTGACGGCCTTCTTTTCCATCTCTGCGTAAGGGGGATGATATATTGCCTCACGACATTAAGGTGAAAGCCGGTCTTCTAGGCTCTCTGTTTGTGTCCAATTCCACGTTCCTTTTGGACGACGGGAAGAAACTAACCCCCTACCATCCCACGGAGTGACAGCATGTTGGTGGACATTCAGTTCCCTCAAAAATGCGTGCGAAGTGTTCTTCTCTCCCTGAACATCCACAAAATCAGTGAGCCTGACGCTTTACCCCGTATTGTGCTGAAGGCATGTGCTGCGAAGCTGTATATAGTTGTATAAAGCGTCTTCTCCGGCTTTCCTACGAAAAAGACATATTCATGGAAAACGGCTTTAGAGCACCCAATCCCCAAAAGAGGGGATCTCTTGGATTACCAGGATCCAAGAGATCGGCCTTTTTTGGGGATCCGGCCGGGGATTTCTAAAAGACGGAGGTAATGCTCCGACTTTTAGAAAACAATGGAAACCATTATCAATCGCCAACTTCTACGGTATCTTGAGTTCGTCAGTACAGGTCGTACCTTTTTTGTCTACAGAGTACGTTCCCGGACAACAAACTGCCCGAAGTGATTTCATTCTGCAAGGCGGAGGTGATGGCGCATTTGCTAGACAACCTCATTGGAAACGCTGAAGCTGTCATCATGAAAAAGTACATATTTCATTCTCTATAAAAATATGTAAATTAATAATACTATAAAAATATTTTAAATAAAATTCTTTACAACAACATAAAATTACTAATCTTACTTCGCTATATACATAACATATGGACTGGTTTTTAAAATAAAATTGAAGGGCTAGAGAATACTTGTAGCTTTCACGTTAATTCTTCTTATTTTTAAGTAGCAATCGTTTAAAAACTGGTCAAGGTTTCTGCGAATTTGGAACCTAGCTTAGTCTACCAATCGCTTTATGTGGCCATGAAAGTTTTAAATTATCCTAGCCATTCTTTGTAGCATTTTGCTAGGTAATTATACCATTTATCGTAATATTTAGTGAATTTTATAAGTACCTATTATTCACGTGAACAGAATAGAAACTCCTGAGGAGCGGGAACTGCAGTGGTGTCGCATAGTGTCCAGCAGTCTGCAAGGCTTAGAATACTTCACGCAACACCTACCAGCAGCACACGACGAGTGGTTGTGGGCAGAACTGTCGCCGTTACTCCATGCCAACGCGTTTTGGAAGTTCAGCAGTCATAACTCTAACCAAGTCAGGTAAGGCAGAAGACAATAATTGTAAGTGTTCATTATGAAATTATTACGTCACGCATTACTCGTCAGGCGCTCAGCTAAAAACCATCGGCTTCGCAGCCTTTTAGGGCCTTCGCTGCGTTGAGGTGTACGGCGCGTGCGTTCACTCCGCGTGCTTGATTCATGCCATTTGAAGAGTAGCGCTGCGTGACGCGGATAGCCGGCGCACGCGACAATGCAATGAGCTGATAACTATGAGTTTTATTGGTACGGAACGTGTACTTTGATTGCAGAGCTGCGTGGTACGGAGCGACGGGACGCATCATCGAGCGGTTCAAGAGCACGTTCGGCGACAAGTTCGGGCTCCGCACCGTGCGCATCCTGGTGGGGGCTCGAGAGCACTCCGCGCTCGTGGCCGCGCAGCTGTGGGCGTGCGTGTTGCTGCTCATGCACCATGTGCAGGTCAGTACGCTACATACATACAGCTGTGGGCGTGCGTGTTGCTGCTCATGCACCATGTGCAGGTCAGTACGCTACATACATACAGCTGTGGGCGTGCGTGTTGCTGCTCATGCACCATGTGCAGGTCAGTACGCTACATACATACAGCTGTGGGCGTGCGTGTTGCTGCTCATGCACCATGTGCAGGTCAGTACGCTACATACATACAGCTGTGGGTGTGCGTGTTGCTGCTCATGCACCATGTGCAGGTCAGTACGCTACATACATACAGCTGTGGGCGTGCGTGTTGCTGCTCATGCACCATGTGCAGGTCAGTACGCTACATACATACAGCTGTGGGCGTGCGTGTTGCTGCTCATGCACCATGTGCAGGTCAGTACGCTACATACATACAGCTGTGGGCGTGCGTGTTGCTGCTCATGCACCATGTGCAGGTCAGTACGCTACATACATACAGCTGTGGGCGTGCGTGTTGCTGCTCATGCACCATGTGCAGGTCAGTACGCTACATACATACAGCTGTGGGCGTGCGTGTTGCTGCTCATGCACCATGTGCAGGTCAGTACGCTACATACATCCAGCTGTGGGCGTGCGTGTTGCTGCTCATGCACCATGTGCAGGTCAGTACGCTACATACATACAGCTGTGGGCGTGCGTGTTGCTGCTCATGCACCATGTGCAGGTCAGTACGCTACATACATACAGCTGTGGGCGTGCGTGTTGCTGCTCATGCACCATGTGCAGGTCAGTACGCTACATACATACAGCTGTGGGCGTGCGTGTTGCTGCTCATGCACCATGTGCAGGTCAGTACGCTACATACATACAGCTGTGGGCGTGCGTGTTGCTGCTCATGCACCATGTGCAGGTCAGTACGCTACATACATACAGCTGTGGGCGTGCGTGTTGCTGCTCATGCACCATGTGCAGGTCAGTACGCTACATACATACAGCTGTGGGCGTGCGTGTTGCTGCTCATGCACCATGTGCAGGTCAGTACGCTACATACATACAGCTGTGGGCGTGCGTGTTGCTGCTCATGCACCATGTGCAGGTCAGTACGCTACATACATACAGCTGTGGGCGTGCGTGTTGCTGCTCATGCACCATGTGCAGGTCAGTACGCTACATACATACAGCTGTGGGCGTGCGTGTTGCTGCTCATGCACCATGTGCAGGTCAGTACGCTACATACATACAGCTGTGGGCGTGCGTGTTGCTGCTCATGCACCATGTGCAGGTCAGTACGCTACATACATACAGCTGTGGGCGTGCGTGTTGCTGCTCATGCACCATGTGCAGGTCAGTACGCTACATACATACAGCTGTGGGCGTGCGTGTTGCTGCTCATGCACCATGTGCAGGTCAGTACGCTACATACATACAGCTGTGGGCGTGCGTGTTGCTGCTCATGCACCATGTGCAGGTCAGTACGCTACATACATACAGCTGTGGGCGTGCGTGTTGCTGCTCATGCACCATGTGCAGGTCAGTACGCTACATACATACAGCTGTGGGCGTGCGTGTTGCTGCTCATGCACCATGTGCAGGTCAGTACGCTACATACATACAGCTGTGGGCGTGCGTGTTGCTGCTCATGGTGCAGGTCAGTGCGCTATATACATACAGGTAGGATATAGATGTCTGAGACGCGAAGTCATTATGTCTTCTTCACCGTTTTATGTATGATATAAATTCGAAAAGCCATCCTTTTAAACTCTGGACCACTGACTCCTCAATCCAACTACCCATCCACTAGACTGTCGCATACATATCGTTTATCCGTATAATGACAAGTACAGTACTGATGTCGGAGCAGTTGTGAATACATGTCTTTGTTTCAGGATTGGTACAAGTTTTTAGAGAAGAAGGAACTACTCGTCAAAAGGATAACAGATGTCTTAGAAAATGGTGAGCGTTTAATATTATATTATTTCGATTATTCCATAGAGAATAGACGTGTTGGTATCCAAGACTGCATGCATGCTCAATCGCGATTGCACCGGAAACCAAATTAACCGATTTTGCCGATGAACTCTCAAGCAGAAGACGGCCGCTTGAGCAGAAAGTTTCTCTAGTGGCGACCAGGAAACTAAAGACGCAGTGTGGGCAGGCCTTGTGAGGCTCGCTGGAAACCGCTATATACCGCTATACGGGGAGCGCAAGACTGGCAATTGCGGAGAACTTTGGACACGTCTTTCGGCTGATATGATGATGATATCATTGCTAATGATGATGGAAGCCATTTATTAACCGACTACAAAAAGGAGCGGTAGTGATTGTATGTTTTTATTATATACTACACATTTTTTTTTTGCGAACCAACTTTGTATTTTTTTATTGTATTCAATAGGAAAGGCTTTTGACATGGTTACATAATATTTTTTTTTTTTCAGTACGCTATATATATATTTTTTAATTGGGATGACCAACTTAGGTTTTATACCGGAAAGTTACAGTTTGTTGTGTTTATTTTATAATTTTGCATATTAATAGTAATTACTTAATAATTTTGCATTTTAAATGCAAAATTATTAAGTAATTAAGCAATGCAACTATTGTGCCGTGATTTTAGTGTATTGAACTTTCCACTAAAAGCGCTGTTCAATTATTATCTTTTGTTGAAGTTTCATCGACAATTCTAGAATTTTTCTTGTGGAAATATTTTGTCAGATTCACATTTATAACGTAAGTCTTCCAATTAAATCATGAACCATAATTTATACATGTTGTTTTATGAAAGGTTTAAGAAAGTTTAACTATTACCGTTTCCGAAGCAGTTATACCACATCGTAGACGGCTGTTTTCTTCATAAGCGATCTTTTGAAATAGAAGGATCTAGCTCATATATGTATTCTGATACGATAAAATTAAAACAAAACCTACTGATAAATTTTGTGCCATGAGCAAAGTTATTTGTTCCATGTCTGGGTGTAATGTACATACTTTAAGGAATTAAAAGGATTTCACCATAAAAAAGATCAGATTCATCACAAATAAGATCTCAGCGATCTTGAAAATCCTTACAATGGAATAAAATGTCTATTTAGAAAAACATAAGTATGTTTATTAGTTGTCTGGTCGCCCTAGTATAGGCTCTGCCAAGCTTGGGATCAGGATCTTTTCATTATTATTATTCCCCCTGTATAATAATAAAAAATAGATGCCTAATTTAGGATCAGATGGCAGTGTTGGCACATGATACGTTATTATTTATTGGTCCTCTGTACCCAAGAATCGTACTTTTATGAAAGGAACCGGACTGAATAGTAAGCTTTCCGACCTATAACTGCTTATTCATTCCTACGTTTTAGGTGGTTGGGGTGACGCGAGGCACTTGGCCAACATATTATTACCCCTACTAGCGAACCTACCGCAGGAGATGAAGACGAAGCTTTTCTATGAATCCTTTTTCAACGCTTTATTTTCTGGGTAAGTTCTATAACACAACGTTCTGTGAACCTAAATTATTGTACTCGTAAAAGTATAATTGTGTTTTCTTCAAATAATAAGTTTGTGCAAGTTATATTAAATGTTATATTATATGTCTGTAATAATACTGGGTTCAATTCAATTATTGAGTGTAACTTCTCGGTATTTATATTTGTTGTAGTGTCTTGTGAATGTCAAAACGCACGTAGGGAATTTCATAAACCGGGACCTAATACTAGATTTCTTTTTAATGTTGCGAGATCTTATCTTGGTAAAAATAATACGAGGCTGCTTCGCTACTTACAACGTAGATGCTTCACATTTTATCATTACCTGCCGCAGTATTTAATTTTCCCTTCATATTTTCAGGTTAAATAAGAAGAGCATACTAAACTCAAAAAGCGAACGCCAATCTTGGATCACAAGTTTGGCCGAATGTCTTCGATATCTATCTATACAGCAAACAGACTTTGTAGTAGAGGTCGCCACTAGCGTCCATAGAACCTGGCTAGAAACAGTCCTGTCTACCGCACACGATGGTCTAACGAAAACTAATTTAATAAAAACATCTGCCGCAAATATGACGTCTTTAGTGAAATATTGGCTCAAACAATCAAAAGAAGAAAATAGTGAAAAGTATGACCAACTAGTTAGGAACTTTTGGCAAAACGTTGGCGCTACAGTACAGACACAAATAGACAAATGCAGTAATGATTCTAGAGAAATAGACAAATTAATAGATGGACACATTCTACTCCTTCAGAATTTAAAGAGTACGTTTTTACAAGAAACGAAAAAGCAGCATAGTATTAAATTCGACGATGACAAACATGAAACTCCAGAAAAATGTACAGTTACAACGCAGCAATGTGATGCATCCATCGTCGAAAGATACAAACACAACTTAGATGATTTAGTTCACAAAATATGTTCACATTATTTTGAAACTGCGGCCAAAAAGGAAGTTTCATCCGCTATATTGACGCCTTTAATAACTTTACTAAATGAGTTTGATAGTAAAAACTTATTTATTGCTGTAGCTAGGCAGTTTGGTGTAGACTCAGTGTACAAATTGTATGATAAAGTGATGAGGACATGGCTTTCGGGAGATACGATGAGGTGTAAGGCCGTAGTCGATATCGTGTTTCTGATGATGAAATATATGACGGAAGAGGAACAGCATGCCATGTTTGCCTCCTTCAACCAGGTATGTTATAACCTCTTTTGTTTTAATATGCCAAATTTTTTGAGTTATCGAACTTTCAATAAGATACTGCTTTAGGTCAAGGATTTTATTTAATAAACGATAAACAATGCTTTTCTGGTAGGAAATATGTATATGTATTGTTTAAACAAAGGTTGCAACCTCTATAATGTACACTGCGTACCCGTTGTACACATCTAAGATTTACCGTCTAACTACAAAGCCAATTTATGATCCTTTTAAATTTAAGGTCGTTAAATATATATTTTATTTATTTATCGGAAAACCAACAGCTATTTTACACATTTTTAGACATTGCAATATAAAACAGGAAGCCAATTACAGGTTTTCACTAATAGTGATTGATTATACAGTTAAAAGGTGTAAATTCCATATTTAGGTTTCTTAATGCTAATGATATATCGCATATATGTACTACATATCACTTACAAAGAAATCAAGGCTTAGACACCGCTTTGCTGCACTATTCGTAAGTGTGTATGGATCTAGGTTATGCTTTTTACATAACTTATTAAAATTTTTGCTCGCTCTTATCAGGAAGGAATTTTGACGATAGTTAGTTGAAACTCTGGGAATTAACAAGGGGGGATTGAAACGGGTTACACTTGGAACATTAAAATACAACTTACTGACTAGTTCGGGAACGTCAATTTTACTAGACATAATGTTTAATAAATATAAAATATCAGATGTATCGCGACGTATTTTAAGAGGCAGAAAGTGAAACTTTTTACAAAGCTCGAGATAATTCTCCGAACTATATCTTACCTTTGCACGAAAACACAAATATTTCACAAATCGCTTCTGTATGGCTTCGATTTGATCAATATATAAATTATAGTTGGGATTCCAAACAGAAGACGCGTACTCCAAATTACTCCTTACAAATGCGCAGTATAATATTTTAAAAGTCTTAATTTCATTAAAGCAGTTTGATATTCTCATGATGAAGCCAAGGGATCTTGATGCTTTGGATACAAGTTTGTTTATGTGAGCGTCAAATAATAGTTTAGAGTCATGGTGTACACCTATATCCTTTATGTCATCGCTCCTAGGAAGAGCTTGATTATTCAATGAATAGATTGAGTGTACAACATGTCTCTTGCGGGTAAAGATAATTACTGAACATTTCGATGCGTTTAGGTCTAGTTTATTGGCTTGACAGTATACTTCGCGACAGTGTTTCAGGCTGAGACATATGCGATCATAACATGCGCCCAGACAATCATAGATAGGGAGACGAAAGGTAAGACCATCTACATACTCAGTGACAGCCAGGCTACATTAAAAGCCCTGATGTCACACAAAATCCAATCGAAACTAATCCAGAACTGTATCACGGCTCTGAACAAACTTGCCACTAAAAATAAAGTCAAACTCGTATGGGTACCAGGTCATACGGGAATAGAAGGCAACGAAAAAGCAGATGCACTGGCTAGAAAGGGATCTGAAAGTCAGTTCTGTGGACCAGAACCATGTGTAGGGATTCCTCCAAATGTAATAGGAGCATTCCTTAAAAACGAATCCACAATTAAACACAATCAAATGTGGACCAAAGTCAAAGAACTAAAACACTCCAAACAACTCATGAAAGGAGTAGATAAGAGCTGGTCCAAAAAGCTTTGGAAATACAGCAGAACAGCCCGATCTGCAGAACCTGTGGGGAAGAAAATGAAACAATGCTGCATATTATATGCAAATGCGATGCACTGGCGAGACACAGAATGGCAATCCTGGGGCTGGCATATCCAGAACCAGGTGACTACAAGGATCTACCTCTAAAAAGCGTACTGGATTATGTGCATACCTCATTCAGGGCTCTAGGGATAGAATAAAACCAGTGGGGGATAGTACAAAAGATCCTGAAGGGTCGAAGTGCTGTACATAGGTACACCCCAAAACAAGATAAGATAAGATAAGATACTTCAAGGCGCTGTAAGTCAGCTTGGAGTAACGCAGTGTCAGAAGGAGTAGAAATTTTTTATATAATGCAGAGTTTAGATATAGGTCTATCATTTAATACATCAGTTTTAGATCCTTTTTTATGGATAGGTGTGGTAAAGGCAGATTTCCAAATTTGAGGCATAGTATAAGCAGACAAAGATTTTTTAAATAGTAAAAATATTGGTGAAGCAATGGAGGCCGCGCAAGTATTCAAAAATTTAGGTGATATGCCATCAGGTCCGGCAGATTTAGTCAGGTCTAGTTTACGTATGTGTGACATAATCTCATTCTGTCATAAGTGAATTTGGAATATGGCTGATGGACTGTCTACGGTTGTAACAGTAGAATTAGTATTAGGTTGATTGTTATCCGCGGAACTGTGAGTAAGAAAGGTAGAGTGAAAGTAAGAGGAAAAAGCATTACAAATAGATACCCCAGAGTCTAGGACGGTACCGTTGTACTTTAAGGCACTAGGTATGACATTAGATATGAACCTATTTTTTACAAAAGACCAGAACTTCTTTGTTACGTTATATTTTCGTTACCTCCCATAATTTACACATTTTTTTTCGGTTGTACTATCATCCACAAATAACAACATAGTTTGAAGAATTAGTATTGAAAGGTCATTTATACGATGAAAAAATAGTAACGACCCCAGGACACTTACCTGTGGGACACCAAATTTAATCTCTTTGTAGAATGACGCGTATTGTTCGTCTGCGTCGTCATTTTGCATTTTCTTGTTATCTTAACGCTTTTTGCGACCATGTAGCTAGTATTTATATAACCGCAAACACCATAATTGATAATAATTATTAATTGGTTCACCTACCCAAAGGTTTTTGACAATTCTGCATACATTGTCAAAAACGTATATGACTCAATTGCCTACAGTAGGCGATAAATGATTAAATAAAACGTTATTGGCTTTGTTAATAGTTTTCTTGATGTTGTATGTGTGTTGTTGATGTTGATATGACTGGAGAGAAAACTTCAGTAATTTGTGTATGTGATGTAACGTAACTCTAAGACACGAATTATATGTCCCAGTTCCCGCCTCTCGTGGTCGAATGGTGCCTCTCGTTATGTGTGAGCCACCCACACATACAGGCGCCGAGCACACGCGCCTGGGTCCGCGGCCCGACCGTCGCGGCCGCGCTGCGCACGCTGGCAGTACGCGCGGCGCAGCACGAGGGCGCGCGCGACGGGCTGCTGCTCGTGTGCCTGGCGGACGGACCGGACGGACGTATGTATACACTGACACAACCCTGTACACTACAGTCGCACGCTGGCAGTACGCGCGGCGCAGCACGAGGGCGCGCGCGACGGGCTGCTGCTCGTGTGCCTGGCGGACGGACCGGACGGACGTATGTATACACTGACACAACCCTGTACACTACAGTCGCACGCTGGCAGTACGCGCGGCGCAGCACGAGGGCGCGCGCGACGGGCTGCTGCTCGTGTGCCTGGCGGACGGACCGGACGGACGTATGTATACACTGACACAACCCTGTACACTACAGTCGCACGCTGGCAGTACGCGCGGCGCAGCACGAGGGCGCGCGCGACGGGCTGCTGCTCGTGTGCCTGGCGGACGGACCGGACGGACGTATGTATACACTGACACAACCCTGTACACTACAGTCGCACGCTGGCAGTACGCGCGGCGCAGCACGAGGGCGCGCGCGACGGGCTGCTGCTCGTGTGCCTGGCGGACGGACCGGACGGACGTATGTATACACTGACACAACCCTGTACACTACAGTCGCACGCTGGCAGTACGCGCGGCGCAGCACGAGGGCGCGCGCGACGGGCTGCTGCTCGTGTGCCTGGCGGACGGACCGGACGGACGTATGTATACACTGACACAACCCTGTACACTACAGTCGCACGCTGGCAGTACGCGCGGCGCAGCACGAGGGCGCGCGCGACGGGCTGCTGCTCGTGTGCCTGGCGGACGGACCGGACGGACGTATGTATACACTGACACAACCCTGTACACTACAGTCGCACGCTGGCAGTACGCGCGGCGCAGCACGAGGGCGCGCGCGACGGGCTGCTGCTCGTGTGCCTGGCGGACGGACCGGACGGACGTATGTATACACTGACACAACCCTGTACACTACAGTCGCACGCTGGCAGTACGCGCGGCGCAGCACGAGGGCGCGCGCGACGGGCTGCTGCTCGTGTGCCTGGCGGACGGACCGGACGGACGTATGTATACACTGACACAACCCTGTACACTACAGTCGCACGCTGGCAGTACGCGCGGCGCAGCACGAGGGCGCGCGCGACGGGCTGCTGCTCGTGTGCCTGGCGGACGGACCGGACGGACGTATGTATACACTGACACAACCCTGTACACTACAGTCGCACGCTGGCAGTACGCGCGGCGCAGCACGAGGGCGCGCGCGACGGGCTGCTGCTCGTGTGCCTGGCGGACGGACCGGACGGACGTATGTATACACTGACACAACCCTGTACACTACAGTCGCACGCTGGCAGTACGCGCGGCGCAGCACGAGGGCGCGCGCGACGGGCTGCTGCTCGTGTGCCTGGCGGACGGACCGGACGGACGTATGTATACACTGACACAACCCTGTACACTACAGTCGCACGCTGGCAGTACGCGCGGCGCAGCACGAGGGCGCGCGCGACGGGCTGCTGCTCGTGTGCCTGGCGGACGGACCGGACGGACGTATGTATACACTGACACAACCCTGTACACTACAGTCGCACGCTGGCAGTACGCGCGGCGCAGCACGAGGGCGCGCGCGACGGGCTGCTGCTCGTGTGCCTGGCGGACGGACCGGACGGACGTATGTATACACTGACACAACCCTGTACACTACAGTCGCACGCTGGCAGTACGCGCGGCGCAGCACGAGGGCGCGCGCGACGGGCTGCTGCTCGTGTGCCTGGCGGACGGACCGGACGGACGTATGTATACACTGACACAACCCTGTACACTACAGTCGCACGCTGGCAGTACGCGCGGCGCAGCACGAGGGCGCGCGCGACGGGCTGCTGCTCGTGTGCCTGGCGGACGGACCGGACGGACGTATGTATACACTGACACAACCCTGTACACTACAGTCGCACGCTGGCAGTACGCGCGGCGCAGCACGAGGGCGCGCGCGACGGGCTGCTGCTCGTGTGCCTGGCGGACGGACCGGACGGACGTATGTATACACTGACACAACCCTGTACACTACAGTCGCACGCTGGCAGTACGCGCGGCGCAGCACGAGGGCGCGCGCGACGGGCTGCTGCTCGTGTGCCTGGCGGACGGACCGGACGGACGTATGTATACACTGACACAACCCTGTACACTACAGTCGCACGCTGGCAGTACGCGCGGCGCAGCACGAGGGCGCGCGCGACGGGCTGCTGCTCGTGTGCCTGGCGGACGGACCGGACGGACGTATGTATACACTGACACAACCCTGTACACTACAGTCGCACGCTGGCAGTACGCGCGGCGCAGCACGAGGGCGCGCGCGACGGGCTGCTGCTCGTGTGCCTGGCGGACGGACCGGACGGACGTATGTATACACTGACACAACCCTGTACACTACAGTCGCACGCTGGCAGTACGCGCGGCGCAGCACGAGGGCGCGCGCGACGGGCTGCTGCTCGTGTGCCTGGCGGACGGACCGGACGGACGTATGTATACACTGACACAACCCTGTACACTACAGTCGCACGCTGGCAGTACGCGCGGCGCAGCACGAGGGCGCGCGCGACGGGCTGCTGCTCGTGTGCCTGGCGGACGGACCGGACGGACGTATGTATACACTGACACAACCCTGTACACTACAGTCGCACGCTGGCAGTACGCGCGGCGCAGCACGAGGGCGCGCGCGACGGGCTGCTGCTCGTGTGCCTGGCGGACGGACCGGACGGACGTATGTATACACTGACACAACCCTGTACACTACAGTCGCACGCTGGCAGTACGCGCGGCGCAGCACGAGGGCGCGCGCGACGGGCTGCTGCTCGTGTGCCTGGCGGACGGACCGGACGGACGTATGTATACACTGACACAACCCTGTACACTATGGTCGCACGCCGGCAGTACGCGCGGCTATCTTCAAAAAAAATCTTAAAAATATCTATCTACCAGAGATATTCCCTCGGGAACGCGCAATAGGTCTGCTGAGCGTGGCGATTGTGGCATACCCTCCCTTTAATTGGGGAAAACCCTTGTCCAGCTGTGGACGTTATTCCATTGACATGAAGTTCATAATTGATAAATGAGCTTTACACAAATGAAACTCAAAGTCAGCATAAGACAAAGCTTGGAGAAAAGCTCAGGTAAGACACAATAAATCACAAATTCAATATTTTTTCAGAATGCCTAGTGAGCGAACAGGGTGTCACTGAAGTAGTGAAGACGCTGAGCGAGGCGATATCACAAGTGGACAGCCCCACTCTGGAAGTGAGTGCGGCGCTAGCCGCCCGGCTATCTACCACGTTGCAAGATACGACATCGCAAAGTTACACGCAACTTGTGCTACGCCTGTTCCAACTCAACATACTTGTACCAGTAAGTAAATAACCAGTGGAAGTATGTCTTTAGGAACAGCTCTTAATGTTTCTTTTTTATATGCACTCATTCGATAAGTATTTTTCGGTGTCAATTAATTTCATCAATCAAGTTATTTGCATATGAATTCAAAATCTTTCAGCGTTTTCGTAATTTTGTTAAAGTCCGTCATAGTCTTACCCCATTCAAGTAGTGGAGACTTTACTAGAGGCTCCTAAAGAATTTTGGGATCAACACGGAAAAGCACAATTCACGCAAATATGCTACTTACCTACACTTGTGCACGCTGTCATACACATTAGAGCCAAAAATGCACTATATTTACACCCTATAAAATCTCGAATTTACAGCAGTTTTAGAAAATGGATAATGCCTCGATGTGTCTTTTTCCGCGATGGCGCTAAAACTCCCTAAATGCTTTTAAAGTAAGGTGCCAACCGTTTGGATAGATATCTCGTTGCAACATACGATGACATACACATTTCACAAGTTGTTTTAGTTGATGGACTCATTCCTTTAGTGGTAGCGTGTTCAACCGCAGATAATCAGGTCCTGGATTTAAATCCAGGATCGGGCCTAAAAGTGGTTTTGGGATTTTCCTGGGAAGAAAAATGCCTAATAGTAGTACCCGAAAGTGGCTGTCTTACATCACCATGTCGCGGCAAGCAGAATCTCTTTTCGCCCGAATCACTAATTTGCAATTATTACACAAAATGCGCAATCTTTTGTCTTTTGGAAGATTCATGATAAGAGGGCCGGACGTATCGAATTGCCATCCCGCTGGATTATCAAAATAAAAGAATATATTTTTTTGTATGTAAACGAAGTGACCCTTCATTTAGTTTATAGTTTTCCGTATTATAACTTTTTTGGTTTATAAACTTGTCTATGTATAAGGCACTGGCCGTTTATATTGACGGATTGGCAGCATGATAAAATATGGAGAGGCTGATAATTTTACGTTAAAATAATATTATTACAATCCATTATTACAATCAATAAATAAAAGGCATTTATAAGAACACAAACTAGTGAAACAAGAGCTCTTAATGTTGTTTTTCTATTTACAGAGAAACACTTATAGTTATAGTTTTACTGTTTTATTTTATTTTTATTTGGAAAACTTACAGCTAATACAATCAATAATCAAATATTAATATTAAAATAAGGCCAATTACAATTTTCCACTATTACTATTATGTTCCCTACATATCTAATAAATAAAGATTTACATATTATAAAACAACATTATACAGCTGGTTACCAGGAATAATGGAAATTTTACGATTTGAGTTCATGCTCAAAGCCAGTGATGATGTAAAAACAAATATTATTTGTGTAACGACAATCACGGATTCAGATGGCCGGACCTTTGCGATCCCAGATAAGTTACACAACCTATAAAATTACATGACAGAATAGTACAGACCCAAATCTTTCAGAAAGTAAAGCCTTCCTTACATAAACGACATGATAAACGACAGGTGTGGATTTCCATGACCCCGGAGATGAATGCGGTTTATTGTTTATTGTATTTGATGACGATGGAAATAAACAGTTTATGGAATACCTATTGGAGGCTTCTACAATAGGACTTTCAGAAGAATCTCTAGCAAGAATCGTGGAAAGCTTCGCTGAAATGAAAAAAGATTCATCAAAACTTAATATGGGCAAAAAGGGTAGGAAAATTTGTTATAGAAAAATTCAATAGCAAGATAACTAATGTGTCCCAGTGGATGGCTACTTTTGAAGCGGAATGTGTATGAATAGAAGATATAAAAAAAAATTGAAATGTTTAGGTTATTTATAGAAGATTCTTGTTTAGATTGGTACAGTTTTATGCTAATAAAACATATAATATACTCAAAATGGGCAATGTGGAAAAATACCTTTTGCGAAACATATGCGGATAAGAGTTGGAAACCAATCAGGTATGCAATGTTATTTAAATACAAACAGGGCTCATTACTGCAGTATGCGTTAAAGAAAGAGAGACTACTATTAGAGATAAATAAGTCTATAGATAAACTCACTCTAATTGATCTGATTGCCACTGGATTACCCACCTTTATTGCAGATAAGATTGATAGGAACACTTTAAAGGAAACTAAAGACTTATTTAATAATTTAAGACGTTTAGAACATATGATAAACAAAAAAACATTTTATAAAAAGATAGTAACTTTCGAAAGTAGCATTAAAGAGAAAAATGTAAAGTCCTCGTTTAGTCCGTGTAAAATTTGTGAAAAAGTGAATAAAGGTATACGTTACCACCAAAGAAACAAGCATTAATGAGTACAAAATAAACTATAATGAAAATATAAGTGTTGATAAATTTCATATTACCATAAATGATTTAGATCACCATAAAAAAAACTGCTATTGATAAATTGATATGCAAATATAAGTCTTCGCTAAAGACAAATATGATATAGGTACCGTAAAAGGATATGAAGCCCATATTGATTTATTGATTGATAAATACTGTTGTAAAAGACCGTATAGGTGCTCTATTGAGGATATGAAAGAAATTGAACATCAAGTATCAAATTTACTAAAAAATTATTTAATAGAGGAGTCATATAGCCCTTTTGCCGCTCCAGTAACACTAGCATTTAAAAAAGAAGACGGAAGAAAGTCTAGGCTTTGTATAGATTTTCGTGAATTAAATAAAATTGTTGTCCCTCAATCGCAACCATTTCCGCTAATCGAGGACCTAATGGTTAAAATAAGAAATAGTAATTTTTTTTCAACATTTGATGTAAACTCAGCGTTCTGGTCTATACCTCTTAAAATTGAAGATAGGCACAAAACTGCATTTGTTACTCAAGACGCTCACTTTCAATGGACTTGTTTATCTTTTGGTTTAAAAACTTCTCCTGCTATTTTTCAAAGAATATTGAGTAGCATTATAAGAAAGCATAAACTGTCAAATGTTACTGTCAATTATATCGACGTTATTTTAGTATTTTCTGAAACTTTCGAAAAACAAATTGAACACATATCTCTGTTATTGGAAGCGATTTTAAAAGAAGGTTTTAAATTAAAATTCACAAAATGTAACTTTGCACAGGACTCTGTGAAGTATTTAGGGCACATAATAAAAAACAATACTGTCACTCCATTAAAAGATAACTTGATTGCCATAAAAGAATTTCCAATTCCAAAAACACAAAAAAATGTTCGTAAATTTTTAAGAAAAAATAATTTCTATGGAAAATATGTGCCAAATATTTCAATTATACTGGATCCCTTACATAACTTATTAAGAAAAGCAGAAAAATTCGTTTGGTCCAATAGATGTCAAGAATCCTTTGATACTATAAAGAAACTACTTTGCTAGGTTTTGAGCAATTCTAATTTCTAGCTATATTTTATCCAGATTTGCCAATACATATTTATACAGATGCTAGTATACAAGGTATAGGTGCGATTTTCAAACAAATTTAAACCAACGCACAGACAGGTATTTGGCCCTAAAAGTCGGACAAAAATATTTTTTGCGTTTAATAGTACTATTAAAGTATTTCGTTCCATTTTAAGGTATAATAGAGTAAAAAAAGGCATACATTATTCTTAAACAAATTTATTTCTAATTTCCATCATCTTCAGAGTCATTTTCGATACTAATATTGCAAATATCATTTTCCTCCAAAAGATTCATGGTATCCGCTGAAAGGGGTCTTTTTCTTTTATGTTTAGCGTTCCTCATCCCTGTCAGCAAGGGGTCTGATGTCAAGAGTAACCTATTTAAAACGTCTGTGTTGCAGGCTACTCTCGAAAATTTTCGGGCGTAGTTTAGCCGAAACGCTCGGATGTGCTTATTGCGGGCTTCTGCAGCTTCCTCAGACAGTTGCCCAATTGGCAGAATAGCCTCCTTTATCACGGCAGCTCCATGACTCAACACCTTATGTAATGTCGGCGACATCGGGTGAGACTTGTACAAAGAAACGTACAATTCAGCAGTTTCTTTGCAATAAATACCGAATTTTTGGATGTTAATTTTTATCCACATTTTTTTTAGCACATGGTGTCTAGGATGACTTTTAATCGGTAGATTAAATTCCGGTCAATACCAGTTATTTCTGCAGATTTCTCGTATTCATCGAAAAATCGCCTGCTGGTATTACCATCATTTGTGTTTCCAAAGTTAGCCTTTGGAATATCTACTAATAATCCTAATTGTTCACGAAACTTGGTTTGGATTTCTTTTTTTCGTGTCTCCACTAGTTTCTTCTCTTCGGCTGTCAGGCGAGCCCTCCACTTCATGACTGGTAATTTATAAGCTACATGCAGTATGCTCTCGAAAAATCTGATTCGAGCGTGCAGCAAAGATAGACCAAATCGCATGTTTTCCGTGTTGCAGGGCCTTTCTTTTGTAAGGTCATTGAAATCGGAGGATGTGGCGCCACATATGTAACATCTCATGGTTGACTTGGTATGGGTTGCTGCGTTACATACTTTGCCGTCCACCATGGTAAAAACTATTTTATGTTTGACGGATATGTCGTCGATCTTGGTCTTGGTCAGTTCTTTTATTTGATTTTCTACGTACTCGATTTCCTCATTCGTCACGTCAGTGTTTTCTTTCACAAATCGTAAGCGTATTGGTCTGCAATATCGTGGTGATGATGGAGTTGGGTTTTGCCATATAATTTTTCTTTCAGTTCCATAGACTAGTTGGAGTGGAACGACAGAACTTTGAAAAATGTTGGCGTCGGAATCAGTCTCATCTGCAAATTTCATTTTATATTGAATCTGCTGAGATCCATCACAACCCCATTTGCTGATGAGCAGAAAGGACTGCTTTTCAGATTCAGTCAGTTGCTCCAAGACCTCCTCACCAAGATGCAATAATAATCGCTTGATGGTGTGATCCATTAAGCTTTGTACCCTTACTTCGGCACAGGTCTCAGTACGAAGCTAGACGTGCTTCACTGGTAATAGGTAGATTACTACATTTATGTAAAGGCGAATAAATGAAAAGACAACCGGTCAGTTTAACGTATGAAAGTATATTGTTAAAATAAATGATCTTATGAGCTAGGTACAAATACAATAATTAGGTTGCACGCGTACACCATATACGGAAAGTTCAATATACACTTAGTCATACATCACATCATCCCCCTGATTTTGAGAAAACAAAAAATAATGGCATTACAATAACATTTTTTTTTTCTTAAAATTAATACACGCATACATATTGCATCATCACTCTAACAACTAGTTTCTGAGTACATAAAGACCTAAAGATATTTGATACTCTATTTATATAATAACACATTGTCTTAATCTTAGCATGAATAACATAGCAACTTTAAACATAATAATAGATATGCATAACTACTTATAAATGTACACTCTTCACAATAATATTATAACTCGTTACATATAAAATGGAATAGTTCTGTTTTTGTGAACAACATTTTCCTTTCCCTTTTGCATTATTTTAACATTTACGCCTAATTCTTCTATAACCGTAAAAGGACCTAAATATACTTGATCTAATTTTTCCCTATTTTCATTTCTTAAAAGTAACAAATCTCCAGTATTATAGTTAACTGAATTACATTGTCTGTCATATTTTGTTTTTCTACAAATTTTGGATTGAATTAAATTATTTCGTGCATCTTCACATGATTTTTGTAGTCTAAATTTTAATTCTTTGGGATAGTCATCAAAATTATATACTGGGTCTACATTTTTCAAAAGGTTGTTTGGAATGTTACATAATTTGCCAAAAACAAGTTCGAAGGGTGTATATCTAGTTTCAGAATGCACTGTTGTGTTGTACGAAAAACACCAATATTGTAACCAGTTGCTCCACATATGAGCCTGGTTATCTGTTTGTATCCTTAAGAAAGCTCCCAAGGCCTTGTGAGAATTTTCTAAAGAACCAATCGACTCATGGTGATATGCTGTTGACTGAATACAGTTAATACCCACTAATTGACATGTATCTTTCATGGTTGATGAGATGAATTCACTACCTCTGTCTGTCGCGATTTCGCGTGGAATACCGTAACGCAGTATAAAATTGTCAACAAAAGCTCGGGCAACTGTTTGAGTTTCTTTATTTATTAACGGGTAAGCTTCTACATATTTTGTAAGTTCACATTGAAGAGTCAATATGTAACAATAGTCATTACAATCTTTACTAAGCGGTCCAACCAAATCCAAATATATTTTATCGAATGCTGACGTCGCTGTTGTAGTTATACACATTGGCTCTCGGGTGTGCTTATGGAACTTTTGTTTTTGACACTGTTCGCACTTTCTAACAAAATTAGCTATGTCACGGTCCATTCCTGTCCAGTAATAAAGTCTTTTAATGTTATTAGTCATCCTTCGAATACCAGCATGGCCACTGCTGGGTAAAATATGGTAATCATTCAAAATAACTTTACGATCGTCTTTATTTTCTACTCTACTCACTCCTTTAATAATACATAATCGTGGACCTTCCCACTTTTTCATTTTCGTAATAATACGTGCTAACTCGGTAATTATTTCTTTATTGTCATTATTTCTAATTATGCATAATTCTTTTATATCATTTTGTTTACATATCTGCTCTAACTCTCTCACGAACAAATCTCGTTTGAAACATGATCGAGAGCTTCGATTTACCGATATTAATGACAATGACGGTGAATATATTAGGTACCTATTTCTACTATAACAATTATCGGTTTGTTTATTATGTATGTGTAAACATTTTTCATCAAAGTTTAACTCTGTAAAATGATATGGTTTTTTAAAAATTTCCGCAACTCTTGGTTGATCAGACCGATCATTGCCGGAACTCTTATCAGTCAATACATTCTCATTTTTCTCTTCTTCCATTCTTCTATATTGCGCTCTAGTCATGACCCCTATCACACACTCATACATGCTCTTCAACTCTTCACTCGTCAATTCAATCCTAGATAGTGCATCTGCAGCTGCATTATCTTTTCCTTTCATATATTCTACTACAAAATCATATTCCTCCAGACATAATCGAAACTTTGTTAACCTACTGGAAGGGTCGCGCATGTTAAATAAATAAATCAACGGTTTATGATCCGTGATAACCCTAAACCGGCGTCCATATAAATAAGGGCGAAAGTACTTAACAGCCCAAACTATCGCCAAAAGCTCTTTCTCAATTATCGGATAGTTACGCTCCGCTTTGTTTAGTGGGCGACTAGCATATGCTATCGGTTTTTTGTCTCCATTTGCTAGCACACACCCAATCGAAAACCCCGATGAATCGGTATTCAAAATAAATTCATTTTCCTTTGAAAAATTTGGATATTGTAATAATGGAGGACTAATTAACGCTTTTTTCAATGTCTCGAACGCATGTAAACATTCCTTACTCCAATTAAATTCTATATATTTTTTTGTCAAGTTCGTTAAAGGTAATGTAATTTTAGCAAAATTCGGAATAAATTTCCGATAATAATTTGCAAATGCAACGAATCTACGGACCTCGCGGCCTCGTCTGCATTTTTCGGAATCGGATAATTTTGTAAAACTTTAACTTTATTTTCATCTGGCTTTATACCCTCTGGTGTTACCACGTGACCTAAATACAAAAGTTCCTTCTTCAAAAATGTACACTTTAATGGATTTAACTTCAAATTTACGTCTCGAAGCCTTGTAAAAACGTCAATTAGGTTTTTATTATGTGTTTGCAAATTTCTACCCATTATTATTATGTCATCTAAATAAACAATGCACTTTTCGTAATTTAAACCCGATAGTGCTACAGTCATCGCTCTAGTAAACGCACTCGGACTTAATTTTAAGCCCATAGGAAGGCGTTTCATTTGATATACCTTGTCAGCTAAAAATGCAGTGTATTTACGACTCTCTGGGTCTAATTTAATTTGGTAATAGCCTTGATTAAGGTCTAAATGGCTGAAATACATAGCCCCTGACAAAGAATCCAAAATTTCGGTTATGTTTGGTAGTGGAAAATTATCATTTTGTATGCACTCATTCAATCCCCTATAATCAATCACAACACGCCACTTTTTTTCACCCCTAGCATCAGTCTTTTTCGGAACAATCAGTAAAGGACTCGACCATTCAGACGTCGACTCCTCTATAATGTCATTTTCCAACATTTGTTTTATTTGTTTATTTATTTCTGCTTTTTGAGAATGTGGAAGACGATAAGGTTTTTTATAAACGGGACTAATATTTTCTTTTAAATGAATTTTTTGTTCATACAAGTTTGTTGTATTTAATTTGTCCCCGGGTAAATGAAAAATATCCGCAAATTTTGCCCAAATATTTGCTATAGAAGTCTCCTCTTCTTTAATCAAATAATTAAGATTAAGCAAAGAAAACAAAGATTTTACCCTATCCGCGTTATTTACTATTCTATTAAACGAATAACAATGATATTCTTTTAAATCACGAATTTCTGGTGTAAAACAACGTAAATTAACATCAGTTTCCCGTGTGTTCATAATACGCATGGTCACCCTACCGTTTTTACTCTTACATATCGAATTAGCTAAAAATACACCTTCGCAAATCTCATTTGAAATTACTACACAATCACCTGTCCTATTAGTTGGAATATCTACTTGAATTTCACATCGCGCGGGCAACTTTATACATGCGTTATCATTTGTATTTCCTATCGAATATAACTGTACAGGTAAAATAATCGGAATTCCCTCACTATTTTGTAACGTTAATGTTTGATTTTCAAAATTAATTATAGAATTAAATTTTGATAGAAAATCTTGTCCTATAATTCCGTCTACATTTAATGGCAAATCGTTAAAAATGTAGAAGTCATGTGTAAATGATTCATTATTTTCGTTACGTAATATCAACTCTATGCACCCAGTAGATGTAATTTGACCACCAATACCATTTATGTGTGTCGTCTTAGGGCGAATAAACTCGCTCGATGCGTGAATCACGCTTTGTTTCACAGCAGACAATGATGCCCCGGTATCAATGAGCCATGTACACATATAGTCATCGATATACAGATGTATAGAGTTCATATTCCGATAAGTTAATATGTAATTAGTCGCGAAAAAACTGAAACTTTTCGGTTTCCTCCGATTTAGAACTATCTTGCGATTCATGTGTCACATTGACATGATGTTTTTTCGAATTGAAATTTTGCTGGCTATTATATCCACGGGACCTACTACGGCCTGAAAAATTACCACGACCCCGACCGCTACTACGATAATACGACGAATCGTAAAATGTCCTATTATTATTTATGTTGTTCCTGAAAAATGGTTTTCCGCGAAACGGTGTAGTGGTACCGCGCCTCGAAACACTCTGCCCTCGGTATCCATTATTTGGGTAACCCCTATTATTATTAAACATCCTACCTCGAGCTGAAAATATCTGTCCTGATGTGGAAGGCATATTTACCTCCTCATCTTTAGCACCTTGTATAGCTTCCTTTAATGAACTATAATTACGCGCAGCAATGACAGTACTAAGCCGCTCATTTCGCAACCCGTCGGCAAATTTTTGAATAGCCTGTTTTTCATTTAAGGGTTTTAATATCTTGTATGCTTCAGATTTGCCCTCGGCTTGTGAAATTGTTAGATCCACAAACAGTTGCTCTAAGTCTTTCCCATACTGATCTATAGACCTACCACCTTGATAAGCGGTATGCAACTTTTTTTGTAACGCGGTGTCCGATTTTTTTGTTAAAAGATGTGTTTTCATTTCAGCAACCATTTCGTCAACAGAACCATATGAATCTGCCAAACGCAATTTTGCACTATGTGATAGCCTAGTTTTTAAAACATATTTTATGAGAAGTGACGCATCCGTATCTAAAATCATAGTAGAATATAATTCTATTGCGTCAATTAATTGTAGAGTAACTTTTTCGGTGTCGTCCATTATTGGTAATAGACTAACCGCCACTCTCAAATCAAAATTGGGTTTGGTAGTCATGGTTTCGCTGCTATTTATACTCATCATTAAACTTTCTATATCAGCATAAATCGAGTCTATCTTATTTGACAAGTGTAAATCAACATCACTTAACGATATTTCGGCTTTTTCTACCTTATTAACATATATGTCAAATATTTCGGTATACTTCTTATAAATCTTTACTGCTTTTTGAAATTGTTTATTCGCAGCTTCACTATTCTGTCGCCGATGCGATCCAATTTTAATTAAATAAGTTCTTATATCTACCAACTGCACATATATATTTTGTAATTCTAACATTAGCTCTATATATTGAAAAACAGTAAAACATATTATAAAATAAAATATTACGTTTTGTAAAAAAAATAACCATAACGGAAAGTATCCTAAATACTTAAAGATAATTAATATAAAGTTCACTTACAGAATTTATTTGTCACCATTTGCACTTATTCGACACTTGTCCAAATTTCTCCACATCGTTAGTTATTAGCCGGGTCCTATTACACTGAAACTCGCTGCAAAGCAATACCCGTCGCTTGCCTTTCGATCTTCTTGGTAAGGCATTTATGTACTTTTTTTCCATAAGTTGTACGCCAAGAAAATAGCACACATTACAATAACTGCAACCATCATATATCGCATTTCCATAGAGTAATCGCTCTCAGACATACTGGATTTCGCTTTATTTCCTTGTCCCTGTTGGGCAATTATTACCTCCTCTTTGAATTCCTTGGATACTTGACTGCCCATTATAATTTTTAATTATTATATCCTGAAAAACTGAAACACTAAAGATCCTGGCATGGTCGCCATACGAAGCTAGACGTGCTTCACTGGTAATAGGTAGATTACTACATTTATGTAAAGGCGAATAAATGAAAAGACAACCGGTCAGTTTAACGTATGAAAGTATATTGTTAAAATAAATGATTTTATGAGCTAGGTACAAATACAATAATTAGGTTGCACGCGTACACCATATACGGAAAGTTCAATATACACTTAGTCATACATCACATCAGTTATGCTGTGGATTTCGGGGTAACATTCTTTCTTCAACTTCTTTAAAATCGAATAGCATGGGTAAAAGCCTGGATTCGTGTCTCGCACCACTTCGTATTGGGCCTGGGTAAGCCCAGCTTCAACAAACATAAACAGGGAACGAAGGTGTGCCAATTTCGTTGAAACTTCTTTTTCATGTTCAGCTGCTTGTTCTTTTATCGCTGCTGCATATTTTTTTGCTTTCCGGGGGCTTCTGGTAAGGACCTTTACGATTTTTGATGCTTCTACTTCGCCAGTTCCTCGCAATTTCATTTGTGTTGCGTATGCCAGCACATCTTAGTCAGATGTTCGAAGGTTTTCAGTTTTTCTCCTTTTATTCCTTTCACATAAGTCTGAAAACGACTTTTGAGGTCTACCTGGACTTAATCCTATAACAAAGATAAATCTTTAGTCACTGATAAAATTCCATGGAATATAATAATGTTAGAAACAAAAGAATTGTTAACGTAAATAGGTACCTGCTTTTGGTAGCGATATGGTGCCCTTGAGCCATTCTTTGTTCACTTCTAGGAATCTGGCATTGGTATTACGAGCAGCTGACCATTTCTGCTTGAATTGGTGACGTATGATTGACAACTTGTGCTTTGCATCGGCAATGTTTGGGTCATCTTCAGAGTATTGCTGGAGAAGTTCCAACTCCATAAATTCCAACTTTTCATTAAAAGTTGAAGCATTGGAGCGTTCCATGATTATTAGTAAATCGTTTCTAGTTAATACTCGCATCCCAGAAGAGCCTGGAAACAAAATAAACAAATTTTCATAAAAAAAGACAACACGTGGTTTTTGGGTCCATGCAAAAAAAAAATGGTCAAAAATAGAGGGGGGTGCGTTGGGGTGGCTATTTTACGTATTTTAGAATACTATAGAGTCTATTCTAGAACGAACAATATAAATTTTTACTTAGAAATGCTCAGAAATACTTTAAAAACACTTAAAGATTTTTTGAAATGCGCATTTTATAGGAATTTTTAAGAATTAGTTACTAATGGAGTTAAAGGTACGAAAACTCCCTTTTTTTCATAACAAAACTAAATCAAATAATAAGTAAATACCTGGTTGTGTAAGATCCATAGTAGAAATTCACAAGAAATTGACTTTTTCACCTTAAATTTAATATTTGAAAACAATGAAATCTGAGCGTATCGAATAACTACACGACCACGGCAAGCGAATGGTAATTTCCGACTGAGCGCATGGAGTGGGGGAAAGCCTCTAGCGCGTCGGGTTCACGCTATTGGTAGGGGGACATACCATTGTATTTCGAGGAATAATAAAAAACGGCGTCTAACTAAAACAAAAAAAATGGATTTCGCCCGACTTTTAGGGCCAAATACCTGTCTGTGCAACGGTGAGGAAAAGCCTTGCGCATATTTTTCAAAAAAAAATAAACGAAACCCAAAAAAAGAAAAAAGCCATATATCTTGAATGTTTGGCAATACAAGAGGCGGTTAAATACTGGCAACACTGGCTTATAGGAAAAACAGTCACGGTTTTTTCAGATCACAAACCTTTAGAAAAAAATAATATTAAGGCCAGAACGGACGAAGAACTGGGAGATTTGACATATTATTTGTCGCAGTTCAATTTTAAAATAATATATTCTCCGGTAAAATATAATATAGAAGCAGATACTTTAAGCACAAATCCTGTGTTAGAATCATATGAAAATCAAGATAGTAATATAAAAGTAGTAAATTTTGTTAAATTAAAAGACATACTAAACGATCAAGATAAAAATGAGGATATTATACAAAATAGAAATAAACTTATTTTCAAACGTAATATATATTATAAAAAGATAGGAAAAAATGAAAAGATTGTACTAGCTGAAGAGTTCAGTAAAGATATAATAAAACATGTACATCACTACTACTGTCACATAGGACGACAGCAAATGGAAAACAAGATTAAAATAGATCTAGAAATAATCTGTATAAAAAATAAATCTAGAAGGAAAAGCAAAGCGGTTTAAAGGGCAAAATTAAAAGCGGTAGCGGGACCTAAGTGAGACATTAGTCCAAACTGACTAATGTCTCACTTAGGTCCCGCTACCGCTATTATTTTTTATTATAACATATTTGTTTTATAAATCTGCAGGACGGTTAAAATACGAAAGCTCCCGTTTTGATGACGCCGAGTTGAAAAAGCCGTATACTATGCAATACGCACGTGGATTAGTAAAAATATTGCGGAGATAAACTTATACTCCACTCGTTTTGACGCTTCACTCGCTACTGACACCACCGCGACAATCGCTTAGGAGTCTTGTCGATGCCTATGCGTATGTGAGTGTGCCGTTTTGACCGTTTGTAGGTAATTTCCGTACTGTCTATTTTTATATTGAGTCTCGGCTGTTGAAATTCGATCTAGAGGACATTATTATTGTTCCACAAACTTGTTAATTGTTAAAGTAGGAATAAGTTCCTTAGATATCCTATCCTATATATGTACCCGTGTATGTGTCCCGTAGCGTGGCGACCCGCGCCTGTCGCTGGACACGTGGCGCGAGGTGCGCTCGTCGTGGCAGGACGGCGTGGCGGGGCTGTCCGCGCCCGACCACGAGGACTTCCTGCGCCAAGTCGCCGGCTTCCTGCATGAGCAGCTGTTTGAGACGTAAGCGCTTTTTATACACACAGGTTCAAGATGATACGCTTACGGCACAGTCATCTTCTTTTAGAACACATGGTAATAAGTTCAACATTAATTACCATTAATCATTGTTCAAATTATGAAATGATATTACATATTTAATGATGTTAAGACAATAAATTTATACCAAAGTCGAGTCAATTTCAACAATGATTAATGTCTGTAAGTATCATATTGGAATACAATTATTTATTAGATATGTATGTACAAAAAAGAATGTAAAAATTGCTACAATGTTTACATGAACAATCTTGAACACAGTATAAAAAAATAATGTAAAATATTTTTGAAAATTTATTGCAACTCGTAAATCTGGGTTGAATATTCCTTCAACTATGCGCCACGGTACTCGATTAGCTAATGAGCCGCATGAAATATGTAATATGTTTTCTGACTTCTTTAATTCGGTTTAAGAACCGTCTGCACAGACTAACGAATCCCTTAGGAGTACTGAAATGTCTGATAATAGTTCTCTCATTAGTAAGATTGTGTTCACCACCCTAAAAGTACTGGAGGCACTTCAGTCTCTTGATATCAGTAAAGGACCAGGTCCAGATGCACTGCCAGTTATTTTTCTCAGAAATACTGCCAAGAATATATGTACTCCACTGCAAATTCTTTTTAATCGGTCGCTGTCAGAAGGAATCTTCCACGAAGCCTGGAAGCAGGCTAATATTACACCTGTCCATAAATCAGGTCGCAAAAATGACGTTGCAAATTACCGGCCAATATCAATACTGTCAACAATGTCGAAGCTTTTTGAAAGATTAGTACATAACGAACTTTATCCCGTATTTCATAATATTATTCTACAGCAATAACATGGTTTTGTCAAGCGAAGAGCGAAAACCAATTTAGTAGTATATTCAGGCTATCTATTTAATAGTATGGACTCGGGTATCCAAGTAGACTATACTGACTTTAAAAAGGCATTCGACAAAGTAGACCATGAACTTCTTTTGACCAAGATTGCTTACAATGGCATACATGGAGATCTGTTGAGGTGGTTTTCATCATATGTTTCGAATATAACTCAAAAAGTAGTGATAAATGGTTTTCAATCCGGTACTACTATTGTTACATCTGGTGTACCCTAGGGATCGATACTAGGGCCTCTTTTATTTGTTATTTTTATTAATGATATTACTAAATGTATCCAAAATATTCTAAATTTCTTTTATATGCCGATGGTTTGAAAAATTATAGGCCGATTAAATCCTTAAATAATTGTTACGCATTGCAGGAAGATCTAAATAGGCTACATATTTTTTTCTTTTTATGCCTTACTTGTTGGTAATAAATGTATTTAAATTATTGTTTTCTGTTTATAATGTTCTCACTTAATGTTTTTGTAATCGAAATTGTAAATTTGTAATTGGCTAGTTAAGTTTTCTACTTACTACATTTTAGTAATTAGGAGCTTTTACTGTATATGACTATATTTAAGCAAGAGCTGAGTAAGTGATGATGTCCCCCTCCGCAGCACAGACTCGCCGGCCATAGCGCGCGCGGAGCAGGCGCTGAGCACGCTGCCGGCGCTGTTCGCGCGCTGCGACAGCGCGGCGCGGCCGCACGACGCGGCGCAGCTGGCCGCCTTCACGCGCCAGCTCTTCCACATGTACGACATCGAGGCACAGGGTTCGGTCACTTGTTTACTTTACAAAGACGCGCCGGCCGCCTTCACGCGCCAGCTCTTCCACATGTACGACATCGAGGCACAGGGTTCGGTCACTTGTTTACTTTACAAAGACGCGCCGGCCGCCTTCACGCGCCAGCTCTTCCACATGTACGACATCGAGGCACAGGGTTCGGTCACTTGTTTACTTTACAAAGACGCGCCGGCCGCCTTCACGCGCCAGCTCTTCCACATGTACGACATCGAGGCACAGGGTTCGGTCACTTGTTTACTTTACAAAGACGCGCCGGCCGCCTTCACGCGCCAGCTCTTCCACATGTACGACATCGAGGCACAGGGTTCGGTCACTTGTTTACTTTACAAAGACGCGCCGGCCGCCTTCACGCGCCAGCTCTTCCACATGTACGACATCGAGGCACAGGGTTCGGTCACTTGTTTACTTTACAAAGACGCGCCGGCCGCCTTCACGCGCCAGCTCTTCCACATGTACGACATCGAGGCACAGGGTTCGGTCACTTGTTTACTTTACAAAGACGCGCCGGCCGCCTTCACGCGCCAGCTCTTCCACATGTACGACATCGAGGCACAGGGTTCGGTCACTTGTTTACTTTACAAAGACGCGCCGGCCGCCTTCACGCGCCAGCTCTTCCACATGTACGACATCGAGGCACAGGGTTCGGTCACTTGTTTACTTTACAAAGACGCGCCGGCCGCCTTCACGCGCCAGCTCTTCCACATGTACGACATCGAGGCACAGGGTTCGGTCACTTGTTTACTTTACAAAGACGCGCCGGCCGCCTTCACGCGCCAGCTCTTCCACATGTACGACATCGAGGCACAGGGTTCGGTCACTTGTTTACTTTACAAAGACGCGCCGGCCGCCTTCACGCGCCAGCTCTTCCACATGTACGACATCGAGGCACAGGGTTCGGTCACTTGTTTACTTTACAAAGACGCGCCGGCCGCCTTCACGCGCCAGCTCTTCCACATGTACGACATCGAGGCACAGGGTTCGGTCACTTGTTTACTTTACAAAGACGCGCCGGCCGCCTTCACGCGCCAGCTCTTCCACATGTACGACATCGAGGCACAGGGTTCGGTCACTTGTTTACTTTACAAAGACGCGCCGGCCATAGCGCGCGTGGAGCAGGCGCTGAGCACGCTGCCGGCGCTCCATGAACTTATGCCTCCATTTCCCTTTTTTCATCGGACTACAAAGCGTCGGGAGGCTCTCCACCGCTATGTTGTTGACATCCCATTATGCCGTACGACGTTTTGCTTCCTCTTTCATCATACGCACGGCTAAGCTGTGGAACAACCTCCCAAACGACGTGTTTCCAGACTCATCGAACATGGGTTTATTCAAGGTTAGAGTGAACAGGCATCTTATGGGTACGCGCGGTCCACCTTTGACCACATCTTCACTTACTATCAGGTGAGATCGTTGTCAACTGCAAACCCATTTTGTATAAAAAAAGACCCCCCGTGCAAAATTTCCCTAAAACATACTACCGGTTACCTCACTTTCGCCATTAAGGAACGCAACACGCGAAACATTAAACGAATAGAACCTTTATTTTAAGAATATATTTAAAGCATATCTACGCATTATCGAACCTACAGCGTTCCATGTAGAAATTTCACAACTAGGTAAATATATATTCATCCTAAATTCGACATCTATCGCTTCTCATTACTTTTTTAAGTTACGAGCCACCGTCTTAACTGCTATACATGCAGTCTATCTTTCCATTGCCGCAAAAAAAATCTTTGTAGCATTTATTGTGTAATTATTTATTGTTCCAAGTAATATTGATAACATGTAACGCTACCCGACAGTACCTGTGTAGGGTTAATAGAACTGAAACGACGCACATTACAAAATCATAACAATTCCTTTTTAAAACAACAGACAACGCCCTCATTAAACAAATTTTTTTTAAGATAAACTTCTTAACACACGCTTAATTTGAGAAATAAGCTGGTGAATGCGTGACGAGAGCTTTACAAGAAATGATCGGGTGAGACGAACGAAAGTAGAATGGGAGATATGTCTAAGTTAGTATAGATAGAAAGAGATAAGATTACGTTTCGTATATTAGAGAGTGAGAGAGAGGGAGGTGTGAGCACACATTTTCTTTCTCTCTGTTGGGGTTTCGGCGTTGGCGATAAATGATTCGACTTCGTTTCGTAAATGCAGCTGTATTTATAATTTAAATTCGAGTACATTCGATATATTAATTATAAAAAAAATGATAGCTCGCGCTCGTATGGTTGTAGGATTCGTAATGGAAGACACGTGAAGTTCGCTTTCGTTGCTTTAGTAGCCAGCCCGTAGAGGTCGCAGCGGTCGCTCCTCACTTTATGGTAATGATGACGTTTCGTTGGTGAGTGCGCGCGGCTCTCGCTAGATGGCGCGGTAACACTCTTTCGTATATCTAAGCTTTACTTCAGTCGTGTGATCTAAAGCACTAGTCATTTACAATTGACCTTGTAGGCTTTCACAGCTTTACCGTACAACAGAGGCGAGCGCAGGTTCAAATTGTCTTGCAAATAAAACTAAAGATAAGTGCCCGCACCGGAGGACAACCTCTTTGTGGTACGAACCTCGACTCAGGGCGATTACTGACGGGGTAATGCTTGACATCATTACTTTTAGACATTTTGTATAACTGCCGTTCTACGTTAATATGTGAAGACGCAGACCTATCGTCCGATTGTATCGCGGGGACCATACAAATATAATAATGAACACAGAAATTACTCACTTCAGAACAATAATTTAAAGGCCATACAAATAATTAGCCAGTGCAGAGATCGAAAGCGAGGCCGTCGACGCGACTTAATAATAATAAGTTTTATTTCAGAAAATTATTCCCATATCAAACACTGTAAATTAAATAGAAATGTACATATTATTTATTAAAACTATTATTTTTTTACTATTGATTCAAAAATAAGATAATAAACGTAACAAATTACATAAATTTAATTTATTTATTTATTTATTTATTTTTATTAAGTTAGAAACTAATAATCTTACATCAATTACAGCGCCACTGCAATCAAGGCTCTTGTTGTCACGGAGGTCTTTCCCCTGGAGCCTGTTTCTCAAAAAATCCTCTTGTTATTTTCCAGTCGGTTAATAAAGCGAATATATATTTCTAGTGGTTGAAGCGGCCGCCCTGCGCCACGAATGTGTAACGTCTCAGCTCAACTGCCTCTACGCCGACAATGACTCCATCAAAACTGTGATCAACGGTTCCACCAAAGAGCTCACCAAAATGGACGTTCTGCCATATGTCAATAGATTGCTATTTCGGGCGATATACTTGAGGACGATGTTCCTGCACAGAGGTACCTCTGAATACGGAGAAGAAGAGCAGCAGTGCTGGTGCGACATCTTGTTACAGGAAGAATATTTGGAAACAGAGTTCTGCAAAGTGATACATGATTATGTGGTCGTCAACTCGCTACATGAAGGCTATGGATTTGTAAGTATTCTTATACTTTACGGTTTATATTTTAAAAGCTGACCCGGCAGACTTCGTACTGCCTCAATCGATAAATAAAAGTCCTGAACTTTTGTTTTAGAAAACGTTCATATGGGAAAAAGAAAAAGGGTGTTGTAAGGGTTTTCCCGGCAATTATTCGATTTCTTTCCAACTTTTAAACCTTCCCCAGACCTTCACGAACATTTCAAGACCAAGATAAGATAAATCCGTTCAGCCGTTCTCGAGTTTTAGCGAGACTAACGAACAGCTATTGATTTTTATATATATAGATTAATTCGTATGGCCACTGACATGAGTGAACTTTACTTAATGCTAAAACTTCCGGTGATGGTCAGCTCGATACTCGACTGGGCTGTTATTCTAATGGTTAATGTGTTACAGTTATTCTTTGGGTTTTATTAAATGAAATCCAACCTCCGTGAACAAAAATAGTTTTTATAATAATTTAACTAAAATAAAATATAATTTTACAAAATGGTGGTAGGCCGTAGGTAACAGGTTGGTCGTTATGTTAATTCTGCCGAGCTGTCGTTATGTTAATTCTGCCGAGCTTAGCTACTTGACTCCCCTTGGACTGAAGCGACGACGCGACGCGAAGCCGGTGATCGGCAGCCTGGCAGCCAGGAAGGAGTGGCGTCCAGCCGTACAGGACCGTCCAGGGCAGCGGGAGGCAGACTTCCTTCATGTATAGGGGCCTGGACCCGATATAAGTTAAACCCCAAACTTGAACCCTGGAACGTACGTCCAGCGCATTAGGCAAAACATCCTACTGGCTCCGATCTGATGTGACCCGTGAGATAGTAAAAGCAGCGGCAGGATAGAGAAGTCAAGCGCCGCGGTGCGGTGATTGCTTCGTCAATCAGATCGGAGATAAAAAACAAATAAAACTACTTTAAATACTAAATACAACTTATAGCTTCTTTAGGCATTTAATTGTAATGCACTAAATTATAAATTATGTATTTACAACAATAAGCAAGCTATAAGAAAAAATAAAGCGAGGCACAAGTTAAAACAAAAATTAACCGTTAAAATTAGGACGGTTACAATACAATACTGTTCAATTAACTTACCCTGTATGGGGGCGATAAAAAATAATCCGTTACACACGGCTGGTTTTCACTGATATATATATACATATATCTACTTTAGTATGGTAAGAACTTAAGAACTGTTATTCGAATATTGTCGCGTAAAATTATAATGTTTAATAAAAAGAAATGCGCGAGCAACGACTACGTGCGCTTGCTTCCTGAGTCTCGAGAGTCTGAGGTCGCGGGGCGAGGGCCGCTAACAGCGGTCGCCTTACCATAGCCACTCATCAGGAACCGGTTGTCTCGAATCACGGCGAGCGAGATCATGCCACTAAAAAAGGTAAAATAGGTACGTAACGTTTTATACGTTACAAATGACCTTGACTGCTAAGCCAGTGGTAGTGGGTTCGGTCCCCCGCTCAAAACAAATTTTTGTGTGATGAGCATGATACATACAATTATCAAATATCTTCTTCTTCTTCCATTCTTTAATTTTAATATAGTAGAACTAAATTTCAAAATAATAGATTAGTAACTTGTTATTTATTTAAGGATTTCAGAAAATATATGCGATAAAACAAACCGCACGGACGGACTAATATTTTTGTAAATTTTATACTATCCACTATGTTTATGTACTGCATTGTGACCTTGACAAGTACAAGTGTATGTTAATACCCAAGTGCTGAATAAATTTCATTTCATTTCATTTCAATACATACATATTGTAGATCATTTATCTATAATATGTATATATTTAGCAATATATAAGTATGTTTATTAGTTGTCTGGTTGCTATAGGACAGGTTCTGTCTAGTTTTGGTTCGTATGGCAGTATGTTAGTTGTTCCAAGATATTTATAATGTAGACTGACCGCACGCCTCGATACTAAAACGTATGTACTGTTTACGGACTGACTTTTATATTGAATTGTATAATTATACAACATTGTTTCCATGTATTAACGCGACTAACCTTTATTTTTATTTTCCCGATGTTTCGACCAAGTTGCATCGATCGCAGTCAGCCAGTGACCACGATTAATGCAAATAATATATGGACATAGCTAAATGCTCCCACCGGTCCGCAAACAGTCCGTAGATGGGTGACCGCCAAAGTGGTTTAATTTCTAAGCGTCTCCGTGCTTCGGAAGGCACGTTAAGCTGTCGGTCCAGGCTGTTTGACTCATCCCCTTTTACCAAATCGCCACAGAATTTGTAAATCAATTTATTTCTTCACAAACAAAAGTTTTACGTATTTTTTTGACAGTGGCCACACTACGAAATAATCCAACAAACGAAACAGAAACTAGAATCCTTACTGGAATCTATCATATCATCTGCCGCCCCTGAATCCATGAGCAAAGTGTTATCCCGCCTGTCGGAGAGGGGCCAGGCGCAAGGCTACTGGTGGGCCCTGGCGCGGCGCTGGTGCAGCTTGCGCGTGGGACCCGACGCGCCGCCCGACCCCCCCGGGCCCCTCGCCGGGGACGACATGCTGTCTGGCAATGGATACTTCCATACTATGCAGGTATGTTTATATTCCTTTACGGACGGTGGACAATCTCGACGTTTTATTCCCTCACTCTTATAACCTGACTATCTAACATGACCGGAGAGAGATCAGGGGCAGTTAGGCATGTTTCGTCCCGTAATCCGATTGGGTGATGTTTACAAGCCAGAAAAATCCTACATAAATAATAAGTTCTCAGTATCGCCCTTTCTCATAGTTTGCGTACACACTTGTGCACTATAATATGTGTCGCGCAGAAGGCTCGTCTCGATTAAGACAGGTGGCTGAGGCCGAAATTCGGCCAGGAGGACATTATTCTAATGTATACGTTTTGGTTATTGTTACCTAACCGACAAGTAATACGGTTGAACAGCAAACCCAAATGATTATTTGCAAATGCACTCTTATTTGCGAAATAAATATTATATTACGTTATCCATGCGTACGTCACTGAAAAAAATACAATATACAAAAAAAATCCGTATTCTCAGTAAACATACTAATTAAATATAATTATACTGCAGAGCTATAATACGCTAATAGTCTGCAGCTCGTGGGAGCATACGGACCGCACGAGGATACCGTACGGCAACGCATGATGGGATGACACTGCTGGCGCGACTCCCGCCACCCGACCTACTGGCGACAGGCGAGGGATCGGGGGGCGCCAAAGCAGACGCGCCTTGAGTGCGGACGGGGCCCGCCACGACGGGCCCCGTCCGCACAAGCCCGCGCCGACGCGGGCTAACGCGCGGCCAGCACTACGCCCGCACGCGCGCCCGCTTGGTATCAGTCTGCCTCGCCGCGAGGCCTGGCTGGAAAAAGAGCGGTAACGTCACCTGCTGATGTTTTTGCGGGTGGCATTGGCATTGAATATAAAACGTAATAATTTAGTTATTTAGCTAGGTAATTTAAGTAAATGCCAAAGTAATTTTATATTAAACTTGTCACAGGCTAGTATCAAGTGGTCAGAAGATACGGTATCAGAAGAAGAATACAAGATCAAATACCTGGTCATGTTACGGAGCTGGCACGCGGCGCACAGCGCTACTATCGGAGACGCCTTCATACGCGACGTGGTCACGTGTCGCGAGCAGAGCGATGTGGACGTTATAGTCAACGCCTACTATGCACACAACGACACCATGCTCTATGAGAGGTAAGCCTAACAAATACCTGGTCATGTTACGGAGCTGGCACGCGACTCATACCCAAGCCATTTTGCCACTTAAATATAGAATGCGATCCAAAAACGGGAGCCTGGAGATCTGTAGCACAGGTTTTACCTACTTTAGACGCCAGTCTGTCACAAAGGAACTTCGAACATTTAGCCGTCATGGAGACGTCATCGTTTTAAATTTCCAAACATTATATTCTGCTAATTTTCACGGGGGACGAGGTAAACACGCATGGCGCACGCACTAGCCTAATCTTATTCATGTAAACGCACACGATAACAATCCCGCACACCAACAAAAAAATTGCGCATGTGTATGAAATAGACCATAGCAACGCATTGTTTAAACTCACACTAAGATAATCTCTAGTGATGGGCATTCGTTAAGAATAGATAGATGGGAATGATTTGCTGTGTGGTAACGGCATAGAATATCATCACCCCATCACATCCCATGGGCGAAAAAATCGACCGAGGGAATACCTAGCAGAGAACGGGCAGCAGCGTTTCTCTGTAAACTATGTCACGTCTACTATTCTAATCCTATGCTACTGAAGCGGAAGGAATTTAAAGAAACGACAATGATCATTAATAAAATTATATCATGTATTCCACCTCAGTAAGTCACAGTAGAGCAACACAAAATTTATAGGTCGTGGTGTACGGCCAGTCTGTTTCCGTTCGCAGTACGGTACTATCCTTGTGCCGACGTCGGTATGTGCCCCCGATGAATGTCCGACCGGGGCCCCCTGATGAAACTCTGAGTGCGGCCCTGTAGGTTCTGCGGTGGGCAATCGTGGCGAATTGACGCTCGGAAAATAATTCACTACAAGCGGGATATCACTTTCCAAGATGCCGTTGTTGCTAATTTAAAAACAATGGCTGTTTTATAAGAATTTAGCAACAAATATAAACATTTCATTTCATTTATTCATGAACAAGTAACTTGTATCTGAATGTGCACAAAAACATAACATAATGACATAAAGCAAAGTAAATTACATATGAATTAAATTAACAACTTAAAAAACATTAAATTTTACAAACATTTACACAATACTTACTATTTTAAATAAAATACAATTAAAAACATTTAAAATTAATTTTAAATAATACAATTTCAATAATAATAAAATAATTACGTAGAACCGCCAAGAACGCACGGTATGGCACAAAGTAGCAAAGTAGCGTGGACCTGTCGTTAGATCAGTCTATGCACGACTGGCTGCGCTGCGTTAAAATGTCCGCCGCTTGCGACGGTCCTCCCTTTCCCCGCGGATTCCCCTCGTGCACTCTTAAGGAACGTGCACACGTTGGAATTTTTAAAAGGGGATTGTAGACGCATAAAAATTAAATATATATTAATAAAAATAAAAGAAATACACTATAATTGACTAGTTTGTAATTAAAAAAAAAAAAAGTAATCTTAAGTTAAGATCATGTAACGTTTCGTCACAACTATGATTATCAACCTACGATCCCCAACCCGTCTGCCAAGCGTGGCGATTATGGCATATCCCCCATTCTTTGGCTGACATAATGATGATGATGATGACGAGATAAATGAGTATCATCTTAGCTTTCACGAAACACGAGTCAGCTAAATGCTCGAAGCAAAGGAATGATAGTTTCTTTGTCTGTATTTCATTACACAATACTTTTGCTAAAAAGATGAAGTAAATACATTATTATATAATATATACTACACTTCTTACGGGGCGCGGAAATTTAGATTGTTGATATAGCAACAATTAGTATAAATTTTAATGATTAATACATATTATTATATGTTAATATTTACCGTACAAGACAAGCTAATGTTTGTACTGATTGCGAAGATAAATTATTCTGTCATATCAGGCCATTGTGTAAAGAATGTTCTTACCTGTGTGGAGGTAAATAGGCCTTAGATATAACCTGCATACAACGTGTTGTACAGGGTGTAAGGGATGGGTTAATGAAATTAGAGTCCGGAAGTTCAGTACATATTTCTGTAATAAATACTAGGACTTTTCGCGACTGTGATCTGTGATTGCAGCAGTCAAATGGACCCTGATCGTCCCCTCCCGTAAGCACTTTTATCCCAGGAACGTCTTAGGCAACCAGGATGACTGTAACTCTTGTGACACTATACGGCATCCGATATATAGTACTCGCGGGCCTACAGCGCGACCGCCAACGCGATGCCTTCGAGTTATGGGTACGCGGCCGTTCCACACGTAGGACGACTGTTTGTAGATTACGTAGGTCGTCCTTCCGAGGCTAAGCGAGCTTTATTTCTCTGATTTGTTTGCAATGACCGGAGTGTCATACGGGCCAGTGGCCTGTATCGCCGCAGGACATTTAAATACGGCATTGTGATGAGCGAAACACACTGTAAAAAGCACGTTCTCGTCACGTTTTGATATTCTTTCATTAGTAATATAATTATCATACTCATGTTATGAATCACCGCAGGATTTGTACAAAATATATGTTTTAGTGGCAGTATGTACATATAGCACTTATTTGCGACGTTATCTCTTGATACGTGTATTTTTCTCAGAAACACTATTTCGGGCGTAGCATTTACGCTGACTCCATTATCTATAATTTTGCCAAACAAAAATAGACTGATTTTAGTTTACCTAATCATGTGTCATTTATTTATACTTAACTAACGCAATCTTAATATTTGTAATTGTAACAAATTACATTAAATAAGACAAGTTTACTAAGGTTGATAACATAATGTTTATAAACAGTAGTTGGGACAAAATTAGGTATTCGTTTTATTACAATGGTCCAGCTAACGTTAGCTCACATTTCTAAGCATCTGACCTACGATGTGCTAGATAAAGCTTTTAAAATAAAAACGAATAGTGCTGACCATGTCAAAGGTGTCGAAGTAACACGAGCAGCTCCTGCAGGAGAAGGGTTAATTGGTGCAGTATACAGAATTCATGTCACGGGCGAATTTTATACAGCACAATTTATTGCCAAGGGGCTAGTGAACGATGCTTTGCTACGAAAATCTCTCCACTGTCAAAAGTTTTCTGAAAGAGAAGCATTATTCTTCTCGAAAATTTTGCCCATCCTGAGCGAACTGCAAATATCTTCAGGTGCTAAAGAAAGGCTCCAAAACCACCTGCCAATTTGCTACGGATATTACCTAGATGGTGAAGAAGACTACATTTTAATGGAAGATTTATCAGAGAGCAACGCTAAAGGTATATCGACATATCCGACGAAATTGGAAACAAATATGACTCTGCAGGTATTGGCTCATTTCCACGCCGTGTCGTTAGCTCTGCGAATAAAAAACCCCGAGCTGTTTGAAAAGGTTGCAAGTGAATTAAAAGAAATCTATTACTATGATGGCAACCGTGAGTGGTACGCGAAATATTTGCAGGCAGCCCTCGATATAGACAAAAGCGTGGTAGCGGAATTTGAAAACTCAGATAGCATATATTATAAGAAATTCCATGATCTTTTGTCAACTGATGTCTATAGTCAATTTGTAAGTTTGGTGAGTACTCGGGGAAAAAATCCCGTTATTAACCATGGAGACGCATGGTGTCCCAATTTCCTATGTTGTAACAATAAAGCTATTGTTATCGACTTCCAACTGCTGAGATGTTGCTCGCCGGCCACCGACTTGGCTTACTTCATATTGCTGTGCAGTAACCTCTGTCGAAACAAGGAGGACTACTTTGAGGCTGTCAAAGTTTACCACAAATATCTGGAATATTACCTGTCGGATATGGGCTTAGATGCTGATAAATGGTTTTCTTTAAACACGTTGAAAGAGGAATTGAAGAAGTACGGAAAGTATGGTCTTCTAGCTGCGTTGACGTCGATCCCTCTCCTCGCAAGTGAACGCTGTGATACTGCACAGTCTTTTGAGAAAAAATACGCTGGCTTCGATAGAATCCCGTTGGAAGAGCTTTGGCATTTATCTCCTATTAAAGCCGAAGAACCAAAACTGTGTCTACTAAACGCGATCCACGTGGCTGTGGACGTCGGCCTAATCTAATTAAAAAAAAATAAGCTCCTTTTTCTTGCACTTGTGTTTTATTCTTTAATTATGATATCTCTGTTGATAATCTTATTAAAAGAACCATAGGACCTAAGCTACTCCCCGAATGTATCCCAAATCGATTCGTATAAAACCCCTGTGTAGATGTAGTAGAGTTTCCGTTACTATTATAAAAAAAATTTCGGTCCTAACAAAGAAAGTGGCTATGTCTCACTGTGCAGACTCCACAATCCTTTACGAACTTAAAAAAAGGAAACTTAAATATGCAACACCTGTATAAAGAATACAAATGATTGTCCAAGAGCGATTGGAGATCGCTTAGCTGGACCAAAGACTTACTTATCCATATTTAAAGAATAACATATTGTGTATATAGATATAATATGGCACCGGTCATGCAACAAGTTTATCATGACCGCTAATGGAACTTATATCACTAAAAACTATACATTTTATATTCGGGTCATAATTCGAGTTTCACTACGACAATTTTTTTGAAGTAATTAGCACCTGCGATTATAATTGGTTGTTTATTTATGAAATATATTTCTATTATTTTAATAATTCTTTCCAACAACCGACTTATTTTTTCTTTATAAAATCTAAGTTTATAATCCGACTACCATCTCTCAATGCATAGTAATAGTCAGTAGTAATTTATTGGTAATGTTAATTACATGTCAAAAATGTTCACATCGATTATTTATAATATCTCACACAATGTAGTCATGTGTGTGTAGTCATGTCAAACGTAAATATAATGAATAAATTATCAATTTGTCCTAATTTAGAAATAAAATTTGAATACAAATAAATAAGTCATATTGTGAATATTATTTAAATTTAAAAAAATCTGTCTCCTCACTTCAGCGGCACCATGAGTCCATGCCCCATGTTGTTTGTCAGTTGCATAAATTATACTGAGAGAGCGACCAAGTGACAAAAACAGAACTCTCAAATGGTTTTGCTACTTGATTGCTCGCTCAGTATAATACAACTGTGATAAATAAAAAGTAAATAATCAGTAATAACTGACGGACGGCCGGACTGTGGTTATCCGTTACTACACATTTTATTAAGTTAACAAACTGGGTACTTTCAGTACTGACACCAACTGTCTATAACTAATGTAGCTATTATGGCATATCGCTGCAAATGATGGCCACACACAACTCCATTGTGATTATAACGCGAACGTGCGAACGTGTGAACACATAACAGATGTACCAGTCTCAGTTTAATACTTTTTTATTAGATATAGTGAGTTTAAAGTGCAAATATACCATGGATGACGTTTAATATCAATATAATTAGTTACCAGGAACAAAGTGTATAAATTCAACAAATAAATGATAGTGATTTAAATCAAATTTAACAACAAATAACATCAAATTAGTTCGTTATAATGTAAATCTTCATGTAAATGTGCCAGTGTGTTAAAACGCGTAAGTGACGCCGTATTCATGGCGCTTAAGACCATCTGGTCGCTGACTTTAGTGCGCATGGAAGGAGCAACCGCGAAGCTAAACAGCGATTTATAGACAATCTACTCACTGAACGTTTATTTTTCGTATGAATTGCTTAAAGCGCTAGATTATAATTTACACCCGATTTGTGTCAGCTGTTTTAAATAATACAAGAGGCTACCTACGGATTAAAAATGTCTACAAAGGAATGCGATGGGTGCATGAACACTTTTATGTGTAAATATTGCATACAGTGTTCAAAATGTAATCATTGGTATGATCAAATTGTAATCAACTTACACTTTAATAAAATACTGAATTATCAATCACAATACTCTTTTAATTACCACTTGATAATGACAACTTAGTACAATCAATAAATTAGACGTTATTCTTTCGACGGCACGACTACGATAGAGCCCGCTCCGCTCGTGCACAGCCATTATATACACTCGGCTTGTCGCCACTTCACTGCAAGATGGCGTTGTCGAACCGATGTTGCCAACACGGCCATGCTGCGCGATGCCTGCCCCAGGCATCCCATGAATCTAGATAGGGCTGAAATCATAATGGACACCTCATAAATCAAAATGGTCACCTCCTTGAAGTGGCAACACTCAAAGTCTTTAGGGATGACTTGCACTTGAAGAGCATTTCACTCACTCAAGCGTACCAAGTTCATTGTATTGTCACTTCCTGCACCTAAAGGGACTATGCCACACTTAGGTGTCCAGGTTACCAACTAAAAGGTGACTTGCACTTGAAGAGCATTTCACTCACTCAAGCGTACCAAGTTCATCTAGGAATAGTCGAGAATATTGCTCACTTTAATAATTCACGCATTTAATTGCCATTTCCTGCACCTAAAGGGACATTGCCACACTTAGGAGACCAGCTTATCAACTAAAAGATGACTTGCAATTGAAGAGCATTTCACTCACTCAAGGGTACCAAGTTCACCTTCTATTATTATTTTTATACCAAAACAAAACGTGATATGAACAATATTCTGCGCATAGATACATTCATATATGCATCTATAAAATAGAAATAACTTGGAATTTAAGAATAAAATAGTTATAAATACCTTGCCAACACGGACAAAACCAAATAAATTTAACGATTATACGTAATGAAAATTACTTATACTAGTTAAACTCAAATATTTCATTTTGATTCTAGTTTTACTCACTCTTTTGATTTTCTGCACTAGCCTTTGTATTTTCATGTACCTTTTTGCATCCCTATTAAGATCTGGGGATACATTGATCCTACCCATCATCATCATGATCGACACCTATAGATTTTAAGGCCTCTAATATAGGTTTTAAAACACACAACGTGGCCATTAGGACGCGGTATGCCTGTCGCTACAGTTATCAGTCATATAAATCATACAATCTAATATTTTTATTAATACATTATTGGGTACATTTACTGGAACTCTAAAGAAGATCCTGTGTTGCTAATTATTCACATAGAGTTTCCAATTTTTTTATATATACATTAATATGTATACATCTCTTTAGTTGGACCTGTTTTACATACTGCAGATATAAAAACAAATTTAGTTAACGAGTCTCCGATCAGTAATAAATATTATATTATTTAATATTTGATTTTAGTCTTGATGAATGGTCCTAATTGTTGTCCATATTTAATCAAAGGGTATAGTTGACCCTCCTTCTAACCCTCTCTATTTCATCCATGAAACCAATATCGGGCAGGTATACGTTCAACACACTTATCAACAGCAAAATGACCTAAGTTATCATGGTTAGACTTAATGACTTGTGTATATTTTTTTTATTTATTTATTTGGAACGAGCCATCTACGACCTTGACTAGTTTTCCTATAATCTTAACTTTAACCATATAACCCTTTACTCCCAAACGTTCATAAATACTAAGATATCTTTGTTTTGTTCGGCTTCTCCTGATTGTAATAAATTCCTAATTTTAATTATTTCCGGGTCCTGCAACTGTACTGTTAATAACCAATCTTCCTCCGTAATTTTTGAAGAGAGCAGACAACTCCTAATGATTTAGAATCATTGGAAAGAATGTAATTATTATATAATAATCAAAGGAATGAAATATAAATGTAAATAGGGTTTCTGTAGTTTTATTTAATTATATTTTTATTGTTAGCTTACATATTATAATTATATCGTTCTATACATATAGTTACTTTGAAATAGTATAATTCGTGTTCAATATTTAAATGAATAAATAGAAAATTAGAAAGGAATGACATATTTTTTATCTTGGTTTTGCTTTATAACAATGTGAGTACGAATTTTTCACCCGACAGTAGCCAAAATAGTTGTAGAGGTTAATTTGACTGTTAAAATATAGAACAGACGGCATCCTTCTTTACCAACTTCGTAAGTAATAATTGCCCAGTTCCAAAAGACAAAATAACTAATTGAATCTAAAAAATATTTGTAAAACCTATTATAATAACTCAATATTTTGCTCCACCGATTCTGTCTCTAAATAAACTTCATCTCAGTACACAATAACATTGCTAAATCTTAGATTTCCAAGCACATTATTCATCATATTATGTTGAAAACAAAAGGGTGCATTGGCCAAATCGCTTCAAGAAATTGTAATGTGCATCTTCTGTTATGAAAGCACTTTTTTTACCGAATATTTATGTAAACAAATCTGTTAGTAACCAATTTTTAAGTCTGGACTTGTGAAACATTTATGCCCTTGTAGCCCATCTATTAAGTCTTCAATCCGTGGCATAGGATGTATTTCTTAAATGATTATTTTATTCAATGCCCTATAGTCAATATAGACCCTTTTGTCATTTTTCTTGTCTACTAATGTATATATCATCTATTTAATTTTGAGTAGTTCATTAACTAAGTCCCTAATTATTTACGTATCCGTTTGTGAAGTTTGAAATAGTCTACATTGAACGTCTGTGTACTCGATAAGTTGATTGTCATTTCGTAGGAACTAATTTAACAAAGTTCCTTTATATTGCCGGCAAAACAATCACTATTTTGATTAAATTGGGTCTATAACTCGCTTTGATGAGTACTTGCATCCAATTGTACTGCGCTATATTACAACAAAATTCTATGAATTCCCTAGCAAATTGAAATTGAAATTTATCTCCTATGTGAGAGTATACTAAATCGGATCGTTCTGTGTTGTTTCTGCCAATACGTACATCACAGCCAACCATGTTATCCAAAATGTATGTACATCTCTATATCATTTAATAGCAAAGTATCTGAAGTAAGATCAAATGTTACTAAATACTTTACTATGACATTATATGTAAGAAAATATATTTTAAAATTTGACATATTTAATAATATTATACAACAATTTGTACTTATGAACATATTATTTTCCATTTAATATTGTATGCCAATATGGCGGATCATAGTTGGACTAACCTTGTAAATAACATCTATATGTAACCTATGTGCCACAATAAAGTTTATTCTATTCTATTATTTTAGTTTAGAAAAACGAGAGAGTAGTATGATATATGGCAATCAAAGTTCTTCAACTAAAGAACCACGTATTAATAAACAACATTGACTAAATATATAAACAAGAACAAACAAAATCACTATATTTTATCAACCTTACTAAGTGGAAATAAACTTAGCCTCTTGTTGTACAGGTTTTATCGCAGGTTTTGTATATATATATATATATATATATATATTGTTTTTTTATGGTAACAGACTGGTTCTGTGTGCAATCTTTGTCAACAGTACTCACACTTATTTGCCTTGCATTGGTTCCTTTTATGGATACCGCCACAATTTTAACATTTAATTATTTTGTGCCTAACCTCTTGGCTAACATTGCATGAACTTAGTTGATTTGAAATACCAGAATTGGCAACAAAACAAACGGAGTTCGATTAAATTTTATGGACTATGACCGCCTAAGAGTTCCTGATTTAACTTGGAAATCACGTGAAACATTGTCTTGTTTCGTACTTTTTTATATTTAAACTCGACTGTACAAAAACTAGCCAATTCATAATTCATGGCTTAAAATAACTAGCCTACTATAATTAAGATAATATCTTGTTCATAAAAAAATACACATAAACAGTCTATCTTGCATTTCTGTTCAAAATAAAATTCATATTAAAATTGACTATCGATAGGTTCTTTTTATGATATCTTTTAAGAGTTGAAACATATTTCTACACATTGGGAAACTATTTAATAATTCTAACCTCCAATCGTCCCATTTCCACATGGGCTACTGTTTTCAGTACGTAATAATGAATCATACCACACTAGAACCTTTTTGTTTATTTAAAGCTTGATAGCAAATCATTTTGCCAGACCATGAAAACGTATTTGCGTAAAAACGAATAATGCTTAGCCAGGTAACGATATCAACTTAAAGAGGGTCAAAATCACGTATAAAGTTATTCAGAGTAATAGAATTTGAACTACTCACAGTTTCGGCATATTTATGCGGTACCTTTTCCTTTCGCCTTGGTGGCGGGGATGGTGTCCTCTCACTGGAGCTTGAAGAGTAGGTAGAACAAGCACGTGTTCGCTTCGAACGCTTACGGCCTTACCTCACTTACCAATGGCGTAAAGTTCTTGTCACTTCTGATGTAATCAACTTACACTTTAATAAAATACTGAATTATCAATCACAATACTCTTTTAATTACCACTTGATAATGACAACTTAGTACAATCAATAAATTAGACGTTATTCTTTCGACGGCACGACTACGATAGAGCCCGCTCCGCTCGTGCACAGCCATTATATACACTCGGCTTGTCGCCACTTCACTGCAAGATGGCGTTGTCGAACCGATGTTGCCAACAAAATATGCAGTAATATATCAGATAAAAGCTTCCGATCGATGAACGCCGACCACAAACGCAACTGGAAGTGCCCCGGCTGTCTGAATAAAGTACCAAAAATTGGGAACACAAATACCCCGATTAGGCAGAACAACCAGGATATTCCATCAGTAAGTAGCCGAGTCTCACCATCTTCTGTTAATAACGTTACTATACGTCACAAGCAAACCCTGTCTGCTTCCATAAAAGAAACCGACACTTTACTGCTAACAGAGACCATTAGCGACTCGCTAAGGGCGATCATTAAGCAGGAAATTGGAGAAGCCTTGGATAGAGCAGTGCAAATATTAGTTACAAACCCTCTTAACCAGATGAACACACTAATAAAGGAATTCCAGGATTCATTGAACTTTTTCAACAATAAATATGAAAAAATGAAATCTACCTTGGACGAAAAGACGCAAACGATTAGTAAGTTAGAAAACGAAAATTTGCTTTTACATAACTCAATCAAAGACATCACTAAACGTCTGAATATAATGGATCAACACGCTCGCAGCAACAACGCTGAATTACAGTGTGTACCAGAACACCGATCCGAAAATATTTTCAAAACTGTACAGCAATTAAGCACAGTAATAAAGTGTGACTTAAATGACTCAGACGTATTACAATGCACAAGAATAGCCAAAAAAGATCCAAATAGCAAGAGGCCAAGGTCCATAATCATTAAATTTCGTAGCCCTCGAGTACGGGATACCTTCCTCGCTGCGGCCATCAAGTTTAACAAAACCAATCCTAACAACAAACTAAACACCAGCCACCTTGGCATTGGGGGTGACAATCATACCCCAATATATATCTTGGAACATCTTTCTACGAGCAATAAAGCTATCCACGCAGCTGCACGTATTCGATCAAAAGAACTTGGATATAAGTTTGTATGGGTTCGTAATGGAAGAGTTATGATGAAAAAGGACGAAAAGTCCGAGAGTATTGCTATCAACACCATCGACAAACTAAAGACACTTACTTAGTATAATAATTTGTTATTGTGTATTATATTATAATTAATTCGTACATGCATGTTATTCTGTTCTTAAGTTAAAACATTCAATTCTATTAAATGTTATTACCAAAACACTAGAGGCCTCAACACTAGCCTTGCTGATCTACGTCAACAACTAAATAATAGCGAGTATGATGTATATATTTTTACGGAGACATGGCTGAACAGTAGCGTCTTTGATTCTGAAATATTTAGTGATAAGTATTCTGTGTACCGAAGAGATCGCGAGACTTCGAGTCTCTCTAGGCATAAAAAAACGGGCGGTGGTGTGCTCATAGCCGTTTCTAACAAATTAAACTCCCAACGCATGAACAACTGGGAAAGCAACTGTGAAGACTTGTGGATTTCAATCGAGTTACAAACAAATAGCACTCAAAAAAGGCTAAATTTATGTGCCGTTTACTTGCCCTCTCCCTTAAATAAAACCACATTAGAATATTTCTTAGAAAATTGCAATAGAGTTATAGAAACCCATTGTGTAAATGTAAGTTACACTCTAATTGCAGGAGACTTATGTCTGTTTAAAACAATTTGCATGATGTGATCTCCTATAATTAAAGATGCATAGGAACTGAGTACCTATAGTTATAAGCTAAGCTAAGCCTTTTGTAATCTTTGTTGGTTGATCCTAATAAATAAATAAATAAAAAAAAAAAATATGACAAAGATTTCCACAATAAGTAAAAAAAAAAATTTTTATTGTCGAAGTCTTTTGGAGAACCCTTTATCCAGTATTCGGCTGTAATTATAATGTAATACATGAATTTGTTTGGTAGAGACATAACGGACGTGCCCTGGAGCCTCGTGGTGAGCAACGTGGCCGTGGTGGAGTTCCTGACCTGCATGGTGCGCAGCCGCGGCTGGGAGGCCCCCGCGCACCACTGGGACTTCACCACCATCACGCTGTGCTCGCTGCTCACTTCGTTGGAGAAGTCCAAGCACAGTTGGACAACTACTAAGGCAAGTCATACACATCCAAGGAACGTTCTAGACGATCCAGACTATGGGCATGGAAGCTGACATAACTGGCTGGTGTATCAGTGAAAGCGTCCTAGACAAACCTTTAAAAATGATGTAAAAAATCGAAGTTAAGCAAAAAGTATTGGGATTGAAAAACAAATGTAGTCTTGTAATTATTAAATGTCGCTGTAATTTTAGAGTATGGTTGCAGCAACTTTTATTCATTTTCATATAATATACATCGTTTAAGAACTCCTGGTTTGGGTGGGCATTCCACGGCTCGGTGGTACATATAATGAAAGGAGTAAAACGTATAGTGAGTAAGATTGAAATGTCATCGACAGGAGGATTGGTAAACCGATAGAAGTATGGCAATTGAGAGACATGATTGTCCAGTATTCCACAGATATAATGCTCATGGAGAGCGTAATCTCGGTGGAATATTCCGTACAAGACTATTAAAATAAGATTTTTACTATAGTCTGTGGAATTCTACGAGACAAGTTGGTATCTAGTTCAGTTTTTAATAATTAAAATAGAAATTAGTTTGTAAAACTTATAATTATAATAGAGATTTGATCCTAGTGGGGTAATAGAAATAGACCTAGTATGTAATAGTGAATATTATGGGGTCAAGTATGTAGGTTGTTTTCAAAAGATAAAAGAATTTAGAGTTATACTATTTGATGGTATAACTAATGTTATACGGTACCTAAATACATCACTATATCACGGTTCTATAAAATATTTGTCTTTAGGTTGTGTAGGTAGAATATGTCTGTAGACAAGGTCGTGAGTTGATACAACTCAATTGTGTAATTTTTTTGGGGAGGTATTTTTCCATCTATGGATATCATTCGGCTGGTATGATGATGAATAATGTAATTTCATAGTATTATTGTGAATCTGACAGTGTGCTTGTTCATTTTTGTTATCTTAATGTGCATATAATATAATCCTATATTATATTGGAGATTCAGATTTATTTTAAGAAGTAAACTTACTTAATATAATGCAATGTATGCGTCCCTGTAGGTGGCCATGCTGGCGTGCGCGGCGCTGCGCCTGCTGGGCGCCGTGCGGCGGTTCGTGGCGCACATCGGCGCCGAGTGCGAGCGGCGCGTGCCCGCCGCGCACGTGGCGGACTTGATGAACGAGTGGAAGGATATCTTCGCGCCCGACACACACTACAGCTTCTTCACCTTCATGATGCATGTTTTAGGTAAACTTATTAACTACTACATTATATCTTAAAAATGGGAAACCATCAATTTGATCGTCCGGCGGGTCTCGAACCTGCACCATCTACCAATCTTTCTAGAAAACAAACTGATAGATAATACCTACATCATCCGGAAGGGTCTTAGCAAGGGAATCCAAAAAATTCGATCTGCCAGCGTGTATCGTTCGTAGCTTAACGCAGAGCGCCTACCCCGGATTGGTAAGCAGTTGCAGGTTCGAAACCCGCCGGACGATCAAATTTATGATTTCCCATTTTTGAGATTACATAAACGCTTTGCATTGCGAATAATGCTATAAAATTTAAATTTAATACTACATTATAGTTACGCGCAGGTCTCCTACTCGGGTTTTAATAAAGGTTAATTGGATCTTTTAAATACGAACGCTGAATATATTTGGATGAACTTAGCCTACTTATATCTAAATGTTATTAAGTTCAAGAAGTGTAGGATAACGGACCCATTTATTCGTAACCAATCGCTAGGCGCGATGTGCTTGCAGTCCCGCAGGTGGCGGTGCAGGGCGGGGCCTGGCACGTGCGTTAGCGCTCACTTCGGCGACGCGCCGCGCCCCGCGGGGACTCTGTCTGTCTCTGTCTCGCAGCTATAGGTCGGCGACGGCGGAGGAACACGCTATCCGGCATATCATTCATAATTACGTTGAAGACTTACAGTCTTCACTTGAGTAATTAAGATGAAATGTCTTAATTCATGGAAGTGCAGATATCGGGAAGAAGGGAACTAACACGGGTGAAATGCCATATGCGACCCAAACATCAATCGCTAAAGTACCAACTGACTGTACCTATACTTGTTTGCTGACTTAGGTCTCTTATACTTATCACAGTCAATCGCAGAAATTATCATCACAAATTTACATTGAACGGTCGTGATCGCAGGTTTGATATGAATTGCCGGCACAGAATCATAGATCAAAGACAAAGAGCCAATGTGTTCCTCGCCGGTGAAGACCGTATTCTTACTAACCTACAGTTTTCACTGCTAACGTAAGTGAACAACCAAAAAAATACCAAATTACCTTGCTATTTTAGTCTTATTGTGTTTTATTTTTGGTAAAAATGGTGATGGTTGTAATGTACAAATAAATGTGTAATGGTTTTATATAGATTATTTCCAATTTTGCATCGAGTTAATATTAACTGTGTTAGGTTAGGTTAGACAAAGCATCATTTCGAATATAGTCACAGCACGTAATCTATTGTATTACATGAGTGATAGAAATGGTACACTTGTTTACTGGAATTGTTCACATGTAATACCTTCTGACACTGTATTTTTTTTGTTATATAACAGTTACGGCAGAATTTAGACATAATTAACTATCTTTATTAATGACAGTAGTTCCTCTAATGTCAGAGTAGTTCAAACTGCCCGGTACGTCTCTGTTATGACGGCCTAACAGTTGTTTTTTTTTAATAAGATAACGCCCGCTTTAGATAACCATCCCTGTGTCCTGGGGTACTTTACAAACATAATAGATAGACACAAATTACACACAGTATACAGTTGTTTAATTATTACAATCTTAATCGACAATTGACGGTCACCGTAGCCTAGATGGTAGTGCTCCTGCCTACGAAGCTGGTGGTCCTGGGTTCGAATCCCGGTAAGTACAAATATTTGTGTGATGAGCACGAATATTTGTTTCTGAGTCATGGATGTTTTCTATGTATATAAGTATTTATCTATCAATATAAGTATGTATATCGTCGCCTGGTACCCATAGTACAAGCTTTGCTTAGTTTGGGGCTAGGATGATCTGTGTGACATTGTCCTCAGATATTTATTTAATTAATCTGGCCTTGCGAAGTACGGAGACGGTCAGAAATTAAATCAGCATCCCTGAATACCCAATCTATGGCGTGCCATTGAGAGCAACTTTCTGTGAGTTCTAAAAGTAACCAACTGGCGACGTAAAATCATTTTACTTTTGTGTTCCTGCCAGATACGAGTAGCTCAACCATAGCGAGCAACGAAATATCCGTACTCGCCTCACTGCTGGCGTGCTGCGAGCACGTGTCGTGGGAGTGCCTGGCCCCAGCCGTGCGCGCGGGCCCGCTGGCGCTGGCGCGGCTGGCGGAGAGGGCCGCGTCCGTCCTGCAGCGGGTCACCCCTCCCGCGCCCAAGTACTTGGCCTACAACCTGCTGCTTGCCTTGGCCAAACCACTGGTTTTGGATGACGGTGAGTGAGGGATACTCAAGGGCAGTGTAATGGGGAAATTGTTTTTATATTCCATTTGTTAACGCGGTAAACCGGCTAACAGGCGCCTCACCACCGCCGAGGGAGGGGGCACCAACGGTCGCTGCGCGCCCGACAATCGGCCACCGACACTGTTACAAACCGCGTGTTTAACTAAATTCATAGTATTCGTATCTCCTAAAACAAGAACACACGTCTTGGTATCAACAACTAAATCGTGTTTGGACTATCACCCTAAACACCATGTAATGAAATCAGGTGTTAGTTGCGGAATATTATAATCAAACTACACTATTAATATATTTTTTTTTTATTCACGTAGACTTTAAAAAAGCGCTTGTAAATAGTCAGAACATGTTCGCAGTAATATATAATTAATTTATAAGTATTTCTAGGTACATATAGATATTTAGGTACACGGATTGTAGGAAATAATTTACAATAAGATTTATTTTATAACAGTAACGATATTTAGCTAACTAAAATTAAGTTATTGTCAAGGATCGTGTGTAGGCAGAAGAAGATGCAGTTGATTCTAATAAATACCACTTTGTCCAAGATGTATCAGCCTCCCACCCACAACATATGCATGTGCAAGTAGATCGAGGACGGTCCATAGCTCTCATATTCCCTTTTATTTCTATGATATGTAGTTCCTCCGTTGTTTGTGAACCAATCTTAATAGTTATTGATTCGATTGATTGATTGATTTATTTGATAGAAAATGCATGATGATTCTATAACTATCTTGCATTCTATCCTATCAAATAAGAACATTAATCAAATTTGAATAAAATTTATATGGATACATTTTGTTCAAATTAAAATAATATGTGTGGTCGATGATGCTAAGGAACTATTTTAAATGAATTGTGTGAACAGCGGAAAAGCTGTCGCTGTGGTGCGACGACAGTGCGGAGGGGGACGAGGACAAGGAGCGGCCGCGCCTGGCGCTGGACTACTTCCACCCAGCCTTCAGCCGCCTGCAGGACATCGTCGACACTGCTCTCATTAACGTCGAGTGAGTTTACATTCCATTATACATATTTGTCAAATCCATATATAATCTCGGACAGCCAACCTTCCTTTCTCCAAGCCTTATAATAGTATTTATTAGAAAAGGAACCCATCCATAAAAAAAATCATCTAGCAATTGTTTACCTAAAAGAAGATCTCATCCAACATTGTCCACCCAAAAATTTCGCGCCTGTCTCCCAGAGTGGTAGGCAGAGGCACAACGGACTTCCATTTGTCACGATCCTTGCACACCTTTTTCGCTTCGTTTACTGACATTATATTCTTCATACATGCTCGCCGGTTTAGGGTACTTCTGACTTGACCTTTCTTGAGTACGTCTCCGATTTGACCAGAGAATATTCTACGAGGTCTTCCCCTTCCGGATATATATATCAAACTTCTTTAGTCTTCCTAAATTATTATTTATAGTATATTAAACAGTAGGGAACGAGATATATATTTTTTAATATACTATAAATAATAATTAGGAAGACTAAGGCTGATTTCAGAGTCACGCGCGCCGTGTTGGCCGGCGCGTTTTAATAGCGCGCGCTTAACGCGCGGACCATCTGAAACGAGTTTTAGTATCGCGCGTTTCTTTGTAATGTACAGTTGTGCACAATCGTCATCATGGACACAAACCGACTAAGAGTCTGTTTCACCGTTAAAATTAAACGCGATTAATTGACGCTAAACTCAGTTCTGCTTCCCGTAATTGAGTTTAGCGTGCATTGATCGCGTTTAATTTTAACGGTGAAATCGGCTCTAAGAGTATTAGCTACTTATTTTTTATGAAAAAGAGTGCAACAGCGACGTCGTCGTAGAAGATTGTAAATTATTCCGTTCAATACCACAAGGTTACTGAGAGGCGCCTTCGTGACGTCGTTCTCCGATTTACGGGAAGATAGTTAATTTTTTTACAAAGACCAGTTTTAACAAAAAGCACTGTGTTATTGAAGTGTACGCTGTTGCGCGTGTGACCCGCGTCACTGCAGCGCTCGCTGCCAGCAGGGAGCTCGCGCCGCGCGTGAACTGCGTGACTGTGACACGCGACTACTGTCTAGTGTAACTGTTGCGCGTGTGACCCGCGTCACTGCAGCGCTCGCTGCCAGCAGGGAGCTCGCGCCGCGCGTGAACTGCGTGACTGTGACACGCGACTACTGTCTAGTGTAACTGTTGCGCGTGTGACCCGCGTCACTGCAGCGCTCGCTGCCAGCAGGGAGCTCGCGCCGCGCGTGAACTGCGTGACTGTGACACGCGACTACTGTCTAGTGTAACTGTTGCGCGTGTGACCCGCGTCACTGCAGCGCTCGCTGCCAGCAGGGAGCTCGCGCCGCGCGTGAACTGCGTGACTGTGACACGCGACTACTGTCTAGTGTAACTGTTGCGCGTGTGACCCGCGTCACTGCAGCGCTCGCTGCCAGCAGGGAGCTCGCGCCGCGCGTGAACTGCGTGACTGTGACACGCGACTACTGTCTAGTGTAACTGTTGCGCGTGTGACCCGCGTCACTGCAGCGCTCGCTGCCAGCAGGGAGCTCGCGCCGCGCGTGAACTGCGTGACTGTGACACGCGACTACTGTCTAGTGTAACTGTTGCGCGTGTGACCCGCGTCACTGCAGCGCTCGCTGCCAGCAGGGAGCTCGCGCCGCGCGTGAACTGCGTGACTGTGACACGCGACTACTGTCTAGTGTAACTGTTGCGCGTGTGACCCGCGTCACTGCAGCGCTCGCTGCCAGCAGGGAGCTCGCGCCGCGCGTGAACTGCGTGACTGTGACACGCGACTACTGTCTAGTGTAACTGTTGCGCGTGTGACCCGCGTCACTGCAGCGCTCGCTGCCAGCAGGGAGCTCGCGCCGCGCGTGAACTGCGTGACTGTGACACGCGACTACTGTCTAGTGTAACTGTTGCGCGTGTGACCCGCGTCACTGCAGCGCTCGCTGCCAGCAGGGAGCTCGCGCCGCGCGTGAACTGCGTGACTGTGACACGCGACTACTGTCTAGTGTAACTGTTGCGCGTGTGACCCGCGTCACTGCAGCGCTCGCTGCCAGCAGGGAGCTCGCGCCGCGCGTGAACTGCGTGACTGTGACACGCGACTACTGTCTAGTGTAACTGTTGCGCGTGTGACCCGCGTCACTGCAGCGCTCGCTGCCAGCAGGGAGCTCGCGCCGCGCGTGAACTGCGTGACTGTGACACGCGACTACTGTCTAGTGTAACTGTTGCGCGTGTGACCCGCGTCACTGCAGCGCTCGCTGCCAGCAGGGAGCTCGCGCCGCGCGTGAACTGCGTGACTGTGACACGCGACTACTGTCTAGTGTAACTGTTGCGCGTGTGACCCGCGTCACTGCAGCGCTCGCTGCCAGCAGGGAGCTCGCGCCGCGCGTGAACTGCGTGACTGTGACACGCGACTACTGTCTAGTGTAACTGTTGCGCGTGTGACCCGCGTCACTGCAGCGCTCGCTGCCAGCAGGGAGCTCGCGCCGCGCGTGAACTGCGTGACTGTGACACGCGACTACTGTCTAGTGTAACTGTTGCGCGTGTGACCCGCGTCACTGCAGCGCTCGCTGCCAGCAGGGAGCTCGCGCCGCGCGTGAACTGCGTGACTGTGACACGCGACTACTGTCTAGTGTAACTGTTGCGCGTGTGACCCGCGTCACTGCAGCGCTCGCTGCCAGCAGGGAGCTCGCGCCGCGCGTGAACTGCGTGACTGTGACACGCGACTACTGTCTAGTGTAACTGTTGCGCGTGTGACCCGCGTCACTGCAGCGCTCGCTGCCAGCAGGGAGCTCGCGCCGCGCGTGAACTGCGTGACTGTGACACGCGACTACTGTCTAGTGTAACTGTTGCGCGTGTGACCCGCGTCACTGCAGCGCTCGCTGCCAGCAGGGAGCTCGCGCCGCGCGTGAACTGCGTGACTGTGACACGCGACTACTGTCTAGTGTAACTGTTGCGCGTGTGACCCGCGTCACTGCAGCGCTCGCTGCCAGCAGGGAGCTCGCGCCGCGCGTGAACTGCGTGACTGTGACACGCGACTACTGTCTAGTGTAACTGTTGCGCGTGTGACCCGCGTCACTGCAGCGCTCGCTGCCAGCAGGGAGCTCGCGCCGCGCGTGAACTGCGTGACTGTGACACGCGACTACTGTCTAGTGTAACTGTTGCGCGTGTGACCCGCGTCACTGCAGCGCTCGCTGCCAGCAGGGAGCTCGCGCCGCGCGTGAACTGCGTGACTGTGACACGCGACTACTGTCTAGTGTAACTGTTGCGCGTGTGACCCGCGTCACTGCAGCGCTCGCTGCCAGCAGGGAGCTCGCGCCGCGCGTGAACTGCGTGACTGTGACACGCGACTACTGTCTAGTGTAACTGTTGCGCGTGTGACCCGCGTCACTGCAGCGCTCGCTGCCAGCAGGGAGCTCGCGCCGCGCGTGAACTGCGTGACTGTGACACGCGACTACTGTCTAGTGTAACTGTTGCGCGTGTGACCCGCGTCACTGCAGCGCTCGCTGCCAGCAGGGAGCTCGCGCCGCGCGTGAACTGCGTGACTGTGACACGCGACTACTGCCTAGTGTAACTGTTGCGCGTGTGACCCGCGTCACTGCAGCGCTCGCTGCCAGCAGGGAGCTCGCGCCGCGCGTGAACTGCGTGACTGTGACACGCGACTACTGTCTAGTGTAACTGTTGCGCGTGTGACCCGCGTCACTGCAGCGCTCGCTGCCAGCAGGGAGCTCGCGCCGCGCGTGAACTGCGTGACTGTGACACGCGACTACTGTCTAGTGTAACTGTTGCGCGTGTGACCCGCGTCACTGCAGCGCTCGCTGCCAGCAGGGAGCTCGCGCCGCGCGTGAACTGCGTGACTGTGACACGCGACTACTGTCTAGTGTAACTGTTGCGCGTGTGACCCGCGTCACTGCAGCGCTCGCTGCCAGCAGGGAGCTCGCGCCGCGCGTGAACTGCGTGACTGTGACACGCGACTACTGTCTAGTGTAACTGTTGCGCGTGTGACCCGCGTCACTGCAGCGCTCGCTGCCAGCAGGGAGCTCGCGCCGCGCGTGAACTGCGTGACTGTGACACGCGACTACTGTCTAGTGTAACTGTTGCGCGTGTGACCCGCGTCACTGCAGCGCTCGCTGCCAGCAGGGAGCTCGCGCCGCGCGTGAACTGCGTGACTGTGACACGCGACTACTGTCTAGTGTAACTGTTGCGCGTGTGACCCGCGTCACTGCAGCGCTCGCTGCCAGCAGGGAGCTCGCGCCGCGCGTGAACTGCGTGACTGTGACACGCGACTACTGCCTAGTGTAACTGTTGCGCGTGTGACCCGCGTCACTGCAGCGCTCGCTGCCAGCAGGGAGCTCGCGCCGCGCGGCCGGCGGCGCGCGTGAACTGCGTGACTGTGACACGCGACTACTGTCTAGTGTAACTGTTGCGCGTGTGACCCGCGTCACTGCAGCGCTCGCTGCCAGCAGGGAGCTCGCGCCGCGCGGCCGGCGGCGCGCGTGAACTGCGTGACTGTGACACGCGACTACTGTCTAGTGTAACTGTTGCGCGTGTGACCCGCGTCACTGCAGCGCTCGCTGCCAGCAGGGAGCTCGCGCCGCGCGTGAACTGCGTGACTGTGACACGCGACTACTGTCTAGTGTAACTGTTGCGCGTGTGACCCGCGTCACTGCAGCGCTCGCTGCCAGCAGGGAGCTCGCGCCGCGCGTGAACTGCGTGACTGTGACACGCGACTACTGTCTAGTGTAACTGTTGCGCGTGTGACCCGCGTCACTGCAGCGCTCGCTGCCAGCAGGGAGCTCGCGCCGCGCGTGAACTGCGTGACTGTGACACGCGACTACTGTCTAGTGTAACTGTTGCGCGTGTGACCCGCGTCACTGCAGCGCTCGCTGCCAGCAGGGAGCTCGCGCCGCGCGGCCGGCGGCGCGCGTGAACTGCGTGACTGTGACACGTGACTACTGTCTAGTGTAACTGTTGCGCGTGTGACCCGCGTCACTGCAGCGCTCGCTGCCAGCAGGGAGCTCGCGCCGCGCGTGAACTGCGTGACTGTGACACGCGACTACTGTCTAGTGTAACTGTTGCGCGTGTGACCCGCGTCACTGCAGCGCTCGCTGCCAGCAGGGAGCTCGCGCCGCGCGTGAACTGCGTGACTGTGACACGCGACTACTGTCTAGTGTAACTGTTGCGCGTGTGACCCGCGTCACTGCAGCGCTCGCTGCCAGCAGGGAGCTCGCGCCGCGCGTGAACTGCGTGACTGTGACACGCGACTACTGTCTAGTGTAACTGTTGCGCGTGTGACCCGCGTCACTGCAGCGCTCGCTGCCAGCAGGGAGCTCGCGCCGCGCGTGAACTGCGTGACTGTGACACGCGACTACTGTCTAGTGTAACTGTTGCGCGTGTGACCCGCGTCACTGCAGCGCTCGCTGCCAGCAGGGAGCTCGCGCCGCGCGTGAACTGCGTGACTGTGACACGCGACTACTGTCTAGTGTAACTGTTGCGCGTGTGACCCGCGTCACTGCAGCGCTCGCTGCCAGCAGGGAGCTCGCGCCGCGCGTGAACTGCGTGACTGTGACACGCGACTACTGTCTAGTGTAACTGTTGCGCGTGTGACCCGCGTCACTGCAGCGCTCGCTGCCAGCAGGGAGCTCGCGCCGCGCGTGAACTGCGTGACTGTGACACGCGACTACTGTCTAGTGTAACTGTTGCGCGTGTGACCCGCGTCACTGCAGCGCTCGCTGCCAGCAGGGAGCTCGCGCCGCGCGTGAACTGCGTGACTGTGACACGCGACTACTGTCTAGTGTAACTGTTGCGCGTGTGACCCGCGTCACTGCAGCGCTCGCTGCCAGCAGGGAGCTCGCGCCGCGCGTGAACTGCGTGACTGTGACACGCGACTACTGTCTAGTGTAACTGTTGCGCGTGTGACCCGCGTCACTGCAGCGCTCGCTGCCAGCAGGGAGCTCGCGCCGCGCGTGAACTGCGTGACTGTGACACGCGACTACTGTCTAGTGTAACTGTTGCGCGTGTGACCCGCGTCACTGCAGCGCTCGCTGCCAGCAGGGAGCTCGCGCCGCGCGGCCGGCGGCGCGCGTGAACTGCGTGACTGTGACACGCGACTACTGTCTAGTGTAACTGTTGCGCGTGTGACCCGCGTCACTGCAGCGCTCGCTGCCAGCAGGGAGCTCGCGCCGCGCGTGAACTGCGTGACTGTGACACGCGACTACTGTCTAGTGTAACTGTTGCGCGTGTGACCCGCGTCACTGCAGCGCTCGCTGCCAGCAGGGAGCTCGCGCCGCGCGTGAACTGCGTGACTGTGACACGCGACTACTGTCTAGTGTAACTGTTGCGCGTGTGACCCGCGTCACTGCAGCGCTCGCTGCCAGCAGGGAGCTCGCGCCGCGCGTGAACTGCGTGACTGTGACACGCGACTACTGTCTAGTGTAACTGTTGCGCGTGTGACCCGCGTCACTGCAGCGCTCGCTGCCAGCAGGGAGCTCGCGCCGCGCGGCCGGCGGCGCGCGTGAACTGCGTGACTGTGACACGCGACTACTGTCTAGTGTAACTGTTGCGCGTGTGACCCGCGTCACTGCAGCGCTCGCTGCCAGCAGGGAGCTCGCGCCGCGCGTGAACTGCGTGACTGTGACACGCGACTACTGTCTAGTGTAACTGTTGCGCGTGTGACCCGCGTCACTGCAGCGCTCGCTGCCAGCAGGGAGCTCGCGCCGCGCGTGAACTGCGTGACTGTGACACGCGACTACTGTCTAGTGTAACTGTTGCGCGTGTGACCCGCGTCACTGCAGCGCTCGCTGCCAGCAGGGAGCTCGCGCCGCGCGTGAACTGCGTGACTGTGACACGCGACTACTGTCTAGTGTAACTGTTGCGCGTGTGACCCGCGTCACTGCAGCGCTCGCTGCCAGCAGGGAGCTCGCGCCGCGCGTGAACTGCGTGACTGTGACACGCGACTACTATCTAGTGTCATTGGAAACGCGCGCGATTGGACGGCGCCGCTCGCCGCTCAAATCAGCCTAAAGAAGTTTTTGAGGAAGATGGAAGATCGCGAACTGTGTGGGCAACTGGAGTTCTAAATTCTCTGACGATCTCAAGGGCCTAGAATGTATATCACATTGGAATTGAAACTTAATTTTAAGGTAAAAGGGAGCCGTGGGATTAAATAAAATGCTGTAAAGAAGAGAGAGTATATGAGTATTTCGGCAAAAGCGAATGGATAACCACCCGATTTCTACGAAATTCGGAAACATGATCATATTTGCGGAGCCCAAATATGAACCTTATGCAGAAGTTTATCTAGTTTGTCCTCCGTAAGGTCAAAATAGCTGGCGTCAGCATAGTCAAGGATTGGAAGAAGGAGGGATTCTGCTAATGCAATTTTGGTGGCAATTGGGAGAAAATTACGTAACCTCCTTAAGGATCCTGCTGCAGCATATAGTCTATTGTTTATTGTTCAAATAATTATACTATGTTGTATTGCATAAATTAGTGTTTCAGTCCATTGGTATTTTATTTTACACCATATCTGAACAAACGCCTTTCACGAAGTTTACTACATAAGGATGTACGTATGATGATAGGCACATTCACCGGACACTGCACACTATACAAACATTTCTTCAAGATTGACCTCACAGAGCCCCTGTGCAGGGGATGCATCAACTCTAATTGAGAAAACATCAACACAAGTACTGCAAGACCACACTGCAAGAGCTTAGCAATCTTCCCCGTCCTAAATTTTAAGGATTTCAACCGAATAACTACTAATAGCCCAAGTAACAGCTAAATCTTACTGTGACGTCTATAGCACCCCAGAAAGGTGTTTACAGAAAGTGCCGAGGTCCATACGTATTATCTTCAATATACTTTTTGATTCCACATTAAAAGTGCGTCTTGAGTCATACAAGTCTGTAATACACGTTGGAAACTTTCCTTAAATTCTAATACTATTTCCCATAATATATGACTTTTGGACTTTTATGCCTAGTATTTTCTCGTTTTAAGAGGCTCCAGCCTGGTTATATCATTCCGTCTTCCGCTTTACTCTGGAGGGAAATGGAACTATTCATTTTGCAGCGCCAAAAGCTAGGCACAGAAACCACGTGGAAAGTACTTTTTTAAACACCACGTCAATATCGGCAAGTAACGTAAAAATCATTTAATCGTACGTAATAATTCAATATGATGCTTTAATATGAAGCTTTGATCATAAAATCTATGAAAAAAGGAAAGTCTCCAGGACATGATAGCCTCAGCATTGAGCACCTACGGCATGCTGGGGTACTCTTGCCTAGGGTTCTAGCTTTGTTTTTTAATCTGTGTGTTAGCCACTCCTACTTACCTGACGATCTCATGTTTACTATTATTATCCCTATTGTAAAAAATAAGACCGGTGATGTCTCAGATAGATTAAATTATAGGCCTATCTCTTTAGCTACGATTATAGCGAAGGTGATGGACGGTCTGCTTGACGGCCATTTAACTAAACATATAAAACTGCACGACGGTTAGTTCGGTTTTCGGACTGGTCTATCCACGGAAAGTGCGATCTTGTGCCTCAAGCAGACCGTGCACTACTACACTGCGCGTAAAACGCCCGTATACGCGTGTTTCCTAGACCTGTCCCGGGCATTTGATATGGTCTCATACGACCAAATGTGGACAAAAATGCGTCAAGACACTAGTCTGCATCCGGAGATTGTATCGATATACGAGTACTGGTACAATAATCAGAAAAATGCTGTTAGATGGGCGGGAAGTATATCGTACGAGTACAGGTTAGAGTGTGGGGTGAGGCAGGGGGGTTTGACCTCTCCGAAACTTTTTAATTTGTATATGGATCGCCTGATTGGAGAGCTGAGCAGCACAGGAATTGGGTGTCATATAGATGGAACTTGCATTAATAATATTAGCTTCGTTGATGACATGGTGCTGCTCAGCCCAACAATCAGCGCGTTGCGTAAGCTGCTTTGCATATGTGAGAGGTATGCGGAGGCCCATGGGCTCATATACAATGTGAGGAAAAGTGAGGTCATGGTTTGTTTTAGCACCCAATAAAGATTCTTCAGACGTACCACCCGTCTCACTCTATGGTACACCTTTAAACAGAGTCACTCACTTCAAGTATCTGGGCCACTGGGTCACCGAAGACCTTAAAGTCAACATGGATATGGAGAGAGAGCGCAGGGCGTTGTGTATCCGCTGTAATATGTTGGCTCGCAGATTCGCTCGTTGCACGCAACAAGTGAAGGTCACACTATTTACGGCGTACTGTCAGACCTTCTACACGTGCAGTTTGTGGGCTAAATACACGCAGGGGACGTATAAGCCTTGCGTATACAATATAACAACGCGTTCAGGGTGTTGATGGGGCTGCCGCGCTATTGTAGCGCAAGTGGCATGTTCGCAGAGGCGTACGTGGACGGCTTCCACGCCATCATGCGTAAGCGCTGTGCGCCGATAATGACACGGGTACGCGGCAGCCCCAGCGCCATGCTGGCCGCGTGTGCCAGGCGCTGGGACTCGGCACTGATGGCTCACTGGATAGGCCTTCACACGAGATCAAGCGCCTGATGTAATTGTACCCTTTACTAACATTAGGCTAAGAACATTGTTACTAACTACTCGTGATCTGTATTTTTGCTAACACTAGGTTAAGAACACTGCAAAGTCTGAAATAAATGTATTTATTATATTATTAAAGAAAAAATATTTTTTGTTCAAAATAAGCTCCTCATTTATTCAAATTAGTTGGACATACATTCGCGCAATTATAATTATGATATATTCTCATACAGATTAGCGGCAGAAACATGCGAGATGGTCCCACATACGGACAGCTACAACATGGCGCTAGGCTGGCTGTTACTAGCCGACGTAATGGCGCACCTGTGTCGACTAGCGCGAGGGGACCTCACACATCACTATATAAAGATATACGGGTACGTGCTAGTTATAGAGACGTCTGACGGGCGCTAGGCGGGCTGTTACTAGCCGACGTAATGGCGCACCTGTGTCGACTAGCGCGAGGGGACCTCACACATCACTATATAAAGATATACGGGTACGTGCTAGTTATAGAGACGTCTGACGGGCGCTAGGCGGGCTGTTACTAGCCGACGTAATGGCGCACCTGTGTCGACTAGCGCGAGGGGACCTCACACATCACTATATAAAGATATACGGGTACGTGCTAGTTATAGAGACGTCTGACTGGCACTAGGCGGGCTGTTACTAGCCGACGTAATGGCGCACCTGTGTCGACTAGCGCGAGGGGACCTCACACATCACTATATAAAGATATACGGGTACGTGCTAGTTATAGAGACGTCTGACTGGCGCTAGGCGGGCTGTTACTAGCCGACGTAATGGCGCACCTGTGTCGACTAGCGCGAGGGGACCTCACACATCACTATATAAAGATATACGGGTACGTGCTAGTTATAGAGACGTCTGACGGGCGCTAGGCGGGCTGTTACTAGCCGACGTAATGGCGCACCTGTGTCGACTAGCGCGAGGGGACCTCACACATCACTATATAAAGATATACGGGTACGTGCTAGTTATAGAGACGTCTGACTGGCACTAGGCGGGCTGTTACTAGCCGACGTAATGGCGCACCTGTGTCGACTAGCGCGAGGGGACCTCACACATCACTATATAAAGATATACGGGTACGTGCTAGTTATAGAGACGTCTGACTGGCACTAGGCGGGCTGTTACTAGCCGACGTAATGGCGCACCTGTGTCGACTAGCGCGAGGGGACCTCACACATCACTATATAAAGATATACGGGTACGTGCTAGTTATAGAGACGTCTGACTGGCACTAGGCGGGCTGTTACTAGCCGACGTAATGGCGCACCTGTGTCGACTAGCGCGAGGGGACCTCACACATCACTATATAAAGATATACGGGTACGTGCTAGTTATAGAGACGTCTGACTGGCACTAGGCGGGCTGTTACTAGCCGACGTAATGGCGCACCTGTGTCGACTAGCGCGAGGGGACCTCACACATCACTATATAAAGATATACGGGTACGTGCTAGTTATAGAGACGTCTGACTGGCACTAGGCGGGCTGTTACTAGCCGACGTAATGGCGCACCTGTGTCGACTAGCGCGAGGGGACCTCACACATCACTATATAAAGATATACGGGTACGTGCTAGTTATAGAGACGTCTGACTGGCGCTAGGCGGGCTGTTACCAACCTATGTTTCTGTTGCAGGGAACGTAAATACGCAGAAGCACTAATAGAAGCGACGCTGCGCTTGCTGCCGGCCGAAGTGTTTGCGTTTGCGCAGGACAATACCAACACTACCGCTAAGCCAGCGAAATACGACGACATGTTCATCAGCGTGCCTGAGCTTTCAGTACTTGGTATGTATCCATACTAATATTATAAATGCAAAACTATATCTATATTATAATAATATTCTGAGACATTATTCACACAAGGTCATCTGATTCCAAACTGAGCGAAACTTGTACTATGGAAACCAAATCTATACAAATAAATAAAATTGAAGTGTCTGTTTGTAATATTGAAATAACCGTTATTTACTACATGTTTATGAATACATATACGGTACATACACCAAAATAACATTTTTTACAATTTTTGTCCGTCTTTCTGTCTGTCTGTTTGTTCCGGCTAATCTCTGAAATGGCTGGACCGATTTTGACGGGACTTTTATTGGCAGGTGATGTAATAAGGAGTAATTACTATTATTTTTGAAAATCTTTTATTTTTGAAAAAATAAAACAAAATAAACTAATTAACACGCGGACTAAGTCGCGGGCATAGCTAGTAACTGATATAAACTAAACTAAATACTACATATACGACTTTTCTATGTCTGTGTATATTCTGTATCTGTTTGTCTGCCACACCCAAGTGGCAAGGAGAGAGACTGGGGATGGAAGTAGGCTACTTTAAAAAATCTATTTATAGAGGAGAAAGATAGGGGGATGAAACACGGTATGCGAAATGCTAAACCCCTGAACTGATTAGATAGTGTGTGCTAAGATTGTGAGAAGGACTTAATTGGTAGGTTCTCGGTGTGCAGATAGCTATGGCTCAGCGGCTGCCTGGCAAAGTGTGATGTTGTAGCGGAGGTATCTCGGCGAGGTAGGCTCATTTTGAATTGAAAGACGGACTACGTTACACACTAATAGAAGATTTTTGTTTATTATCTCACAATTACGTTGTGTAAAAAAATACGCAAGCATAAGGCAAAAGAAGATGAAAACAAGCCTTTAGAAGTCACTTGTAAATGAAATAAAGATGCGTAAACGAATAGATTGTAATTGAATAGAATCACACATTATTATAAAAACATCATATATAAATAGTAGTAGGTGGCACAGAAATAGTTACAGTGGTGAGGAGCTATCCGACCAATCGCGTGCTCCAGGTTCAGTGCTCCGCCGATGCTGTCGAACGAACGCGCGCGGCGCGCAACATAAATACTGCCGGCACGGTCTCCAACGGACAGTGATCGATGGTCCTCGACGCAGGGACGTTGTCGCTTCCGATACCACTGCACCGCCGGCGCCTACACAAGCCGCGGTTACTATGCCATCATCTGGAACGGCGTCTCAGTGCGCGCGCCGCCGTGGTGCCGGGCGGTCGCTCAGTGCGCTGTGCGATCTAGCGGCGGCCGGACGTATGATGCGCTCGTATGACATGTACTATGTAGGCCACTACAAGCCCCAAAGTTTCTTTCTGGGTTTCTTCTCCGGGTCATCCACCTAGGTAGCTAGAGAAAAACGCAGGCTAGCTGGGGTAGGGTTCTAGCCGTGAGGCTCGTGCTGGCCCCCAAGCTCCCGACCTGTGATTCCCCGCCTGTTGTCCGTGCCAGTGGTCCCTCTTATGAAATTCCATCTTTTTACTTAAGAACCGCTGAGCTGGTGCTCGAACCCCTTAAAAATTATCTCAAATAAATTAAAGACACCGAACCAGTAGTACACTTCTGGTTCGGTGTCTTTAATTTATAATATAGTAAAGAACTACAATGCAGTGTAACATATTAATAGTTTTATAAAGTGGGAAGGATCCGATTTTATCACCAGATCATATTTGATAATTGAATTGATTTCTACCCAGTGTGTACTTCTTTAGACGCGTATCTGAGGACCCATTACGAGCAAATAGGGTTCTGGCTAATGATGTCACTCAGCGCTCTAGAGTAATAGCGCTAAAGCACGCTTTCTACCGGAAGACCGATAGTACAAGCCAACAGGATGTCATCCATCGGTTTATCGAGCAAACTGCCAACACTGGACTTGCCGCGTTTTGATGGGACCCTACGCTGGCCGCCTGTCTAGGGTCCCATTAAAACCTGCTGTCTCTGGTGAACTGCGGTATGGATCTGGGTTCTGCACAAGAAGTGGCATGTTTGCTGTCGGTGCTTGACGACAAGGTGCTTGGTTCAGCACTTGCCCATCAATGACAGACCAGGTCTGGGCGCTGCTCGTTTAGCGTTATCAGAATATGCGTACATTGGCGGACACGTATATTGACCAGATTTTGGGGTTGCCAGTGGTGAAGAGGATCGCAACCTTTAGGGTGGTATTGTATACAACTATAATACTACAAACATGTTTTGACTATTTACAAGCGCATTTTTAAAGTCTACGTGAATAAAAACCTTTTTTTATTTATTTATTGTTGAACTCCTTGGTGATTGCTAACAATGTCCCAAAGCAATTGGTACTCTCCGTGGACTCCTGAAGTTATCTGTTGGTGCATATAGCTTTGCAGAAGCTGCCGACGGAGCTTAGAGCTCGCTTCTATCAGAAGTATGGTGGGGAGAAACCCCATGACTTATATATGATGAATGAATATATGAATTAATGGATGCGGAAGGGCTGCAGAGCAGATCGACGCGGCTACGCAACCATAGTAGTGAGATCTATGGGCGGTACCTAAGAGGGATGGGGTCCGTTTTATTTGGCTGGAGCCACTTGCCCACAGTGCAGATTTGATTGGATCTGCAACGCGCGGCGTTGCTGGTGCCTCAAATTCGCGGTCATGGATGTGAGGTTGCGTTGTGATTAATGCAGTGGGCGAAGCGATTGCTATAAGTCATTGTATTAGTCCAATATTCAATATTCTTATGGTTTTACGCATCGTTTGGCTCAAGTAGCATCTTCCGGGTGCAGTAGCTGCCTTTTATCTGTCATATTCGTAAATGAATGCTGCTTGCGGTATCGGTTGACTTGCCGTCGGGGGTATTTATTGGTTAAGTTTATTTCCGCTGGGTTGTGAATCTTTTTGTGTATTAGATTATAATGTGTTTGTTTTTGAACCTACTTAAGAGCCATTTCACGTTTTCGCGCGAATTTCTAAGATTTCGGGCTCCTATATTACCATCTTAAGTAATACCCAGAAATTATTGAATACATGATAAATATGGAAAAATCGTTTATTTTTACGTTTAATGTATCACATTTACCAAAAAAAAAATTGCTTGTTCTGTAGTGACTCATCTCCCACAACCATTTTAATGAAAAATCGCCGCAGAGTCAATTTCAAAGTCCTGTATCTAGCAATTATACTTAAATAAACTAAGCTAAAAAAATAAATTCTGCATGAGACATATATTTTATTCGTCGTTTAATGTAACAGATTCTTGAATTTTGTTACCATTAATTAGTAAAAAAATAAATCCTTACACCAATTTTAAGTTTTTTTTTTGAAATTCATAGTGATTTTTGGTTTAAATAAAGCGTAATTATTAAAATAAAATTATACCAAAATAAACTATGTTCTTTGGAGAATCGAATACTACAGTATTTTTTTAAATATTTGCAATCAATTTGTCATAATATCGATTTGAACATCAGTTCAAACTTGACAATAACTTGATACGAGCTAGCTAAATATCATTTCTGTAATAAAATAAATTTTATAAATGTTTTCATACAAGATGTACCTAAATATCTATGTTACTAGAAATAATATCTAATGTATACAACTATATTACTACAAACATGTTCTGACTATTTACAAGCGCTTTTTTAAAGTCTACGTGAATAAAAACCTTTTTTATTTATTTTTTATTTATTTATTTTAGTTAAAATTACAATAAATTATGATACACGGGTGGGCGCCGATTAGTACGGCGCGAGCGCCCGTCAAGGTAGGACCTGTGCCATTTTTCCCGCGTCCCGACTTTCGAGCGCTCGTACAGTGAAGTAGTTCATATACTGCGACCACATAGTTTTGATTCGTTTTGTATTTTTTATAAGGTACGGTTTTATTTATTATGAAATATGTATGTATGTAAGATTTTAGTTTTTTGTAGAATAATTATATGTTTTTGTTTCAAATGCTACCCAAATTAGTTCGGTTTTATCAAGACTCCGTATTCAAAATTCAAAAATTCAAAATTCAAAAGTCGTTTATTCCGTTAAAATATTACATTTGTGTGGAATCGTCAATTTTTTTTTACCCTACCGTGCAGTGCATGACGTGGCAGCTACTGAGAAACACTGCCAGAAAACTCAGTAGGAATCCTTTTTTAAAAATATATATTTCTTAAATAAATTTACATTGTATTTAAATGTGTTAATTTAGAGCGACTCAATCCCAAGCTGTTTTGTCACTTAAATAATCAGAAGTTTTGTAATAAGCCCTGCTACACAATTTGGCTTTTATAATTCTTTTAAACTTATTCATAGACATTTCTCGGATATCACTGGGAAGTTTGTTATAGAATCTTATACATTGCCCCATAAAAGAGTTACTTACTTTGTGGAGACGGGTGGTATGTAACACAAAGTTATGCTTATATCGAGTATTTATATTATGAGTATCACTCCTTTTACAGAAGGAGTCTTTATATTTATGCATATAAATTAGATTCTCATATATATACTGACATGCTACAGTCAGAATGTTAATCTCTTTAAACTTCTCTCTCAAAGATTCTCGCGGACCAAGTTTATATATTGCTCTTACAGCTCTTTTTTGCAATACAAATATGGTGTTAATGTCCGCAGCGCTACCCCAGAGAAGAATTCCATAGGACATTATACTATGAAAATAACTGAAATAAACCATTCTAGCTGTATCCACATCAGTAAGCCGTCTTATAGTTTTAACAGCATATGCAGCAGAACTTAATTTGCCTGATAGTTTTTCTATTTGTGGGCCCCATTGTAGTTTTGAATCAATTGTGATACCCAAAAACACAGTTGACTCAACAGGGGTCAATCCAGCTCCATTAAGCTGTACATTGGTAGCCACCTGTTTCACATTAGGTGTAGAGAATTTTATGACTTTAGTTTTCTTGTCATTTAGCAAAAGATTATTAGCATTAAACCAATGAACAACTTTAGAGATTGCGTCATTTACTTCGTCAAAATTGCGTAATTGTCGATTTATTTTAAACGTCAATGAAGTATCATCCGCAAACAAAACAATCTCATGTTTATCCCTTACATAGTAGGGTAAGTCATTTATATAGATTAAAAATAAGAATGGGCCGAGAATCGATCCCTGTGGAACGCCCATTACCACTGGGGATCCCGCAGATTTTTTACCATTTATATCGACCTTCTGAATTCTATTGCCCAAGTAAGAAGTCAAAAGTTCGAGAGCCTTGTTCCTGATACCGTAGTGGTGTAGTTTCCTGACAAGAGTGTCATGATGAACACAATCAAATGCTTTGGACAAATCGCAAAAGATACCTAATGCATCCTGCGAGTCCTCCCAAGCCGCGAATATACTTTTTAACAGATTGACTCCTGCATCTATAGTTGAACAACCCTTCGTGAATCCAAACTGTTTCCGATGAAGTAAATTATGTATATTAAAGTGACTGAGCAACTGGCTAAGCATTAGCTTTTCAAATATTTTACTTAGAGTGGGCAATACGAAAATAGGTCGGAAATTTGAAGGATCTGAAGTATCACCAGCTTTAAACAATGGAATAATTTTACTATACTTCATCAAGTCAGGAAATACGCCAGATGCGACACAGCAATTGAACACAGCAGCTAGATGTGGGGTGATTATAGTTATAATTGATGAAATAGTCTTAACAGATAAACCCCACAGATCCCTAGTGGTTTTCATATTAATACTTTTGAAAGCATTCAAAATATCTTTAGGGTTAACCACCGAGAATTCAAAATCTGTGTCACACTTCTCTACGCTTTGCTGGAGTATTAGCTCAGCAGATACAGAAGAAGACGCAAGAGATTTGGTAACATCGATTGGAACATTAGAAAAATATTTTTCAAACTCAGTCGCCACTTCTAAATCGCTTTTAATGTCAACATTATTTATTCTTAAATTAAAATCACGACTACGTATTTTTTTCCTACCTGTCTCAGTATTAATAATTTTCCAGGTGGTTTTAATAATATTTGTCGAATTTTTTATAATATTTTTTAAGTACATCGATTTAGCAATGGAACAGGCTCTTCGAAAGGTTTTGGCATATTGTTTTACATGTTCTAGAAAAGTCGTATTTTGATTATAGGATCTTTCTTCATACAATTTATATAATTGATTGCGACTTTTATAAATTCCTGGAGTTGCCCAATCACAGAACATCAGACGGTTACTTACAGACAACTGTTTGGGTGTGAATATTGAGCAGAACTCACCATTAATCAAGTTGAATAAAGAGTTGTACAAGTGATCCGGATCACTATGATAGGGCAACAGTGCCAGTTTTCTTGCTATATTATATTTAAATATTCCTAAACGGCTTTCACTATATGGTATGTAACTTATTTGTGTACTTTGAACCTTTGGAGAATTTGAAAAAGTGACCAACTGACCAGAATGATCTGACTGAATCTTATTCATTATTAATTTATTTAAAGGTTTTGCCGAGCTAAATATATTGTCAATGCATGTAGCACTTGTGGCAGTAACTCTAGTTGGTTCTGTAAAGTTGTGATGTAAATTATAGGACATAAACAAATTTAAAAAATTACAACTTGTTGAGTTTTTCTCCAAAATATTTACATTAAAATCTCCACAAATGATAACAGTTTTATGGGTATTAGTTAACTTATTTAAGGCATCCTCCATAATGTCTGAAAAGGTATCAAATGGTGCACAAGGAGGTTTGTAAAGACTCACAACAATAAATCGCTCCAACTCAACACATGAAATCTCTACTACTCGCTCAACAGAGAGGCTCACAACGTCACTTCTTTCTTTAAACTTCAACAAATTATTTATTAATATTAGAGAGCCACCATGAATATACTTTTCTCTGATGAACGAGCTTGCAACCTGGTGATTATTGAAGCTGGAAATGAATTGATGGCGTTGTAGCCAGTGCTCAGTTAAACATAAAATATCAATATTGCTACAATTCAAAAACAACTCCAATTCTAACTCTTTCCCCATCAAACCTTGAATATTTTGATGCACCAGGTTGATACAATTTTTTTGGTTTTTCTTATTGTAGGCATTTATGTTTGATGGGTTCACATTATTTTCCATTACAAGATCTGAACATTCCTTATCATGCTTGACAGTACAATTAATATTTGAATTTGCTATTACGCAAGAGTGATTCTCTATTGTAATGTCGAAATCATAGATCCGAGAAATGCAAGATCAATGCCTTTACGGCAAATATAATATAATAATAATAATATCTGGGGACAATGTCACACAGATCATCCTAGCCCCAAACTAAGCAAAGCTTGTACTATGGGTACCAGGCAACGATATACATACTTATATAGATAGATAAATACTTATATACATAGAAATCATCCATGACTCAGAAACAAATATTCGTGCTCATCACACAAATATTTGTACTTACCGGGATTCGAACCCAGGACCACCAGCTTCGTAGGCAGGATCACTACCAACTAGGCTACGGTGATCGTCATATGCATTTAGCATATTAAAAATACTATGTTCGTTTTTGTATCAACTTTTATTAAATATTTTACATAACATACCTATTCGTGTTTTCTTATTAATCTAGCTAGAAATATTTGTTAGAGTAAATAAAACTTTTTTTTTATAAATCTCTTATCAATTCACATTACGATTACGGCTCAAGATAGCCTCGTCCTTCTTGACACGTGTATTACACAGTTTACGTTGCGTTTGAGTGGGTAGACACGCACACATAAACAATGATGCAGTCTTTTACCTAAACTCGAGCGTAATCATTTTGTGAAATGGCTCTTAAAAAGGCTGAAGGTTCGTAGTAGTTAATAGGTTGGGGAAAAAGTTTCTTTTCGTTTTTTAAAAAATTCAAAACAATTTTTAATATACTTTATTTACATTTAACTAAAGTATGTAGGTACCATTTTCTTCGATAAACTTTTTGCCATCTTGTAGGCAGGGACATGATCCCATTGCTATAGAAATTTTGAGACTTCTGATCAAAATACCGCGACAAGTGGTTTTGGCAGTCTCGTGATGTTAACCTGACACTCCCTAAAGTATTCTGAAGAGGCCGAAACAGGTGGAAATCTGAAGGTACAAGGTCAGGAGTATACGGCGGATGCATTAACACCTCCCAGCCAAGCTCTCTTAATTTTTTGCTGAGGGGCTAACGATGTGTGAGGTCTAGTTATCATGATGAAAAACCACAGCCCTTTTGTTGATTAATTCCGGCCGCTTTCTCTCAATTTCTTGCTTTAATTTCATTAGTTGTTCGCAGTAGAGTTCAGAATTTATTTATTTATTGGACTCAACTTAATTTTACCATTACAGGGGGTTCCCTAATGCGATAGAAAAGTTACAATTCAATTGCGTATTATGTACATTTCTAATGTTGTTCAGTGAGCAAGCGAATAAGTCTACTATTTCAGCGACTTGGTTAAGCGTGCGCAGAGAACGACTCTTTTTTTTTTTAGGGTCTAGTCCCTCCCTCTTACCCACCACTGCAACTCTAGTAAGCCAGGATCAACAGTGGCACACAATGAAATGACACTGAGCGGTGAGGCTCAGGCATGTTCCGGGGAATGGCTTTAACTGTCTTGGATCCCGCAACGAATTTAATCAGAAAGAAAAAAAGGAGGAGTTAGAAATGAATAGTTCCACTTCCCTCCAGAGCCAAGCGGGAGACAGAATGATATAAAGAGGCTATAGCCTCATTAAAGAGAGAATTGCAACTAGAGAAGCCAGCTGCAAGAGCACCAAGGATTAATTTAAGGGTCCTAAGTGAGCTGTTATATTTGATTCCAATAGTAGGTATGGCAAAAGCGCTTAAACGCACGGAAGTTGTTCCTTGTTGCTACAAGATCCGTATAATAAACTACTCCAGATATTGGTTGCAAGCTATTTAACATAATATCACGCTGATTTTGCCAGAGATCACATTCCCAAAGTATGTGGTGAGCGGTTTGTTCATATTCGTTACAGGAAGTTGAGCACAGACAGATTGGTGAAGATACTAATTTGAAACTAAACAATTTACTTTTAAAATTGCCGTGTCCGGTAAGAAATTGTGCAGAGAACGACTCATTGGCGCTTGTTGCAACAAGTTAGTGCGTGCAGTGGGTACCGTCAGCAACGGCGGTCGACGCCGCCGCCGCCCCAAGTAACCATCCGGCACACAAAGTTGCAGTGTTTGCAGGATTCCTGGGTTATTCGTTACCCCCCGGAGAACTTTAACTAAATATGTCGCCAGTGATACTTCCCTTCTGGCTTCCAGCTTATGGTAACCCACCATACCAAGCAAAAACAATGTTGGATAGATTGCCGGATACCCTTGGTAAACCCCATATAATTTTAGGTATAGGTACCTTACAAATTTATTCTGAATTCTTTACAACATTGCCTTAAACTTAGTTTCATTTGGGCTCCAAATAGCTGCGTTATATTCCAAATGACTCTTCACTAGTGCTTCGTACAAAGCTTTTATGGCGATAACGTTAGTTAAGTCACTTGTCTGCCTTAACATGAATCCAAGGTTACGGTATGCTTTCTTACATACCTCCACTGTATGTTTCCGAAACCGTAAGTCAACAGTAAATCGAATACCCAGATCTTTGACCTCTGTCAGACGCTTTAAGGGTTGTCCATCTATGTGATACGGATAATAAGTCGGGGTGCGTGCACGGGTGAAAGATAGTACTGAGCATTTTGTTCCATTAAAACACAGCTTGTTCTCTTGACTCCACTTAAGTGCATTATCTATGTCCCGCTGTAATAAGCTATGATCGCTCGGGTCTTTTATTACCATGCTCAATTTAAGGTCATCTGCGAAAAGAAGGCATGTGGATTCCTCGATAGTATTCGGTAGGTCATCTATCATCAAAATGAAAAGTAAGGATCCTAAATTACTTCCCTGACTGACACCGTATCTCGTATAGTATGGCTCAGAATAGCATCCGCCACAGTCGACAAACTGACGTCTATGCCGTAAGTAGTTGGCGAAGAACATCGGCGTATGATCAGCGTATGGTGCGAGCAACCTGCAGTCGCTAATTTTAGAAGTAGCACATCATTATCGACTGTGTCAAATGCTTTTCTGAAGTCGAGGTATGCAACGTCCACCTGCAACCCCGCGTCCACAGCTGGTATCATGGTCCTTATCTGATGCAGAAGATTACCTGTCGTGCCTCTTCCCGGTCGTAAGCCATGCTGTGCGTCAGACAAATGAGCACTCACCTGTGCATATAAGCTTTTATGGATGGCTATTTCAAACATTTAGCTGGTGCGCTCAGAATCGCTACTGGTCTATAATCACCGGCTTCGTTTCTACTCTTGCCTTTTGGCACCGGGACTACTCGAGTAATGTCCTTCCGATCCCACCACCACACACACAGCATTACCTTGTTGCGAGTTAACCCGGGTTTTGCCACAGTTTGTGAAGCCTCACCGGGCTTTCATCACGACCTTTTTCGCTCCACTTTTCATCATCAGGTATCAGCTTTTTCAAAAAGGTTCGGTTTCATAACGTCGTAATAAAGATTTACAAATGAGTACACGGTTCATTAGGTTTTTTTCAGTGAGTTCGTGAGGTACCCAAATATTGAGCTTTTTTGTATACCCAGTTTTTTCAAATGCGCCAAAACTGTTTTGTGGTCACTTCCCAGTTCTTTCGCTACCTTGTAACTACTGATATGCCGACTTTGCATTTTTTCAAAAATGGCGTCCATTTTATTCGTAATAGGGCGACCAAAGCGATGGGTATCTTTGACTTCAAAATTTCCGGATTGAAAACGTTTAAACCAAATTTGTGCTACTCTCACAGATACTGTCCTAGGTCCATAAACATCGGAATTGTTTTTCGCGGCTTTCGTTGCATCTTTACCTTTTTAGTAGTAAAATTTTAAAATGTATTCAATTTTTTCATTAGATACACTTATCTTGACAGTACAACAAAACAAATGAAATCACACATTTTCTTAATTTGAATTTAGAATGATGTTCTTTAAAGTTTAAACTTTGAATGATACCAAAACCAGCCAGATATAAAGAGGTTTTATGACAAGTTCATACATAGTATCCCAACGTAACACGTGGCTCGTGTCCGCAGCGCCGGTGGGTGGCGGCACGCCGGGCGCGCTGGCGTGCCGCGTGGCGTTCGGCGCGGTGTGCGGCGCGGGCTGCGCGGGCGCGCGCGGCTGGTGGGGCGCGGCGCCGGCGCGGGCCGCGCGCCTGCTGCAGCGCGTCGTGGCCGCCTACGTGGCGCCGCCCGCCATCCGGGAGCAGCTGCTGACCCTGCACCAGCGCGCCGCCGAGATCGAGGACGCCGAGGTGCGTACGAGCGACTACGACCCGTGCCTTCGCCCCCTTGGGACTAAAGGAGCGAATACTTGGTTTCAGATCCGCATCGCGTGGTCCACCAACGAAGTCGTGTGCATGTACAATGTGGAAGAACGCTGCATCGAGCTGCGCGTGTGGCTGGCTACGGCGCACCCGCTGTGCGCGCCACGCCTGGCCGCGCCCGACGCGGCGGGGCCCGGCGCCAACACGCACTGGGTAGCGCTGTACCTGGCCTACCAGGTGAGCTAGCCTCTATGGTGGTGGCCTATGGCCTTTTCACCTGTCATCGCCGGGCAGAGGCACAGTAATGGTTCGCATTATACCTTTTTACTTTAACAAATAAAAAAGGAGCTTTTATTTTCAGAACGGCACCCTCCTAAACGCTTTCAAAATGTGGACTCGGGCGGTGAACGCCAAAGTGGAAAGTTCCCCGCAGTGCTACATCTGCTACTGCCGCCTGCACCCCACCACGGGGCGGCTGCCCAAGGTGCCCTGCCATCAATGCAAAAACAAGTTCCACAACCAGTGCCTCGTAAGTTCATTCATTTTTAGTTGAAATAACCACATGAACTCTTTCCGTACTAATTGGTCAGATATCATGGTTAAATAGATAACGGCAAATGTTGCCGTATCTCCAGTGAATTTTAAATTCCATTCAGCAACGCGAATTCCTCAAAACTTTGTTTTTCTGCGTCTCTAATAATAAGTGGTGGATATTATTTGTTTTTCAGCGTAAATGGTTTATGACGTCGAACAAGTCGAACTGCCCGCTGTGTCGGGCCTCATTCTGATCGCTGGTCGCGCAACACGGGCTGCTGCATCGGTGCCACTCTTCAATAACAGCCCGAGCACTTCAAAAAACAAAGTTATACTGAAATTCAAAACTGAAATCGTCCGGCGGGAACCAGTCTATCAATACGGGGACTGCCTGCCGTTTAGCTCCGAACGAATTCGAATTTCCTTTCTAACCCATACGTTTAGATATACGATTTGCACTGCGAATAATGTTAGAAATGTTACATGTCATAGTTAATTTTTGCCACGAGAGGTATTAACAAAATCAACGCACGGACGCAGAAAAGTACCTTTACCCCTTTTAACCCTTAAACACGCCTGGTCTTCATGTTTTTTTTTCATTGTTTATGAAGATTAAAGGGGTTAAATGAATCAAACTTTAAATAAATATTATACTCTCGCTAGTAAAATGTTAGCTGCGGGTTGCAGCCGCCCGCGAGCTGTCTCACAGAACGCACCGCCCACTTACAGCTGTGCTGACCGCTACAGTGTGGAACTGACAGGCAGACGACACCCATCCAAATACTCACACACAAGAGCATCATATAATACAAACATACAGAGAGAAACTTGATGGACGGGGCAATGTTGTCTTACGTGACGATTTCTACTTTATGCCAAAAACTGTTGGAACAATCAAAACAACAGCAGGAATTAAAATTTTGTATTATATTTTGTGGTCAGGCGGTGTAGATGAGTCTCTTTATACGTTAAAAGTGCAATAACAATCTGAATATACAGCTTTTCTAAACAAACCCATTGTATAAATCTTTTTATAAAAATAGTATTCTTCAAAATGATTTTGTATCTAATTTGTTTTATTAATCAAACCATAATAATTACTTTGTTAGACAATCGTTATGTTATCATGAATAGCTCTTCCGCTCTACAAGAAATGAGAGTTGGGAGCAATAGTTCTTCCTATAATATGTACAGTCAGCAAAAGATATCTACACCACGCCTCCAGCTAGCTATGATAGCTTCCTATTTTGTTGGAAATCCAGTATGACTTCGGTTCAAAGTGGAGTTTATAAGTCTACATGCACTATAGCTTGCCTCTTCGCTTGTTATCAGAGATTATGGGTTCAAATCCCTGTTCCTTTAAGGACATAAATCTCGTGTCGGTGGTGACGGACAACCGTCCGCGGATTAGTAACTAGTGCATATGTGCATGCGGTTTCTGCATAGTAATGTGTCTTGCATTTTTCTTTGTTGACTGTACAATCTACCTATACAGTGTATCGGTCAATTCCTTCAAGATATTATGTTGTTTTCGGTTTATGTAAATAAATTATTTTGAAATAACAGATATTTCGTTTCATTAAAAGACATGGATATTCATTAAATCCCTTTATTATCATATCACATACAGTTCATATTTTACAAACATGACATTGACATTATTATTTATTTAGTGATTACATAGATAGTTGTTTGGCGCTTCAGTTTCAGGATAATAAGCAAATTATCCAGATACAATATTCCACATCGTGATTACACTAAGGATTAGTTAAAAATTAAACTAAGCTCAGAGGCCCTCTTAAATTAAAGGAACTAGTTCCTAAATCTGCTATAATAAGGGTCCATCCATAAATTATATTGCACGAATTTTTGACCATCGTCTCTGGTGGTTTTGCTACATATCTTTCCTTAATATAGAGTGAAAAATACTGTAGCGCCTTTTAAATATGTCAAGTACCAGAATCAATTTAATATTTCCGTTGATACTTTAAATGATACCCCTTAGGGCCGGGACCCATGTGGCGGAGCGCAGCGCAGAGCATGCCCGCCAAGATTTCTAAACGCGTGACACATTCGGCGAATTTCTATCCGACTAGACTGCACATAATCGACACACCGTCATCATTTGTTTTGCATTTTTTTGAGCGTCCAAGTTCAAACGTGTAGATTCTTGAATAAAATGATGGATTAGGTCGTGCAGCACGACTCGTGCGGTTGATTTCATGACTTGCAGAAGAGCGCCAGTCGCGTGCATAGGCGGGCGCGGCCAGGGAGGCGGTGCGCTACCTTCCGCATGTCGCTTCAATGCTCTTCAGGAATTAATTGTCGTGTAATTATTATTTCAATGAGGACAATGTCGATAATAGATTGACAGTATAAAATGCTTGCGCTGGTCTCCGCCATATTTGCGCCGGCCCTTGGACTCATGTTACATTTTTGTTTGTGGATGGCCCCTCAAGTGAAGTTGAAGATGTCTCTGATTAGAGTATGACTTATAAATATATAATGACTTGAAAAATAAGTGTAAGTACCTACAATAGGTAACTAATACGAATACAACATGGAGTACAAAATATTGTGGTCAGGTCTCATGAGATCTCTAAATTCAATTCTTTTGCTCACACCCACCCACTAATTGTAATAGGTTTACTTTTGCGCCATTTAATGCTACCATAAGCGGCATAACGAATTCTTAAAAAACCATAGCTTAACTTACTAATGACTAGATATATTCCATTGATCAGTCCAATCGTACCTACTTTCAGTATAATAAATATCCTAACGGATAGAGTGCTGGCCATATTATTCGATTTTTCTCTGAGTTGGTCCACTTTTGTTTCTCTTCTACAATGCTGATACACCTGCAGTAATTTACATATTTTGAGAAACCCAGCAACATTTGTGCAATAATTATGAATAAATAATCATATTAATGAGTAAATATTGCGCAAATCTTGAGATGAACTTCCCAAGTATAGCTAAACTTATCAGCATGAACTGATGCCGCACCAGTTTAGACACTTGCAAAAAAGAACAAGACTTTTATCAGTGGTAACATAGTCAAGTAAATGCATTGCTATATTGAAGTCGAGAATTTAAATCCTAAAGACTGAATTGCCAATTAGTCACAATTCATTCTACAAAACTTTTACCACTAACCCTGTTTCTTCATCATCTGGCTGCAAACGTTACCTACTGTACAGGCTGTACAAGATGTAACCTTGATATCCAGTTTTATGACTCACAAAGTGTTATCCTTCTCCTATGATAGTCATTTTAAAGTCTCCCGTGACAGTACAGTGATGTGTAGTTTAAAAAAGCAGCTTATTAAAGATGATTAATGGTACAAGCTTACTTATTAACACATTAGCCGGTTCTTGGTTGAATTAACGTGTTTGTAGTTGTTGGTTGATCCAATCTATGTCTTCATAGAAACGAGGATCACTAACTCGCAGTGCTGCTCGCTTGTAGAAGAAATAGTACCACGGGGACACTGCAAGCAAAACAATATCAGTTGATTATTTCTTTTACAAAATTGTAAACAAATATCAGCTCAGCTTAGTATTGGAATTTTCTGAGATAAATATGATGCCACTATAGCTTTCACTTCATTGTTATAGACTTGTCCTAGGCAAGCCACCCATTGGGCTCAAATCAACAACAATCCATATCTTTACGTGGTGTACAGTAGAGGTATATTTCTTTTTTTTAAACAAAGCTTGCATAAAGAATTTTATCCCTGTGTTGCGGGATACTTTACAAACATATAATAGACGGACACAAATTACATCCATTGTTGGTTCCACACATATTGTTGATATTGCATGCTATATAAGCTATGCAGGTTCCTTGATGAAAGTGACCTATATATTATATTTTCCATGTCAAGTCAATGGCAAACAATGATATCAAAACATTTATTTTTAAAGAAATGTAATAGTAGAACTAAATAGGTATATCAATCTTTACACTAGGCAGTATTTAAAATTGGCAATTAGTGACCTTACCTACTAAATTTCTGATTGTATCATATTGCCTTACACAAATAATGAATACTATTTTAGTAACTCAAGTCACTAAAACAGAAGAAGCCAGTTCACATCACTAGTACAATATTATCCTACTAATATTATACAGGCGATAGTTTGTGACTGTGTGCATGTGTATGTTTGTTACTTCTACACATCTAACTGGCTGGAGTGATTTAAAAAAAAATAGTATGGAGTTAGATGACAACCTGGATTGGCACATAGGCTATCATTTATAATTTTTTACACACCTAGTGGAAAATATAATTAAAAATAGTTTAACTTACAGCATCGCTGCACTGTAAACAAGAAAATAAGTATTGGAGTTGACACTGCTTCTGGTTCAGTCCACTTCTCAAGCAACCAGACTGCATGCAGGGTCACACTAGCTGCTACATAAGCCACGCACACAGAACCAGCTGCACGAAACTTACGAATCAGAACCTCCACTAGGCCAGCCTGCAAAATAAATATAAAATATATAACTAAGGGAAGATGAAGAATATTAAAAGACAAGCAAAAACCTTCCATACAATGTCTTAAGAATCGAGCACCTAAGATCATAAGTAAATAAATTGCTTGCTACGTGTCAGACATAAAAAAATCAATAATTATGGCAAAGTTACATTTGCCAAACTATTGCTTACCTGAAATAAATACGTGGAGAAAAAGGTCATCAGCATTATTGTAATCGACAGCACAAGGAACAGATCCTGAAATCTAAAAGCATATATTTTAATTAAATTCCTCGAATAAATACATAATATAAACCAATACCGAGAAAACCTTACATAAATAGCACAAGTAATCCGTCGCGACTTTTCGGGAATAAACTTACGCAGTTAAATACTAAATCACAAAAGATAAACCCTAGTTGGAAAAAAAGACAACATGTATATCTAGGCGTCGACAACTTCATTTTCACTTCACCAAATAGTTATTTAATTAATCGCAATTATATTTGTTTTGACAACAGATTGAATTGAATCGACCGCATCAAACTAGCAACCAGGACGTGACGTCAAACAAAAGATCACAGATAACTATATTAGTACTACGTACTGCAAAAGATATTACGATCAAAGATATTATAATATAACAAGATTGCGCACTGAGGGAGCAAAAACGGCCCGAGCAAGAAGTAGCTGTTTTGGATGGCATCTCCTTCTAATAGAGTGACCATGCGTCGTGGAATTATGCCAATGTTTTAACGCGCCAAATTTAAAATTTTGTTTTTATGAGAATGAATAAACTTACTTTTGAAGTATAATCATACTACCTGTGCAGTGCTTTTAAAGTTACTGTTCGCCCCACTGCATACCCAGGTATACGTATTCGAGATGTTTTCGTTACTTATACTTTCTTTATTTTGTATGCCTCTCTGCAAGCAATATAAATTAAATTATACCAAGATTTTTTATATACTGTAGACACGGGTCTCATCGCGATAAATATTTAGGTAAATCATTACCTTGTTTACCCGACGTTTCGGCATGGATTGCACCAGCCGTGGTCACGGGTCGACTGGTGTGGCTCGGCAGCGTCGTCTCCGTGAAGCTCGGGTATCGGTATCTACCCTCGCATGGTCTTGATATTTTTTATTTTCCTTTACGAAACTGTCGGTACACACGACACTAATGACATCAGCGCCCGGGCGCACTACGTTGGTTACGCGACGATGGCACTTCGTTATTACAGGATTCCAAGATGGTGAGAGGCGGTATCCGTCTTCCCGGTTGAAATTGAAATGTTTCTTTATTTCAACCGCTTCACGTACTATTCTGGAGTAATAGTGACGATCGGTGGAGAGGACCTGTGGCTTGTGTAAATTTGTAATCCAGTGTTGGGATCCTGTGTCGACTACGTGCTCAGCTATTGCTGATTTATTAACCTGTCGGTTCCTGACAGCTGCGATATGTTCTTTAGCCCTTTCAGCAATGGATCTTTTAGTTTGGCCGATATAAAACATACCGCAGTTGCACTCAAACCTGTAGACGCCCGGTGTTTGAAGAGGAATAACATCCTTCGGTGTACGCAGCTGGTTGGAGACTTTGGAGATCGGACTATATACAGTCTTGATGGAGTATTTCTTTAGTACTGATCCAACTTTATCCGTTACTCCTTTCACGTAAGGTAAAAACGCTGGTGCTCTGCTTACTTCCGGCTGCTTCTCCCTCCTCTTCGTCCGTTTAATGCCCCCCCTGTAGCAAGAGGAGGGAGAAGCAGCCGGAAGTAAGCAGAGCACCAGCGTTTTTACCTTACGTGAAAGGAGTAACGGATAAAGTTGGATCAGTACTAAAGAAATACTCCATCAAGACTGTATATAGTCCGATCTCCAAAGTCTCCAACCAGCTGCGTACACCGAAGGATGTTATTCCTCTTCAAACACCGGGCGTCTACAGGTTTGAGTGCAACTGCGGTATGTTTTATATCGGCCAAACTAAAAGATCCATTGCTGAAAGGGCTAAAGAACATATCGCAGCTGTCAGGAACCGACAGGTTAATAAATCAGCAATAGCTGAGCACGTAGTCGACACAGGATCCCAACACTGGATTACAAATTTACACAAGCCACAGGTCCTCTCCACCGATCGTCACTATTACTCCAGAATAGTACGTGAAGCGGTTGAAATAAAGAAACATATCAATTTCAACCGGGAAGACGGATACCGCCTCTCACCATCTTGGAATCCTGTAATAACGAAGTGCCATCGTCGCGTAACCAACGTAGTGCGCCCGGCGCTGATGTCATTAGTGTCGTGTGTACCGACAGTTTCGTAAAGGAAAATAAAAAATATCAAGACCATGCGAGGGTAGATACCGATACCCGAGCTTCACGGAGACGACGCTGCCGAGCCACACCAGTCGACCCGTGACCACGGCTGGTGCAATCCATGCCGAAACGTCGGGTAAACAAGGTAATGATTTACCTAAATATTTATCGCGATGAGACCCGTGTCTACAGTATATAAAAAATGTGTACAAATCGCGAAAGTTTAAAAACATTATACCAAGATTATTTGTAGATTTTTTAAACGTTTGGAAATTATATAATTATTTATAGTACAATTCCTGCCTAATGTAAGTGTGAGTAGTGGTAGATATTTTGGACAAAGGCAGTAGACTTTCCAAATATTATATATTCGTATTGTATCCAAATAGTTTTCAAGTATATTATATGTTTTATTTACTTATATATTCTTTTTCGCAACAAGTGTTTTGTGTCAGTCGGCTATAGTATTCTAGGATAATTATTGTAATACATATATTCAATATAGATTAGATTGAGAAAATCAGGTAACACTAATAGACTACAGGCCCGATTTTTTAATTTATTCCACGGATAGTACTATACTCACTACCTTAATTGAAAATATCTTCTAAGTGGCTTAATTTAAACAACTGAGATAATTTTATATCTTTCTATTAATAAGAGTGTAGCAATTGTCTATTTATTACCTATTTACTCATAACAAACACTGACACGAGGAAACAGTAGCCTCGTTTTAGTGTTAGATATAGTGAAATAGACAATTATTCATCATCATCATCATCATTACAGCTTAAATAAGTCCACTGCTGGACAAGCCTCCCTCAAGAATCATCTTGAGGGGATATGCCATAATCGCCACGCTTGGCAGGCGGGTTGGCGATCGCAGTATGATGGTCGTAGTACTCAGAAGGAAGCTGCTTCCCGTCCTCTGGTAGATATTCCCTCGGGTCGACTTCTACGCCCCCCACGGGATGAGATGGGGTGATGATATTCTGATTCTGATATTTGTCGCCGTCACCACACAGCAAACAATTATTACGTAGGTATAAAATACTTAATATACATTACGACAGGTTGGAAAAATCGTTTGTTGTAAGAGGCAACAATCTCGAGTAGGTATGCTTAGTGGCTGGTAGTGGGGAATAGTATTTTGTGTCAATGTGCAAAAACTCTAAAACAAATGTGAATGTTATTTGTAATAAAACAGTTAATTTCTATATCAGATTATTATTTACCGGGAACAATATTCATCCATTTTTGTTTCAATTCCTCGTTTTTGGGAAATCTAGAAAAACGATCCATTAAATACGTAACGAATGGTTACCCTGTTGCTGAACTTAGACAAAATATAGAAACATTACAAGATAACAATTACTTGTGAAAAGATATACCACTCCCCAGATGACCCTCACTTTTACACCCTTTTACGCAACAAGTTAAAACCTTTTTTAAGCAAATTGGAACTGGATTGGAGCACAATACGATAAATAATTTCAAAACAAACATTCGCCATATTTGTTTACAAATTGAGTGTGGTAAACGTCATTTCTTATAAATACTGCTATTAAATTTACTAAACCCAAATTAAATGTATTTAAAAAGCTATCAAAGAATAAGACATAGTTTAAAAAACGTTGTGTACGTCTTAAATAAATAAAAATTATTTAATTATAGTTATACGAAAACATAATCCTAGGTGTTTGACCAAAAATTCTACTATTTTATACGTCAAGTAAGTTATTTTTAGGCTGGCCATCTGTTAGACAGGGACAGATTCCAAAACGAGAGCCTCTCAAGTGGTCCGTTTTTTCCTATTGGTACACTACAAAGAGAAATGGACTGTATCTTAAAGACTTTGAGTTCATTTTACTTTGAACTAAATCTTGGAGTGCGCAATCTTGTTATATTATAATATCTTTGATTACGATAAGCCATCAAAGAGTATTTAAACCCATTTGCCATGACCATGACGTTAACAAGGACATTGTGTTTCCAAAGTAAATATTATATTATAACAAACTACGTTTAGTGTTTCATCAAATTTTATTTAGTTTTTATTCATATATTATATATTTATTGGGTTCTGTAGCCAAATGGCAAAAAACGGAACCCTTATAGATTCGTCATGTCTGTCTGTCTGTCCGTATGTCACAGCCACTTTTTATCCGAAACTATAAAGCTGTACAGTTGAAACTTGTTAAGTAGATGTATTCGGTGAACCGCATTAAGATTTTTACACAAAAATAGAAAAAGAATAATAATTTTTTGGGGTCCCCATACATAGAACTGAAACTCAAATTCTTTTTTCATCGTACCTATACATGTGCGATGTCTAAAAAAAAATATGATGTATGTACATTACCATGCAAACTAAAAACGAAAATTGGTTTGAACGAGATCTAGCAAGTAGTTTTTTAATACGTCATAAATCGTAAACCGCAATTTGCTTTCATTTAATCAACTGAAATACTTGCTACGGAACCCTTCATGGGCGAGTCTGACTCGCACTTGGCTGGTTTTTTTTATAATAGGATTAAATACATAAAAACTTATTTGTTTAAGAGCGCTTGTAAATGTCAATTTGATATTGTGTTGCACTATTCATCGTTATCTTAATAATTATATACTTTCGCCGTTATAAATTTCGTTTTAATTTCATGTCTGTTTTCTCCTATCTTTAGAGAGAAATAATGCCATTATAAAGAAACGGTGTTCCTCTATGCTGGAAGGCATGCCATCCTGTTCGCATTTCTAGCATTCTAAATGTTGGCTAGATGCTGGGACTATTTTTGGATCTATGTTGCTAGTATAAAAATACTGAGTTGTTTCGCTGGGTCTTCTCAGTTGTTGCGCATTGGATGTGGTGGTAGCATTAAAGTACGACCGACGTTATTAACACATGGTCAGTCATAATAATAATACCTTAATATAGACGAACCATTGACAATATGTAGTAAAAATATTAGACTTAAACTAGATAATTAATCATAATCTCTTGAAAATAACTTGATACGAGCTAGCTAAATATCATTGCTATAATAAAATAAATTTTATAAATGTTTTCCTACAATTAATACAATGTGTACCTAAATATCTATGTTACTAGAAATAATAATGTATACAAGTATATTACTACAAACATGTTCTGACTATTTACAAGCGCTTTTTTAAAGTCTACGTGAATAAAAACCTTTTTTATTTTATTTTATAGTTATTAAGGTGTGTCTAAAAACTAACAAACAACATGCACTTTGTCTCAAATAACTGATTTATTATTATAGCCAGTTGAACTAAGTCCGCAGTACAACTATCGATGGATGGTTGCTATTTTGGTTTAATTCCTGAGCATCATGCTTCAGTGGGCACATTAAGCTGTCGTTCCGTCGTAATTGTTAGATTACAGTCCTTAAGTCATGATAGAGGCCAACTAGGAGGCTTAATTAACACTGATACTAATAATAATTTTATTTTGGACATAGTAAACGCGGTTAGTAGAATGAAGGTCTCCTGTTTTTGCCAACTGCTCAGTGTTCCTGATTTATGATATAATACTTAATTTAAAAATATTTAGTATTAAAATAACTCGTTAGACTCGTTATTTATTTAAGGTTCTTCAATATTTTATGTGATTACTAACTTTTATGTGAAACTTGATTTTAGGCCTTATCTACCATGAAGTCTATCGTGCATGGTAGATAAGGCCTAAAATCTGGTTTCTTTTATATTTTATCAAGCTATACTTTAGTCACAGATATAGTTATCTGTGGTCACCAAAGATATTATAATATAACAAGATTGCGCACTCCAAGATTTAGTTCAAAGTAAAATGAACTCAAAGTCTTTAAGATACAGTCCATTTCTCTTTGTAGTGTACCAATAGGAAAAAACGGACCACTTGAGAGGCTCTCGTTTTGGAATCTGTCCCTGTCTAACAGATGGCCAGCCTAAAAATAACTTACTTGACGTATAAAATAGTAGAATTTTTGGTCAAACACCTAGGATTATGTTTTCGTATAACTATAATTAAATAATTTTTATTTATTTAAGACGTACACAACGTTTTTTAAACTATGTCTTATTCTTTGATAGCTTTTTAAATACATTTAATTTGGGTTTAGTAAATTTAATAGCAGTATTTATAAGAAATGACGTTTACCACACTCAATTTGTAAACAAATATGGCGAATGTTTGTTTTGAAATTATTTATCGTATTGTGCTCCAATCCAGTTCCAATTTGCTTAAAAAAGGTTTTAACTTGTTGCGTAAAAGGGTGTAAAAGTGAGGGTCATCTGGGGAGTGGTATATCTTTTCACAAGTAATTGTTATCTTGTAATGTTTCTATATTTTGTCTAAGTTCAGCAACAGGGTAACCATTCGTTACGTATTTAATGGATCGTTTTTCTAGATTTCCCAAAAACGAGGAATTGAAACAAAAATGGATGAATATTGTTCCCGGTAAATAATAATCTGATATAGAAATTAACTGTTTTATTACAAATAACATTCACATTTGTTTTAGAGTTTTTGCACATTGACACAAAATACTATTCCCCACTACCAGCCACTAAGCATACCTACTCGAGATTGTTGCCTCTTACAACAAACGATTTTTCCAACCTGTCGTAATGTATATTAAGTATTTTATACCTACGTAATAATTGTTTGCTGTGTGGTGACGGCGACAAATATCAGAATCAGAATATCATCACCCCATCTCATCCCGTGGGGGGCGTAGAAGTCGACCCGAGGGAATATCTACCAGAGGACGGGAAGCAGCTTCCTTCTGAGTACTACGACCATCATACTGCGATCGCCAACCCGCCTGCCAAGCGTGGCGATTATGGCATATCCCCTCAAGATGATTCTTGAGGGAGGCTTGTCCAGCAGTGGACTTATTTAAGCTGTAATGATGATGATGATGATGAATAATTGTCTATTTCACTATATCTAACACTAAAACGAGGCTACTGTTTCCTCGTGTCAGTGTTTGTTATGAGTAAATAGGTAAGAAATAGACAATTGCTACACTCTTATTAATAACAAAAGATATAAAATTATCTCAGTTGTTTAGATTAAGCCACTTAGAAGATATTTTTAATTAAGGTAGTGAGTATAGTACTATCCGTGGAATTAATTTAAAAATCGGGCCTGTAGTCTATTAGTGTTACCTGATTTTCACAATCTAATCTATATTGAATATATGTATTACAATTATTATCCTAGAATACTATAGCCGACTGACACAAAACACTTGTTGCGAAAAAGAATATAAGTAAATAAAACATATAATATACTTGAAAACTATTTGGATACATTACGAATATATAATATTTGGAAAGTCTACTGCCTTTGTCCAAAATATCTACCACTACTCCCACTTACATTAGGCGGGAATTGTACTATAAATAATTATATAATTTCCTAAACGTTTAAAAATCTACGAATAATCTTGGTATAATTTAATTTATATTGCTTGCAGAGAGGCATACAAAATAAAGAAAGTATAAGTAACGAACACATCTCGAATACGTATACCTAGGTATGCAGTGGGGCGAACAGTAACTTTAAAAGCACTGCACAGGTAGTATGATTATACTTCAAAAGTAAGTTTATTCATCCTCATAAAAACAAAATTTTAAATTTGGCGCGTTAAAACATTCGCATAATTCCACGACGCATGGTCACTCTATTAGAAGGAGATGCCATCCAAAACAGCGACTTTTTGCTCGGGCCGTTTTTGCTCCCTCAGTGCGCAATCTTGTTATATTATAATATCTTTGGTGGTCACAGAGCATAGTTTTAGGTCTTAGTTGTTGGTAGTTCTATTATCCATAGATCTATTATCCTCTTTGGATAAACTTCTGTTGTTATATTTGATTATTTCTCTTTTCATTTCTAAATTATTGCTTATACTAGTGCTAAGAGCAGAGTAAAAAGTGTAGAACGAACGAGTTTATGAACATAGTAATCATCTCGGTTATGATATGATTGTTATGCTTTCATTAATAGTGTCATTAAATATGTTAGGTTATCGTTAACTGTCAAATATGACGTAAAGCTTGGTGTTTGTTGTGGAACTGGAACTCAAAGACTACTGTACAATTAGAGAGTGGAACTTTGACTAAAACACTGCAGTAGGATGGGTGGTGATCGTGATAGATATCGTAGCCGCAGTCGGGAAAGACATAGAAGTCGTGACCGTCCCGACTATTCGAAAGACAGAAGTGACCGCGGACGTGATGAACGAGGAAAGACCAGACATCGTGACGATAGCAGAGATCGCGATAGACCTGATAGAAGTGAAAGGAATCATAGAGACCGTGACAGAGGACGCAGCACTTATAAAGAGTATAGTGGAGGAGGGCTTGGTGGAGGTAAACAATGTTATCTGTTTCTATTTTATTTATTGTAAATTATGTGTTAACAATTCAATAGAATCTTAGTAAATATTCCATTATTATACTGTTCCTATAGCCTAACTATGGGTGCAATTCACATTGGTTTAGATGAGTCATCTGGCAAAGGTCTAAGGATTATAAGTTCTTGTTCTATACTGCCTCTATCTGGCTGAGTAGCAAACATTATATTACCTAGAATAGGACTATTGTATCAAAGATGTCCACACCTGCAGACATGCATATATATTTTGACTTGTGGGTCATGGTTATCAAGGGATGGCCTCAGTTTAGACTACAAAATGGAAAACATACTGCCCCCAATTTGAAATTATGATAACTGTATTAAGTATGTGTTTAATTTACCTAGATTATAGATACAATTAGTTCATTTAAGGATTTACACACATATTTTAGACTTACTTGATAATATAAATTCTGTGGGATTTTAAAGAATTGTGTATCAGTTTTTATTCTAGTGTAATAGAATATTAGTTGTAGTAGAGTAGAATATTATCAAAAATCCATCAGGCTAAATTAGATGTGGGGTAAAACAAGGTCTCTGGTCAGCATATCAGATCATTGACCACCTATGTTGTTATCTTGTGAGCATGTTTGTGCTTCATAGGCCAGACTAATTTGTCTGCCTTTCAGCCATACCAGAGGCATATTGAGTGACCTCTGTAAGCCATATTTATGGATGACTTGATGCTCACATGGGGAAACAAAAGAAATAACTATGGCATATATTACTATATTAAAGTATTTTGGTTCTAACACAGTTTGTTTGAAAAAAATCATTAGTATTGGTACTTTCAGGTTTAGGAAGTGGGGGTCCCCCTACTAGAGGGCGCTACAAACCACAGGAGGAGGAGTTTTTAGATGCCCGAAGGGAGGAAAGAGAGAAGATTGGACAGCAAGGAGTCTCTTCTATTTGGGGCAAATCTCCACTTAGACCTGAGTGAGTAGCTTTCTTTATTGGCCTGTACATCTGCTGTAGACACTTATGTGGCGATATTGTAGTGTAGAGGTTTTACAAATGCAGGTGCAGTTTCTATGCAGACATCTACCATCACAACAACTTGTGAGGTGTATAACAAGATACTTCCTTGGTCCAGGCTGCTCCTGTGACAGTCAATGCTACCTTTATTTTTATTCTGTCATTTACATGTTCCACTTATGATATGTATTAGTTTCCTTAATCTTTCATTGTCTGACAGTTTAATAATTCTTAATGTAGGTGAAGTACAGTACCATCACATAACTTAAGCTTGCACAGAACTCATTTATTTTTTTATTTATTTAACAATTTATGTACACATAAATAAAAACATAATAACAATAAATAATACAAGGAAAAGATTGTACAAAGGTACTGCTTATTTCAATAGAAATCTCTTCCAGCAGACCCGCGAGAGGAGAAACTAACTAGAAAAGAGCATATTATGTGTAGTTTACGCTACTATATACGACATACAAAGTGTATGTATTCACTACATACTAATAATACACAGATACCTATAAGGGGAATATATATATATATATATAATAGGTCTTTACCTATGAAATTGCCATTTTGTATGAAAAAATTTAAACGAATTTTTTTCATGAATTTTTTTATTTGTATTAATCGAAGTAATCACCCATGCAATCAATGCATCTTTGCCATCGCAGTGGCAGTTTATTGATGCCCTTCTTAAAGAAATCAGCTGGACGGGAGGCAACAAATTCTTCGAAGGCATTTTGTACTGCCTCTCGGGTATTGAATTTTTTTCCCGCCAAGAAGTTATCCAAATTCTGGAAAAAGTAGTAGTCTGTAGGCGCAAGGTCTGGTGAGTAGGGCGGATGACGGAGAGCTTCCAACCCCAGTTCTTGCAACTTGGAGACCGTCTGCTGTGCAGTATGAGGTCGCGCGTTGTCGTGCAGGAGCAGCGGAGACGAGCGATTGACCAATGCTGGTTGGAGATGCGCCAGCTTCTCCATCATTGTGCTCAGTTCTTCACAGTACACATCTGCAGTAATGCTCACCCCGTTTGGTAAGAAGCTGTGATGAATCACACCGGCGCTAGACCACCAAACAGTGACCATCACTTTTCTAGGGGTAAGTTTTCGTTTAGGGCATTGTTTAGGTGCTGAACCAGGATCCAACCAACTTGCTGAGCGCTTGCGGTTATCAAACAGAATCCATTTTTCATCGCAGGTAACAATGCGGTTCAAAATTCCTTCATTTGTGTGTCTGTTGAGCTGTGCAAGGCACGTCTCGACGCGTACTTCGCGCTGGCGATCATTGAGTTCGTGGGGCACCCATTTGTCAAGCTTTTTTACCTTGCCAATTTGACGCAAATGGACCAATATTGTTTTGACGCTAACGTCGAAAGCTGCTGCTAATTCAGCCGTAGATTGTGTATCATCAGCTTCCACAACCGCCTTTAATTCGTCATTGTCGACCAAAGTCTTCGGACGACCGCGAGGTTCATTTTTCAGGTCGAAATTTCCAGAACGGAAGCGAGCAAACCAATAACAGGTGGTGCGTTGGTTTGTAGTGTTAGCTCCGTAAACGTCGTTGATGTTGCGTGCCGCTTGTGCCGCGTTGCTGCCACGACGGTACTCATATTCCATAATTACTCGAATTTTTAACGTATCCATGATGACGAAAAAGATTGAAATGCGATGAAAATGTAACACTAATCAATAAAGAAATGACTACTTTTGGAAAAAAGAATCCATGTTTTTAAAATAAAATTAATTTGAAATTAGAATTCTTAGCCAAACAAAAATTATTTTGATTTGAAATGGCCAGTACTGCAGAACGGCAATTTCATAGGTAAAGACCTAATATATATAAGGGCTATATAATATACTACATATACATACTATTATCAGGATGAGGTTAAGAGAAAATGTTCTTTCACTCGTTTTTTAAATAACATTATTGTATTGCTATTGCGGATGTTAGGTGGAAGAGAATTCCACAATCTGACCGCATGCACCGTAAAAGAGGCGTCGTAAAAATCGGTTTTATGGATAGGAAATTTAAGGAGGGATCTGAGGTGTGACCTACAGGAGGCATCAGGTGAATGAATAAAGGAGAAACGCTCCTGTAGGTAGGCGGGGTATGAGGGATTGTGAAGGACATTAAATAAGAGGTACAATATGCGAGCATTCCTACGAAACGGATAGGGAGCCACTTGAGATCCTTGCGAAAGTTAGAGACATGATCATATTTCTTGAGACCAAACGAATGCATAAGTTTTGCAAGCGCTCAAGTTTATTTAGCAGCTCCTCAGTAGCATCAAGATAGCAGCAGTCCGCGTAGTCCAGAATGGGTTGTATGAGTGTCTGAGCTAGTGAGATTTTCGTTTTCAGGGGTAAGAAGTTTTGGAGGCATTTTAAAGAGTGGAAAGTAAAGTGAAACTTTCTGCTAACTTCCGATACCTGCGCTTTCCAAGACAAAGTGCTATCAAGAATTATGCCCAGATTTTTTGCAGTATCAGTATATGCTACAGGATGACCATTTAAACATACCGTAGGGAGTGATGTGAAGTCAAGATAGTTACGCATATATGTACTACCAATAATCATGGCCTGGGATTTTTCAGGATTTATTAACAGACCATGAGACCGTGTCCATTGGTTAATTAATTCCAGATCACGATTCATGGCAGCAATCGTTCCATGAGCATCTTCTCGAGTAAAAAATCTATAAAGCTGCAAATCGTCTGCATAGAGATGGAAGTGTGAGGAAATAACTCGTGTGATAGAGTTAATGAAAATGGATAAAAGTAAGGGAGAAAGAACGCCATCCTGAGGTACGCCCGCAATACGAGAACACCAATCTGAGTAAGACTCGTCAAGTTGTACGCACTGCGAACGTCCCCAAAGATAAGCGTTAAATCACAAGACAGTACTAGAAGAGAAGTTAAGAGACGCCAGAATACCGAGAAGGACATCAAAATCAACAGAGTTGAAAGCGCTGCTAAAATCCAATAGCACTAGACGAGAAAGGGATTTGTTTTCCATGGCCCAGTGGATATCGTCGGTCACTTTCAGCAGAGCAGTGACAGTGCTGTGGCCAGTACGGAATCCAGATTGGCAGGAGCTAAGAAGGTGGTTAATGGACAGGAAAGAAGAAAGCTGACGAAGAACTATATGCTCAAGGACCTTAGACAGGAAAGGCAGAATGGAAATAGGACGGAACTGGGATGGAGTAGCTGGATTACGTATTTTGGGAAGTGGTATTATGTGTGCTTGTTTCCAAGCTGTAGGAAAAGTAGATGAGAATAAGGAAAAGTTGAAAATGTGAGTTAGAACAGGAAGTATAGTTGGCAGAATAGGATGAATCATCCTTGCCTGAGGTACGCCCGCAATACGAGAACACCAATCTGAGTAAGACTCGTCAAGTTGTACGCACTGCGAACGTCCCCAAAGATAAGCGTTAAATCACAAGACAGTACTAGAAGAGAAGTTAAGAGACGCCAGAATACCGAGAAGGACATCAAAATCAACAGAGTTGAAAGCGCTGCTAAAATCCAATAGCACTAGACGAGAAAGGGATTTGTTTTCCATGGCCCAGTGGATATCGTCGGTCACTTTCAGCAGAGCAGTGACAGTGCTGTGGCCAGTACGGAATCCAGATTGGCAGGAGCTAAGAAGGTGGTTAATGGACAGGAAAGAAGAAAGCTGACGATGAACTATATGCTCAAGGACCTTAGACAGGAAAGGCAGAATGGAAATAGGACGGAACTGGGATGGAGTAGCTGGATTACGTATTTTGGGAAGTGGTATTATGTGTGCTTGTTTCCAAGCTGTAGGAAAAGTAGATGAGAATAAGGAAAAGTTGAAAATGTGAGTTAGAACAGGAAGTATAGTTGGCAGAATAGGATGAATCATCCTTGAGCATATTTCCTTTCGAACAGGGTTGTTAAAGAATGGAACAAAGTACCACAAGACGTAGTGTCAGCACCAAACACCAACATATTTAAGAACAGACTAGACAAGCACATAATAACAACAAAAACGACAAGCTAACTCAATGTACTAGATACAGGCAATTATCAGTTGTTTCAACTGCCTGCCTGATTAAAAATAATAATAATAAATAATAATAATAATATGTTATCATGTCCAACTGCAGAAGAAGATATTGAAGCTGTTGATTTTTTGACGTCCTCCTCAGTTACAGGAGATAAATTGGAGGGAGAACAATGCGGTACTGGTAACAGGGAAAGATCTTGTAAAGTAGCCAATTTAATTTGAGAGTCCAGAGAAACGGGGGGGTTAGAAAAATGAATGTTAAGACCATTCAGATCGATATCTTTACAAGCCGTGGTGGGAGATTTACCAATTCCGTTGGATTTGAGATTCTAGGTCTCTTTTGATATCATGCAGGATATGGGGAACAAGACACCATAGTTCCGGCCACGTGAATGGTTGCTCAATTGACCCTTGCCCCCATGCACCATGTAGACGTTCCATTCGCTCCTGAATACACTTGCTTGCAATTATATGAAACTTTTTGTTATTATTGGTTTGTTATCGAAGGATATGTAGCCAGTAAATATAAAGCAAAACTAAATAAAAGCTTGTAAAAAACTAAGCAAAGCCCCTAATTGGATTATTTAACCAGCTAAAACCTATTCTGCATGATTATATGATCAAATATAGGACTGGAAAATCCAGATCCACATCCAGATTTGTGGCCAGTCACATTGGCATTCCTAAAGATTACCTTATTATTTGTTGTATATGCATAGATTAGAAGTGTCTTAGAGCAATATTTATTTGTTTATTATTACTAAATATGGCACTAACCTCAGATACAGTTTATTTGATTTATCAATCCAATAAAAATAAAAATTTGTTACGTATTAGTTTCGTTGATCACTCATTCCTTGTCAGTTTATTTTTAATGTAGGTACTTTGGAAATATGTCAGTTTTGCTCAACTTTGTGGTATCCATTAACTTAAAAAATGTGGCATGAATATGTCTTGCTCCACAAGTATTTTATTTACAAAGAATTATAACATTACCAGTAAAAAAAATCTATTTCCATTTGGCATAAAATTTGACATAGAAAAACAGAATATTTTAATTTAATGCTTATTACCTTACAGCTCAGAAGAAGAACAAGATCCTGAAACCGCAAGTGGTAGTGAAAAGAAGAAGAAAAGCAAAAAGTCCAAAGATAAAGAAAAGGACACTAAACATAAACTTAAGAAGTTGAAAAAGAAATTGAAAAAGGTCAAGAAAGCAAGGAAAAAAGCCAAGAAGAAGGCAAAGAGCAGCAGTGACGATAGCTCCAGTAGTGAGGAAGAAGTGTGGGTGGAGAAAGGAAGTAAGTTTACATTCTCTTTAATTTTAAAGATTTTTACTGTCACTGGTGCACTCAAAACATCTAAGTTCATGTTACTAGTTTTAGATTTCAACATGTTAACTGTGCAGATATTATTCGCGCATAGCCCAGCTTAGGTTACCAAAGACCATGAAAAAACTACCAAATTATTGTTGAAGGTTCACATCATTAACTTATTAATAACTTCTTATTTATAGAGGAACATGAAATAGAAGCTACCATCACAAATTCTAAATCCAAAATGGGTGAAGAGGAGCTGTGTTCGGAGAGCATCGGGCCCAGTCCACGCGTGGGCCCCGCGCTGGGCCACAAGGACTTTGGCCGGGCGCTGCTGCCTGGCGAGGGTGCTGCCATGGCCGCCTACGTGGCCGAGGGCAAGAGGATCCCCAGGAGAGGAGAGATCGGACTCACTTCTGATGAGATTGCTTCCTATGAATCTGTTGGATATGTCATGAGTGGTAGTAGGTCAGTATTCTTTCTGTTTCTTTTCTTTTGTGATATCATATCTCCAAATCATTGTATACAACAACAGGTGACATCTCAAATCGATAAATAATCTTGGCACACAGTTATTATCAGTTAAGTAATAAAATTCACTAATTTCGATTTGATAAACATAGTGAAATTCTCTGAACTGACAGGTGTCATAGAAGCATTCTTTCAGCGGTGTACATATTTGTATTTCAATCACATTGTATAAACAAATGGTATGCACATGTGTATTAATACAATTAGTAAGGCTTTTCAGCCTTTGTTTAGTAAAATTTTATTTATTTTAGGGTTACTTTTTTGTAACTCCTATGTTACTAAATACTTTAGATAAACTTTCCTCTCTTTTCACTATAACAACTACTTCTAGTATTATACTTATTGTCAACAACATTATGGTACTGATCACAATAGTTGTGTTCTAAGCCTAGTTATTTTTGTTCTACTGGCATAATTTTTGATTTCTTACTTCCTAAGTAATTTAAAAGTTCTATTTGTAGATATTTAATGTCTTTAGGGTAGGTTCATCCAACAAATTTTGGCCATAGTTCAGTAGATTTCTGTGATTTATGGTAAATCTTCTCTGCACAAATTGTAAACAATTGATAAAATAACGGAAAGAAAATTAAAGAGGAAGTACTGGGTTTTGGGGACGATAATTATTATATTTCTTTGCTGTATTATTTGGAACTATAAATTAGTTCTAAATAATACAATAAATGAATATAATAATAATTATTAATAACAATATCTGTTCTTATATTTTTGTTTTTAAAAATATGAGTGTAACCATACTCGATTATGCTTTACCATTCCTATTTCACACTCGATTTTGATATTGCATTGCATGGCTATTTGCCATTTTGAAAGCCGCAAGGCAGTGGCCTGGCGGCTTCAAAATCGCTTCTGAACCAGTACAGTCATAATTTTATGTTTCTCTATATACATTGTATTGAATGAATCATTCAATGAAAAGTTCATCTTTTTTAATCAAATTTTGAAGTATTTGACAAAATATTTGCCTCAGGTTAAATATTTAATACCATGAATTGATTTCCTCCAAACTGATTATTTGCCAAGATATTAGGTGTTGCAAATTTTCATTTCAGTCACTCTGCTATTTACTAGTGACACACGAGACCAGGCTAACTATTTAACCTGCTGAAAAACGATATTTTGAATGCTTATCGTAATTTTTCTGTAGACACCGTCGCATGGAGGCTGTGCGTATCCGCAAAGAGAACCAGATCTACTCCGCCGACGAGAAGCGGGCGCTCGCCGCCTTCAGCAAGGAGGAGCGCGCCAAGCGAGAGAACGCCATCCTGTCGCAGTTCCGCGACGTGCTGCAGGCCCGCTCGCACCGCCGGGACTGCTAGCCGCCGGGCCGGCTATCACTAAGACACACCCACGGCCACTTCAGCAAGGAGCCGCAGGCCCGCTCGTACCGCCGTGACTGCTAGCCGCCGGGCCGGCTACCACACAGGCACACCCACGGCCACTTCAGCAAGGAGCCGCAGCCCCGCTCGTACCGCCGTGACTGATAGCCGCCGGGGCGGCTACCACACAGGCACACCCACGGCCACTTCAGCAAGGAGCCGCAGGCCCGCTCGCACCGCCGGGACTGCTAGCCGCCGGGCCGGCTATCACTAAGACACACCCACGGCCACTTCAGCAAGGAGCCGCAGGCCCGCTCGTACCGCCGTGACTGCTAGCCGCCGGGCCGGCTACCACACAGGCACACCCACGGCCACTTCAGCAAGGAGCCGCAGGCCCGCTCGTACCGCCGTGACTGCTAGCCGCCGGGCCGGCTACCACTCAGACACACCCACGGCCACTTCAGCAAGGAGCCGCAGGCCCGCTCGTACCGCCGTGACTGCTAGCCGCCGGGCCGGCTACCACACAGGCACACCCACGGCCACTTCAGCAAGGAGCCGCAGGCCCGCTCGTACCGCCGTGACTGCTAGCCGCCGGGCCGGCTACCACACCCACGGCCACTTCAGCAAGGAGCCGCAGGCCCGCTCGTACCGCCGTGACTGATAGCCGCCGGGGCGGCTACCACACAGGCACACCCACGGCCACTTCAGCAAGGAGCCGCAGGCCCGCTCGTACCGCCGTGACTGCTAGCCGCCGAGCCGACTACCACACCCACGGCCACTTCAGCAAGGAGCCGCAGGCCCGCTCGTACCGCCGTGACTGCTAGCCGCCGGGCCGGCTACCACACCCACAGCCACTTCAGCAAGGAGCCGCAGGCCCGCTCGTACCGCCGTGACTGCTAGCCGCCGGGCCGGCTACCACACAGGCACACCCACGGCCACTTCAGCAAGGAGCCGCAGCCCCGCTCGTACCGCCGTGACTGATAGCCGCCGGGGCGGCTACCACACAGGCACACCCACGGCCACTTCAGCAAGGAGCCGCAGGCCCGCTCGTACCGCCGTGACTGCTATCCGCCGGGCCGGCTACCACACCCACGGCCACTTCAGCAAGGACCCCAGGCCCGCTCGTACCGCCGTGACTGATAGCCGCCGGGGCGGCTACCACACAGGCACACCCACGGCCACTTCAGCAAGGAGCCGCAGGCCCGCTCGCACCGCCGGGACTGCTAGCCGCCTGGCCGGCTACCACTAAGGCACACCCACGGCCACTTCAGCAAGGAGCCGCAGGCCCGCTCGTACCGCCGTGACTGCTAGCCGCCGGGCCGGCTACCACTCAGACACACCCACGGCCACTTCAGCAAGGAGCCGCAGGCCCGCTCGTACCGCCGTGACTGCTAGCCGCCGGGCCGGCTACCACACCCACGGCCACTTCAGCAAGGAGCCGCAGGCCCGCTCGTACCGCCGTGACTGATAGCCGCCGGGGCGGCTACCACACAGGCACACCCACGGCCACTTCAGCAAGGAGCCGCAGGCCCGCTCGTACCGCCGTGACTGCTAGCCGCCGAGCCGACTACCACACCCACGGCCACTTCAGCAAGGAGCCGCAGGCCCGCTCGTACCGCCGTGACTGCTAGCCGCCGGGCCGGCTACCACACCCACAGCCACTTCAGCAAGGAGCCGCAGGCCCGCTCGTACCGCCGTGACTGCTAGCCGCCGGGCCGGCTACCACACCCACGGCCGCTTCAGCAAGGAGCCGCAGGCCCGCTCGTACCGCCGTGACTGCTATCCGCCGGGCCGGCTACCACACCCACGGCCACTTCAGCAAGGAGCCGCAGGCCCGCTCGTACCGCCGTGACTGCTAGCCGCCGGGCCGGCTACCACTCAGACACACCCACGGCCACTTCAGCAAGGAGCCGCAGGCCCGCTCGTACCGCCGTGACTGCTAGCCGCCGGGCCGGCTACCACACAGGCACACCCACGGCCACTTCAGCAAGGAGCCGCAGGCCCGCTCGTACCGCCGTGACTGCTAGCCGCCGGGCCGGCTACCACACCCACGGCCACTTCAGCAAGGAGCCGCAGGCCCGCTCGTACCGCCGTGACTGATAGCCGCCGGGGCGGCTACCACACAGGCACACCCACGGCCACTTCAGCAAGGAGCCGCAGGCCCGCTCGCACCGCCGGGACTGCTAGCCGCCGGGCCGGCTACCACTCAGATACACCCACGGCCACTTCAGCAAGGAGCCGCAGGCCCGCTCGTACCGCCGTGACTGCTAGCCGCCGGGCCGGCTACCACACAGGCACACCCACGGCCACTTCAGCAAGGAGCCGCAGGCCCGCTCGTACCGCCGTGACTGATAGCCGCCGGGGCGGCTACCACACAGGCACACCCACGGCCACTTCAGCAAGGAGCCGCAGGCCCGCTCGTACCGCCGTGACTGCTAGCCGCCGGGCCGGCTACCACACCCACGCACTTCAGCAAGGAGCCGCAGGCCCGCTCGTACCGCCGTGACTGCTAGCCGCCGGGCCGACTACCACACCCACGGCCACTTCAGCAAGGAGCCGCAGGCCCGCTCGTACCGCCGTGACTGCTAGCCGCCGGGCCGGCTACCACACCCACGGCCACTTCAGCAAGGAGCCGCAGGCCCGCTCGTACCGCCGTGACTGCTAGCCGCCGGGCCGACTACCACACCCACGGCCACTTCAGCAAGGAGCCGCAGGCCCGCTCGTACCGCCGTGACTGCTAGCCGCCGGGCCGGCTACCACACCCACAGCCACTTCAGCAAGGAGCCGCAGGCCCGCTCGTACCGCCGTGACTGCTAGCCGCCGGGCCGGCTACCACACCCACGGCCACTTCAGCAAAGAGCCGCAGGCCCGCTCGTACCGCCGTGACTGCTAGCCGCCGGGCCGGCTACCACACCCACGGCCACTTCAGCAAAGAGCCGCAGGCCCGCTCGTACCGCCGTGACTGCTAGCCGCCGGGCCGGCTACCACACCCACGGCCACTTCAGCAAGAAGCCGCAGGCCCGCTCGTACCGCCGTGACTGATAGCCGCCGGGGCGGCTACCACACAGGCACACCCACGGCCACTTCAGCAAGGAGCCGCAGGCCCGCTCGCACCGCCGGGACTGCTAGCCGCCGGGCCGGCTACCACTCAGACACACCCACGGCCACTTCAGCAAGGAGCCGCAGGCCCGCTCGTACCGCCGTGACTGCTAGCCGCCGGGCCGGCTACCACACAGGCACACCCACGGCCACTTCAGCAAGGAGCCGCAGGCCCGCTCGTACCGCCGTGACTGATAGCCGCCGGGGCGGCTACCACACAGGCACACCCACGGCCACTTCAGCAAGGAGCCGCAGGCCCGCTCGTACCGCCGTGACTGCTAGCCGCCGGGCCGGCTACCACACCCACGGCCACTTCAGCAAGGAGCCGCAGGCCCGCTCGTACCGCCGTGACTGCTAGCCGCCGGGCCGACTACCACACCCACGGCCACTTCAGCAAGGAGCCGCAGGCCCGCTCGTACCGCCGTGACTGCTAGCCGCCGGGCCGGCTACCACACCCACAGCCACTTCAGCAAGGAGCCGCAGGCCCGCTCGTACCGCCGTGACTGCTAGCCGCCGGGCCGGCTACCACACCCACGGCCACTTCAGCAAGGAGCCGCAGGCCCGCTCGTACCGCCGTGACTGCTAGCCGCCGGGCCGGCTACCACACCCACGGCCACTTCAGCAAGGAGCCGCAGGCCCGCTCGTACCGCCGTGACTGCTAGCCGCCGGGCCGGCTACCACACCCACGGCCACTTCAGCAAAGAGCCGCAGGCCCGCTCGTACCGCCGTGACTGCTAGCCGCCGGGCCGACTACCACACCCACGGCCACTTCAGCAAGGAGCCGCAGGCCCGCTCGTACCGCCGTGACTGCTAGCCGCCGGGCCGGCTACCACACCCACAGCCACTTCAGCAAGGAGCCGCAGGCCCGCTCGTACCGCCGTGACTGCTAGCCGCCGGGCCGGCTACCACACCCACAGCCACTTCAGCAAGGAGCCGCAGGCCCGCTCGTACCGCCGTGACTGCTAGCCGCCGGGCCGGCTACCACACCCACAGCCACTTCAGCAAGGAGCCGCAGGCCCGCTCGTACCGCCGTGACTGCTAGCCGCCGGGCCGGCTACCACACCCACAGCCACTTCAGCAAGGAGCCGCATGCCCGCTCGTACCGCCGTGACTGATAGCCGCCGGGGCGGCTACCACACAGGCACACCCACGGCCACTTTAGCAAGGAGCCGCAGGCCCGCTCGTACCGCCGTGACTGCTAGCCGCCGGGCCGACTACCACACCCACGGCCACTTCAGCAAGGAGCCGCAGGCCCGCTCGTACCGCCGTGACTGCTAGCCGCCGGGCCGACTACCACACCCACGGCCACTTCAGCAAGGAGCCGCAGGCCCGCTCGTACCGCCGTGACTGCTAGCCGCCGGGCCGGCTACCACACCCACGGCCACTTCAGCAAAGAGCCGCAGGCCCGCTCGTACCGCCGTGACTGCTAGCCGCCGGGCCGACTACCACACCCACGGCCACTTCAGCAAGGAGCCGCAGGCCCGCTCGTACCGCCGTGACTGCTAGCCGCCGGGCCGGCTACCACACCCACAGCCACTTCAGCAAGGAGCCGCAGGCCCGCTCGTACCGCCGTGACTGCTAGCCGCCGGGCCGGCTACCACACAGGCACACCCACGGCCACTTCAGCAAGGAGCCGCAGGCCCGCTCGTACCGCCGTGACTGCTAGCCGCCGGGCCGGCTACCACACCCACAGCCACTTCAGCAAGGAGCCGCAGGCCCGCTCGTACCGCCGTGACTGCTAGCCGCCGGGCCGGCTACCACACCCACGGCCACTTCAGCAAGGAGCCGCAGGCCCGCTCGTACCGCCGTGACTGCTAGCCGCCGGGCCGGCTACCACACCCACGGCCACTTCAGCAAGGAGCCGCAGGCCCGCTCGTACCGCCGTGACTGCTAGCCGCCGGGCCGGCTACCACACAGGCACACCCACGGCCACTTCAGCAAGGAGCCGCAGGCCCGCTCGTACCGCCGTGACTGCTAGCCGCCGGGCCGGCTACCACACAGGCACACCCACGGCCACTTCAGCAAGGAGCCGCAGGCCCGCTCGTACCGCCGTGACTGCTAGCCGCCGGGCCGGCTACCACACAGGCACACCCACGGCCACTTCAGCAAGGAGCCGCAGGCCCGCTCGCACCGCCGGGACTGCTAGCCGCCGGGCCGGCTACCACTCAGACACACCCACGGCCACTTCAGCAAGGAGCCGCAGGCCCGCTCGTACCGCCGTGACTGCTAGCCGCCGGGCCGGCTACCACACAGGCACACCCACGGCCACTTCAGCAAGGAGCCGCAGGCCCGCTCGTACCGCCGTGACTGATAGCCGCCGGGGCGGCTACCACACAGGCACACCCACGGCCACTTCAGCAAGGAGCCGCAGGCCCGCTCGTACCGCCGTGACTGCTAGCCGCCGGGCCGGCTACCACACCCACGGCCACTTCAGCAAGGAGCCGCAGGCCCGCTCGTACCGCCGTGACTGCTAGCCGCCGGGCCGACTACCACACCCACGGCCACTTCAGCAAGGAGCCGCAGGCCCGCTCGTACCGCCGTGACTGCTAGCCGCCGGGCCGGCTACCACACCCACAGCCACTTCAGCAAGGAGCCGCAGGCCCGCTCGTACCGCCGTGACTGCTAGCCGCCGGGCCGGCTACCACACCCACGGCCACTTCAGCAAGGAGCCGCAGGCCCGCTCGTACCGCCGTGACTGCTAGCCGCCGGGCCGGCTACCACACCCACGGCCACTTCAGCAAGGAGCCGCAGGCCCGCTCGTACCGCCGTGACTGCTAGCCGCCGGGCCGGCTACCACACCCACGGCCACTTCAGCAAAGAGCCGCAGGCCCGCTCGTACCGCCGTGACTGCTAGCCGCCGGGCCGACTACCACACCCACGGCCACTTCAGCAAGGAGCCGCAGGCCCGCTCGTACCGCCGTGACTGCTAGCCGCCGGGCCGGCTACCACACCCACAGCCACTTCAGCAAGGAGCCGCAGGCCCGCTCGTACCGCCGTGACTGCTAGCCGCCGGGCCGGCTACCACACCCACAGCCACTTCAGCAAGGAGCCGCAGGCCCGCTCGTACCGCCGTGACTGCTAGCCGCCGGGCCGGCTACCACACCCACAGCCACTTCAGCAAGGAGCCGCAGGCCCGCTCGTACCGCCGTGACTGCTAGCCGCCGGGCCGGCTACCACACCCACAGCCACTTCAGCAAGGAGCCGCATGCCCGCTCGTACCGCCGTGACTGATAGCCGCCGGGGCGGCTACCACACAGGCACACCCACGGCCACTTTAGCAAGGAGCCGCAGGCCCGCTCGTACCGCCGTGACTGCTAGCCGCCGGGCCGACTACCACACCCACGGCCACTTCAGCAAGGAGCCGCAGGCCCGCTCGTACCGCCGTGACTGCTAGCCGCCGGGCCGACTACCACACCCACGGCCACTTCAGCAAGGAGCCGCAGGCCCGCTCGTACCGCCGTGACTGCTAGCCGCCGGGCCGGCTACCACACCCACGGCCACTTCAGCAAAGAGCCGCAGGCCCGCTCGTACCGCCGTGACTGCTAGCCGCCGGGCCGACTACCACACCCACGGCCACTTCAGCAAGGAGCCGCAGGCCCGCTCGTACCGCCGTGACTGCTAGCCGCCGGGCCGGCTACCACACCCACAGCCACTTCAGCAAGGAGCCGCAGGCCCGCTCGTACCGCCGTGACTGCTAGCCGCCGGGCCGGCTACCACACAGGCACACCCACGGCCACTTCAGCAAGGAGCCGCAGGCCCGCTCGTACCGCCGTGACTGCTAGCCGCCGGGCCGGCTACCACACCCACAGCCACTTCAGCAAGGAGCCGCAGGCCCGCTCGTACCGCCGTGACTGCTAGCCGCCGGGCCGGCTACCACACCCACGGCCACTTCAGCAAGGAGCCGCAGGCCCGCTCGTACCGCCGTGACTGCTAGCCGCCGGGCCGGCTACCACACCCACGGCCACTTCAGCAAGGAGCCGCAGGCCCGCTCGTACCGCCGTGACTGCTAGCCGCCGGGCCGGCTACCACACAGGCACACCCACGGCCACTTCAGCAAGGAGCCGCAGGCCCGCTCGTACCGCCGTGACTGCTAGCCGCCGGGCCGGCTACCACACAGGCACACCCACGGCCACTTCAGCAAGGAGCCGCAGGCCCGCTCGTACCGCCGTGACTGCTAGCCGCCGGGCCGGCTACCACACAGGCACACCCACGGCCACTTCAGCAAGGAGCCGCAGGCCCGCTCGTACCGCCGTGACTGCTAGCCGCCGGGCCGGCTACCACACCCACGGCCACTTCAGCAAGGAGCCGCAGGCCCGCTCGTACCGCCGTGACTGCTAGCCGCCGGGCCGGCTACCACACCCACGGCCACTTCAGCAAGGAGCCGCAGGCCCGCTCGTACCGCCGTGACTGCTAGCCGCCGGGCCGGCTACCACACCCACGGCCACTTCAGCAAGGAGCCGCAGGCCCGCTCGTACCGCCGTGACTGCTAGCCGCCGGGCCGGCTACCACACCCACAGCCACTTCAGCAAGGAGCCGCAGGCCCGCTCGTACCGCCGTGACTGCTAGCCGCCGGGCCGGCTACCACACCCACGGCCACTTCAGCAAGGAGCCGCAGGCCCGCTCGTACCGCCGTGACTGCTAGCCGCCGGGCCGGCTACCACACCCACGGCCACTTCAGCAAGGAGCCGCAGGCCCGCTCGTACCGCCGTGACTGCTAGCCGCCGGGCCGGCTACCACACAGGCACACCCACGGCCACTTCAGCAAGGAGCCGCAGGCCCGCTCGTACCGCCGTGACTGCTAGCCGCCGGGCCGGCTACCACACAGGCACACCCACGGCCACTTCAGCAAGGAGCCGCAGGCCCGCTCGTACCGCCGTGACTGCTAGCCGCCGGGCCGGCTACCACACAGGCACACCCACGGCCACTTCAGCAAGGAGCCGCAGGCCCGCTCGTACCGCCGTGACTGCTAGCCGCCGGGCCGGCTACCACTCAGGCACACCCACGTCTTCCAATGAGGTATTGGCTAAATGAGAAAATGCTTACCTGCTCAGATGGTGGTTAATTTACCGCGTTGTCGACGGAGCCACACTACATAGAGGATAATGCATATGACGGGTTCTGGGAAGGCAGTTAATGTCTGCCATTACCTATCATTAACCCTGACATGACTCAGACTCAGTGTAAGGTCTGTGGTAAGGACTGTCTAACATATAACGTCGGTCGTCATATGTTCGAATGATTCGAAAATCGTTGCCGAGGGAAGTAATTTATTTGTCATAATCAGGTAAAAACTTTCACATCGTGTTTTCATAGATTTTTGTCTATGAAGCAGAGGGTCATTGTTTTGGAAGGGTAACTAGATCTGTGAGAGTTAAAGTATTGGCAAGCACTTCATTTGCTAAATCTATTGAGTGAATAAATTATGCAGTTTATTTTTACTGTAAGAAAACTATAACAATAATCCAAAACACATAATACAGGTCTCCAAACTCAGAATATAAAATAATATGAGACACAAAATTTTGCCTCAAACAGTTTTCAACATAGCAGGATACTATCTTACGCGTAATACTGTCTTAGTTCATTATAGCCTTTCTTGGAAGCCAAAGACTATTTAGAAATGTTGTTTGCTACCCAAGTAAAAATGAGTAAGGACAAAAATTACCCAGCAGAAATCACACTGAAGAGATGCTATGTAATAGATGTAAGATACAAGATTGTGTATAAACTTGAAATACAACTAAATCAATTTTGTAGACTCATCAGAGGTGAACTAATTGCTTATTTGTATGAAAGAAATGATAGTTAGAAGGATCAAGTGTATTTATTTAACTCATTATGATGAAAAATGTCAGAACGATTATTAGGTTAAGGAATAAACAATTTGTAAATAAACACTTGTGTACAAACGTAAAATGTTTTATTTTCTTAACAATATTTTTACAGAATTCAGTTTTACATTTCGTATTCTAATTTTTACAGTAAGTATTTACATTTATCTTATGTTCATAAAAGAGAATTGAGAGGATAAAGACTATATGTAATTTCTTTGTACGGTCCAATTTTATGCTCTTCACCTTTGTATTAAGACATCAAATTAAACAGCAAGAAATAACTTATCGGTTTTATCCACTCATATCTTCTATTAACCGTAGAGTCATTGCACTGTAATGACTTCAGAATCAGTACGAGGACCCCAACTAAACGCTATGGTTAAACAGTAATACAGCAACAAAAAGTATACATTCAAATAATTCATTAACAAAAATATGAAATGTTTGCAACCATAGATCAAACATGCCCGAAATGAAAATACTTATTAATGTCTGCGATATTGCAAACAATCATTATGTATAGAAACAATACCAAAAAGTACAAAAGTTCAAGTTCTAAATAAAAAATCTTTGCCTCTAACTTGTGATCATCAGGGTCAGTTTCAACCCCGAAAATAACGTATATACAGTTCATCCCCACCCCCCACAGGCGTGTCACGGTACTTCCAAACCAGGTCTTCATGGGAAAATTGCTTATAATATACATATTGGACTTGCCTGGTGAGTATAACAGGACACGCGTCTGCCATACACACACATACACTAATTAATATTAAAATACAAAATGTGGTTACCCTGCAGGAAGAGCACCACACGCAGCCAAGCCGTCTGACATATTTACACATCTATGATTATTCCGCATTTTGTTGTTTAATAGTAGTTAAGTTTTCGTCTCAAAAGTATGGTTAATGGTTCTTATGCAAAATGACCTATATGAGTCAAGCTGAATTTACTTGTTTCTGGGTGCTCATGCTGCTGAATAACAAGATTTTAATGATTGTACAGAATACGAATCTTATTTACGAAAAGGGGTTTTCTGACCAAGTGTAGCTAATAGTGTGCAAGTGACCACGGACACATAGGGATAACGGATATAAGATGGGTGTAATAGGAGAGATGAGGCGTAGGGCGTACGTGTATACGTAATTGTGGATGCACGTAGTATATGGGTGTACCCGCGGTGTGCACGACGCAGCCGCACAGCATCAAGCGGGACGACGCGGTACTTCAGTTTATTGAAGTAACGTATTCACCAACTTACTTCCTTACTGACGAGATAGTTAATTAGATTACAGTAAACAAAATAAATATAGATCGAAATATCTTTTATGTTTGCCTACCGTTAGGTACTCGAATATTTTTTTTGTCTCTTTCCATATAAATTTTAAGTTTATTGTGATTTAATAACTTTATTAATTTTGATTCTACATTACTTATTTAAAAAGTTATTTTGAGTAGTTTAAAGAAACATTTCATATTGAGAAGCTTAGAAAATATGGTTTTATTTACTGTATCTAATTTTATAACTTCGCATAAAATGGCCCCGGTTGTAACTAATACTAATTATTACACATGTTAATATTAATTTATTTATTGTTAACTTAGTTATTGTACAAGAGGTTAGTTATTAAAGAATGCCCCCAATTATATACATACATACATTGACTCATGTCTGTTTCCCAGAGGGGTAGGCAGAGACAACAGACTTCCATTTGTTACGATGTTTGCACACCTCTTTCGCCTCATTTACTGTCATTACATTGTTTATACATGCTCGCCGGTTTAATATAATATAATATCTTAGGACATTAATTACACACGGTCATCTGATCCCAAACTAAGCAAAGCTTGTATTATGTAAACCAGATAACTGATATACTACATATACCTACTAGTTTTCTTTAGTAGATACATACTTACATAGATATATACACCTGGACTCAGGACAGATAGACATGTGCCCCCGATACAGGGCAATACCAACTAACTACTTTCAATTACATTTCTTAATAAAATAGTTGTTATGAAAAGGATGCCAATCTGGCATCTTTAGTTGTGACATGTAGTCACTCAATGGATCGCAGGTCGTCAGGACTGCATCGTTTCAGCGGGCGGATGTTAGATGCGCTGCTCGGCGGTGGGCGGCGGGCGCTAGGCAGCGGGCGCTAGACGGCGGGCGCTAGACGGCGGGCGCTAGACGACGGGCGCTAGGCGGTGGGCTCGTACTGCGACAGCTTGGCCTTGGTGGCGCGCAGCTCCCGCTTGAGCGCGCTCACCTGGTCGCGCGCCGCCAGCAGCGCCGCGCGCAGGCCCGGCTCCTGCTCCTGTGGGGCACAGCGCGCACGGCCTCAGGCACACGAAGCGGGTCGGTAGCTCCCTCTTAACCCCGGGGCTTTCCCACTTGTCACTACCATTAGGAGATCATCATAGTCATCGTCGGCAGGGGATTCGACTCTAGGGGCTATTGGACTCTTAGAAATGGCGATACGAACCTAAAATTCGGTCGATTCTAAGGTAGAACACCTTAGAATCGACCTCAGCGAGGTGATCGATATCGGTAAGGTCTATTGATATATTGCTAACGAACATTGGGACTCTCAACCTGTCGACTAGACGTTCGGCTTCCTCGACGTCATCGAACGCTGGGCGTCGATTCGGCCGGCTCAGCGGAGGCGTGAAAGATCCCAAAAGGCCGGAATGCCATAATGCCAATTTCACTCAACCCAGCGATTCTCCTGAATCTCGCTCTCTCTTGTAGCACATTGTGCGGAAACTCCTGAGAAATATGCTCCCTTGAATTTGTACATTTAAATTAAATTGGGGATGAAAAAGCCATGTAATGTTTAACGACATTCCAATAAGGGGCGTTTGTGAAATAGTAAGAATAGCAAGTTAAGTCCACTAACCTCGACTCCAGGCTGTTCCGCCCGCACTGCGTTAGCCATTAATCTATTGAAATTGGTCTTGTTCATGATAATCTTGACGGCAGGCCGAGGACTAGCCGCGCCTTGTGTAGAGTGTGTGCTCAAGCTGTGTGTGTGCGAACTGTGTGCGGGTGACGCCGGATGGCGAGTTCTATGTTTGGCTTTCATCGGCACTATCTTGGAGGGAGATATAATTTTGGCCTCAGAAGGTAATTGTACGAATTTCACGTGCTGTAAAATAAAAAATTATCCTTTCATATAAACCATATTACGTACACTTTATTGAGAACAATAAAATTATGTAGTTAGCCCGTTGAAGAATTAGAATTGCTAATCTTTTCATTTATTAATGAATTTAATACGTATTTAGATAGGCCCAGGTAGAATTAAAAGTGGACTGTATATTAGTTTATAGATATAATCGGTTCTTTACAAAAGTTACTAATTAAAATAAAAAATGTGTTGCAATCGTTGTCGCGTTGTTCAACGTAGTGAGTGAGCTGCTGCACTACCGCGCCGCCCGCTCCCTCTCTTGATGATGTAGGTGTGTCTTACGTGTTAACGTGTGCGTTAACAGTATTTTTATTTTATTTTATTTTATTTTTATTTGGAAAACTTACAGCTAATACAATCAATAATCAAATATTAATATTAAAATAAGGCCAATTACAAGTTTCCACTATTATACAGTGTCTATACATAGGATAAAGTTGAGCATTGAAAAGTCAGCATTAAGCCGCGTTGGAAAACAAAATTAAAATATAAAAAGGGACATCAATACAATTAAATTTAAGTAAAGAGAATATTATACATGTAAGCTTATTAAGCTTCAAAAAAGATTTTGCCAACCGTATTTTTAAATTTAGCGATGTTCATATCAAATAAATCCAGGTCAACCCTCCGACACTCCGCGTTAAACGAGCGACATACTCTTATAAGGTATGAGTTTTGTCTGTAAACAGTTCTTACGCTAGGCACATGGAGAAGATCTGATCTACGGAGAAAAGCCGAAGGTACTCTCAGTCCAATCTTGCCAACCAACTCAGGAACATCAATCGCACCATTCATGATACCTAATAAAAATGTTAGATCTGCAATTTTTCGTCTTTCATATAGCGGGAGTATATGAAATTTTTTACAACGACTTATATAGTCAGGCAGATATGAGTTTGAGCGATATTGAATGTATCTCATAAATTTTCTCTGAATACCTTCAAGGCGGTTAATATATATATTGTAGTTTGGATTCCAAATTGGGGACGCATATTCGAGGTGGCTACGAACAAAAGCACAATACAATATTTTCATTGTCTTAACGTTTCTAAAATCCGAACAAATTCTAAATATGAAACCTAGTGCTTTTGAGGCTTTACTTACAACATTATTAATGTGCAAGTCAAAAAGTAGCTTCGAGTCGAATGTGACTCCAAGATCCCTGACGGTAGTTACCCTGGCTAGTAGTGTGTTTGACAGTTTATAATCATATTTAATAGGGTTTGGCTTCCGAGTAAATGTACAAATATGACATTTAGAAACATTTAGATCTAGTCCATTTCTCACGCAGTAGACTTGAAACTGGTTTAGATCATCTTGTAAGGACTTCGCGTCCTCAATACAGGTAACTTGCTTTAAGATCTTCATATCATCAGCATATAACAGAATTTTAGAGCTTTTAAAACATAAGGTTACATCATTAATGAATACATTAAAAAGTAGAGGACCCAACAAGGATCCTTGCGGTACCCCCGAAGGAATACCCACTGCTCTGGAAGTGAACCCGTTGAGAACCACCGTCTGGCATCTATTTTGCACATATGACGAGAACCATCTGTATAAGCTACCTCTTATGCCAATTAAAAAGATCTTGCGCAAGAGAAGGATGTGATCTATTCGATCGAAGCATTTACTGTAGTCAGTATATATAACGTCGACTTGGGACCTCGTACTCATGTATTCTGAAAGAAAATCACTAAAGACCACTAAATTGGACGTAGTTGAACGACCCTTCAAAAATCCATGTTGGTTATCAGTGAAACTTAATTTTAGTGAAGCTGATAATCGTTTGTGAATAATTTTTTCCATAATTTTGGCGAACACACATAATTTTGATATTGGTCTATAATTTTCTATACAGTCTTTAGGCCCCTTTTTGTGAATCGGCGTTATATATGCCGACTTCCAGATTAAAGGCACCTCACCCGATGAAAAGGACTTATTGAGTAAAATAGTAAAAGGTACACTTAAGGACTTTGCACAATTAAAAATAAAAATAGGTGGAATGCCGTCTGGGCCAGCAGATTTCTTTATGTCAACCTGTTTCAATAACTCGAGCACTTCATCTGCCCGTACGGTCACAGAGTGAAGATCGGAGACAGTATTAATATTCTGATTACATGTGTTACTACTACACTCTGACAACAACGTATAATCGTAGTCCTTTCTTTTCTGAAAATTTGTGTAAAAATAATCGCTAAACAAGTTACATATCTCCTCACCAATATTTGATGATATATCACCAAGTTTTAACACCGATGGATAAGAGTTAGTGTATTGTTTACTTTTCACGTATTGCCAGAAAGCTCTAGGACTTTTGGAGATAGCTAGTTCTATATTTGAAATGTAAGCATTAAACATATCCCTCTCGAGGTCTTTGGCACGTTGGCGTAATATAACAAACGAATTGTGGTCAGACAAATTACCATACTTCTTGAACTTTGAATGATATTTGGCTTTTTCATTTATTATTTTGATAAGGGGACTTTTGTACCATGGAGGGTACTTATGCCGAGGCACAACAGTTTTTGACGGTATATGCGTGGATATAAGTTTATTTATAGCATCGTAGAAGAACGTTACTGCTTCTTTCAGGCACTTACCGTTTATTTCAATCGACCAGTCAACCTTGTTCAATTCATCAATAATGGCATCATAATTCCCTTGGTTATATAAGAATTTGACTCGTGGGCGGGAGTGCAGCTGATGAAGTTGAACAAAGTTGGCGGTGATACAGAGTGCTTTGTGGTGTAGATCCTCTTGTATTAAAGGGTCATGACTACAAGTGACCGCAACTTCATTATTGGACAGTACAAGGTCCAGTATCCTACCATTAGAATTTAGAATATTATTATACTGCAATAAATTGCAAACAGTGAGACTGTCGCAAAAGTTAGTTTGAATAATACCTTGCAAATTACTCGGATTTAAGTAATCATCGTCAACTATCGCCTGCCAAATAATATTCGGTTGGTTAAAATCACCTACAATGAGAAACTTGTCCGTGGGATTTTTTATAATAATGTCGGTAATATTATTAGTAAAATTGTTTAACTGTGACATTAACGAGTTGCCAGATTGCTGATTACAAATGTACACAGTACATATGTGCATTCTATAGGATACTTTAGGTTTCCACATATTCAGTGTTAGAGTAACCCAGATATCTTCAGCGGACGAACGCCATTCGTTGCGACCCTCAACGGCAAGTTCACGGCGTACAGCTATTAAAACACCCCCACCCAAAGATTGGTTAGTTTGTAAATAATTACGGTCCCGTCGCCAGACAAAATATCTGTCATCAAACAATTCGCTGTTAGATATACCCTCCATAAGCCACGTTTCCGTCAAACAAATTACATCAAAAGAATTAATACACATATTCCTATAAAAATCGGATGTTTTTGTTCGTAGCCCTCGAACATTTTGGTAATAAATACTAATAGGTGGCATGGTAAATTATTTTAAGAATTAATATATCCGATAAAACTTTATGAGATACATTCATATATGCTGCCAAGCGGTGTATGTATGTATAACGCGTTAAATTTATTATGAAGTGGTAAGGGAATAAAATGTTTGAGGTAAAATAATAAACGCAGTTAGTAACATTAACTATACAATGACAAGCTTTTACGCGACAAACTATGCAAACAACATCCTTAGTAGCCAATACATAGTGTTCAAAATTGCTAGCTTGGGTTAATGAATGGGCGATGCCGACCGATAAGGAAACAAAAGGCGGGCGAGAATGGAATGTGCAAAACAAGTAAATACCTGTCTTTCTCAAACTTGAGATGTCGTCGATAAAACGCAGAGTATCGGTAGGTTGAACAAATATGGTGACTAAAAAAACTTTTTGAGGTCTTGCTCGTTCTTAACATGATGTTTTTGAGACGTTTGATTTTTTCTTATAAAAATTTTACATGCCCGAACCCATACAAACTCATAGCCCTTTTCTTTAGCTAGCACCTTTGTTTTATTAAGTAATGCTTTGTTGTCTAGCGTAAGGTGGTCATTGATGTAAATTTTATTGTCATCTTTGAAACCCAAAGCAACTGAGTTTAATTTTTTGTAGCTTCTAGCAGCAGCAATAAAATCGTTTTTAAGATAAGAGTTATGCACCGAACATATTATGGTTTTATTGGTATTATCATTTCGCATTGGAATTCTTGCTATATAGTTTATCTGTTCCTTGGTTATGGGACACTCGATAATACTTCCTATCTTGGACATAATACTGAATAAATTCTCGGAGGCAGATGCAGGTACACCCTTGATTTCTATGTTATTCATCCTGCTCCTCTGTTCACTTTCACGCCATTTCGTTTCGAGATTTCTGCAGTGTTCTTGAAGTGTCGATATGTCACTCTGGGCCTTTTTAAGGACCCCGATTTCTTGTTCCAGGCCTGCCACTTTGTTAGTTAGATCGCTGACTGATTTGTGCACGAATTCGATGGAAGCTTTCATGTCTGAGATAGATGCCGTGACGTCAGAAAACTCTGCCCTCATTGTTTTGATCTCAAGAAGCTCGTTATTGATCGATTTTAGATTTTCGATTATAGATGGTAATATTTCCATTTGGGTTGACAATCTCAAAAGTTCGGTCATTACGCTGTCCATATTTGCTGTTGTGGTCTTCACGGAGCCGACACGGGGACTTATTGTCAGGTTTTTACAATCAGTGCATTTCCACGTAAGTTTCCGATCGCCAAGTTTTCTCCAACCAGCCTCCTTTATCCCAGCACAGGGAAAGTCAAATTGACCCTCACAGGCAGAACATATAACCCCATCACTAGATTCGGTATTACACCTTTTGCAAGTAAACATTGTTAAAACGTATAGTAAGTAGGTCGCGATACGTTGACAGATTTCAAACGGTAACCGGTTAAAGAAGCTAATGCGTGCGCACGGTTCGCTGTTCGCTCGACGAGATTAATTTATTACATATTAATTTCTTAATAAATTGAATGATTATTCGTGATACGTGGTATGCTTAAGGCATTCGACTGGGTCGAACGCTTTACCCATACTCAAAATAAATGCTATACCTAATACGTGGTGTTTATCTGAACTAAGTAAAACTTGGAATTACATAGGGCTAACAGTCTGCTCAGTGAAATGGTGACGTAAATACGAATCGAACTAGTTACCTGCATATCTTGTGGGTTAATAATCTTTTTAACGGGCACCCTGGCTCCCTCCTTGGGGATGGCCAGCAGCTTGTTGTTGAGCGTGAATATCTTGACGCCGGGCTGGGGCGGCGACCTGACGGGCGTGGCGGTCAGCACCACGCCCTTGGCCGCACAGCTCGCCGCCGCGGGCTTGCTCACACCCTGAGCCTCCGTTACACTCTCCTTGAGCATTAGTTTGCCTGCGTCTGAAAATGTATCATTGATTCATTTGGTAGTGTGCTCTTCATATATTTATTTGTCACCAACCTTACATCTACCATTACAGGATAAATCCCAATGCAATAGCGAAGACCCCAACTTGTCTACTTCCTATAACATATTAGGTACTTTATATGCTTGTGCTATATTGTAAATTACTTTTTATAATTTAATCATACAGAAAGCACTCAGGAATACCAAATAATCAAACCCTTTAAAGACAAAAACATTTTGGGATTGATTGGTAACTTATGTAATATAGTATTTTTTCTATTTTCATAAACATTACTAGAGAAAGTTTAGAGGGAGCGTAGTGGCCGCCAATGTTGATAAAATGATAGAAAAGCTGATTACTCGCCAAAAACCGCTGTTTTGATTGCTAAGCAACCGAACGATATGACGTTCCAAATACACAAAAGAGAAAAGGTTAAAGTCATAAGCAGCGAAGTGCGCGAAGTTCCATATCACCATCGTCCTTCTTCAGCAGCTGCCCCGACTGCACAAGTACTGAGCTTGTCACTTACCCGAGAGCACAACGGTCCTGCCACTCTGCAGCGCGTTGAGCACAGTGCTGCCGTCGTCCGTGGGCAGCAGCGTGATGCCGTGCTTCTTCAGCAGCTGCGCCGACTGCACAAGTACTGAGCTTGTCACTTACCCGAGAGCACAACGGTCCTGCCACTCTGCAGCGCGTTGAGCACAGTGCTGCCGTCGTCCGTGGGCAGCAGCGTGATGCCGTGCTTCTTCAGCAGCTGCGCCGACTGCACAAGTACTGAGCTTGTCACTTACCCGAGAGCACAACGGTCCTGCCACTCTGCAGCGCGTTGAGCACAGTGCTGCCGTCGTCCGTGGGCAGCAGCGTGATGCCGTGCTTCTTCAGCAGCTGCGCCGACTGCACAAGTACTGAGCTTGTCACTTACCCGATAGCACAACGGTCCTGCCACTCTGCAGCGCGTTGAGCACAGTGCTGCCGTCGTCCGTGGGCAGCAGCGTGATGCCGTGCTTCTTCAGCAGCTGCGCCGACTGCACAAGTACTGAGCTTGTCACTTACCCGAGAGCACAACGGTCCTGCCACTCTGCAGCGCGTTGAGCACAGTGCTGCCGTCGTCCGTGGGCAGCAGCGTGATGCCGTGCTTCTTCAGCAGCTGCGCCGACTGCACAAGTACTGAGCTTGTCACTTACCCGAGAGCACAACGGTCCTGCCACTCTGCAGCGCGTTGAGCACAGTGCTGCCGTCGTCCGTGGGCAGCAGCGTGATGCCGTGCTTCTTCAGCAGCTGCGCCGACTGCACAAGTACTGAGCTTGTCACTTACCCGAGAGCACAACGGTCCTGCCACTCTGCAGCGCGTTGAGCACAGTGCTGCCGTCGTCCGTGGGCAGCAGCGTGATGCCGTGCTTCTTCAGCAGCTGCGCCGACTGCACAAGTACTGAGCTTGTCACTTACCCGAGAGCACAACGGTCCTGCCACTCTGCAGCGCGTTGAGCACAGTGCTGCCGTCGTCCGTGGGCAGCAGCGTGATGCCGTGCTTCTTCAGCAGCTGCGCCGACTGCACAAGTACTGAGCTTGTCACTTACCCGAGAGCACAACGGTCCTGCCACTCTGCAGCGCGTTGAGCACAGTGCTGCCGTCGTCCGTGGGCAGCAGCGTGATGCCGTGCTTCTTCAGCAGCTGCGCCGACTGCACAAGTACTGAGCTTGTCACTTACCCGAGAGCACAACGGTCCTGCCACTCTGCAGCGCGTTGAGCACAGTGCTGCCGTCGTCCGTGGGCAGCAGCGTGATGCCGTGCTTCTTCAGCAGCTGCGCCGACTGCACAAGTACTGAGCTTGTCACTTACCCGAGAGCACAACGGTCCTGCCACTCTGCAGCGCGTTGAGCACAGTGCTGCCGTCGTCCGTGGGCAGCAGCGTGATGCCGTGCTTCTTCAGCAGCTGCGCCGACTGCACAAGTACTGAGCTTGTCACTTACCCGAGAGCACAACGGTCCTGCCACTCTGCAGCGCGTTGAGCACAGTGCTGCCGTCGTCCGTGGGCAGCAGCGTGATGCCGTGCTTCTTCAGCAGCTGCGCCGACTGCACAAGTACTGAGCTTGTCACTTACCCGAGAGCACAACGGTCCTGCCACTCTGCAGCGCGTTGAGCACAGTGCTGCCGTCGTCCGTGGGCAGCAGCGTGATGCCGTGCTTCTTCAGCAGCTGCGCCGACTGCACAAGTACTGAGCTTGTCACTTACCCGAGAGCACAACGGTCCTGCCACTCTGCAGCGCGTTGAGCACAGTGCTGCCGTCGTCCGTGGGCAGCAGCGTGATGCCGTGCTTCTTCAGCAGCTGCGCCGCCGCCCGCTCTCCTTCCGACTCGCCCGACTGTACAAGTACTGAGCTCACTCACTCCTCACGGCAAGATACAATACCATATTTAAGGTTAAGGTTTGGTTGTTTTACCAAAACTGAACCTTATAAATATCACCCAAACTAGAATAAACGTAGTAACTTAAAACTAAAGTTACACCACAAAATTATAGATAACATGCAAAGATTCAAACTAAAAGAATATTATTTACGTCGGCGGAGAAAATCTTTGCAAAGAATGCAAAGTTGGCAATATAATTTTAGTCAATGCTGCTAAAGATCGATTCAAGCAGTTTTACTGTACCTACTCTTAAGTATGCTTATGAGAGCCAGGGAACTTAAATATACATGGTCAAGAATAACCACAGACAGAAATACTCAGATGAGATCTAACTAACCATACTCTAGCTTGTATTAATCTTATAAAATATGGTAGACTAAATAGACAGCAAAAAATGAGTATCAGTTAACTTTTTGATATGTCAAAAGCCTTTGACTATGTGTATCATACACTAAGGACTACTTAATAAGTTAGAGCGCTATGGCGTACGTATACAAGTTTTACAATGGTGGTTAACGTATGTTAGAATAGAAAACAATGTGTAGAGTGTATTAGTTTAAACAAATTTAAGGAGTTAAATGGAATTAGATCCCATCTCAAATATAGAAACACAGGAGTCCCACAAAGTAGCATACTAGGGCCTCTTTAATTTTTGCTCTAAATTAATGATCTTCCCGAAGTGACATCAACTTCATGTACGCTATTTTCTGACGATATTTCTATTATTATGACATCCCCAATATGTACCGACATTATAAATTATAAAGATGACATAAACAATACTATTCAATCAAATACTTCTTGTCGTTGTTCTAATAGCTTAAATGTAAATATATTATAAACTAAGATGATCCAATTTAGCATATTTATATACAGATGTGACGAATTAAAAATAATAAGTTTTTTCTTTAATTTATACTCATTGTTTAACTGTTAGTAGAAAAAATATTATAATTATACCTATTTTGTACATTATTTTTTGGACCTGGTGATGTATTTTAACAGAATTATGTAATTTATTAAACCATGAATGGATGTGATTAATCACACTAATATTATAAAGGCAAAAGTTTGTGTGTGTATGAGTGGTGTGTTTGTTACTTCTTCACGTCTAAAAGGCTGGAGTGATTTAAAAAAAAAATGGTATGGAGTTAGATGACACCCTGGATTAACACCGCAGGGCACAGCTAGTTTATAACATAATTGCATGTCAGTTTTACGACGTACTAAGTAATTCGTTTTTTGCTTTTGTGATATTTTTCTTTAAATTTCTTTGATATAAGTTTCTAGTCGTTATGCATTGTTGGAGAGCTAAGAAAACGGTGGTTCACTTTTGCATAATGCATATGAGGGTTAAAATTATCGAAAATAGTCACCGCTATCACTTTCTAATGGGAATATGTCGAATTAACATTAACCCTGTATATGATTGTTGGTATCCCGAAATAAACAAATACCTAAATCGAAATAATAAAAAAATAAGCGAGACTATTAGATTATCCAAGTAAAATAAAATGTAGAATACTAGATGAATAGAACATACTTCTCTGTGTTCTATCTTTATATTCCTTGCAGGCTGTTTGAATAAAACGAATACAAATGAGAATATCTTAAAGATATCACTGAATCAGTTTTATAGCTAATATATGTACACTTCTTATAAAAAACTTCTTATTGAAGTTGTGTGAGTTTTATCTATTTTTTTTTATAATTCCCACAAATGACAGTTAATTCTACACCATGGTTTTATGATAGGTACACCGTTCCAAAATTGAATATAAATTTTCGAATTTTCATCCAATAAATTAATGTAGCGCTTGATAAAAAATTATAGAATGAAATATATCGTTTTTTAATAGTGATTGTAAACTAAACTGTGTGGTATCTATCCTACCAAACAGGATACACATACCTATTCCTAACAAATATGGATCTGCTGAATAACTACAATACGATATGTATTGTAGTTATTCAGTTGTTAAATAACCACAATACATATCTGTTGAATAACCATAATACAAATCTCTTGAATAACAACAATAGCTAAAAATTTAAAGAAATTTAATTTTTTACAATTAATATTCGTAAAATTATAATGTTAATCTATCTTATGATATCCGTAATTAACACACTATTTTTTTGTTTAATGTAAAAAAATACATAAATTTCATACAAAACCGAACTTCGGAGGTGTTACGATTTTTTAATGAGAAGTGTATAAAGAAGTGTATAAGGCCGTCGATTCATGCAGGTATGTACATAATGAATGTTTAAAAGAAATATCTCAAAAACACCAATATTGTTAGAAATCAATTGATTGCATGTTTATTTGCCGTTCATAAAGTACTATGATAAATTACCTGACTTTTATGTTCTATTTTGATGACTCGCTCAGGTTGTTGTTTGATCTTACTTGAGGGAATTATATCTTGAATTCCTGCGAATAAATTATCTTATATATTTATATAGAAGTAGATATTCCAATTAAATGAACATGCTCTTTCTGATCAATAGTTGTCTTACTTTGTACCGTCTCAAATATATGTGCTTTTGCTTCATGTGGGGATCCTTCTGACATTTGTTCTGAAAAATATAATAATTTTATTTTGGTTAGTACTGTCACTTAAGCAAGGATTTCTTAATTGTTAGAATAAATATATTTTTTTTTATTAATATAATAAATATATTTATACAAAATTTCAGATTTAGGGAATATGTTAAAAACTGTCTGCAGGAATTGCCTTTCACATACAAACACAACAAGTTAAACAAAAGCTACTCATAAGAAGTGTTACCATTAACTAGAGCATCGACTGATTTCTTGGCCTCCCGATCCTTTATGGCGTCTTCTATCAACTTAACGAGATCATCTCTCCTGAGTTCCAACGCCAAGGAAAGCGGAGTTTTGTGGAACTTGCTAGAGGCGTGAGGATCGGCACCGCGCCGTAGCAGCTCCGCCGCCACCGCGCTATGGCCGCGCTGGGCGGCCCAGTGCAGCGGCGTCATGCGCAGCATGTCGCGGCAGTCCACCGCCGCGCCCGCCTCCAGCAACAACCTACACACAGGAAACACATCTATAGCGGCTAAGGAAAAGTAGAACGGAAGAAGAAGTTACCTGGCCAGTTCAGTCGGGAATTCGTTGTTCACGTTTTGTGCTTAAATGATAATTGGCTTCTTCAGTATTGAGTAAGGCTGGGTACCTGGCCACGGGCGCGTGGCCGGCCGCGGCGGCGAGGTGCAGCGGCGTGCGCTCCACCTTGGTGCGACACGCCGGCGCGCAGCAGCACGGCGCACGTTGCTGTTACCTCAGTATTGAGTAAGGCTGGGTACCTGGCCACGGGCGCGTGGCCGGCCGCGGCGGCGAGGTGCAGCGGCGTGCGCTCCACCTTGGTGCGACACGCCGGCGCGCAGCAGCACGGCGCACGTTGCTGTTACCTCAGTATTGAGTAAGGCTGGGTACCTGGCCACGGGCGCGTGGCCGGCCGCGGCGGCGAGGTGCAGCGGCGTGCGCTCCACCTTGGTGCGACACGCCGGCGCGCAGCAGCACGGCGCACGTTGCTGTTACCTCAGTATTGAGTAAGGCTGGGTACCTGGCCACGGGCGCGTGGCCGGCCGCGGCGGCGAGGTGCAGCGGCGTGCGCTCCACCTTGGTGCGACACGCCGGCGCGCAGCAGCACGGCGCACGTTGCTGTTACCTCAGTATTGAGTAAGGCTGGGTACCTGGCCACGGGCGCGTGGCCGGCCGCGGCGGCGAGGTGCAGCGGCGTGCGCTCCACCTTGGTGCGACACGCCGGCGCGCAGCAGCACGGCGCACGTTGCTGTTACCTCAGTATTGAGTAAGGCTGGGTACCTGGCCACGGGCGCGTGGCCGGCCGCGGCGGCGAGGTGCAGCGGCGTGCGCTCCACCTTGGTGCGCGCGTCGCGCGACACGCCGGCGCGCAGCAGCACGGCGCACGTCTCGGCGTGCGCGTTGCTGGCCGCCAGGTGCAGCGGGGACGTGCCCAACTGCCGACAAGGATTCCTTGCTAACAAATATGGATCTGCTGAATAACTACAATACATATCTGTTAAATAACCACAATACATATCTGTTGAATAACCATAATACAAATCTCTTGAATAACCACAATAGCTAAAATTTTAAGAAATTTATTTTTTTGAATTAATTTTCGTAAAATTATAATGTTAATCTATCTATCTATCTTATGATATCCGTAATTAACACACTATTTTTTTTGTTTAATGTAAAAAAATACATAAATGTCATACAAAACCGAACTTCGGAGGTGTTACGATTTTTTAATGAGAATTGTATAAAGTAAATTACATAAATATGTCTAAAGGCCGTCGATTCATGCAGGTACATAATGAACGTTTAAAAGAAATATCTCAAAAACACCAACATTGTTGGAAATCAATTGATTGCATTTTTGTTTGCCGTTCATAAAATACTATACCGGACAGGGATTCCTTGCTAACAACCTCAGGCTAGATTTGAAAAATATTCTGTGTTCCATACGTACCCAATCAGTGGTGAAGGGCGCGCCCTTGGCCATGAGGTCCAGCACTAGCGGCGTGTCCCCGGCGCGGGCGGCCAGCAGCAGGCGCCGGCCGAGCTCCACGGCCGCCGCCACGCGAGCCCCCGCCGGAGCAACGCCGGGTGATGCGCTCACTATTGTCTCCGACTAAATTTTATATATGCCATTATTTTTATACTACTTACTAACAACTAATAATCATTTGAAACGATATTATTAAATCAAATTACTATTATATATATTATTTAATCAATCTTTACACTCATTAATTTAACATGGATTGGTCCCGGGAAAGATAAAGATAAAGATTATTTATTTGTCAAGTCCTCAAACAAGCACTAAAGCTGCACCACTTAGTATGCTGTCCCTTTCACCCTTCATTATCATTATAGTTTAAAATCAAAATATACCTTGTACATACCTGTATCCACCATTATAACTTTCCAGTACTATTTGTTACAAATCAGTTGGTACAAAGTACAGACACATAAAAATCTGTTATTATCAGAATAAAAGTTATATTATTGTTTTATTAACTTACAGATATGATTTGAGGTGTAGTAATGCGCACCACCACATCCTCTGTGCACATGTCCGATGTCATCGTGGCTCATCTGAAACATAAGCATTATTTGTATATATTTCATTAATTTTAAGCTTTACCTTAATTGTCCGGCAGGTATTCAACCATCACCCTACACCAATCCAGGGTAGGCACTGACACATTAAGTTTAGGATTCCCTTACTAACACCCTTTTGGAGGATTATCTTGTATAGGCAGTGGTAAAGCTGGTCAGTAGTTCATGCAGACTAGGCGTTCATATAGTTTAGCAGCTATTGTAATGGCTATATATAAATATATAATTCAAACAAAATTACTAATTACCTAATCTCTGCATTATAAATATTTGTTATGACACTTATGACTGTCCAAGAGTTCTAATTCTTTAGAATCATTGAATTTAATATAAATTAAATGTAATGTCTCAAGGTAAGTTGAGATAGATCATTGGGTACACGTTGGACTGTGAAGTCAGTGGTCTCAAGTTGAAACCCAAGGATAATTGATTTCTAAACATTAATTATTTTTAAAAAATTTCAGTGTTGCGCACTGAATTTAACAAATTCTAAATCTTGTGCTTATTAGAAATTAATTATCTCATACTAAAATTATGAAGGAAAACACTGTAAGGAAATCTGCATGCCTGACAGTTTTCCAGAATGTTCCTGATGGCATGTGAAGTCTGCCAACCACACTTGACCAGTGTGGTAGATTATGGCCCATGCCCTCTCATTGTGAGAGGAGGCCCTTGCCCTACAGTGAGACAATAATAGGCTGCATAATCAATGTATCATAGACAAAGAATTTGAAGATTACTTCTTGAACAGTATTGCATTATACTAAAAGTCGGCCAGTGTGGTACCGCACACTGTTATCGCTTAAGTATCTATTCTACTCGTATAGCTGCGATGCGGCAGGAACATTGTTGTGAGCCTGAGATGTGTACGAGTAGTAGAACTTGTGTTATGGTGCGAGTTAGTTGGATGTATTATAGACTGTTCATAAGTACCTAATCATGAATACTGGTGTACGGACAAACCTGATTAGGTTTTTGATACACCGGGAACAACTTATGTAATATTTTATAATGATATAAATGGTTAATAATACAAATAAAAAAAAAGTTTGCACAAAGTTCAATTATGGTTAAAATCATAACCCTAACTCACTGTGATATCTTAATATCACAAATATAGTGATATATTGCTATTCTTATGATTTGTGATGTCCTCTCACAACAAATACAGATTGCTTATTGCTAGCTTCTTACTTGCCAACTCAAAGCCATAGTAAACTTAAGTATAAGCTAAATGAAAATAGATAAAATAACAATTATCTATATTTATTTCCAGGATTGTTGGTGGTCTGGAGCCAATAAAATTTCCAGTGAAATGATCAGAGCAACCAGGTCAAAGCTAGATCTTTTTGTGATTATCATTAGATAAATAGTGGAAAGTAGGTAGGAATAGTTCAAGAAACTAGTTATTGTACTAATAGAATCAAGTCCTAATATCTTTGATATTGTATGATATACTTATATTATGTATTATCTCAACCATGTTGATTTTAAATATCAAGTATTTGAAGCATTTGCTTAGAAATCACAATTCATTGTTTGTTTCTGTTTAAAGGCCTATTAGGTACCTATTTGATATTCTTTCTCTTTACATATAATTCGCCACAATCATCTAAGAAATAATTGCTTCTTTATTGCTATGCCTACAGCCTATTCATAATCATAACAACCCTATAGTTTCCGTTGGCGCTCTCAAATTATTGATCGAAATTAATTTAACAGGATAAGGATGTCAAGTATTTTGCTGAAACCATGCCTTCGACCGCCATAACCCAAACTTCCTTTTCCTGTGCGAACGGAAGTGATTGACGGCCCACCCATTTAAACTAGAATATAATGTTTTCTTGAACTCACCTGAAGTGAATTATTTAAAATATAAAAAACAACATGGTATTATCGTTCCATATTGAATTACCGCTAAGAATTTGCAAACGTCAACAGAATTATCTAGGTTTCAATGAAAGTTGCACAATGTCTACCGCGTAAATAAATGTCAAAGTTCAATTTATCACGGAATTCGGTCAACTTTAGAGTACCCATGCAGAACTTTTTATAATTCAAACGGATTTACGGTGTAATTGTTTTTGTTTTGTGTACTAAAACTATTTTTATGTATAAATAATTCGTAACTTTTAGGTTAGAAATTAGTTTTTGTCAGTTGGTATGAACATTAATCTTTTCTTTGTGGTTAGCCCATAGACATGATGTTGTATATTCTCTTTTAAGCTCGATACCAAAGATATTATAATATAACAAGATTGCGCACTCCAAGATTTAGTTCAAAGTAAAATGAACTCAAAGTCTTTAAGATACAGTCCATTTCTCTTTGTAGTGTACCAATAGGAAAAAACGGACCACTTGAGAGGCTCTCGTTTTGGAATCTGTCCCTGTCTAACAGATGGCCAGCCTAAAAATAACTTACTTGACGTATAAAATAGTAGAATTTTTGGTCAAACACCTAGGATTATGTTTTCATATAACTATAATTAAATAATTTTTATTTATTTAAGACGTACACAACGTTTTTTTAAACTATGTCTTATTCTTTGATAGCTTTTTAAATACATTTAATTTGGGTTTAGTAAATTCAATAGCAGTATTTATAAGAAATGACGTTTACCAAACTCAATTTGTAAACAAATATGGCGAATGTTTGTTTTGAAATTATTTATCGTATTGTGCTCCAATCCAGTTCCAATTTGCTTAAAAATGGTTTTAACTTGTTGCGTAAAAGGGTGTAAAAGTGAGGGTCATCTGGGGAGTGGTATATCTTTTCACAAGTAATTGTTATCTTGTAATGTTTCTATATTTTGGCTAAGTTCAGCAACAGGGTAACCATTCGTTACGTATTTAATGGATCGTTTTTCTAGATTTCCCAAAAACGAGGAATTGAAACAAAATTGGATGAATATTGTTCCCGGTAAATAATAATCTGATATAGCAATTAACTGTTTTATTACAAATAACATTCACATTTGTTTTAGAGTTTTTGCACATTGACACAAAATACTATTCCCCACTACCAGCCACTAAGCATACCTACTCGAGATTGTTGCCTCTTACAACAAACGATTTTTCCAACCTGTCGTAATGTATATTAAGTATTTTACCTACGTAATAATTGTCTGCTGTGTGGTGACGGCGACAAATATCAGAATCAGAATATCATCACCCCATCTGATCCCATGGGGGGCGTAGAAGTCGACCCGAGGGTATATCTACCAGAGGACGGGAAGCAGCTTCCTTCTGAGTACTACGACCATCATACTGCGATCGCCAACCCGCCTGCCAAGCGTGGCGATTATGGCATATCCCCTCAAGATGATTCTTGAGGGAGGCTTGTCCAGCAGTGGACTTATTTAAGCTGTAATGATGATGATGATGAATAATTGTCTATTTCACTATATCTAACACTAAAACGAGGCTACTGTTTCCTCGTGTCAGTGTTTGTTATGAGTAAATAGGTAAGAAATAGACAATTGCTACACTCTTATTAATAACAAAAGATATAAAATTATCTCAGTTGTTTAGATTAAGCCACTTAGAAGATATTTTCAATTAAGGTAGTGAGTATAGTACTATCCGTGGAATAAATTTAAAAATCGGGCCTGTAGTCTATTAGTGTTACCTGATTTTCACAATCTAATCTATATTGAATATATGTATTACAATAATTATCCTAGAATACTATAGCCGACTGACACAAAACACTTGTTGCGAAAAAGTAAATATAAGTAAATAAAACATATAATATCAAGTATATTAAAACTATTTGGATACATTACGAATATATAATATTTGGAAAGTCTACTGCCTTTGTCCAAAATATCTACCACTACTCACACTTACATTAGGCGGGAATTGTACTATAAATAATTTCCAAACGTTTAAAAAATCTACAAATAATCTTGGTATAATTTAATTTATATTGCTTGCAGAGAGGCATACAAAATAAAGAAAGTATAAGTAACGAAAACATCTCGAATACGTATACCTAGGTATGCAGTGGGGCGAACAGTAACTTTAAAAGCACTGCACAGGTAGTATGATTATACTTCAAAAGTAAGTTTATTCATTCTCATAAAAACAAAATTTTAAATTTGGCGCGTTAAAACATTCGCATAATTCCACGACGCATGGTCACTCTATTAGAAGGAGATGCCATCCAAAACAGCTACTTCTTGCTCGGGCCGTTTTTGCTCCCTCAGTGCGCAATCTTGTTATATTATAATATCTTTGCTCGATACACACTTCTCACGATGGCGACCAAAAAGAATGAACTAAGAAGTACTCAGACTCAACGAGTAAAACTCATAAAGTAAGTATACCTACGGAATAGAGCATCAAGAGGCTGAGGGAGCGAAATGTCATTAGCTGCAACACTGTATGATAAAAAGAGATGCGTGATGCGACGCAGCAGAACTGTTTTTGGCATCTGTTTGACAGTTATTCGGCACTTATCGGAACGCTGCGAATTTGACTCCTGAGAATTTTTCTCATTTTATGTGAAATCTTTTTTTTTTTTTTTTTTTTTTTTGTTTATTCTGCTTCATGGCGATCTGTTTGAAAAACAATAAGCCACTTTCTTGGTTGATAATTATCTGTTTAAAAAGTTATCTACGAGAGCCATCAACTGTTGAAAAATTTCTTTCCAGCAAACTCTCTCTTTGTCTCATTGTTAGAATCTTTTGGTGAGATTTGGGATGTCATGTCTTTTTAGCCGGGTATATTGGAGTCCACCGTTTCCACTCAGTGCCTGAGCAAGCTCGTTTACGTGAATTTTTAGCTTCTCCTGATACTTCAGGCTGCTTTGGACTATTTCCTGCCGAACAGTATTTATGCCGAGGTCTAGGTATATGTATTTATTGCTAATACACTGGGGGATACCGAACATTGTTCTAAGAGCTTTGCTCTGAAATCTTTCCAGTATATCAATGTTGTTATTGCTGGCAGATCCCCACAGCTGTATGCCGTAGGTCCAAATGGGTTTTAATATTGCTTTATAGATCAACATTTTGCTGCTATCATTTAGTTGTGAGTGTCGTCCTATTAGCCAGTTGAGAGTGCGAAGCTTAAAGTCTAGTTGTTTTCTTTTCGTCCAGATGTGCTTTTGCCATGTCATTCTTCTGTCCAAGTGCATTCCCAAGTACCTAGCGTTATCTTCTTGTGGAATTATTTTGTCGTTTAATTTAACGGGGGGGCAAGTTTCTCTCCTGAGGGTGAATGTTACATGGACGGATTTATTTTAATTTGCCTTTATTCTCCACCTTTTCAGCCATAACTCGATTTCGTGGAGGTGATTTTGTAAGAAAGCTGAAGCAGTTTCTGGGTTAGTGTGAGTGGACAACAAAGCCGTATCATCGGCATACGTCGCAGTGGTCGTGTGATCATTTGTCGGTATGTCTGCTGTGTAGATAAGATATAAGATTGGGCCCAGTATGCTACCCTGCGGAACACCTGATTTGATTTCGTGAAGTTCAGAACATTCCTCGTTATATTTCACCTGATAGCTCCTTTTATCCAGGTATGATTTGAGTATATGAAGAAAACAGTGTGGTAGCGTCTTTTTTAGTTTAAAGATAAGGCCATCGTGCCAAACCCTATCGAAAGCTTGGCTGATGTCAAGAAAGACCGCTGAGCAATATAATTTGTTTTCTAGGCTTCTGCTGATAATGTCTACAATACGATGGACTTGTTCTATTGTTCCGTGCTTTTCCCGAAATCCAAATTGATGTTTAGGTAACATTGTACCTAGATGTTCCTTCATTCGGTTGAGGAGTATCCGCTCGAAGAGTTTTCCGATTACTGGCAGCAGGCTGATGGGTCTATAAGACGTTGCCTCTTGTGCAGGTTTGCCTGGTTTTGCTATCATCACCACCTGTGCGATCTTCCATTGGCAAGGAACATGTTCAAGTTTCAGGCATGCATTGAATATGTGTACTAGTTTCATAATTCCTTTGTGTGGGAGATTTTTCAGAAGTTTTGCGTCGATAAGGTCATATCCGGGTGCTTTCCCTTCCTGTAAATGTTTTATCTCTCGATATACTTCTTTAGGGCTAGTACTTTTTAGGGGTAGACACATTTGATTGGCTGACTCGAGGTAATCTTTGGTATCTTCGTTATGTTCTTCGCAGCTCTCAGGGAGTGGTCGAAAAACAGTATTAAGATGTTCAGCAAAAATATTTGCCTTCTCGAGGTCAGATCTAGCCCATCCGCCTTTATTATTATTAATAGGCGGTACATGTGTTTTAGGACGCTTTAAGTTTTTTGTGACTTTCCACAGCGAGTAATTTGTTTCAATCGTTGGATCAAGACTTGAAAGCATGTTTTGGATGTTATCATTTTCGTACATGTTTATAAGGTTTTTAAGTTCTTCTGAGAATTTATTGAATATTGTTTTGTCGCTAGGATATCTTGTCGTCTGCCAGATCTTCCGAAGTTTACGCCGCTTCTGTATTTTCTCCTTTATCTCTTTGGGATATGTGTTATGTTTTGGCGGCTTCCCTTTACCTTTTCTTTTCGTAGTAGCGGTGTTTACGGCATTATGTATGGCCATGTTAAATTTTTCTACCTCATCTTCTAATTTTTCAGGTGAGTCTATTTTGTCTTTTAAGGTCGTATCTGCTGTTATTACTTTTCTGTACATTTCCCAGTTTGTGGTTTTGGTGTATATTTTTGAAGTTGGTTCCACTAGAGTTATCGTTGAGTTAATATTCAAGATGACTGGGGTATGGTCTGAAGTGAGGTCAATGCATGGTTCTATCGATACGTAATTACTGTCTACGTTTTTTGTGATAAAAAAGTCGAGTAGATCTGGGATCTTATCTCTGTCCGTAGGCCAGTAGGTAGGCTCTCTACCAGATAAACTTTCCAGTTTCATTTCTTCCATTACTTTGAAGAGATGTCTTCCTTTCGTATTAGTTAATCTAGAGCCCCAGTGGAGATGTTTTGAGTTCCAATCGCCAGCGCTGATGAATCTGTTACCGAGTGAAGAGAAGTAGTTTCTAAATTCTTGGGCTGTTATTGTGTGTCTAGGTGGACAGTAGACAGCAGAAAATACCGTTTCAATTTTGTCATTTACTAGTGCTATAGAGGCTGCTTGTATTTTATCTGTACGGTATTCCTCCAGGGAGTGGTGCTTGATGTTACTTTTAATAATTACTGCAGTGCCGCCGTGACTATTTCCTGAGGGATGATTGGTTGTATAGACTGTGTAGTTATTAAATACAATATGAGATTTTGAGGTGAACCTCGTTTCAGATATTAGTGCGATGTCGATCATTTCTGTTTGGAGATAGGTTTCAAATTCTTGACGTCTTTCCGTCAAGCCGTTGGCGTTCCAAGTGACTACTCGGAGGTTACGATTTATTTATTTACAAGGCTGCTGACGAGCTGGACCATGCGGTCCATCATTTTGTCTATCATCTTTTCCATCATTGTCAACATGGTGTGCTGTAGTTGTTCTAACATTCAGTTCTAACATTATGTGAAATCGTGGATATTTTTGAAAAATAATTCTTCTGAAACATGGTGACTGGTTCAGTGACTGATTGTTGTACAACACAGATAAATAACCCTGAAAAAAGTTCATTTCACAGGTATATTATTCTAAATCGACACCTCCTAACTTAGGATTTATTTTTGCCAATGCGCTTCGAATTTTAGGCACTAAGTGTGTTCATTGTCTTCTATAATACATTTATTAATGTAAGAAATAAAGATCTAATACACATAATGTAGAATTATGAATATTTTGTGTAAAGAAATAATCTGTTTACACTAGGGCTGATCAAGTTATAGAATTTCGTGTCCACTGTCTAACGCGGTAAACTAATATGAATTACTGATATTAAAGTACCTATGTGACATTAAGATGTGAATCACCTGGAAATTGAAGTAATACCAAATTCCCTTTTAAGACACTAAGCCGATTCATAGGTATTAGTTTTCGACTGTTAAATATGTCTCAATGGAATCCTCCTCGGATCGCAAGCCTAGCGCTTGCGTCAGAATTGCGCTAGGTAGAATAGTTTATTTCAGTTATTTTAATAGTATATAGTCCTATGGAATTCTCAGGGGTAGCAGTAAATGTAAAATTAATAACGATTTTTTGATTTAGATTTTCTATGCCGTCACTACACAGTACTGACTAATATTATCGATATCGATATTAATGTAAAAATCGACATGACATACATCATTGACACGCACACATGAACATTGGTACACACACAAATGTCATCGTATTTCGGTTTCGTTTGACAGCTCTTGTTTGTTGATCTATTCCGTAGGTATACTAAATGTATGGTAAAACTATGGCTTCAGTCACCATTTTAGACTCTGCACGTACGACCTTAGAATGATAATTTTAACAACTGTTGCACTAGTCACTTTTAATTTATATTTGTAAATAAAAATTGTAACTTGACATAGTAAAACAATTACCGTAAAACGGGATGAATACAAACACCGGGGAATAACAATAGGGACATAGGACAAAAGTGAAAAAAATGTACCTGTTTCTATTCACCCCGAGGTTTCTAATCACCCCGTTTTACGGTACTGTTTTTTATTTGTCACATTATCGTATTATAATATTAGTTTATAATTAGTTTAATTTAATTACGCACCATTAGCAAAAAACGAGTGAGGCTTACTGTAATTGAATATGATGTGTAACATGTTATCATTTCGTATAATAAAATTGAGATGAAGTATGTGTGAAGCCAAAAAAGCAAAAAATATCCAGTAACCGAGACTAAATATGTTATACATAAAAACAATTTCTGTTTACACACATCATAATCATCATCATCATCAGCCGAAAGACACCCACTGCTAGACAAAAGCCTCTCCAACACTGCTGGACAAAGATCTCCCCCAAAGATCTTCACATACCTACTCCACAATTACCGGTCTTGTGCTATCCGCATCCAGCGACTTCCAGCGACTCTCACAGGATCCATCTTGTAGGGGGCCTGCCCACGCTACGTCTTCCGGTTCATGGTTGCCACTCGAGAACCTTTCTCCCCACCGGCCGTCGGCTCTACGAGCTAACGAGCTATGTGCCCTGCCCAGTGCCATTTCCGCTTGGCAATTCCTCGGGCTATGTCGGTTACTTTGGTTCGCCTGCTTATCTCAGCATTTCTGATTAGATCTCGCAGGGAAACTACAAGCATAGGCCTTTCCATTACTCTTCGGGTGACCTTGAAGTAGAACCTAATAATAAAAATGGCAGCTTGCCATATAGCTGCTCCGTTTTTATCTATATAAAGTAAGTAACTTAATAAAAGCTAGCTAAAATTCATTACTATTATAAAATACATTTTATGTTTTAACAATTCGTGTACCTAAATATCTGTATGTAACTAGAAATAATTATGTATACCTACTTAAATATATTACTACAAACATATTCTGACTTACAAGCGCTTCTTTAAAGTCTATATGAATAAAAACCTTTTTTATTTATCTTATTTAAACAGACAAGGTTACTAATCAAGCTTAGATAAAACTATCCATTTATAATAAAAATTTAATTCTAAATTAATTAATACTCAAATAATTAAAACTTACTAGTTATTTTTTATTGTCTGACAGGCAAACTACAAAATGTAAAAATTTCGGGCCCTTTCTGTCCTCAACATAGTGATTTAAATACTCTCATAGTTTGTTTCTAATCGACGGTATTTTCCGGTAAAGATGTTGCAGGCGTTTTGTACTTTACATGTATAAAGTATTTTTTCTATATGATAGGGTCGTTATTTAAATGTCTTACATACATTTTATTAATAAATTGAACATCGTCATCATCATTGAACCTTTTTTAGGGTTTCGTAGCCAAATGGCAAAAAACGGAACCCTTATAGATTCGTCATGTCTGTCTGTCTGTCCGTCCGTATGTCACAGCCACTTTTTTCCGAAACTATAAGAGCTGTAATGTTGAAACTTGGTAAGTAGATGTATTCGGTGAACCGCATTAAGATTTTTACACCAAAATAGAAAAAGAAGAATAATTTTGGGGGGTCCCCATACATAGAATTAAAACCAAAAAAAATGTTATTTCATCGTACCGATACATGTGGGGTGTCTATGGATAGGTCTTCAAAAATGATATTGAGGTTTCCAATATGATTTTTTTCTAAACTGAATAGTTTGCGTGAGAGACACTTCCAAAGTGGTAAAATGAGTGTCCCCCCCCTGTAACTTCTGAAATAAGAGAATGATAAAACTAAAAAAAATATATGATGTACATTACTATGCAAACTAACAACGAAAAGTTTGACGAGATCTAGCGAGTGGTTTTTTTTTAATATGTCATAAATCGTAGATCGCAATTTGCTTTCATTTAATCAACTGAAATACTTGCTGCTACGGAACCCTTCATGTGCGAGTCCGACTCGCACTTGGCCGGTTTTCTAAGCTTGAAATTACCTTCCTAAACAATCTTCATCCTGACCGATCGATTCATCACTGCGGCGACTACAAGTACTGCATCCTCTATATTGCAGATGCTTCTTTAGCCTCGGAAATAGACAGAAATCACAAGGTCTTGTGATATTAGAGGAGGAGTTGTGGACTTGTGAGTTTGGCGTTATATAGATTAATCAAGACAATTTTTGTGAGTATGCCTTGTATTTTAATGAAAATCGTTATAGGAATGATTTTTATTAAAATACTAGGCTTTTCGCTTGATTTGACCTTAGTGCTTCCCGGTAATCCCGGCATTGTATTGGGTGTTAAATATGCACTGTATAAAAATAATAGCTAAACTCAGCAAGTTGAGCGAATTACTTAATATTATCAATCATAGAGACATTTTAACGGTGATATGTACAGACGCCAGCATATCCAGCTACCCCAATCTTTCAAAATTGAATCTGTCAACTTAATCACATAAGCATAACGTTCACTTTCAATTGAGGAAATTTGACAGATTGGGGTAGCTTGATGTGCTGGCGTCTGCACCTATCTACTTATACTAAATACGGAATGCAGGTATAAGCAAGCGGGACGGTCACACGCTACATCTATAAATTATATCAAAAATCTACTTAATATGCCATTAAATTATGGAAATCATGTAAGAAAATTATGTAAGAATATTAATTGTTTTGGGTATCAAGTAATGTCATATGGCAATATATCATAGATGTTAATCCTTATCAAATCAGTCCTAGCTCATTGTCAATTTGAACTATATTACAATAATGGTAACTGTGTCGTCAGTGTATTAATGATCACTGTGCGGTTGACGTAATAATTCTAACTGCGTCATTGGCGCAATAATGCTCACTGCGTGGTTAGCGATTATTGCAATTCTCTACAACCTTTTGCGCTGCCATCCGTTTACGATTTAACGTCTCGAACCATATGACATAGGGCCACTATTTCTGTGACCTAAACAGAGTTTTAGATAATTAGTATTCACAGTTTACCGTATTAGGGACGCGTATCTTTGTATCGCGGGGACTTTGTAAAGACTCAAAATCCAGACGCAAGTCATCCAAATAGTTATAAAGTGTGATATGATCAGATCCGAAAGATTCACGCCCTCGGTTCAGATGCCCAGTAGCGAGATGGAGGGTTATAGTTTTAAAAAACTTGTGTTCTTTGTAATTGCTGACATTAACATATTTAAACGAGACAGAAATAAAAGAATCATTAAAATTAGTTGACAAACGAAACCTCCACCTTTTCGCTTTTCTTTGTCTAAACCTCTGTGTAAGTAGTTTTCTAAATCTGGGTGTTTTTCTAAATTCTATGCGATATGGTTTATAATATTCCGGGCGTTTTATTTTTATTTGAGTGTGTTGTGTGACTGACAGAGAAGAGCACTCTCGGAATCATTTCGGCTGTCAAGTGTCAACCTGTCACCTGTCCATCGCACAGGTGCGCCAACTTTGCGTAATTTTTGTTCGTTCGTTATAGAAGCGTTGGATGGAATTTGTTTCATTTTATTTTCCGTAGGTAGTGGGTAGTATGGTAAGTTTTGTACTAAAATATACTTATAACCACCAATTTTAAGTTAATACCAATACCAATTTAAAGTTCCGAAGTTCAATAAAAACCGGAGTTCAATTTTTAATTCAGTTGTTGTGTTTAAAATTACAGTAGTAAAACGTAGCTTATTAGCTATGTTTGAAGTAGGTAGGTATTTTTTCTTTTGTAAAACAATTTTTATTTGTCTGAATATCTTTAAGATCTTAAACGTACCTACCTAATATTTCATCAGTGTCGACCTCTTAAAACTGTTATTTTCTATACAAATATTAAAATTATAATCCGATCGAAAGAAAATCCTGGCCATTCAAATTAAGAAAATAATTATAATGGTTCAGAAACATCTGAGTAATCGATATATATACACGAAAAATAAATAATGCGGCGAATCGAGAACCTTCGTTTTCAATTCGGTTAAAAACAATTTTACTTAAATAGAAAACTAATTATACAGTCTAGTTTGATAAATTAGGAAGATTTACTTACCTTTATAATTACGTATCTGTATAAAAATGGTTTTTAGGGTTCCGTACCTCAAGGGTAAAACGGGAGCCTAATATTCTTCGATACTTCGCTGTCTGTCTGTCCGTCTGTCACCAGGCTGTAATTCATGAACCGTGATAGTTAGACAGTTAAAATTTCACAGATAATGTATTTCTGTTGCCGCTATAACAACAAATACTAAAAAACAAAATAAAATATATAGGTATTTAAGGGTTCACAAAAATTTCACGTTTGTTGTACAACAAACGTGAAATTTTTGTGAACCCTTAGTGGCGTTAAGGAGTAAATTATTATCGGTTCCTTTAATGAAACACAATATAATATTTTATTTCACATTCCATAACATATTATATTGCGTTTTGTTATAACATTAAAAGGCATGCAGTTACTTTACTGTTGGCGTGGTTGGCGGATGCTTGCTTTTCACGCCGGAGGTCGTGGGTTCGATTTCCACCCAGGACAGTGTTTGTGTGCATGAACATGTCTGTTTGTCCTGAGTCTGGGTGTAATTATCTATATAAGTATGTATTTACAGAGGGAAAGTAGTAAGTATGTAGTACCTATATCAGTTATCTGGTTTCCATGGTATTCCGTACAATTATCTATATAAACGAGCAAAAAATTCCTTTAAAAAAATTCCTTCCAAATTCCAACCCTTCGTGCGCGAGTCCGACTCGCAGTTGGTCGGTTTTTTTTATTCAGTGTCGTTATTACCGGTTCATAAAAGATCGGTGAGTTTAAGCTCCTAGGCACCGGCCACGGCGGCCAGTCTCAATGGAGAATAGCCATCTGCGCGTGAAATTTTAAGGTGAACAAATGTGCGCAAACACAGCGGCAATTTCCAAACCATCAGTCTCATTATCCGATGGGATCGACAACCGACCATCGATCCGACACGACCGGAATGAGGATGACCTCATTCCGGTGACCTCTTCTGTACCTGCATGAGCAGGTACAGAAGACACTTGGGTTATGTCACATGCCTACTGTGCGGATAAAACAACCATGTAGAGGGTAAACTCTGTCTATAAGAATAAAGTAAAAACAACTTTTGTATTCCTTTTTGTAGTTTTCGGCGTAATACCAGTAAAACTTTTTATCATTCCCTTTTGAATAGCCATGGCAAAGCCGGCGAAAAATAAAATTTCTTTGCTTTTCAATTTCGTGCAGTCATGAGCGCACAAAAAGTGTTTACGTTTATTTATGTTAATGATAACAAGTGTTAATCTTATGGAAATGATTTCTACTGCAAATTTCTAATGATTCACTAACATTCTTCAGTTCCTCTAACAACACATAACATGAAGGTAGGTTAAAATAAATTGTCATCGACGTTGATCAGACGTTAGGAAATATGTGGCGTTAAGGGGAAAATCATTATCGGGTCCTTTAATAAAACGCAATATAATATTTTATTACACATTCCGTATAATACCTATTATATTGCGTTTTGTTATAACGTTAAAAGACATGCAGTTACTGTTGACGGGGCTGTTGGCGTGGTTGGCGGATGCTTGCTTTTCACGTCGGAGGTCGTGGGTTCGATTTCCACCCAAGGCAATGTTTGTGTACATGAACATGTCTGTTTGTCCTGAGTCTGGTTGAATTATCTATATAAGTATGTATTTACAGAGGAAAAGTAGTATGTAGTACCTAGGTATATCAGTTATCTGGTTTCCATAGTACAAGCTCACCTTAGATTGGGATCAGATGGCCGTGTATAACTTGTGTCCCAGGATATTAAATATTATAATATTATTCTGTGAGTTCACACTTTAAGTTAGTCCTTATATCTATTCTAATTTAAATAAATAACAAGTAACTTAGCTATTATTTTTAAATTTAGTAGTTACCTACTATTAAATCGAACATTAAAGACACCAAAAAGTTTGCCAACGCAGAAGGCTCTCAACCAGAAGCTTTACTTAAGCGAAAGTTGCCTGAGGGTACCCTTATAAGGTTCGGGCGAGAGCTCAGGGGGCTGGATGTAATCACCACATCACAAAGTGGTCGTCGTTACGGGTTCAAGGTCATGAGCTTCGTTGTGGCCACAAATTCGATTGAAAAAGCTTCGTCCTTTGTAAGCGTTTTAAAACAAATTTGATTGTGGCTCTTACATTTTCATTAATGGATAGTACAACTACGCATCCAGCGGCTTCCCGCGACCCGCACAAGATCGTCGCCTGCCACGCTGCGTCTTCCGGTTCGTGGACTCACTATTCACACGCGCACAAAGCTGTGGGTAAAAGCTTGTTTAATATTACTTTATGTTATATTTTGTTAAAAACTATGCAATGTATTATTATTTTCCAAAGAATGCAATGAATAGCAAAAAAGTAAACGAGAAGATACAAAGGATTTCATCTACATTTTGTTTAAATGGTTTTTCTACGAACAAAAGGCAATAGGTAAAACGCTTCGCATCAAGGCTCTTCTTTTGAACAATATTAATATTTTTAAAAGTTCAAAGTAAAATAAAATATGTCAGTAATTTCACGGCACAACGCCGAGTATCATGCACCTACTAAGGGTTCCTTTTGTAAATTCTAACAAAGTTACCGAATTCCAAGTATTCTCTTTTTGATTTGTTTGTGATTTCTGGCAAAAGAAAAAAGAGGGGAGACATACAATGGCAGCACAATAAATGTCTTTGAAAATTACTTAAGTATTTAATAAGTAAAAACCTTTGAAAATGTTATCTTACGGTAAAACGTTTAAAATGTTAGTTTATGTTGGTAACTAAGCAATAAATAAAATGTCTTGCAAATTTACAGATGTAGGTTTAGTTGAAAACTCACGCAGTATTTAAAGACAAGCGGAATCTATTAACTAATATTATAAATTACGCTAGAATTATTAGTAAAACACAAAACAATACAGTAAAATATTTGGTAGAAACTAAACAATGTCTACGAAGAGTTAATTAATAAAACGGTAACACTTAGGCTGAGACTATACACAGGCGACGCGACCTGCGATACACGAGTGATATAACCAAATTTATTCAGCTCTTAGGTATTACGAGTAACATACGCTTGTATATCTCAAGCTCACAATGCAATATATAAATATAGTCAAATAAAATATTAAAGTAACAAATAAATTGGACTCGTTCATCCGTGCGGTCTGTTTTATCATATATTTTTTTAAATACCTAGTTAAATTAATAACATAAAACAAGTTACTTGGTAACTATTTATCAATTTAGTGCTTTAAAATTTAAAAAGCGATTAATACCCGAGGGCACCCGAAGAAAATAGATGGAATTCTAAAAGAGGGTGTGTTCGCTAGCATAGACTACAGGCATGAGATCACCGATCGTTTTACAGTGCAACCGCGTGATCCGTTGTATAGCATGTGTAATGTAGCCGGTTCGATTTTGCTTACATTATAAGCCGAAATCCATCTCTTCCAGTCGCATCGCAAATCGCTGCCAACTGTAGCCCCAGCCTTACAGACTGGATCATAAAACCGCGATACGGCGTAGTACGCGAATTTAAATAAATAAAATTGATGTTTGCTATGTCAAAATAACATCTTATAATATGAATAATAATAATATCCTGGGTCATTATTTACACACGGCTATCTGATCCCAAACTAAGCAGAGTTTGTTCAATAGAAACCAGATATGAGATAACTGATATATTTCATATACTACTTTCCTTTTGTAAATACATACCTCTATATTAATAATTACACTCATACTCAGGACAAACAGACATGTTTATGTACACAAATATCTGTCCTGGGTGAGAATCGAACCCATGACATGCGGCGTGAAATACAAGTATCCGCGCCAACCAGCCCATCAATATATGTATATGAATTGTCAATATATATACACATTATCATATATATATTAAAGCACACATTTTCTTTCTCCCTTTCTCTCATAGCCAGTTACGTTTCGTAGGTATATCTAAGTATTCAGTTTTTACAGTCGTGCATGTGGTCCTAAGCACAATAGTTTTTTTTTGGTATAACACTATCTATTAAAATGGCGGTTTTACTGATCTTATCTTTTAAAGTTATATTCGGTCTATTAAAATGTATTATCCTGTCCGTAAATATTCCCATCTGTTATAATAATAATTATAACTAACTAAACTTAAACTTAAAGTTAATGGTAAATGTGCAACTTGGCAACGCTTTGGACCTGATTCTTATCTCCAAAGACGACCTCGAAGTTTGCTAGTTGCTTATCGCTACTGACTCTGTATAACTCATTATTTTGTAGCAGTGGCCGTGCCCTAAAGATTAGTTGTTAAAGGGTTTCGTCTTTGTCGACTAAAGTGTACTTGAGACACCTATTATGTCAGGATTTCTGGTTTATCAGCGATAATAATCATTTATTTTACCAAAAATGGGTACATTTTGAGCTAAATTTAGAAAAATATGTGCTACCATAGACAACATATTATTAGGTACGTGACAGCATATATCTAAGGCTGATTTCAGAGTGACGCGCGCGACACGCGCCTCTGTGAAACGAGTTTTAGTATCGCGCGTTTCTTTGCAATGTACAGTTGTGTACAATCTAGTTTAGCTATTTTTTTTATAGAAAGAGTGCAACAGCGAAGTCGTCGTTGAAGATTGCAAATTTTTCCGTTCAATGCCACAAGGTTACTAAAGTTTAAAGACATGTATTCTCATTAAGACATACGTCACTCACATGAGAACTTAGGTATAAACAAAATTATAATAATATATGTTCGTTGGCATAGGTACATACATAGTAAAAAAATCAAATTAAAATGAACATAAAACAAAAAGTAAAAACATAACGACAATTTATGCTACGTGGTTCTAATCATAACAAACTTAAACAATGTTATACTTATCTAGGTTTAAAACTACTAAGAGGCGCCTTCGTAACATCGTTCCCCGATTTACGAGAAGATACTTAGTTACAGATTTTTTAAACATTTTCGCATATAAGTGTACGCAACAGCGCGTGCGACCCGCGTCACTCTGAAACGCTAGCTGCCAGTAGAGGAGCTCGGGCCGCGCGCGCTTCGCCAGCGCTGGCCGACGGCGCGCGTCTCACACGCGGCGCGCTAGAACTGCGTGACTATGAAACGCAACTACTATCTAGTGTAATAGGAAGCGCGCGCGTTTGGACGACGCCGCTCGCCGGCGGGACTCTGAAATCACCCTAACTATTATAGGTAGTTATGTCACAATAAGTGATATTTTTTCATTAAAAAAAATATTATGACACGCACAGATTAACAAGAGACTACGTGCTATGTTAGTGTAATTACAACCTCCTTTGTCTATAATTAGAACCTCTAACATCATTTTTTCTAAGAGATACTCTCGTTTCTGTCTGTTTAGTATATCGGATTTTTTTTAATAGGTTCTTGCGGCTTGCGGAATTTTTAGAAACACAGTGGATTTGGGTACTCTATCAATAATTAGTCTGTCCCCTTTTCTATTGTATATGGGATACTTTACATTTGGCGTCATAATATTTGTATTTTTACTCGTTTTCTGATGTTTTAGACCAACTGGTTGTACTAATATTAATGTGTTTTGAATGTTCGGAACTTACAGGGGTCATGAAAGAATTTTTAAGACCACTCTTTCATGAGCAGTGGCTGACGCTGTACGGAAATTCTTTGGGTTATTAAAATGAATTAATTTCTTAAGACAATTACACTGCCGTCTGATCCTAAACTAGGCTGAGCCTGTAGATACTATTGTAATCAGAAAACTGATAAACATACTTATATTTTTCTAAATAAATTCATATGATAGATAAGGTACACCCACACACAAAATATATAATCATGCTGTTTAAAAAGATTTCACAATTTTTTTTAAATATGACGTTTTTTATTAGCCTAAGCGGCCTTTCACTGCTTTTTCGAATAATAAAGGTGAACTGGGCTCAAGTTGAGTTTGGAGCTAATTATTATGTGTTAGCAAAGTATAAGTTAATTTACGGTCAATGAAAATTGAAATTCCTTGAATAAAATTGGCTTATTTTCTATACAAAGAGGCTTGCTTCAACTTCTTCGGGTACCCTCTCACCTTTATCCATCGCTATGACTTTTGTAATTCAGATCTATTGTTCAATACAAAAGTTTAATTGTGTTGGAAACCAAAACCACGTTAATTATAGGACAATGCAAATAAAAACAAAAGGAGTGGCGTCACAAAAGCTTCCAAGACGGTGAGGAAAGAGAAAGGAAACATTTGGGTATTCAATTAATTTTCTTTTTGAAGTACAAAGAATATCCCAGTTTAATACTTGTTCCGAGTTTTACCTGATAAACAAAGACAGGTCCAGAAATGAAACAAACGACGATTCATTTTATTTTAAAATTAATTGGCTCAACAATGTGGCTTATACTTAAATACAGGTGATAACCTAGTTCAAGAGGTAGGGTTTAATATTATATGTACGCTTACTGCTTTTTGTAAACAATCTTCCTGTAACGTTAGTAACAGTGTTTGTGTGTAACGTTTAAACAATTGCCGAGATATAGGGCCATGTATCTACATGAACCTAACGAACCTCAAATCAAATCAAATATTTTATTTGCGAAAATGGGTGGTTTACATTAGGTATTACAAAGGTAGTAGGTATCACCATAATCAGCTTTTAGGCATGCAACCTGTAACCTTTAAAATTAACTTTCTTACGTCTCAGAGGATCGGTGCTAAGTTTTGTAATGCGGATTTCGCCAGTGAAACTTTGGCATGAAGAGCACAATTAATTTAAGCATGTTCTTGAAGTAATAAAGAACTCGCCCCGTATGTTGACGAATGCTTGCTTATTAAGATTATATGACTGCCTCGTTGGTCTAGCGGTAGCGTGTTCAACCGCAGATAACGAGGTCCTGGGTTCAAATCCTGGGTCGGACCGAAAGTGGTTTTGGGATTTTTCTGTAAAACTAAATAATCTTAATATCAGCCCGAAGTCTGGGAGTTGGCGGTATTATACCCCCGTGCCTCGGAGAGCACGTAAAGCCGTCGGTCCTGTACCTGACCTCTTTCCGGTCGTGTCGCTAGTCTTCCCACCGGATCATGAGAGTGATGGAATAGAAAGTGCTCCTGTGTTTGCGCACACACTTGAGCACTATAATATGTCCTATATATGTCTTGGCTAGTAGGACATTATTATTATTAAGATTATTAACTAAGAAAGAAAAGTAATCAATTATTGTATTTCACATTATTAATAATTATTTACGCACACATGAAATAATAATAAATAATGTCCTCCTAGGCGAATTCCGGCCACGGTGGCCAGTCTCAATAGAGATTAGCAATCTCCGCGGGACATGTAAGGTATAGTGCACAAATGTGTGCGAAAACACAGGAGCACTTTCTATTCTATCACTCTCATGATCCGATGGGACACCTAGCGACACGACCGGAAAGAGGCTAGGTACAGGAACGACGGCTTTACGTGCTCTCCGAGGCACGGGGGTATGATACCGCCAGCTCCTTCAAATAATCATTAATGGAATAGTAAGAGTTTTTTTGTAAAAGTATGTTTGATAGTGAATTTAAATTTATCATATGGCTATTTAAGCAAGTCGATGGGTATTTTATTATAAATGCGTACACCTAGCTGCACAAACGTACACCTAGCTGCACAAAGGATAATTATATTCCTAAGTTTGTCGCTTCTTATATAATCTCAAAATCTTTCTTATATACTTCTAAACTCCCGACTTGAGATGATTATGAATTTATTAAGAGCCATTCTTAGCTGCCATTTTCCCATACAAACGTATTCCTCTTTATTCCTTCCCGGATTTTAAGACTTGACCCACATTTAAGCGAAATAGCCACGTTTATGCTCGAATGTTGAGTTCTTGTTTAGCTGGAATATATTACCTATTTAGCTAGAAGATGGCTATGGCCACTTTAGCTCTCCAAAAATAAAAGCAAGCCGTATTTCAAACTGCCCAAAATGTTTGGTAAACAAATCTAACGACAAAATGAAGCTTTTGAAAAACATAACTGTTAGACAACCAATTTTAAACAAAAAAATTAAACCAGTTCGGTTTTGGAAAAGGAAATAGGAGAATGTGAAACCTCAATTTTGTTGATGTTAGTTTATTTATCTCTTTTTCCCCGCATACGGGAGCTATAGCGTCGTCAGCAGGGATTTCTCTAAGGCTGCTGCGCTATAATACTTACAGCCATTGTCACCGTTAAAAATAAACGCGAACAATTATTATTATTTGCGATATACACTAGCAGCTTAAAGCTGATGCGTGTATTTTTTTTTTTATTCAAGTACACTTTCGTTTTTCACTATTCATGTCCAATATAATGGTCCATTCTGTTTTTAAAAGAGTTCGCAGAGGGTGCACACTTTGTGGAAGTTTATTTCAGTCATCTACGACACGGTTTGGCAAAAAGTGTTTGCGTGGATTGCTTGATGCTGAAAGACCGTGAAATTGTGAAGTGCCTATTTTGATTTTTCATATAAATGTTGGGCAAGTCATGTGAGTTATAACAATTAGTGAGTACTTTACAGGTCTCAATTAAGTCGCCCCGTTTCCTCCGTTGTTCTAGAGTTGTTAGGCCAAGGTGCTTGAGGCGATCTTCATAAGTGCAGTTTTTTAAACTTGCTACCATTTTAGTGGCTCTACGTTGTACCCTTTCAAGTAGCTAAATGTCTTTCTTAAAATAAGGATTCCATATCTGAAAAGCACATTCTAATAATGGCCGGATATAAGTCTTGTGAATTTTTAAAAACAAGGCCTTGTTTATGTTATGGAAAGCCTTAGCCATTGAATTGGTTTATTATGTATATTGGTATAACCTCTGCCTCTTACCAGTCTAGTGCTAGTTTTCCTTGGTCAAGGGATAGCGTCATGATAAGGGCTAAGTGTGGGCTAATGACTCTGCCGCATCTCTTTAGTAGGATGGCAGGTATACCATCAGGCCCCAAAGAGCAATCATCTTTAAAGGACATAAGTGCTTTATGCACAATGTCTGGTGTAAAGTTTAATTGTTCTATTTGGTTGTTGATTTTAGGTAAATTTATTGATGGCATAGGTGTGTCATTGAGCTCTGGACGCTAAACTCAGCTACAGGACGCTAAACTGAGCGTCAGTAGATCGAGTTTATTTAATAACTAGATGGAGTCGTACTTTACATCGTCACGGAATAAAAGCAAGTAAGTAAGTACACCGAGATGGCCGTGTGGCTGACTACCATAAAGGATATCGTCACCCCATCTCATCCCATGGGGAAGTTCCCAGTAGAAGTCGTCCCGAGGGAGAATATCTACCAGTGGACGGGCAACGGTCTCTCTGTGTACTATATATGACTAGAATACTGCGATCGATTATGGCATATCCCCTCAAAATGATTCTTTTGTCTTTTGTCCAGCAGTGGACTTTTTGATGATGAAGTAAGTAAGTAATCTTTATTTCGCTCAACACCTGGTAGGTAACCGTACCAAAGTTGATTAGGTATCTATTCACCGTAACTATAATTTTTACTTTCTGATTTTCGAATGCTTTTGATCTTTCACGTGAATGGTTAACCCTTTCCTTTATGAGCGCGCGCTAACCACCCGGCTGTAATTAAGTTTTCTTTTACCATATTTTGGAATTCAGTGAATACTAAATAATTTTAGCTGTGTTCATTAGGAATGCCTCGTTGATTAAGCGGTTGCGTGTTCAACCGCAAATACAGTCCTAGGTTGAAATCCCTGGACTGATCAATAACTGCCATTTAGTTCTTTTTTAACATTGGTTTAGAAATTCAAACCTGCATTGAAGTTGAATTCCATCTTAGTAAAGCCTCCAAATGATAGTGCTAATGGTCTGAAAATGCCACATATCGCCACTACGCGTCTCTACACATTTCTGGTTACGGCAATAACAATAACAGGTGCCATATAGGATGGCACCTGTTATTGTTATTGATGGACTTGAAGGCTTCACCCAACAATATAAGCATGTGACGGCTTCTTTTTGGGGTTCGAATCTTGACTCAGGGCGTTTACTGGCCAATCATTTTATCAGCTGAAAGACGGATACTTAACTAAGACTTAAGGATCTCCACAACGGAATGGTGTTCATCCTTGAGGGGATATATGTACCATTATCCCAACGCTTAACAGACGGGTTGGCGGCTTACTGACGAATAGATCTACGTTAATACCTAATTTTTTCCATACGAATGCTAATGTAGAACCACTATCATATTGTACAGACGCCAGCACATCCAGCGACCCCAATCTGTCAATTTTTTTATAGATTTTCAACTTTATCACATAAGTTTAAGGTTCACTTTCAATTGAGAAAATTTTACAGATTGGGTAGCTTGATGTGCTGGCGTCTGTACATACTTATAAAGAGCATTTTATTTAGAACTCTATTAAATATATTGATTGAGTTTACTGTTTAACGGCCCACATATCGCGATGATAACCGAAGAAGTAGTAATAAAATCAAACTTTAATCGAAACAAATGGTATATAAATTAAATATACTTCATTTCAGAAAATATTTTTCAATGAGTTTTGTACGACACTATTGTTTTATATCTCCAAGTACATCTTGAAGTTGGTCGATTATTAGTGGTTACCACCCGAGTATGGCTATGCATTTAAGTGCTTCAACTCGTTGCTACGGACCAGTGAGAGCAACTGGCTGTGACAAATGGAAAACGTAGGGACAGAGTTGCACAATGAGGATTTGTTTTACCTCATTGTATAAATTCAATAAACATGCTTGAAAAACCTTAAAAACAACAGCCTCAGTTCGCCATTGATGTAGCGTTCATAATGCCCATCTTCTGCTCCGCTCAGGTGAATGTATACGAAACCTCATGGCCGCACAATTGGACGCGTACCCCCGAAATTAAAACGGGAGAAGCGTATAATACAGCGCGATAACAAAGACGTTTGGGTAAACCTCAATGTTTATTTGTTTATGTTTTGAACGTTGTGAACAATCTGGTCGCTACAGTGAAGCGCGCAGAGTGAAGAACATGCAGTAGTCGCAGCCAACATTTACGCACGTTTGTGTTCTCACGCTTTACATATGGAAGAAAAAGGTCAGGTTTTGGCTTTTTGTATAAAACTTACTCCTGTGTGGTTGGAGCTATGTTTACAGCAGTACCTGCCTAGTTAGTGCCTGCCTAGAGAGCATATTTAAGTATACGGAAACGGGAGCCGATTCATGAGAACTCAGTTTTACATTATAGTTCCTAGACCATCACCTGCGAATAAATCTGAAATCAACACCACAGCAAACCACTAAGTATTTAATGCGTAGAAGCGAGAGGTGCCAGTAACCTGTGGTCAAACACGGAAGCGATCAGTTTGGTAGGGACACCACATTATAAGCAGGAATGTTTGAGTAAAAATGCCGTTTAAAGTTTAATCTCGTCATTTCTATTTATTTATCTACCTGTGGTTAGCGTAATGAAGCCGTGAGTAAACACGGCGCGTCTATTTGTACGTTCATTTCAAATGTTGTTCCAGCGGCAGCCGGCACGCACAATGCGGCTTTGTTCCACGACGAGTGGCCGCGCATAATGGCGGATGGAACGAATGGTTAAGATACGAGTATCCATGGACCCGTTTGAAGTGCGGCGATGGAAAGCGGGCTTAATTATCTCGAGGTGATTTCATAACCTCATTGGTCCTGTACCTGTCCAGAGTTTGGTACAGGAGGTTTCGGCCACTAACCGTAGAGTAGTATTTATACAATGGGCTGCGGCCAAGATGAGTTTTTAATGACGTTAGTTAACGCCTCGTTGTTTGTTGCTATTTGGTTATTAAAGTTTAATTTCAATTCTAATTCATTTACAGTCAATTAAATATTCGGGTTGAACCAAAAGGCCTCATGTTACGAAATGTCGAATGGCTAAGCCGACATAGACGGCTTAAGGATTACCTTAAGTTGAAGCATACCCGCGTTTCTGGAGCCCACCCACCACTATGGCACGAACGAGAACCAGCCGGGACAGATCCCGACCGATGTCAGCGACCAAGTCATGCTTCTGGGCCTACCAAGCCGGGCACTCGATGAAAGGGTGCTGGGCAGTATTTACGTTGTTTTGGCAGTGGTGTCAATGTGTCTTCGCTTCTCGGCCGATCCGACTCACACTCTCACCAAAACACCCGTGTCCGGTGAGTTACCGACTCAGTCTGTAGGTAGGACGCAACCGTGCCGTATCTATGTTTATCATATCAACCAAAAGATGTCTACCGCTGGACAAAGACCTCCCCAAAGATCACACAATAGCCGGTTTTGTGCTACAGGCATCCGGCGATTCCCAGCGACCCTCACAAGATCATCAGTCCATTTTGTAGTGTACCACAAACATGAAGACGCCACGTGGGCAGACCACGGTCTTCAGGTTCGTGGTCACCACTCGAGAACCTTTCTGCTCCAGCAGCTGTCGGTTCTGCGAGCTATGTACCCCACCCACTGCCACTACAGCTTGGCAATTCGTCGGGCTATATCGGCTACTTTGGTTCACCTGCGAGTCTCGACATTTCTCATTCGATCCCGCAGGCACACTCCGAGTATAGCCCTCTCTATTGCTCTTTGGGTGAATCTGAGCCGTGCTAATTAAACATCTACTTAATTATCTATAATTATTGATATGATCGGTTGCCTTAGCAACCTACCTTTCCTTATTTGTCCGTCCGGCTTGAATTTCCAGATATTGCTCCATAAAATCACCGCCAGCTGCGATTGCATTTAGGGCTGTTACTTGTGCCTACTTTTCGATGTCAAATGTGATGGATGGGGCACGCTTTGGGGATAAGAACGACTCCTATACCGTAAAGACAAACAGCATAACTATATGTATCACTGCATAGTCACTAAACATTTTAGGGTACTTCCTGAAGTCTGAGAAAGCTGAAATAAGTATTTCCTATAAGAGATCTATAAGAGAAGATCCAAATACTGGCTGCATAAGGGACTAAACGACAAAATCGCGCCGCGCGTAGCAGAAATTCTTAAATTATTTATTTATTACTATGAATAAATATCTTGGAAAAACTGCCATCCACACTGTGATGTCAAACTAAGCAGCCTGTGCTATGGCAACAATATACCTGAAGGTATATTCTTCAATATACCTTCAGGTATATTGAAGAATTGCTATCCAATTGCTTATATTTGCTTCGTTTCCTCAATCATTGCTACATACGATACATTCAGAGAAATATGAATATTTTTTGACCAGCTATTCTGACGTCAGGATGGATGGTGGCCTCTGTTTTCAACGTGAAAGTCGCAGAATTACAAAAAAATTGTTGTATCAATAATTGCTTACTAATTGTTTCATTAAAGAATTTAAGTTTGAGCTTCGTGCATACAATAGGTAATAAAATATAGCTTTTATTAATATTTGTAACTGTAAACACCTGCAAGATTTGAACAAGACGCTATAGCACAAAAAAACTGTTGCCTTTCCAAATTTTCAGGCACTTCTGTGTGCAAATATTAATAAGAGCTATATTTTTTTCCTAATATATGTACAAAGCTCGAACTTAAATTGGTGTGTGAAGAAATTAGTAAGCAATTATTGATATAACAAACTTTTAGAAATTCTGCGTCTTTCACGCTGAAAATTGCGGCCAAAAAATAAAAAAAGGTTTTTATTCACGTAGACTTTAAAAAAGCGCTTGTAAATAGTCAGAACATATTCGTAGTAGTATATAATTAATTTATAATTATTTCTAGGTACATATAGATATTTACGTACACGGATTGTAGGAAATAATTTACAATATGATTTATTTTATAACAGTAATGATATTTAACTAACTTAAATTAAGTTATTGTCAAGTGTCATGTGTAAGTTTAATTATCAAAATTTTTAATTGTAGCTATATTTTTACTACATATTGTCTTAATGGTTCTTCCTATATTAAGGTACGAATTAAATGTTATCATTATGGCGGACCTTGTGTTTATCCATCCAGACCAGACCATCCATCCAGACCTCAGAATGGCTGGTCAAAAAATATTCATATTTCTCTGAATATATCATATGTAGCAATGATTGACGAAATGAAGTAAATTGGATAGCAGTTCTTCAATATACTTTCAGAGCCGCCTGCCATATGCAACCGAATCAAATATGAAAAAAAATCTCATACATGTCTAAATATATTCATATTACAGATAGACTACACCTAGACACAGAACAAATAATCATACTCTTGATGCAGATTTGCCCTGTTGGAGATCGAACCCACAACTTCCGGCTTAACAGTTACGATCAATTACCACTAAACCACCAGTTAAACAAACTAAATGTTGTTGATAATTTTACTTCATATTCATTTATTGAGTTTCCATTAGGGATAAGTAAATAAAAACTGCTAACAACCATACAACGAACCGGTAGAGGCCACCGTAGCCTATACCGCTTGCAACACAAATAGCGTAGCGCAAGCTTGGTTAAGTCTTCTCTCCTAGCTGGGTATGCCGTCTCGTAGAATCACATCTTCAACATAATACTAGTATACTGCAACAATAAGGTATTTTTCAGCCGAGCTGCATGTAGAGCGAAAACGGGCCTGCTATTTCTCTCGAGCTGGGCCAATCGGCTCACAATAAGCTGCTTACACAAATATTCAAGTTCGTTAAACTTACCCGACTTATTGTGTTTCAGATGTGAAACTATTTTGTAATTCTCTCGAGTATTGTATCTTAAAGCCGGCAAAAGCTGAATTTTGCTTAACAATAAATTGTTTGATGAAATAATCCCCCTCGGGAGATCAAGATAAATCGAATTCTACAAGTGTATTCCGAAGAGACTAACGTTTTCATACGATTGTTATTCTCATTTGAGAAAAATATAAAACACTAGGTGTGCCTCACGGTTTTACCCGCGTTAAACTGTATAGATTAACCCGTGTGTTCTTCAGGTATATAAGCTATATTGTTAATACAAAGTTTCATCAAATTCCGTGCAATAGTTTTTGCGTGTAAGAGTAACAAACATCCATTCATCCACACTGACAAACATTCGTATTTATAATATTAAGTAGGATTACCTACACAAGAAATACCTGTTTTGTTCAAGTAAAGGCTAGCTAGTTATGTAAGAACTTGTTTCAGTTGTGTTGTAATAAAAAGATTCATTTGTTTATTTTCCATCTTTTTATTTTAATGGTGGTACAGGTCATCTTCAGTTTTGCAAAAACTGAAGTGGCAGTGGACAGGGCACATAGCTCGTAGAACCGATAGCCGTTGAGGCAGAAAGGTTCTTGAGTGGCGACCACGAACCGGAAGACGCAGCGTGGGCAGGCCCCCTACAAGATGGACCGATGATCTTGTGCGGGTCGCTGGAAACTGCTGGATGCGAATAGCGCAGGACCGGCAATTGTGGAGATCTTTGGGGGAGGCCTTTGTCCAGCAGTGGACGTCTTTCGGCTGATATGATGATGATGATGACAGGTCATCTAGCAGGCTTCTGGTAATGTGTAACGCGTGCTGTTTGATGCCTACAGCTGAAACATCAGCAATACTAATGAGCTCCTGGTAGAAGTTCGATCACGGCGGTAAGTCCGATGGACCAGCTATCGGCGCGGGAAATTTTATAGTGTACAATCGTGTGTGCAAACACAGGGGCACTTGCTATTCCATGACTCTCATGATCCGATGGGACTACTATCGACACGATTGGAAAGAGGTCAGGTACAGGTCCGGTGGCTTTACGTACTTTCTGATGCACATATCGGCAACTCCCAGACTTCGCCCCGAAGTCTTTACAAAAAATTCCCTAATTCCGACCTTGGCTATGAGGATCAACAGTATTTAGTTGCACCTTGACGCAGATCGATTATGAGCCGACGCGACGCGGCGAGCGCAACTGCCGTAACCTGGCGTTTAATACGATACAAACAATTTGATACCGAATGTTTTCAACACGTTCCGGGTTAATATATGGGTAATATAAAAAAAGTTGTACATTTCATCACGCTGAAATGTCCATGCTAATTACTACCAAATATCACATGAATAATACGCTGCTTACGCTATACAAATATTATTGTACTTAAGTTAGGACCTCCTCGAGTAAACTAAATTATTCTTTATATCAGAATTAAGCAGGTTTTTGTAATTGATCGTTTTTTGTTTAGCATGCAAATATATCACTATAAAAATAACAGTGTTCTCAAAGCCTCCTGCGTTACAAAACTGTACTTGTTTAAATGACCTACGTAATCTTTCGAATTCAAGCTAAATATTTACTTTAGTATTATTAACGCTTTTAAATATTTCGTTATAATTAACATTAATGAAGAAATACATCAATATCTCGAAGTTAAATCCAGTCCATTATTAATTACATTTATGTTACTCAATTTTGTAACGCGAATAGAATGGTATATTTAGGAATATTAAATAGGCATCACTAAGTTTGTAGTAAAACAAGCGCTCATAGTGACGATTGGCCATTTTGTGCGGCGGCGTCAGTTTTTCTGAGTGCAGCGGCATCTTGTTGTGGTGAAATTTTTCAACATTATTTTATTCCTTTTCGTTGCTGATCCGTTAATTAAACGTTAAGTTGTTTATTAAATATCTGTTATATAAATTTTGTATTAATCACGCTCGAAACAAAGATTATCAACGATCTCAAGTAGAATCATAATTTTAATTGCATGATCATTTGAGGTTGTATTAACAAATTGCATTTTTGTTACAATTTGTTGTATTTTTTGTCACGTAACAAAAATGAAGTAACCAAAAGGTAGTAAGGGTTATTGTATACTATAGGTATAGCATACAAGAATAAGTAGGTAGTTCAAAATGGAAATTATGTTAATTTCAGAAGTGCCATTTGCTATATACATAATGACAGATTAAAATGCCTTAAATTATGTATGGTATAATATTTTCTTGTTAGGTACATTCGTATGAACAACTTATAAGTTACTGACTAATTACAGGATCTGAAAGGCAATAAAGGTTTGTGTAGAGGGTATTGCATTTTTTATACTGTTTTTTACTCAAAAATATTATTTTGTTATGTTTGTGAGTATATATGATTTTGCTTATGATACTGGATGAGTTTAACCCAATGATCAATGATTAAACAAAGAGAACAAAGTGCTAAGTTGCATTTTTCATATTCATATTTTGTTTTAGAAAATGTCAATGACACGTGCTGAACGACAACGGAAAGATAGAGAAAGAAAGTAACCCTGAAAAATACCAAGAAATACGTAAAAAAAGAATGAAGAAAAAAAGAATTAAGAGTAAATGTGTTAAAATAAGTGAAGTTTTGGAAAGAAAAAACAAAAAAGACGAAGAGCAAAGGCCGAAAAAGAATCAAGTAGTCTCGAAGGACATGAAAAGAAGGCTAGATCAAGTCAACTTTACATACGCCATTGATACAGATTAAAGAAAACTATTGAACATCAGAAAAAGAAAATAGAAGATCAAAACAAAAAATAGCAACGCTAAAAATAGTCTTTACCGGCAGATAATGCGGTTTAAATTAAAAAATTTGATAATAATTTGAAAACGAGGTGGTTACAGAACTGAAACTGAATTCCAAATGTAATTCATTTGAACAAGTAAAAAGTAACATCCCTATACTCGTACAAGATAAAGAAAAAGTGAAAAGAGGTCTGCTGCAAAATAAGTTGGATTAATAATAAAAAAAAAAATTAAATTAAAATATTTTTTTTGTTTGTTTAGTGTGAAATAGCCCTCACAGTTCCTTTTTGTTTCCTTTTTGTTACACTTATCCTTTTTGTAACATAGTTCATTTTTGTTTCTTTTTGGTTACTGTACAATATTTTTGAATATTACCCATATCACTGCGTAGTCTTTAAAACTTCTAGGATCCTTCCTAAAGTCTGAGAGAGCTGAAATTTGTTATGGAGGAAATTATTAAACTTATATTCTCAAAAGTATCTGCGAAGAGCCAAATACCTACTGGCTGTATAAGGTATGCGGTAAATTGACATTACAAAAGAACCGTTAGTTGAACTAACTAAACATAATAATTTTGGAGCCAACGCGGAAAGACACATCGCGGGATTGTCATTTTCTAAAGCTGGTGTATATTCAAGTTTTTATAAACATAATGTCTTCGACAATGCCTACAAGTGTAAGAAAAAGACATATTACCGTGAATTGTGATTTATGTGTTGATTCCAAAATTCCATTGAAGCTTTTAATAAAGTCTCCACTACTTTACTAGGGTAGGGCCTTGACTTGACTATGACGGACTTTACTTGACTTTGACTGAAAAATTAAAACGCTGCATAATGGTGAATTTCTATGCAAATAACTTGATTTATCATTCATATTATTACTTGATACTGGCAAATACTCTTAACGAGTGAGTCCATATATAAAAAAAACCGGCCAAGTGCGAGTCGGACTCGCACATGAAGGGCTCCGTAGCAGCAAGTATTTCAGTTGATTAAATGAAAGCAAATTGCGGTTTATGACGTATTAAAAAAAACTACTTGCTAGATCTCGTTCAAACCAATTTTCGTTGTTATTTTCTATGGTAATGTACATCATATATTTTTTTTAGTTTTATCATTCTCTTATTTTAGAAGTTAGAGGGGGGGGGGACACACTCATATTACCACTTTGTAAGTGTCTCTCGCGCAAACGATTCAGTTTAGAAAATAAATGATATTACGAACCTCAATATCATTTTTGAAGACCTATCTAAAGACACCGCACAAGTATGGGTACGATGAAAAAAAAAATTTTGAGTTTCAGTTCTATGTATGGCGAACCCCCAAAATGATTGTTCTTTTTCTATTTTTGTTTTAAATTCTTAATGCGGTTCACAGAATACATCTACTTACCAAGTTTCAGTAGTACAACTCTTATAGTTTCGGAAAAGAGTGGCTGTGACATACGGACGGACAGACAGACAGACAGACATGACGAATCTATCAGAACCCTAAAAACTAAATCTTTTAATTTATATAAAATTATGAATTCGATAGGGAATGTTTTCAATATGTTCGTGTATAATTCGTTTTAATTTTCATTCAAATCGTTTTTATACAAAAAGGTATGTGTACAGTGATTGTATACTTTTAAAACAGTCATTATTACCTGGTGCTCCAGGAGCAGCGCTAACTGCAGGTGCAGGCCATTTGGTGAGCTCACGTGCTACAGGCTCGGTTGCTAACTGAACCAACTGACAGTAATCATAACTAACTGACAGCTATGTGTACCACATATATACGAGAACTGTGTTATCATTAAAAAAACATTATATTAATAGTATTATTACATTACATTAAAACGAATGACGGCCGGGACGGCTTATAGCTTCAGAAGACACCGACCGTGTTCGTTACAAATTAAAACTTTGCGTTAAAGAAAAATTACACTTTTAGGTATTCAATCGGTACTTATGAACCAAGAATCTATTGGAGAAACATGTTGACGGTCACCACCAGAAAGATTTCTTCAACAGTTATTTTATTTCATCTCACTCTTCATTAATAATAATAATATAAATAATTCAGAAAACTAACACCCTGCCCTCTGATCCCAAACTAGGCAAAGCCTGTACTGTGGCAACCAGACAACTGATATAGATATATATTTGTATATTTTAAAATACATACATATTATAGATAAAATACACCCAGACACAGGTCAAAATTTAATAATTTGCTCATCACACTAAAACTGACCTGTGTTGAGTTCGAACCCTCGACCTCTGGATTAGTAGGTAATCAGGTTCACTAACCATTAGACTAACAGGCCAGTCTAAATTATTATGATGTGCGATATAAACTGAGGCGAACTTATCATTTCCCTAACGATTTCCTGCTTACGGATTGGATTCTTGCTCTAATGGCTTTTATGGATGCTACGCTTGAATGGCGACGAAGATTTCATGATTGATGACTTGATGCTCTCTACAAAGTTGGACCAAACTCCGTGCTCTCCTTGTATCGTGTGTATTGCTATAATATAATTGCTATTGATATGATATAATTGGTCAAACGCTGTAGAGAGGCATGCGTGTCGCCTCGCTAGCTACGACACAGTTCCGAGTGCTCGAGCTCGACCGGCTCATGGACTATTATTGCTACAAGATACATTATTCTATGGTTTGGTGGTAGATGAACAAATTTTTTCATTATTTGTAGTTGATTCTCGTCTAGCTGTAGTTATAAATTATAGCTTATGTGTTAATCCAGGGTGTCAGATAACTCCATAGCAAATGGTGTTAAAATTGCTCCAACCGTTTAGACATGAAGAAGTAACAAACATACACATTCACAAATTTTCATCTTTATAATATTAGTGTGATTAACGTTTTTATATTCCTTATATTCTTGCAATTAGATGGTAATGAAAGAAGATTGATAAAAGAAGTAATGGGACAACCGGAAGGGGAAGACCTCGTAGAACATTCTCTGACCAAATCGGAGACGTTCTCAAGAAAAGCCGAAAGGCCAGGTCGGAAGTACCTTAAACCGGCGACCATGTATGAAGAATATAATGACAGTAAACGAGGCAAAAGAGGTGTGCAAAGATCGTGACAAATGGAAATACGTTGTCTCTGCCTACCCCTCTAGGAAACAGGCGTCATAGACTCATGCCTACGTATGTATGTACATATATTCTTAATTCTGCATGTACGCGAATATATTCTCTATGGTACCCCATTATATATTTAGGCGACTATACATATATGCTTTGTCAATATATATATAAGTCCTACTTAATATGAAATAATAGTACTGTCTTTAAAATAATAAAAAGATAATATTTTAAAATGAATAATTCATTTAAAATATTATCTTATAAGTTGGAACAGACCGTAAAGCTAGGATAAGTTTAGAAATTTATATTCGAATCGTTTAATTTTGTCATATTTTGTAATAAATCAGACATAGTAAGCCAGGAACTAAGCCTTAATTTTTTCATAAAGGTTTTATGTAAAACATGATAAGATAGATCATTTCTCACTTTTTTACGTAACTAAGTAAATTTAACTTTGTTTTAGTTAAATACTGTTGCTTTCTAATAAAATAAATCATCATCATATAAGCCGAAACACGTCCACTGCTGGACAAAGGCCTCCCCCAAAGATCTCCACAATTGCCGGTCTTGCGCTATCCGTATCCAGCATTGTACTAAATAATTTTGAGTGCACTTGTGGCTCAGCGGTTAAGCCAGTCACCTCGCCACTTCGTGTCCTGGGTTCGATACCCGGGTAGGACAACTGATGACGATGTGGTCCCTGCCTATTTCGGCCACGGCGACCGCTTCTTCTCCTACTGTAGTCGACGTTCGTGTACTCGCATGTTGCCCGGGCAGGACGACTAAATAACTCACAAACTAAATGCAATGCTATATTTATCCTTGTGTTGTCGAGAAAAAGATATTCCATAAACAGATGATAGGTATAACGGTAAAATAAACAAAATAACAATAAGTCAATACTTGGCTGTAACTGTGTTGCGAACATTTTCCCCAACTTCGTAATCTGCTATCTTCCACGTTCAGTATTTGATACGTTTGGGAAACAAGTTCAATACTTCGGCAAGATATAAAATAGGGCAGTGTTACTGCAGAGATTCCAACACAAACTTAGGCCAACTTGCCCAAATTCTTTGAGTCATTTAACTGAAGTAGCGAGAACTTTTTGCTAAGTTAAGGCAGTGTACTGTTGAGGCACAAAACTCAATAAGGGAGGTAGAGCAAAGCGTATATTCGCTCTATAAACCTTTCGACTGAATACATTATAATACTTATTGATTACAAATTCATGTATGTACATATAATTAATTACTAGAAAATAATAAATATATACTAAAGAGCATAAATATTTATTTCTAAAAAAGTCTTCCAGTAGACTCGCAAACGGTATCTCCGTTTGCGAGTCTACTGGAAGACTATATATACTAGTACTACTATATATAGAAAAATAAAATGTGTATGTTATCACACTAATATTACCAAGGCGGAAGTTTGTGAGTTGTGAGTGTGTATGTTTTACTTCTTCACATCTAAACGATTTTAATAAAATTTGGTATGGAGTTAGCTGACACCCTGGATTAACAAGTAGACTATAATATAAAGTTTAACGCGGGTAAAACCGCGGGGCACAGCTAGTATTCTATAAATATACAGAACACAGATAAATGCAAACTAACACAAATAGATATCATTTTACATATTAATATTAACAACATAAAGACAGATATCTTAGATAATTTGAGAGCCGGTTGGCGTCGTTGGTGGATACTTGCTTTTCACGCCGCAGGTCGTGGGTTCGATTCCCACCCAGGATAGATATTTGTGTACATGAACTGGTCTGTTTTTCTTGAGTCTGGGTGTAATTATCTAAATAAGTATATATTCACAAAAGAAAAGTAGTACATGTAGTATGTCAGTTATTTGGTGTCCCGTCGGGTGGAGCTTGTACTATAGCCCTGCTTAGTTTGGGGTCAGATGGCCATGTGTGACTAATGTCCCAGAATATTATAAAGAAGATAACAAATGGGACACTATTAAATAATCAAGTAAACATATAAACCTTGCCCCGAATCCCATATGGGCTTTGTCAATTAAATTAAAAACTGGCACAGAGACTCCTGCACTCGCCAATTGCTCTTTGCCTCCAAATTTATAAAAGAGAATCCCAGCATTTGAAAACTAAACTAATTTATATCTGCTATGACCATGCCTGACCCGTTCTTTTTGGACCATAAATTATTTTAGTAGAAAATAACAAAAATCAATAAAATCACCTATTTCAATGGCTAGTAAACAAAACAGGCGAATCGATACAAATAATTTTAAGTGTTAGCCTATTACTACAACTTGATGAATTGTCTATGAGCATATCATAACTTATTACTACAAACATGTTCTGACTATTTCCAAGCGCTTTTTTAAATTCTACGTGAATAAAAACATGTTTTTTATATTTATAACCCCTTATTTTATTGGACAATATGACTAAGAGAGTATATTTGCTGTGTGGTAGATATTTCAGACGGTGTTCATATAATACGCACCACAATTTTATCAGCTGCCACAATCAGCAAAACAATGTTTCCGGGATTTGGTACAGCTCTAGCATAATTTATTTACGCTATTAATTTCGCAGATTTTTTGTGACTCCGTTCACATTTTTTTTTGGTAAACTATTTCTTCACAGCGGGCATGATATAAACATGCAATCTATGTACACAAAGCGCAATCGGACTCGGAGAAAATATTTATGGATCACATAAATTTAAGTAAATCTTTTTTGACTGCTTCTGACAGCTTTCGAAAATCAAAAGATATTTCTGAAGATTTTTGGTCCGGGTCCGTCCAGCAGTGAAGGTGTTCCGGCTGACATGAGAATTTGAAAAATATATTTTTTCTTATAAACCAGGTTTTTTAGTGTACTTCTTCTCTTCTATCTTATAAACTTGTGTCCACACTCCAAAGTAAGCACAAAACTGCTATCGTGAATTCACCCTCCACGATAGTTCTTCTTAGTCTTTTTTACATCGTTGTATACATAAACAGACAAAAAAAGGTGAAACAAGACTCTAATTTGTTTGAAAGCGATCATTCTACGAATGTTTGTAAACAGTTTTGTGCTTCCTTTGGAGTGCGGACACAAGTTTTATAAAACCTGCATAAGTACATTTTTATTAAATACTTTAAATTCGTAACTGTACTGCCTCGTCGGTCCAGGAGGATCGTATTCTACGGCAGGTAATGAGTTCTTGGTTTCAAATCCAGGTCGGGCCAAAATGTGTTTTAGTGATATTTCTCGAGTCCATACCTAAGAAATTAATTTACTGTCAGAAATACAGGTTATCCCTGTAGCAGCGTTTTTTTTTTTTTTTTTTTTTTTTGCTTATGCATAATGGGTTAGCGCTTGACCACGATCTCACCTGATGGTAAGTGAAGATGTGGTCGAAGGTGAACCGCGCGTACCCATAAGATGCCTGTTCACTCTAACCTTGAATAAACCCATGTTATATGAGTCTGGAAACACGTCGTTTGGAAGGTTGTTCCACAGCTTAGCCGTGCGTATGATGAAAGAGGAAGCAAAACGCTTCGTACGGCATAATGGGATGTCAACGACATAGCGGTGGAGAGCGTCCCGAAGCCTTGTAGTCCGATGAAAAAAGGGAGATGGAGGGATAAGTTCATGGAGGTCTTGAGCGCATTCTCCATGAAACAGCCTGTAGAAAACCGATAAGCTTGCAACCTGACGCCGATGATCCAAGTTTTGCAGCTTTTTACTTGTTAGGTCTCTATCGTCGATTATCCTGCGAGCGCGTCTGTCTATCGAATCCAAAGAGTCTAGCTGATACAATACAATGTAGCAGCGTTTATTCTAGAAGTTACTAGCGTTTCACCCCTGTGCCTCGGATTGAACTTAAACTGGTCGGGCCTGCGCCTGATCTCGGTCGGTCTTAACGGACAACCATCCCATCGGTTTTATGTGCACACACTTAGACGTACTGGCACGTGACTACCAACACGAGATCACAGATCCGGGGCAGGCATGAGATATATAAATAGTAAAGGTGTTCAAAAGGCCTATTAATACCAACATTTTATTTTGAATGAGTCAATCAAGTGTGTGGAGGTGCGGGGGGTGTCATCAAAGAAGATTAAAAGGCTATATTCTTGTACTTTTTTTTGGTTTTTTGGGCTTCAAGTTGCATGAGGTTCGAACAAGGCATTTGGGAAAGACCTTATCCAATGAGATATTGAAACATTTCTTTTGTTGCTCTTTAGGCGTATCGCGAGCGAGACAGAATCGGAAGTGGGGATCTACTTTCGATACTCTCGCATCCATGTGAAACTAAACTACTACTCATCATTATCAGTCTAATTTTATCCACTACTGGCCATAAGCCCCACCAAAGGTTTCCACAACGTTGCCATTGCTCATTGTGAGAGAAGGCCCTTACCGCAGTGAGACAGAAATGGGCTCAATTATTACAGAGCGGAGAATGAGCAATACGTTGGTAGGAATGACTCCTAATGTTGCTTATAACTTATAAGTTACAATATTACGTCCTCGCCTTATCTCGGGGTACAGCCCCGCTCATTACGTCAACTGTTAATGTGAGGGTGCAATTTAGGATGCCTCTCAAGTGACTACATGGAGCACAGATATTCATATGTATAGTGTACGTCGCGCGTCGGGTCGGGACGCAAAGACGTTCAAAAGTAGGTCTGTGGGTCGCGCGGAGCCGACGGGCCCGAGCGACGCTCGCTTCTCGTGTTACCCGCATCGCGTTGTCCCAGTACAAACGGACCAAGCAGTGCCTCAATTGTCATTATATAAAGTCTAAAGCCTATTGGGGAGGGATTGGATCATTCTGAAAAGAGTATTGTACCCAATTTTTTTACAAATTTCTTCCCTCTTTTACAGCATGTTGTTAGGAACTCCTAAATGCACAAAAGCTAAGTAAAAAGTGAGTAGTTTTTAAAGTGAACCTTTATTACATCTACCTTAATTTTTACCGTCTATCAGCCGAAAGACGTCCACTGCTGGACAAAAGCCACCCCCAAAGATCTCCATAATTGACGGTCTTGCGCTATTCCCGGCCTATAGACACGCACAAGATCATCGGTCCATCTTGTAGTGGGCCTGCCCACGCTGCGTCTTCCGGTTCGTGGTCGCCACTCGAGAACCTTTCTGCCCCAAATGCCTTCGATTTTGTGTATTCTGTTGATCGTGATGGACAACGATACAGCTAGTGAGTCAAATAAACCGGTCAACGAGGGAAAAACCAAGAATAATGCGAATATATCCGACAGTGAATTAATATAATGCTGTAAGAGATAAAGTTTCACTTGCATCGTGTTTTTATAAAACCACACATCGTTTTTTGTTGATATAATTAATTTCAATAAATCTTTAATGCCCACATGCCACGCGGTAATTACAGTAACTAAGAAGCAAAGTATATTTTAATTGCAGACATTAAATAGCGAGGCTATCCATTGTAAAATGTTGTCTGGGTGGTCCTAAAAATGGACCGACTTCTATTTGGCTCTTAGACCGAAAAGATGGCTGGGAAACCTAGATATTTCGATCGTTGGTGTCATTGGATCGTCCGATGGGAATCTTACCTGCATCGACTGCAAATCTATGTTAGACCCTTTCTAAAGCGGATGTACCTAGGTGTCATTTGAAATTTTAATTCCAGGCCCGACGTTAGTCCGACCCGAGTTTTAACAGTGACACTATTGAAACAGAGGTTGCTGAAAATACTCTTAGCCAGGAGTATAATCGGAAACAAACAACGAGGAGTTCGCAAAGCTGTAGTGCCAGCTCTTTTGTCCAAAGCGAAGTAGGAAACAGAATAATAGAAATGTAGGACCTGGAGAAAATGGTGCTAAAAGTACCAAGGATATATTGTCAAATGCTAAATTAGGTACGGAAAATGCCTCGAAAGTTGTACGAGGTGTGGGTTGTTGAGGATACGGCGCTGCATACGCTGGCAGAGTGTGCCGCTTGGGAGGAGCAGCGCCGTGCCCTCATTTCTGGAGTAGGCAGTGACCTGTCGCTGCTGACCATCGAAAATTCGATGGTTGGCGGCGAGGAGTCCTGGGACGCGGTGGTTTCCTTCTGCGAGACAGTCATCTCGCGGAAGGAAGCTGCGGAAAGGGAGAGGGAGGTCACATCCTCTCACCCGGCCCGCAGCAGACGCAACGGGCATCGGCGGAGGGCGGACAACGCCCTCTTCCAGCCCCCCTAAATGGGTCCAGGAGCGACGGACTCGGGGGCGTCCATCGCCCACTACACATCTGGACCCGAGGTGGCGGCACGACGTGTTCCACGCGCGCCCCTCTTAGACGTTGCGGAGGGAGTTCAACACCTCACTCCCCCGCTAATGCGAGGAGGCCCGCAGACATGGCCGCAGGAGGTCAGCACCAGCCGGGGGTTGCGGAAGTATCGTACGTTCCCGCGACCCCCAGCGCAGGTCTGAGATGGAACACCGGGGTAATTTTTAGTCAGTAGGAGTCTGACAGACGGATGTCCTCCGCCTCCCCCAAGGCGGAGGACATCCATGCAGGATTTTACAACCAAAAAAAAAAAGTATGGGTTGTTAGGATCATTGGATGATATTTTGAACAATAACCTGACTTTCTCTACGAAATATATTGGTACAAAGTGAGAAATGTGAAGTTCTAACGCTTCTTCTAGTTAGCGCTTGTTTAGGTTTGCTTGACTTAATATTTTCTAAAGTTCTTTTATGAAATGAAATAATTAACTTTATTCAGCATATGGGTACCAACATACACTTGTACTTGTCAAACTAACAATGCAGTACGCAAATATAGTCAAATACTATATTAAGAGCCGAGAATTTTGAACAAGTCCGTCCGTCCGGTCTTATTTATCGCATATGTCGTACCGTGACTTTATAACATCAATTTTAAAGACAAAGTCATTTTATACGCTATAATCGTCTGAGTAGTTTGGTTACGTTTTGTTTTTAAAGCATGTACTGTCCCGTGCTCCGTGCAGACGTCGACACGGCAAAATACAATTTTCTAGTCAGTTTAGTCGACGGCAGCAGACACCAACTGTAAGTACAATACACAACAACGGGTTCTAATGTCAACAATAAGGAATCTAGGCGTCATCGCTGCCAGAACCAGTATTTTTAACCTATCTACTCTAACAAATGTGAAGTGACATGCGGACCTAGCTGTAGGTAAACATTTTATATGCACTTTGAACAGATGTAGTCTTCGTAGAGTTTTGTCTTGCCGTCAAATTTAATAATAAGCTTTTACTTTCTGGCAAAATGATCCATATTTTGTTAGAAGGAAACTAATAAAGACTATATTAGCAAATTAGGAACTTTTTCATATTAAAAAAAAATTTAGAAATTTGGAAAGTTAAAATCTAATTCGACATCGACACGATAAGAAGAAGACTAAAAAACACTCATAAACCCAATATGAAACATAAATAACACAATAAAATACTAGACAACACACTTAACAATATTACCCTCAAAAAGGAAGGTCTATCAAGCTGTTACTGAATCCATCAAATCAAAATGACCAATATCGCGATGTCTGGCCGCGTTGGTCAGCACTGTTATCAGCTCCATAATAAATCAATAGATGGGTTTCGTAAATCCACTTTCCACAACAAAACAGAGTTTCTAAGATAATCTCCACAAGAGCTAGACTACAAAGCTTTCCCCAAGAATTGAGAATTTCATCCGAAATAAATCTGGCACTCGTTGGGCTGCAATAAAAATGCTTTAACCTAGTTTATGAGTCGGGATAGCTGCACTGGAACCATAAAATCGATGCGGTGTAATATTAGCTGCGAGATCGGCTGTAATGTCCTGGTCGTGACGGGAAAATTGTAGGTACTATGTGGTGCAGACATTGGTAGGAATATTCAAAAGCGAAGTTTATACAATTTACGAAAGACACACTTAAAAGTGCACGAAATAATCTGTAAATTTGTTAAAGGATTGTGAACTTTTGTTTACTTTGAATCTGATTCGACACATTCATATTCATACTTTTGCAGTTGTATGACTAAACCTATGAATATTTTGTGATAGACCAACATTTGTTATAAGTATTTTACAACAGAGTAAAGATTTTTCTACCTTAAGTATGTAAGTAGTCTAGACGAATCAAAAGTAATCATATAAAAGTCGACTTTTGACACGACGAGGTTCAATCTAGTCAGCGTCGGCGCTGTGTGCCGTTACGTTCATTTAAGTTTAGTTTACAATAAGAATAAGAATAATTTTATCATCCCAAGTAAAGTTACATAAATCCTTATATCTAGTTACTATAGTAAAATACAAAAATGTGCATAACTCTTTCTTATGGCTTTCACACTAGGGCTAGCCTGTTTTGTGAAAACCCAAAAAAAAAAAATAATAATAATTAGATACCTGTCTTTTAAGACACATCAATTGTTACTAAATTATATTACAGACTAGCTGTGCCCGCGACTTCGTTCGCGTGGATGTCGGAACTTAACAATGTATTTTTTAGTGTAAAGCGCTGTGGGAGGATACCGATTCAATTTATTTTTTAATTTAATTTAGTGCTTCTTTATTTTACCTGTGGAACCATCTGGAGCGTACACAAAAACGTTATTGGGGTTGTTTACGCGTGAAAGAGGTACGTATAGTTGACCATGGGAAAAGCATCCAATACTGAAGTCCATCCCCGCAACGGATAATGTCTAGCTTTATTAATCGTCATGGTATAACAGAGACTGACTGGGAATTGCACTGGTTTGAAAGAGAAAGGAAAGTTTTAAGGAATTATAGGTATCCTTGGAATAAAAACAATATCACCGGCGCCGCAACCTGTTAATATTTCAGCTTCGATAATGTTTTGCTACAGATTTGTGACTTTGAGCCGAGTGTCGTTACAAAGTTTGGGGGGACATCAATTTCTGAGGAGAATTATTGGTACACCGATTTTTAAAACTATTTTGTGGGCTGGAAGTCCGGGTGTGCTGAGGGAATCCAAAAATTCTACCGGGTTGTGCGTGGCGTCATCTTCTTCCATACCTGTATTTATTGAGCTATATTCTTTACTATTCCCGGACGCATGAGTCAATAATTTGAAATTAATTGCCGCAGCTTGGTCATTGCGGGGAGTCAAAATAGCTCGCTGACATAGCCAAGAACCAGCTTGATTGCCAATGTTTGTGGTATCTCCGTACACAGAAGAAATTAGCTCCAGCTGTGATGTAACGTAAGAGCAGAGATTACCAAGCAATATAACTTTTCCATCTTCTTGTACGGGGTATGTGCCATCGCCTATTTTTTTTACAATAAATTGGCAAACTCCTGTGCATTTTCGCAGCCTCTGACTGATCAGGTTCCCTCCTATACTTATAACGATCTCTTGAATAGCCAATAAGGACCTGTTGTGACAAATTTCACGTACCTTGTCACGTAATTTCTCCATCAGTATTTAGTTGTACATGTCTCATAAAATCTTCAGCAAACTTGTCATGGTACTTTTGCCATAACTGGTTAGCACCCGATAACGCACAAAAGGTCAATAAGATGGCAAACAAATGTCGCAAGCGATGTGGACTATCGCTCACGCATCCTCCCGCTAGAGCGTCATCCCAATGCTGACCTCCATCTATTAAATGGCGTGCTCGGCAAGCGGCCTGGTATGTGGGATGTTCAATATCATCCATTTTACGGAGCTCAGCTAAAGACGTAGGTCCTCGCACTACATGGACCAGACTGTGGGATGAACTCACACGTGAGCACGCCACTTGAACCTGCCCGTCTTCCTTAAGTCAATTCCAGCTAACTTGAGAGTTGGACTTTGCGATTTGTTGATGGTTATCGCGACACACACTTTTATAGGGAACTACAGTATTTTAAACTGAAAAGGGAGATCATTTGGCACTAACGGAATGCGTGACACGAACACTGTTTCTCCCTGGGCGGATCCAGGCATAATAGTAGCCTCTATAACACGATGCAAAGCTTTGACTTGAAGCCTAGTGCCGTTGCAAAGTTTAGGTGGCTTCAAATTCCTCAGAACCATTATAGGTATACCCACACGCAACATACATAGGAGATGTATGTTGCGTGTGGGTATACCTATAATGGTTCTGAGGAATTTGAAACATTATTTGGAATATTATATGCCCTTAGGGGTGGAAATTCCTGAAATACATATTTTTATTTTTAACGCAAAGGCCATACCAATTTTCATGATTTTCACTTAAAAAATTACACACTTTTCATACAAACTTACATCCCCTATTTTACGCCCTTGGGGTGGAATTTCCAAAAATTCTAAAATATTTATTTTTATTTTTAGCTGAACTACTAAATATAAGTTTCAATGCCTTTAACTACAAAAATGACGGATTTTCATACAATCTTTCATTCTCTATTTTACCCCCTTAGGGTTAGTATTTCCAAAAACCCTTCCTTAGTGAATGCATACGTCATAAAAGTACCTACCGGCAAAATTTCAAGTCTCTAACCCCAGCCGTTCAGGCTGTGCGTTGATATGTCAGTCAGTCAGTTTCCTCTTTTACATAGGTAGGTATATAGATTTGTGCTGAGAAAATTATGAGAGACAGGGTTAATTTACTACATTCAAATACATTCAATCGGACAGGCTCAATAAAATCGAATCGTCTGTACATTCGCGTTACAAACGAATCGACAGCACAAACTTTCGATCGACTGACATTATAATTTAAAATTAAATTATAACAGATCCAACCTTGTACATAATTCAATTTGCCCAAAGAAAAAAGGAATATTTTAATAACCAATTTTGGACAACGACATACTTCTAGCCAACCAAGACCTTATTTCGAAACATTTCGGAACATTCAAAACCCTACTTGCAATCAGCAAACACGGGCAAATGTTAACACCGCGAGTCAAAAGAAATGCACAATGACATCTATCGAAATAAAAATCAACTATTAACCTAGTTCATTCAGAAAAGAGATGTCATAATATGCACAATGACATCTATCGGACAGTTAGGTAGCTCAACTGTAAACATTAGTTCATCTTGAAGTAATGAAATGTGTGTTATTTTTCTTCATGATTACTTTAAAATCTAATATCTTTTGATAGACTGAACCGATTGCAATAAAACAAAAACTAAATGTTACCTCAAGTTACGCTCAATCGTTGTGTATAAAAGTTATCTACATTGCTTTAGTATATTTTACGTGATACCCGAACATATAAACAGACAAACAGACACACAGACAAACAGACAAAAATTCTAAAAAGGATGGAAATGGGTTCTATTGGTTGTTCTTTAATACCCTGGCTATTTTTTTTTGATTTTCTTTTGATGTACAAAAATTATTTTTCTACAGATTTATTATATGTATAGATACATATGTTTAAAAAAATATATATTAAAAGAGAAAAATAAAAGTTATAATAAAATGGGCGTGTGTGTATGTGTGTGAGAAAGAGTGAGTGTGTGTATACATATGACTGTAAGTTTCATTTTATTGTTCTTATTAGTGATTCTGTATCACTGTAGGACAAACTTAATAACCAGCTATTTATTATATTCTTAACTTTTTTGATTGTGCATTCTTTAATGTTACAGCATTTTAGTATTTTCTTGAAAAGTTTGATCCGTACCTTTACACCAAATCATAACTCACGCGAATTTCCTTTGCGGGATCGTATTGTGTTTACACATACATATACCGTACCTATATAATAGGTCTTTACCTATGAAATTGCCGTTTTGTATGAAAAAATTTAAACGAATTTTTTTCATGAATTTTTTTATTTGTATTAATCGAAGTAATCACCCATGCAATCAATGCATCTTTGCCATCGCAGTGGCAGTTTATTGATGCCCTTCTTAAAGAAATCAGCTGGACGGGAGGCAACAAATTCTTCAAAGGCATTTTGTACTGCCTCTCGGGTATTGAATTTTTTTCCCGCCAAGAAGTTATCCAAATTCTGGAAAAAGTAGTAGTCTGTAGGCGCAAGGTCTGGTGAGTAGGGCGGATGACGGAGAGCTTCCAACCCCAGTTCTTGCAACTTGGAGACCGTCTGCTGTGCAGTATGAGGTCGCGCGTTGTCGTGCAGGAGCAGTGGAGACGAGCGATTGACCAATGCTGGTTGGAGATGCGCCAGCTTCTCCATCATTGTGCTCAGTTCTTCACAGTACACATCTGCAGTAATGCTCACCCCGTTTGGTAAGAAGCTGTGATGAATCACACCGGCGCTAGACCACCAAACAGTGACCATCACTTTTCTAGGGGTAAGTTTTCGTTTAGGGCATTGTTTAGGTGCTGAACCAGGATCCAACCAACTTGCTGAGCGCTTGCGGTTATCAAACAGAATCCATTTTTCATCGCAGGTAACAATGCGGTTCAAAATTCCTTCATTTGTGTGTCTGTTGAGCAGTGCAAGGCACGTCTCGACGCGTACTTCGCGCTGGCGATCATTGAGTTCGTGGGGCACCCATTTGTCAAGCTTTTTTACCTTGCCAATTTGACGCAAATGGACCAATATTGTTTTGACGCTAACGTCGAAAGCTGTTGCTAATTCAGCCGTAGATTGTGTATCATCAGCTTCCACAACCGCCTTTAATTCGTCATTGTCGACCAAAGTCTTCGGACGACCGCGAGGTTCATTTTTCAGGTCGAAATTTCCAGAACGGAAGCGAGCAAACCAATAACAGGTGGTGCGTTGGTTTGTAGTGTTAGCTCCGTAAACGTCGTTGATGTTGCGTGCCGCTTGTGCCGCGTTGCTGCCACGACGGTACTCATATTCCATAATTACTCGAATTTTTAACGTATCCATGATGACGAAAAAGATTGAAATGCGATGAAAATGTAACACTAATCAATAAAGAAATGACTACTTTTGGAAAAAAGAATCCATGTTTTTAAAATAAAATTAATTTGAAATTAGAATTCTTAGCCAAACAAAAATTATTTTGATTTGAAATGGCCAGTACTGCAGAACGGCAATTTCATAGGTAAAGACCTAATACTTATAGCATCATAGCGAAAGTGCCTGGCACTGGTATCAGTTGATACTGATCTGATTACCAGCGGCGCCGTATTACCGCAAACTTATTGCATTACCCAACCTCACCGGCGAATTTATCATCAGTTTGCACTGACAAAGTAATCCGATAAGTTTGAATCAACACAAGTTTCTTGTAGCTATTTGTGTTTAGTATCTGCAGTCCATTTTGGTATCGTTTTGTTTTGCAATTAGGGTGTATTAAAACAGGAGGAGGCTTGCTTATAGGGGGTGGGGGGGGGGGGGTAATTTACATAAAGTCGCCGAAGCTGTGCATTTGGTGTATTCGTAGTGGAGTGTGGGGGCACTGGGCAGACAATACTCTCAACGAGGTAAAATCTAAAGTTAGTAGGGGGTATAAGATCTATAATTCGACTGGTATTGTGGTGGGAGTAAGATATGTTCCTCTAGGGACCTCGGTCTATAGATCATATGATTCACATTTAAATGTAATATCTGCGAATATCTGCGATATAGTTTAAATCAGCTGTTCAATATAATTGGTAGTATCAAATGTTACATCACGTCTATAGGTCCAACTTTCGGTAATTATTACTACTCTGATGAACAAATGATGGGAGACAGGTTCAATGGCTGCTGCAGAAGGCTCTCAACCAATAGTGATATAGAACCGAAAACATTAAATTAATATTCAAACGGCAAGGGCCACCCTACATGCTTAGATATAAGTAAGTTACAGAAGTTTAACCACCACATAAGGAAACAAACTTACTCAATTACCGCAAGTCGAGTTGACACCGGAAGCAACACTCGTTTAATGGAACTAAGTCCATACGAGATTAAGGGCCGCTCATGAGGCCGCAGATCTATATTAAGGGGGTTCGATTCTTACACATATTTTTGAATATATGCCCTTTTTTTAATATGGCAGGGTGAATGCCTACGCATGCCAACGGCAAAAAGTGTCTGCGGGTGGGTATGTCTGACTAGCACCGACTAACTAAACCTACCTGCCGTGGACTTCTCATGGCACCTGACACATAACAACTAAAAAAAATGTCTCGAACTTACTTCGAACAGATAGATCGTCTTGAAAGTTATTCATTCGGTCTAGATTATCGTTATCGAAGTTAACATTTTACAAGTTTGTAGTAGATTGGAATCTGGACCTCTCGAATCGGAGTAAAATCTCGTGGGGTTATTTAATATTCTATCGACATATTTCACATGCACATTTGTCCTCTCGACTTAAGATATTGATCCGTGTATTTTAGCCTGAAGCCGAGTGATCCAGATTGCAAATGGCAGTATTTTTCATCCGATCCGTTTCGATATCAACCGCCCGGTTGGAAAGTTCTGATTTGATTTCAGATTTCGATAAGCAGAACAATACTTTGGAATTATAATAATCATCATCAAACCAGCCTTAAGAAATCCAGTGCTGTATAAAGTTACTTATAATGATAAGCAGATAATTACGTTACATAATTAGTACCTTTTTATTATCATTTAAGCAAGTTCCAAGGGTCGAGGGAGTCCGCTGGATGTGCAAGCCCGGCCATTGTGCACATCTAGGGGGAAGCCTTTATATAGCAGTGGACGTCTTTCCGCTGACATGGTGATAATGAAGGCACATATAAGTAACTAAGTAGGTACCTGCTTTGGTGAAGATCAGACACATACTGATTATTTACTACTGATTTTTATAAATAAATAAAAAAAAATAAAAAAGGTTTTTATTCACGTAGACTTTAAAAAAGCGCTTGTAAATAGTCAGAACAGGTTTGTAGTAATACAGTTATTATTTCTAGTTATTTATTACAGATATTTAGGTACACGGAATGTTAAAACATTTATTTTATAATGGTAGTGACATTTAGCTAGCTTGTTTTAAGTTATTTGTGTTAATCATTTATCATATCTATCTTTCTTCTATTTATCCACAATTCTCCCAATGTCGTGTAATTGATTTATTTACCTCTTTAGGGAAAGCCAATAAATATTTAACTTGTGGCGAATTTTCCTTTACCATAAATCTCCCCGAAGTCGGTACGTAATTTTAGAAAAATGTCGATGAATATAATATACTTTGAGTATGTACATAGACTCACGCCTGTTTCCCAGAGGGGTAGGCTGAGATAATGGCTTTCTATTTGTCACAATTTTTTGCATACATCCCCCATATGCCTCGAAGAAATTACTTCCAGACTTCCTTGTATTTATCAAATGGGTGGAATTCGCACCCAGGATCTCATTATCTGGGGTTGAATACGTTACCACTAGACAAACACAGTAGCTAGTAATAACTCTAAAGGCTATTATTTATTTAAACCTTAAATTATAAAATAGAAGTCTTGAAACTCGTGTTTCAAGACTTCCATTTTATAATTTTTTAATTTTTTTTTTTTTTATAATTCCAAAGTATTGTTCTGCTTATCGAAATCTGAAATCAAATCAGAACTTTCCAACCGGGCGGTTGATATCGAAACGGATCGGATGAAAAATACTGCCATTTGCAATCTGGATCACTCGGCTTCAGGCTAAAATACACGGATCAATATCTTAAGTCGAGAGGACAAATGTGCATGTGAAATATGTCGATAGAATATTAAATAACCCCACGAGATTTTACTCCGATTCGAGAGGTCCAGATTCCAATCTACTACAAACTTGTAAAATGTTAACTTCGATAACGATAATCTAGACCGAATGAATAACTTTCAAGACATCTATCTGTTCGAAGTAAGTTCGAGACATTTTTTTTAGTTGTTATGTGTCAGGTGCCATGTGAAGTCCACGGCAGGTAGGTTTAGTTAGTCGGTGCTAGTCAGACATACCCACCCGCAGACACTTTTTGCCGTTGGCATGCGTAGGCATTCACCCTGCCATATTAAAAAAAGGGCATATATTCAAAAATATGTGTAAGAATCGAACCCCCGAAATATAGATCTGCGGCCTCATGAGCGGCCCTTAATCTCGTATGGACTTAGTTCCATTGAACGAGTGTTGCTTCCGGTGTCAACTCGACTTGCGGTAATTGAGTAAGTTTGTTTCCTTATGTGGTGGTTAAACTTCTGTAACTTACTTATATCTAAGCATGTAGGGTGGCCCTTGCCGTTTGAATATTAATTTAATGTTTTCGGTTCTATATCACTATTGGTTGAGAGCCTTCTGCAGCAGCCATTGAACCTGTCTCCCATCATTTGTTCATCAGAGTAGTAATAATTACCGAAAGTTGGACCTATAGACGTGATGTAACATTTGATACTACCAATTATATTGAACAGCTGATTTAAACTATATCGCAGATATTCGCAGATATTACATTTAAATGTGAATCATATGATCTATAGACCGAGGTCCCTAGAGGAACATATCTTACTCCCACCACAATACCAGTCCAGAGGGGTAGGCTGAGATAATGGCTTTCTATTTGTCACAATTTTTTGCATACATCCCCCATATGCCTCGAAGAAATTACTTCCAGACTTCCTTGTATTTATCAAATGGGTGGAATTCGCACCCAGGATCTCATTATCTGGGGTTGAATACGTTACCACTAGACAAACACAGTAGCTAGTAATAACTCTAAAGGCTATTATTTATTTAAACCTTAAATTATAAAATAGAAGTCTTGAAACTCGTGTTTCAAGACTTCCATTTTATAATTTAACTTATTTGACTCATGTCACAATCTTTCCTCCACTAAATTAACGTACATCGATAAGAAGTGTGGTCATTAGCACTGCGGCATGCGGGTGGGAGCTAAGTAGCGCCACTATATTGGTGGTGCAGTGAAGAATTACTCGCCAATCAGTGCTAACGAGGTGTCGTGCGATTAACGCCCGCTTGAGCAGGGCTGTTACACGAGACGGACAGATAACCTTATGCCAGTGCTATACAATATAACACACTTAGTATTCTTATATAAAATAAAAAAATCAGACGGCAGTGGATTAGTTGTCACAAGATGTTAATTAACAATTCGAAGACGTTGTAGGAGGAGCTAAAGCACCTAGGAGGACTCTTGGGCTCCTGGATATAATTGAAATGATTCCAGTAGCTAAATAAGGACATGTACAAAATTAATATAGCCCAATCAATAGGTTAAGTACAAAAACCCATCGCCCAACAAACTAACATTAAAAACCGGCCAAGTGCGAGTCGGACTCGCACATGAAGGGTTCCGTAGCAGCAAGTATTTCAGTTGATTAAATGAAAGTAAATTGCGGTTTATAACGTATTAAAAAAAAACTACTTGCTAGATCTCGTTCAAAGCAATTTTGGTTGTTAGTTTCTATGGTAATGTACATCATATATTTTTTATGTCTTATCTTATTTTAGAAGTTACAGGGGGGTGGACACTCATTTTACCACTTTGGAAGTGTCTCTCGCGCAAACTATTCAGTTTAGCCAAAAATGATATTAGAAACTTCAATATGATTTTTGAAGACCTATCCATAGACACCCCACATGTATGTGTACGATAATTTTTTTTTTTTGAGTTTCAGTTCTATGTATGGCGACCCCCCATAATTATTGTTCTTTTTCTATTTTTGTGTAAAAATCTTAATGCGGTTCACAGAATACACCTACTTTCCAAGTTTCAGCAGCACAGCTCTTATAGTTCCGGAAAAAAGTGGCTGTGACATACGGACGGACAGACAGACAGACATGACGAATCTATAAGGGTTCCGTTTTTTGCCATTTGGCTACGGATCTCTAAAAATACTACATTATAATATTATTAACGTAAGAGATGACTACATGAGGGGTATTCTGGGTGGATAAATAAAGAATTAAAATGTACCAGTAGTCTTGTTTGGAAAAAAATGCTCGTCAAAAATAAATAAAAGCAATAACGAAGCTAAACTATAGAAATAACAATAAAATTAAATTCAGCGTTAACCTTTCTGTATAACATAAATTACGACAAAAATATCGGGCTAACATTCGGGAAAGTAGTTATAAAATTGCTAGAGTTCAGGTTTTTAGACAGCCTCAAGTTCGAGCCCTATACAGACTTTTACTTCGATTACCTTCTGAGCCCCGTATTTACAACCAAACGCCGCTGGATTTTTTATGTGAAGGATTCCAAACGAGCTTCCTAATAGCAGAATGCAATCACAGGAAGAAATAGCGCCGTACTTTCATAGCTAGTAATGCCATGAAATATGCGATTCACCCCGTATTACACCGCTCCGACAAAACAAATAACAATTTCTTTCGCTATTTCCTGAAAACGAAAGAAATTTCCAAACAAATATACGTACTAAGAGATTAACTCGGACATATTTTACGAGTAAAAATATGTCGGAGGAAAAGGAAATGATTACAGAAGATGTATCAACGTTATGAACAAAAGGAAAACAAAATTGAATTTTGAGGAAGCTGGGTCCACTTGAGCGCAAAAAGTGAAGATCGCGTGGACGAATAAAGCGGCGCTACACATCGCCACCAGAGGGCACCGCAGGCTGACCCCCCCACGCCGCAACTCATACCCCTCGCTGCTCCTGTGCAAAGGACACAATTTTTGTTTGATCCTCAATTTGAATGTAGATAGAGGGTCGAGCGTAATTCTCATTTAAATGACGAGCGGGTCAAACGTTGATTGGATTTTGAACAAGATATCGCAAAATAAGCCGCAACGCGCGATGGGCATATTGAAGGACTTCGTAAATTAGCTCTAAGATTGGCGTTTATAGCCATAATGTTGTTGGCGCTTCGCCATAACTCATAATAATGGATATTGTCGCCGAGTTATTGTTTTCCGATTTACTCGATATGTAATGATCTAATGACGTAAGCAAAAGGGAAATATCAACGCGCATCATAAACTCAAGAGTTAAAGTCAATTTATATGTAACCTTTGTTTGATTAAAGACGAGTTAAAGATGGCCTTTAACTCGTTTTTTATCAAACAACGGTATAAAAGCTAAACTAGTTTAGTTTGTAGTAAGGACTAGTTTAGTTTTTGGCTGGGCGGTTTTTATCTCTCACTTTCATTCCGTACGGAATTGGCGGCACACCAAATGCTACCGTGCTACGTTTATTTTCTGCTAGTGCGCTAAACCTATTGTGGACGGGTATTCGTACACTTATCGTCACTACAATACAAACGTTTATATAAAGAGGCCCTTATAGCAAGTTGCTCTAACCGCACCGGACATGTTACAGATCGGTGATCGTGGAAGTGGTTGATTTCCTACTCGTCACGTCTAAGTGATTAACCTGTCGGTGACGGCTGCTGTCATTAGACAACTGTTGGTAATTTATTTTTTTATTTTATTATTATTAATCATTTATTTCAGATCAAATTTCCATATATTGTTAGTAAAAGTCTTAACCTAGTGTTAGTAAAAGAGACTCTTATACAAAAGTTGAAACGGCTGACCCCTACGTGTGCAGCCGTATCCAGTGAGCCCGCATGGGGCTATCCCATCTATCGCACAATACACTCAGGATGCTGTGGGGGCTAGCACGTATTCTACCGAGAATAGAAGGGCACCGTTAGGTCATGCGTGACCCAGTGGCCCAGGTGCTTAAACGTTGTTACTCTGTTTATCGGAGCATTATTTAAGGTGACTACTAGCACGTTAGCGTAACATTTGGTGCCTGCCTTGAATACTAGTAGTTCGCATTTTTTCGCTCTGTACCTGAGTCCCTAGGTGACCGCGTAGTCTTCACACATCTTAACAAGTCGCCGGAGTGCGCTTATTGATGGACTCAGCAGCACCATGTCATCAGCTTAACTTATATTGTTAATACAAACACCGTCAATGTGACAGCCTATACGGGTGCTGCTGAGGTCAACAATCAGCTGATTAAAAATGTTAAGCTGTGTCAGGGTTTTACTGGGTGGCTGAACAAATGTGTCAATAAGTTCTAGTGAAATGATAAAAAATAAAATGAAAGATGCTTCACTAAACTGCACACCTAGGACCAACGGTTGATGTGTCGACATCCCCTCAGTTGTTTGTATAATGACCTTTTTAAACGTCTGAAACCCTATAATATAATTATTTAAAGTATTTATTTATATCAGAGGGCGAAAAACTAGCAAGTGGTTCACCTGGTGGTAAGTGATCACCACCGCCCATGGACACTCACAACACCAGAGGAGTCGTGAATGCGTTGCCGGCCTTTAAGAGTCAGCAAACAGGTGTTACTGGCCCTTCCTCCCATCCCAATAAGGTCTGGGACCTTACTCACACGCAGAAACACAACATTACAATTATTAATGTTTGTCTTCTGTAAGGTGGAGGTACTTCCCCAGTCGGGCTGCTCTTTGAGCGAAGTAACATTATGCCCTACCTCTTTTGTATGTACATAAAAGAGTATTTTAGTTTTATTTAACTTTTCTGTTCCAGGCTGGATAAGTTTTCAATTCCTTCACGTGCGCACGGGAAGCTACTCGCGTTTAGGGTAACTGGGACAAAAGCAAACAATGTATTATTATGCTTACGCTATGGCCTATACGGAAGAATTACGCATAACTCTATATGTACCTATGCTTATGTATAAAAACAAGTGACAATGATCATGCACTTTCCTTTTAAATACGCTTGTAGCTGCACGCTTTTGAAATGACAAAAAGTGTAACTTTATTACGTTGGCACTTAAAATGTGCAGGGTTACGCGGAATTGTGATTTATAGGGATAAATCAGAATTTCCCGTACCTACCTCTCACTGGTTTTCGGTCCTATATAAAGTGCAGTTTATGTGCATAACGCGTAACCACTCAGTTGTCACCCAAAGTAAATGGAGGTTAAATTGTGGCCAATGATCACTATCTCTTTGACATATTTTTTTTCAAATTTCTATTAAAATGTAAGATCATTTAAGACATCAACTCATTGGGGACAAAGCTCATTGGGGTGGGGGGAAGGGTCAGCAACACTTGTTTGGTGACTTTAAAAAGCCGGCAACGCACCCGCGACACCTCTGGTGTTGCGAGTGTCTATGGGCGGCGGTGATCACTTACCATCAGGTGACCCACTTGCTCGTTTGTCGCCCTCTGATATATATATATAAAAAAAAATCAACGGTGCATTTCTTTATGTTATAGAAGCAGATTAGTTGTTTACAGTTAGCCTAGAAGGCTTTCACTCCGGGGGTTGCGGAAGTATCGTATGTTCCCGCGACCCCCGGCGCAGGTGTGAGATGGGACACCGGGGTGGTTTTTAGTCAGTAGGAGTCTGACAGACCCCTCCGCCTCCCCCAAGGCGGAGGACATCCATGCAGGATTATCCACCCCGGCAAAAAAAAGGAGGCTTTCACTGCTTCACCGGACGGTTTCAATGTAGCAGTTTCTATCGGTCTCTACCCTTAGCGACCATTATTCCTTTGTAAGTTACTAGGTAAGAGAGGTTTTTACTCTAGGTAAGTTCTCGAGTGGCGACCACGAACCGGAAGACGCAGCGTGTGCAGGCCCAGGCTGAAAAGGCAAAGCTCTTGCATTGCATCTTCTTGGTATGTGGAGTCAGCTATGTTCATAATACAACATGTAACTTAATTAACGCACATCCTGAAAATAGTTTGTTCAGAATCGTTTACTGAATCGATTTATATGATTTTTAATATAGGTATTTTTTTAATCCAAAATAATTAAAACTACGGAAATTATTGTCATATCAACCCTGTACCCTCAAAACAAATTAAAATTTATTGACAGTAAGTCAAAGTAATAAGACTTTTAAAATGGCAGTTTTATTTGTATTCATACAAATTCCATCATTCAATGTAAAATAAAGAAATATAAACTTTATTCCAAGAAAATAATTTAGTAAATAACAATGCATATACATATTAAATTAGTAGCACAAAAAAATGTCTCCGTGCAATGTTCAACTTGAAGTGGTTTGACTCGTGTAGACCGGTATTTAAATCACAAGCTCTTTTGACAGTTCCTTGTATCTATATTTATGAACTAATTAAATTTGTAAAAAGTAATCCTTCGCTCTTTGAATTCAAAGACAATATTAACAAACGTCTAGTGTCTCATATGCGTATGAAAATGCCAGTGCCACGTCTTGAGATGTTCCGAAGCAGTTGCATTTATATGGCACCTCTCATTTACAATGCATTGCCTAAGATAATAACTGATTTACCCTGTAATAAGTTTTGTAATTGTCTACACAAATGGTTGATAGACGAATGTTTTTATTCAGTAGACGAATCTCTTAAAACATATTCTAAAAACTCCTATCACTTTAGAAATGCGCTGTAATAAAATTTGTTGTAATTAATAAGTTTAATGTAGTTAGTTAAATATTATATAGTTAGTATAATATATAATCTACTGTACAATTCATTCAAATTTCTTATTGACTAGTTTATATTATGTATTTTTTTACCTCGTTATTTCTTGTCTTGTGTAATTATGTGTGTAAATGTTGGTATAAACCCAACTAAATATGAATTATTGTTAAATTAATTTAAAATGTACATGACATAATTATTATATCAATTTAAATAATTTTGTAACTCAACCATAGCTTTGCATGCTTTTTTAATAATGGCAAATGTGTATTTGGCCTGATTGTAAAGATTTTTTACCAACTATATGTACCACATTTAATGCAAATAAATAAAATAAATTAATTAATTAAAAATTCAGTGTATGTATTATGATTACAACATAATATTCTAATTGGGGTGTTTGGGGGTGTGCGTTAATTAAGTTACATGTTGTATATAGAGATTATAAGCTCTTGCTTTTAAATTATTATACTTTATTATGCTGGTAACAGTTATTATTATTATCATTGCTTCGTTAATGTGACCTAATGAAACGTTATTTGATGGTTTTCAGTAAGAAATGGGATACATGACGGTTGAAGTACGTTATATACTGTACTTACTGCTTTTTATATTCTTCTTCGATGTCCTTGCTTTAATAGTGTACATATTGATGTATCAATATTAACAGAGATGTGCTGGCCGAAGTTGTCGCGTTTCAAAAAAAAATAGACAAATAGGTAGGTGTGTAAATTAAGAAACAATCTAAAAAGTAATTTAACCGTATAATTTATTTGGATTAGAAGAAATACAGGGAAGTTAGAAGTAGGTAGTTGGCTCGCAGGTTTATCACACTCGATTTTGGTTACGATCTGACAATTTTAAATACCACTCCCCTGGTAGTCGCGATAATACGATTTAGTTCCGGAAACCGACGAGGTGGAGTGAGGCACATGCGGCTCCTCTGGTGTTGCCGTTGTATACGGGCGGCGGTGATCACTTACCATCAGGTGACACACTTGCTCGTTTGCCATCCTGTTAAAAAAAAATGGATTGTAGTGTATGGCAGTAAAATTTACTCCGTAGAAAAGCGCCCCAATGGGGGTTTAACACTAACAAACTTTATACTTATATGGCATTTAATATTACAATTATAAAAATAGATATATAACATTAATAAAATTTAAAGAACAACTCAGCAGTATCGTAGGATATCCGTCGAGTGCAATGATATGCAAAAATATCACGTTGAGCGGGAGCCGCGACTGAACGCGCAGGAATTCCATTAATTGCATTCAACTCTTCACTCATTCAGATTCTCATCATTCATGCAGATGAAAAGCCCTATTCGAGTCTCAATCGCACGCAAAGCCCGCGTCTTCGCGTATTAACGTAGAGCGGCAGTTGCCCAAAACGTCCCTGAAAATTATGACCCATGCATCTTCACGTCAGTAAGTGCCCAAGTTTGAGTTGAGGTTCGAACCCTAAAGATGGTGCCCTCTACCACGGTTACGGTTTATGTCCGGTGTAAAAGTAAAATAAAAAAGGTTTTTAATCACGTAGACTTTAAAAAAGCGCTTGTAAATAGTTAGAACATGTTTGTAGTAATATAGTTGTATAGATTAGATATTATTTCTAGTAACATAGATATTTAGGTACATCTAGTATGAAAACATTTATAAAATTTATTTTATTACTGAAATGATATTTAGCTAGCTCGTATCAAGTTATTGTCAAGAGATTATGTTTAATTATCTAGTTTAAGTCTAATATTTTTACTACATATTGTCAATGGTTCTGTCTATATTAAAGGTATTATTATTATGACGGACCTTGTGTTAATAACGACGGTCGCGCTTTAATGCTACCACCGGATCCAATGCGCCCCAACTGAGAAGACCCAGCGAATCAAACTCAGTGGGTTCATCTACTACCGGTTTCAACACGACCCAGTTGAGACGGTCCGGCGAAACATACTCAAGCGGGCATGAACACGGGATTTGGTCCAATTAGAGTAATTATTTAGTAGGCAAACACAATATATGCTCGATCGGTTGTCTGAATGCTTATTATTTTAGATTATATTTAGGTATACAAAAGAAAAACTTCGTAACAATAACATTATTCATTTTGAGACAGAGTCAATAATTTTAAATTAAGTATATGATAGCAATCATTTACAGATAGTTCACGTAACACAGCAAATCAGTCATGTCTATATGGCTACAAGATCTACAGCGAGCAATGTGCAGGTAGGAAGTGAGAGCCAGACGTCTTTGTCATCGATGTACTCTTTAGTGGTGTAATAACCCCTAGCCATAAGTATACGTTTAATATGTGTTTTAAAACTTGTGTCAGGCAGATCAGTAATTTGAGTAGGAAGCTTGTTATAAAACCTAATACAATTTCCTAAAAATGATTTATTAGTTTTGCTTACTCTAAAGCATGGCATGGCTAGTTTGTTTTTATTCCTAGTATTTATATTATGCAGTTCACTTTTCTTTTTATAATTATGAATATTTTTTCTAACAAACAACAACAAAGTGAAAGCCTATTAGACTAACTGTAAACATTACGACTAAAATAAACTCAGTCTAAACTGCCACAGTTACAAACCTGACATGTTCACACTCGCGCATATATTTTGTATAAACATTATCACATCATTATTTATCACACCCTCAAGGGTAGAACGTATAAAAACCTTTTGACGATACGTTCGCCTTTTGCGAAGGTAAAGCCAGGAAATTAAATAGATACTCAGGCTGCTAGAGAGGGTGCACTAAAAGAATATTTGAAAACTAATTACGACATTTCAAAAAGATATTTTAAAGTCAGAGTTTACATCCTGCGCCCATTTAAATATTGGATGTCGATTCCACTATGGTTTTAACTTGGAAAAAATTCCATAGTATGATTTACTTTGACTTTAAGAGTACTTTGACGCCTCAACAGAGTGTCACGCGCCTTTAAACTGCGTTTGGCGATGTACTCAGGCGACTATTAGACCAGGGTCGATAATTTTTAAAACCAAAAAAATAATAGTAGGATGAATCCCATTAGAAAAGGAGGGGGGAATATTATAAAAATGAAAGGAAAAATAAAAAGAATTAGATTATTTTTTGCATTTTCTGAGAAAATTTACTAAAGTAACATATATATTTTTTTTCACCATCGGAAAGTAGAGATTTCAACGGACAGAAAACATACCAACTTTTTGAAAAAAGCTGATATTTTGACGGGTGACTTTTCGATTGAAAATTAGGGTGTTTTTTCGATATTAATTCAAAATAAGGTGAAAAAATAAATATTTTTAATCAAAGAAATTACAGCGTATTTGGGACATAAAAAGGTAAGTTTTCACCAAATATCGTTAAAAAAGAAAAATTTATGTAAAAGATACAAATAAAAAACCAAAAACTTGGTTTTTTGAAGTTTTCACATAAATTTTAGGTTATGTGAAAAAAGCGTAAATACAAAAGTTTTAGATCTTTTTATTACCTACAACTTTGCTATTTGACTTTTTTCGATAGGACTTTTAGTTTTGCCGGAAATCGAGAAAAACCGTTTTTTACCCTTAAAAACTCAACCCCATTCCCTTCTCGACCCCAGATCGCCCGTAAATTAATTTTCCTTTCATTTTTATAATATTCTCCTCCTTTTCTAATGGGTTTCATCCTACTATTATTTTTTTTCTCTTTTTATTATTTTTAAACGCTTCTACCCTGGTCTATATTTATTATTGCAAAATTCAAACGCCATCGTAACAATTTTAGTGACGATTTTCATGCAAATTCAGACATACTTATACATAGACGTGATTCAATCCTACAAAAATATTTATACATGAAAATACTGTGTACCCGATGGATGCTCACAATTTTTCCAAGGCTCTAAAACGGACGGTGTCTCTTGGTGTAATGCTATGCTTAGCAGATTCAGCGAAAGGACGTTAAATTTGGTGTAGGACATAGTGACAGGTAGCAAAACCTGCAAAACACACAGTACACAGTTTACTGGCTACTGGCTACTGACTACTGGTTGTTTCGCCTCACATGGAAAGATTCAAACGGTCTTTCCATTTAACCAAAGACGCGAGTATTTGTGCTGCCGCATAGTGGAAGGTTCCTACTTTTATATAATAATGGCCACGTGGCTTCTGCTTTAGACGATTGTCGTACAGTGAATAGAAATTGGAACACAAAGAAAATACCGTAACACCTTGACAATGCCAGCTCCCACACGGCCAGACAAATTAATTTTTAAAAGAAAAAAAAGGGTGTTATGGGTAGTGTGCATATAGTGCGAATTGGCATAATGCAACTTTTTACTATTTTAAAATATCAAGAATTAATTATTCGTGCGAATTTTATCACTTTTATCATTTCTGATGATGAAGCATATAAAAAGCATGTATCCGAGGTTACCACGGAGTGGCGCAAATGTTTTAAAAATTGGTTTATTCGTCTGAAAAACTGCATTAAAGCTGAGGCAGAATATTTTAAGAAAACGGTTTTTTTTTCAAGCATAGTATTTTTTTCTTAAATTGCTCAGCATTGTTTACTGCTCTCCTCGTACCTCCTCCTCCTCTTATATAAAACTTTGAAATTTGAGTAAGTAAAAATATTCAAAAATCATTTAGTGATATAAAGAACGCCCCATTTTTTATCGGTATTGTTTCAAATTATAAATATAGATCCTTTTTGTGATACAAAGTTGTGCGTACTTTGAATGTATGTTGTGATGTAAAAATATATCAGTCAGTAGGCGAGGTGAAGGCACATCACATGGATCAAGTGAAACAAGGCAAACGTTTCTTCACTTTATAAACCGGTTGTGGAATCGCGGAGGAACTTCAATGCCTAATGAAAAATACAGTTGGCTTTGCGTATCGTCTTGCTTAAGAGAGAACAGATGAACATTCCACATAATCATAACACCCACTTTGGTAGTCGGGTAAATTTTAAGAAATTTTATGTGGTTTCTTCTTGAGTCAGCAAATGTAGTCATATGGCATAGAATGCATGCAGTACGCGCTGCCCGCCGCGCCGGCCATAACTCTGCACGGAAGTACTAGCGTAGCCCAAACGTAAAGCTTTTCCAACGATATGAGCTGTTTCAGGCGATGTGAGCCGCTTACGAAATATCACGACCAAATATATTTGGATATAGGAATCCTAATCTAAGACATGCACATTATTTGGACGACGTCGGCGTAATAGCTGATTCAAGTCAAGAAGAACTTTACTTTATCGTATGGGCAGTTAACCTAGCGTCAGATATGTTCAAGCCGCCCAGTAGGCCTCTGACATGGCTTGACGACTGTTGCCTATTGGCTACAACCGGCACCGACAGCTTAACGTGCCCTCCGAAGCATGGAAACGCTCAGTAATTAAACCACTTTGGCGGTCACCCATCTATACACTATGTGCCTATGTGCTTACCCTCGCCAATTACTTACGGGCCGGTGAGAGCAATTGGCGGTTACTCTATTTTTCTACAAAACCTATAAGACAAGACGGACACGATTAATTTTGCCCATCTTTATTATTTTAATCTTGTAACAATTTTCTGTAAATGGTATGCAATAAAGTCTATTTATCTTATTTTACCTAATCTGGTATTGGAATTCGATCGTTATTTCCTCACATCCAGTGCAAAATCTTATATCGAAATTCATCATTTCAAATAGTAGTGTGACGTATTACTATTATTTATTATAGTATAAATAATAGTATTACGTCACACTACTATTAAAATGCAAAAGTTTGTATGCGTGTGAGTTAGTATATTTGTAATTCCTTCGAACTGAAACAGCTCGATGGATTTAAGAAAATTTCAATGGAGATAGCTTATAGTATAATTAAACACAGCTCGGCTACAGTGGAGTGGGCAGTTAAGCGGCGGCGAGAGAGCGAGCGTTCACACATGTATAACTAAATAATTGTAAATCGTTCTCCACTTGTGTTGCATACCAATTTGGAGCTTTACCTTGCGCTGTTATTGTCGACATTATACTACAGTGATTTTACCGCGAGTAACTCCGCGGGGCGGGGCTGATATATGTATAAAATTGAAAAGACAACAACTTCCATTGTACGTTTAATGGCCGTACGGAGTAGAAAGAAACAAATCCTCTTTTCAAATTCCGCTATTGTCAGGAAATTGAAATTGTTGTCTAGTTACAGAAACTATAGTCAGCCAGAAGGATAGCCGTGCCACAATAACATCTGCATGAGCACGTAAGTAGCGACCAGAAATGTTAAACACATACTTGCGCATATATTTCATAGATGGGTGACCATCCATGATGTACTTAAAATATTAGACTTAAACTAGATAATTAAACATAATCTCTTGACAATAACTTGATACGAGCTAGCTAAATATCATTGCTATAATAAAATAAATTTTATAAATGTTTTCATACAATGTGTACCTAAATATCTTTGTTACTAGAAATAATAATGTATACAACTATATTACTACAAACATGTTCTGACTATTTACAAGCGCTTTTTTAAAGTCTACGTGAATAAAAACCTTTTTTATTTATTTATTTATTTTATTTATTTATTCAGATGGCAATTTAACTTGTTTCGGATATAGCTACATATTAGTGCTCGTTAAGCTCTGTCAGAGAACTACTAAGCGGCTCAATCTAACGGTTAAAGCTGCTTTATTTATCTATGCGATAACTGCCATAGATAAATAAATAAAACTACTCAAATTCAAATAAAATCAAATCATTTAATCTCACCGGTCCATAAGTGATCAGCGAGGTTATGAAACTAGGGTCGCGGTCAGACCATATTAAAAATCAAAATCAAAAATTCTTTATTCTGTAAAAATTTTACATTTATGTGGAATTATATTATAGGTAACCACCTAAGTGGTTTAATTTCTGAGCGTCTGCGTCCTTTAGTTCAGTCTTCAAGAAAACTGGACGTCATTGGAGAAGTCGATGACAAGGACTATTAAAGATGGCCACAGACCACAGGATCACAGAAAAATGGGCTTTATAAGGGATGAATGCACAAACTTGAGTCTCAAATGAATAAAATGGACTTTAGAGGGCACGTTAAGATGTCAGTCCCGGTTTTAGTCATTAGACAACAGTCGTGAAGCCATGTCAGAGGCCTACTGGGCGGCTTGAACCTCTCTGACACTAGGTTAACCAATGCCCACACGATAAGTAAGTAATTTCATAACACTGGTTATAAACTTTGGTTAGTTATGTGTCCGCGATCCCGTCGTTTGCTGTGGGTTATCGTGTCGAAGAGACTTTACCAAGATTGTAAAACTGAATTATAGATTTCGTTCAGTGAGTGAATTCTGTGTGTTAGTTATTCATGTGGTGGCGCTGGCTTGTCTGTCCGGGTACTTGGCAGGTATTATCGCTGTGTAAACGGCTGCTCGTTTTAGCTTACGAAGCAACGATAGAATGTGTTAGTACGCAAACAGAGAACAAAAATGTGCTGAAGTGGGCAAACAGGCGAGATAGTACCAGCGCCATGCGCCACCTCGCCGCGGTCAACATTAGGCTACGTAGGTAGGGCTGCCTTCGATAAGTTGACAGTGTGGTAAAAGATTTTTGCATAAATTAGTTGAACATTATTAAATTCATCCTCGCAAAAAATCTGTACCTAGAATCACACTAATATTATAAAGGCGAAAGTTTGTGAGTGTGTGACTGTGTGAGTGTGAAAAGAGAGAAAGAAATACTTTTATTAATAATACACGTACATACAAATTATTTAAAAGGTGCTTAAAAACAAAAAAAATTGCTGTGTACCATAAATGGGTGCCAACTTCAGCATAAACTACAGCAAAAAAATACTGTAGCGCTGATATTCTAGTTGGCCCCAGAGTATATGTGTATGTTTATTACTTCTTCATGTCTCAACGGCTGGAGCGATTTTAATAAAAATTGGTATGGGGTTAGCTGATACTCAGGATTAATTATAAAGTTTAATGCGGGTAAGCCGCGGGGCAGCCAGTAGTTTTATAAGCTGAAGTTAATCAATTTATTTGTTTATTGCCTCGCTCAGACCTGGTTTGAAGTCCCAAATTAACGTGTCATGGGATTTTTTCGTCAATAGAGCTTTATAATAGCTCTCCGGATATACGAATTCAGCGGTATTACACCTCCAAGGATCACCATTTGAAAAATATTATGTAAAGAAGTATGATCGAATAACGGCCATGGCGGCCAGTCTTAATGGAGACTAGCCATCTGCGCGGGACAAATTATATTGCGCAAGTGTCTGTAAACACAGGAGTACTTTTTGTTCCATCACTCTCATGATCCGATGGGACGAGTAGCGACGCGACCGGAAATAGGTCCGTCGGTTATACGTACTTTTCGAGGCACTGGGGTATAATAGGGCATGCTCCCACACTCCGGGCTTTCTTAACAGTAAAATAAAAAAATCGAACCATGATTTGAATCCAGGACCTCATTATCTCCGGTTGAGCACTCTACCGCTAGACCAACGAGACTGTTAAGTACGCCTATGTTTGTGCTCATACTTATGCTCTATAATATCCTGCTTGGCAAATCTCCGTTAAAATCGGTTATTAGTAATCGGACTACTATTATTAATGTATATTCCTGTTATACATTCCACTACTGCTGTTAACTCATATTCTGTGAAAACAAAAGAAAAGTTTTACATACCCAAATTCTATATTCTTAGAAACGACCGGACCGATTACCAGATAACTTATTGTAAGGGTGCCTAACTCTTACAAAAGGTAGGGCAGTTTGAATAGTCACTACGAAATAAAAATAAATTGTAGTGGGTAACTGGTACGACAGGCAACCCTAGTCACGGTCCACGGTCAACATTGGGCCTCGGACGCGACAATATTTTATTATGACATTAGCGTTAAATATTATGTCGTTGGTTTGTGTGGGAAAAATAAATGTAGCTAAAGAAACATTGTGCATCTGTACCTCAGGTGTACGCTGTTGCTTGTTGGACTAATAGTGTTCTCATAATGGGAAACAGCGGCGTAATTTCCAGCAGCGACTGCACGTGTGGTGTAGGGGTGAGGGTACTCTCCTGTCCACCACCTTAAATTTTTTACTCATGGATAATTTTGACATCAACGATACCTTAAAGTAATTAGTCATTCTTTCAAGAGGCAATTTACAATTCTGTAAAGTGGCAATTTACATTAAATCTGTCAATTATGATTTACTTCAGCTTTTGAGTCATTTTCAATACAGAAATAAGTTTGAAAATCTTATTTCCAATTTAGTGCCACTCCATTTAGCACTTAGAATATCGAATCTCGTAGAGAAAGAAAGGAAATTTCCATTTTTATCTCCCAAAAAGAGTGTCTGTGTGCATAACACTCTCGATAAAGGATTTAAACTTCAGGTGCGGAGTTTCGTTTTATTAAAGTAACGTAAGTAAAGAGTTTAACAAATACTGGTCAAGCTAAGATTCGTCCGTTTGGCGATAGGCTGAAATACTCACCTCCTTTTCGCACATTGTAAAAGTCAACAAAACATAAAGCCACGAACTTCCTGGCTAGGAGTATTCCGTTCCACTTGACTTATTAATTTAATATGTGTTCTTGTACGGGCTGTCAATTAAAATGTAAGTAACGTCCTAGATTGAAGGGTTAAAATAAAGGCAGCTTAAGTTACTTGAATAAGCGTTAGACCATTTCTGTGTTTACTATTCGAGGAGACAAGATTAGGGTCACATTTTTTTTTATTTGGAACCAATGCTTTTTTTTGTTTATTTATAACATCATAATTACCATTACAGGTTTACACCCATTTCGATAATTGTTCACAACACTACTAATTTAAATAAACTACAACATATCATATTATTGCTAAAGATCATTAATTAAAGAATAAATAATTTATAGACATTTAATTAATGAAGTGCTTATCATTAGTATAATTATTAAATTATCAGCAACGAGGGAGTTATTGGAGTTGCGATATTTCGGTACGTTCAGACTGTCATACGGGAAATTTTATCGTTGACAACGCAGAAATACATTAACTATGGGCATTGCAAGCACCAAGCATTTCACTAAGGAGTCAGAAAGAGAACAAAGGTAATCTTGTAGAGGACCAAAATGTTCTCTCATGCATCGATCAATACCACACTAGAGGCAGTTAAATATGTTACATCTACCATTTAAACCTACTACCTTCCCCTGATCAAAGGGGATTTCACAGGACGAATAATAAAATAATACTATTAGGATACCGTTGTTGCCTTTAAAGATACGGGAGCCTAAAACGTACCTCGTTAATATAATAGAAGCCTATTCAGCCCAGTTCGAGCTAGCAAAAATAAACCCGTAGGTAATTCCAACAGGATTAGATACTATAATTTCTTAAGATTGCGAGCTACGCAGGTATAAGATTGTAATTGCCTGTCTTGTACAGAAGTGATATGTTTTGAAATAGAAATAAGTGGGAAGGTATTACAGATCCCCGTGAATCAATCTATGTTGGTGAAATGGAAACAACATCCATCCAATTTATATGAGATTATCTGGTAGTCAATATCTACGACTTTGTTTTCCTGAAAGGTGAGATTTATAGTGTTTTTATCCGATTACTAAAAAGGACAGTTATGATATTTGTACATGTGAAATAACAATCCACAGTAACAGTGGCGTTTGCCATAATTAGTCAGGTTTGACATGTGACAATCGGCCCCAGAAACGATTCCCAAAACTTCGACACTCCGATTCAAAATCTATTTTTATCATTCGCCACAACCCTATTCAGAATCGTTATTGGTGTGGGTATCTATTATAAAAGTTTTCTCATTTTTTCCAGTTTGAAATGCAATCAGTTATATAATTAGACGAATTTAAAGGCTCATTCTGGAGGCTGCTACTAATCCTGACGTAATTTGAGATGAGTCTGCTTTTACTATCACTTTCAATTGATCGTTGTAGACTTTTATCGTCTGTTGAAGTGTTCCTCCTAACCGGGGATAAAGTAGCCACACATCACAGGCTTTAGGGATTGTAGTCAGAACGTATGTAGAGTTTGGCACCCATATTACATTTATTTTAGAAGCAGTAGCATTTGTACAATAATTGCTTTTCAATATTTACCAAGTACGGTTACCGGTTGCCATAAGGCAGGCTAAATGCCGCTGATTGCCGATTGAGTTGGATAAAAATTTTCCGCCGGTCTGGCATTACAAGGTTTAGTATGAATAGTGGAGGAAATTGTTGAAGTGCAGTCTACCCATGATCCTGAAGAAGTGAAAGGAAACCAATTGGTGAAATATGTAAAAGAGATTTTTGAATTCCCATTCAAAATGCACCAGTTAATCGTCATATTTGTACGTTAATGATATTTGTTTTGTGTATTTTGATATTTGATGACAATTACGTTCTACAGTTTCATTGGAAAAATAAGCTAGGTTGAGTCTATTATTTGTGTGTCGCTTTGTATAAGGCCATAGTTATCCTAATTAAGTATCGTGGGTATCATAGCGGTGAGTAAGGGGATTTGAAAGAAAACTAGTGTTAGCAAATGAAACCTTTATTGACATCGATAGTAACAGTTGGTGCAATACTAAGATCACGGAATACACTTATACGACAAGCCCTGTGTCAGGGTTCATACGTGGCGCACTTACAGAGTCCCCACGTTGCACTGTGCGAGAGTCCCGACATACACAGTACACATCTCACTTGGACTGAATACTTGGCACTGTTTACTTCACGGATCACTTGTACTTTTTTTTAGTTTTACTTCTTTCCCTTGATTCGCCTTCGATTCCACTTGAATTAATACTCACCGCCCGGGTTCGATGCATTTCATCTAATATTCCAAATTAATTGAAATATTTCTATCCATGTCCTAACATATTAATTTATGTTCTATCGTAAATTTCTTTTTTATTTTGCTCTCATATAATATAACAAGAACAATCTCGAAATGTTACAAAAGCCAACCAATAATCTTTACTCGCACTGGGGAACAAAAACCTCTAAAGTGACAGTATATTCAAGTAAAAGTTCTGAACTGGCACAAGTGGAAGTATACATACATACCGATATGACTTTCACGAAAATTTACCTACATTAATACAGCTAATGAATGTGTACATAACCAGCCAGCAGCTCTCTAATTATCCCATCATACCGGTATGATAACAGCTAACACTCGCCAGAGGAGCGTGATCTAATTAACGAGATAGCCGCGATCTAAAGAGATTAACAAGTACATTAGCTGATATTCTGCTACATTATAGTAAAAAGATTATGTTATTAACGTGTAGTGAAAATATGAAGTCATGTTTATGAAGAGTTAGGTTAGGAATATAATAAAGATATATTTTGTTCACATATTATTATACCCAGTAAGAGCAATTGTAAATATTCAAAACATTATTTACGCTAAACTCAATATGCATAATGCTATTGAGCTCAATTTTGATATTTATACTATTAACACATACATTTGAGATTAGCAGGAGGTTTTAGTTCAACGTTATTTTGATTAAGTACTAATTATTTTGTCAAATGTTCAATAATTTAGTATCACGCATTTGTTTTTTCATTCATATTGAGGTGGATCTTTAGAAAGTTGTTATTATAAGCTGCATGTACGTATGACAACTGTCGCGCTTAAATTTTAAAACCAGATCCAATGCGGCCCGACTGAGAAGGTGCAGCGGTATATCGACGAGCCTGTTGGCGTGGTTGGTAGATACGCTGCCTTTCACGCCGGAGGTCGTGGGTTCGATTCCCACCCGGGACAGATATTTGTGTGCATGAACATGTCTGTTTGTCCTGAGTTTGGGTGTAAATTATCTATATAAGTATGTATTTACAAAAGAAAAATTGTATGTATGTAGTATATCAGTTATCTGGTTTCCATAGTACAAGCTCTGCTTGGTTTGGGATCGGATGACCGTGTGTGAATAATGTCCCAGGATATTTATATACTCAGTGGGTTCTCGCCGTCTGTTTGAAACACGGCCCAGTCGATACTGTCTGGAGATACAAAATCATATAAGTGGCTTTTGGATCACTAATCACTATCGAACTAAATAAGAAACATTTCTGAAAGGACGTATTTATTAACCAACTTTGAACGAAGGAAGTTATCAACTCGTTTAAATGTTTTGGTTTATTTTTATTTTTTGCATGTTATACCATAGTCCTTTGTTTGTGAACTGATTTTTATAATTTAATGGTTAATATTAATATTTTTTATACTTACAAAATTATTGTATCAAAATTTTTCGAAGATAATAGATTGTTAGATATTTGTTATAACTACGTTTAATAATTCGTCTAACTACAGAACAGAGAACTGCAATTGAAATAATAACTTCTGTGTCCGACTGGTGAAAGTCGAGTGGTGGACTTCGCGCTGGGAGATCTTGTTCGCGTCCGAAAGGCTGAAAGAAAGAAAATACGTTTTTTCAATAAACTAGCACGGATAATAATATATATACAAGTACGCATACAGAAGCTCTTAATGGTTAAAGAATATGGGGCACAACACATGCGTGTCCGAATTGGTCCCATCTCAGCACTTACTGCAATATTAACTGTTGCAGCGCTAGTTATTCTGGTGGAGCCAAGTACAATAACTCACGGACAATTGATGTGTCAGTAAAACTCGCAATTACAATTTTAAAAGTACCTGGACGTTAATCATTTTACTAATAGCTAATTAAAATATTAAACAAGTTGAAATAGGTACTTATAAAATAAGATATTAATAAATTATGACATAATAATAATAACCTAGGACATTATTCACACACGGTCATCTGATCCTAAACTAAGCAGTGCTTGTACTATGGAAACCAAATATACTACGTATATATGGCGAGATAAATTTGCTCCTCCTTTGTTTGTCTCACCAAAGGAAAAATTACTTCCGGGACATAATTTGCCATGGCCAACCTGGAGCACTCTTAATAGACTACGTACCCAGGTTGGTAAATCCAAAGAAAACATGTGCAAATGGGGTTACATTCCCACATCACAAAACATCTGCGAGTCCGGCGTGTCACCCCAAAGTATGGCACATTTATCTGATTGTCCCTCTTGTCCAGTCTCTTGTTCCCTTCAGGACTTGTATGACGCTTCAGCCAAAGCAATCAGCGTTGTCCAATTTTGGGAAGATAAAATCTAATTCTTACCATCGACATAAGAATGATGAGAAGAAAAAGACTACATATACTTTTCTTTTGTAAAACATATACAGCATGTCTGTTTGTCATTTTCATGCACACAAATGTCTATCCTGGGTGGGAATCGAACCCACGACCAACGGCGTGCAAAGCAAGAATTTATCAACCACGCCACAGGCCCGTGTATTAATATATAATATAATAATATCTGGGGACAATGCCACACAGATCATCCTAGCCCCAAACTAAGCAAAGCTTGTACTATGGGTACCAGGCGACGATATACATACTTATATAGATAGATAAATACTTAAATACATAGAAAACATCCATGACTCAGAAACAAATATTCGTGCTCATCACACAAATATTTGCACTTACCGGGATGCGAACCCAGGACCACCAGCTTCGTAGGCAGGAGCACTACCAACTAGGCTATAGTGACCGCCGAATTATATATATTATGTATCTACAAATTAAAAATAATTTTTAGATACATAATACACACTGTATAGAAAATATTTGATAATGCGACATTATTGTCATACCTTCGTAATTCCAATCGATATACACAAAATGACTTGACAATGGCACCATATACATTACTTATTTAATTCTGTGTCGTCAGCCGAGTCGTGCTGTCATCCTCCAATTATATACTCTCTGATTCAACTGTCAGATAAAAGGGTACGCGGAATTTGAATTATTTAAAAAATATATAAAAGATATAAATTATTTTGGTTCTTAATTACCTACTAAGTTAACAGCGTACATAAGTTTGGTGTATAACTTAGAGTGGTATTTGTGATTTATCGATATACAAGTTAAATTTGTATGAAAACGATATTGTTAGGTCCTAATAGCATCGCCATTGCTAGGCGGTGCTATTAGAACGGAGTTCGTCACTTCGTGAGCATCAGCGCATTGTTATTTTGTGCTGAAACAAGCTGCTAAAGGTGAGTGGTTATCTTTCGATACCCCTAGACTGTGCTATCTTTACAGCACACGGAAACAAACTACATGAGTGAGGCCTCCTTACGAAACTTGAAGCTCGGTCCTCCATAGGAATGATCAGAGAAGGCTACTTGCGCGCATCAACTGAGAAACAAATCTTAACAGAAAAATCTGTATATTTGTATGTGTATTATTTTCTGCAGTTCGGCTCTCATTATCTGCGGTTTGACACATATCGTTAGACCAATAAAAAAACGGGCCAAGTGCGAGTCGGACTCGCGCAAGAAGGGTTCCGTACCATTATATATAAAAACGAGCAAAAAGTTCACGTTTGTTGTATGGGAGCCCCCTTAAATATTTATTTTATTTTGCTTTTTAGTTTATTTGTTGTTATGACGGCAACAGTAATACATCATCTGTGAAAAGTTTAACTGTTTAAATATCACAGTTCATGAGATACACGCTGGTGACAGACGGACAGACAGACAGACAGCGAAGTCTTAGTAATAGGGTCCCGTTTTACCCTTTGGGTACGGAACCCTAAAAAGACATCTTTACTCACTATGCACAATCTACGTTAATACAAACTGTAATAAAACTAAACAATGTTTTTGTTTGTGTATCTTTAATGGTGCCAACATCAGCATTAGTTACTGCAAGAATGCTGCAGTGCAGGTATTTGAGTTGACTCCATACATTGACGACATATGTACATATAACACGGCAGTCATGATTATATCCGACTGAATCATCTACAACATAGCAATGATATAATTTCCAGCCAATATCCGTAATCAGAGCGCATCTTATCAGCGTGACACTTAAACAGCCCTAATGTGAGTTTGGTGCTAATGTCTTAGTCCTCACGAAATATCTCTGCGGGATATAAAATGTAAGATCAAATTGCGGATTCCCAGGTGGATTTAATAATAATAATAATAATAAATCTTTATTTCAGACCAAAAGTCCATACAACAAGGTTTACATAAAATATTAATAAAATAGAATAAGGCATTATCTAATTTGAGCGCGAATATACGCTTTTAGGATATTGGAATCCTGTTTATCTGCAATGACTTTTAGGATGCTGTTAGAGCTGCCTCGTATCCTGGTTATCATTGACGTCAGCCTCTTGCGTATGATGGCATGAAATCCATCTATTCTTGCTTCAGCAAACATACCGGAGGCACTACAAAATCGAGGCAGCCCCATCAACATCCTAAATCCATTATTATATTGGACACGCAGAACATTAAACGATCTCAAAGTATAACCGAACCACAGGCTGCACGTATAGAACGACTGACAGTAAGCTCTAAATAAGGTAAGTTTGACTTGTGAACTACAGCGTGCAAACCTGCGGGCCAACATATTACTTCTGATCGCCAATGCCCTGCGCTCCCTCTCTATATCTTGTTTGTCATCAAGGCACTCGGTAACGAAATGCCCGAGGTACTTGAAATGCTCTACCCGTTTAAGCTCGATACCGTTCAATTTAATTTCAGGCACACTTATAGGGCACTTACCGGGGGCCTTGAAGACCATGTACTCGCTTTTTTTAGAGTTATAAATGAGGCCATGTGTGTGACTATAAGTTTCACATATGCTTAACAGTCTTCTCATTGCACTTACACTTGGTGTCAGCAGCACCATATCGTCGGCGTAGCTAAAGTTATTCATACAAATGTTATCGATGGAGCAACCAACTCGTGTGCTGCTGAGTCCATCTATAAGCTCATTTACATACAGGTTGAATAGCTTAGGAGAACTTAAGCCCCCTTGCCTCACCCCGCATTCCAGCCGGTACGCATCAGAGAAGCTGTCATCCCACCTAACAGTGTTGTACTGGTTAGCATACCAGAAATGAAAAAGCTGTTGCACCTGTGTAGGCACGCCAGTTCTCTTGAGTTTGTCCCAAAGTATGTCGTATGACACCAGGTCAAACGCCTTGGACAGATCGAGGAAACATGCGTACACAGGTGTACTTCTTTCCGTGTAGTATTGCACGGTGTACTTGAGACTAAGAATTGCGCTTTCAGTTGAAAGTCCAGCCCGAAAACCGAACTGAGCGTCATGTATCTGAAGATGTTTTTCAAGTTCTGAGTCAAGCACACCGTCCAAAACCTTAGCCACCACTGTGGCTAACGATATTGGCCGATAATTGTTCTTATCAGACAAGTCACCAGTTCTGTTCTTTAATATTGGCACGACTATAGTTTTCATTAGATCAGCAGGCAAGTACGAGTGACTCAGACATAAGGTGTAGAACATTGCGAGTACTCGCGGTAGATGGACATCGGCATACTTCAAATGCTCGATACTGAGGCCATCATGACCAGGCGACTTGCCCCTAGTCATGTTATTTATGATTTTACGCACCTGTTTGGCGGTCACGATATACAAGTCACCAGTCATAATAGTCTCAACATCCCCTGAAGAAGGTCCAAGCGGAGATTTTACTGTAAAATGTTCTTGAAATAGTTCTGCTATATCTCTTCTATCACTCGCACCCCCTATACTCACAGGGAGACCAGACTTATGACTCAACTTATTTGTTGCTTTCCAAAAATCATTAAAATTTTTGGAAGCTCGGTATTCTGCTATTATGTCCATTTTTATTTGTTCTTTATTATTTTGACACCATTTCAATTTATTTTTAAATATCTTTCGACTTTCACACATTTCATCGTAAACAATGCCAGAATGCGTTTTATTCAGTGAAACCCATTTTAGGAACTTAAGTCTATCCTCCCTGTGTGCGTCACATACGTGTTTATTCCATCCCGACACGTGTCGTTTCTTTTTACGAGGGCGGTTATCTATTTGACTAGAGTTTATTGCAGATTTACTCAATACTGAAATTATATCCTTATATAGACTATCTATTATATTCATATGCTGCTTACATCTACAAACATTATAACTACACAGTCTAAAATCTTCTGGAAAGTCTATTAATTTAAGTTTGCTATTGCAATTTTTAGTATATAAACATATTTGTTCATTACTTCTATTGCCCCAAATAATTTTATTTGACTTACGACTACTTATATTTAAACTATTTTTACATATTATTTCATTCAATTCACACTCAATTATTAAAGGCAAATGATCTGACCAGAACGTATCATATTTTATTGACACATTAGTTATAGTCTGTTTGGCCGATAAACTAACAACACAATGGTCGAGCCACCTAGTACACCCATGTGCCTCACTAATAAAAGTGTAGTTGTTAGATATGTTACCTAGAAAGTCTATATCAATACACGACCACAGTTTTTCGGCACACAAACTGTCTAACTCAATACCGAATAATTCGCCGGGGTGTGCATTAAAATCTCCTAACATGTAAACTGCTTCTATTGCATAGTTTTCAATTATGGCACATACCTCACCGAAGCACGATGTAATGATGATTTAAGAACAAAATAATTTATTGCGGCTTTTAGACATTTGATATAATTTGAAATGAATGAATCGTAGTAGGGAATATACATAGGGCGCACTATAAACATTCTGTAATAATACTTAAGATCTAATTATGATATTAGAACCTGAAATTTTATGGCTTTCAAATGCAGGTAGTTTCATCTATTTGTCACTTATTTTAACATTTTGGCGCCAGTCACAATTTTTACGATTTCATTTGATACGATTCAAGGTTAAGTTTGCCGCCTCAGCAGTGTCGCTCGTCTTCAAAGTATTTTTGGCAATGAAGCACCATGCAAGTCGACTGTTTACAACTAGTTTGCAGAATTCAAACGCGGTCTTATCAATGTCAGTGACGAAATACGTGATGGTGATTCATCTACCGTTGTCAGTAACGAAAACATTGATACTGAACACGATCAATCGTACGGTGTTTAACATCAAGGATCAGGCATGAGACCTACAATGAGATTTGGACATCCTAACGCAAAGACGTGAGTCAAATTTAAAGGTTAAATATACTTTACTTCTAATCCCTAAAAAATATTAGCAATCATATGAACTTTAATTGTTTCATATTTCATACACTTTTGATTCACGTATTAATATTATGATGATATCGTGTATTATTGGCACAGTGACCTCGCGAAGAGAATTTTATTAAATGGATTCATAGAACCTGCATACTACCTCTCCATATAAATTTTTAAACAACATATTCGCCAAAAAAGAAAACGGTACGACTAATGATGAGCGGCGACCGTAGCTTATGATACGAGTATTTGCAACACACATGCCACTCACGTAAATAGAATATTGATTGGGTTTTCCATTCTATTCAATCAATTCCATTTGTTTCTATTAAATGAATAGGAAGTTGATTTCTTATTCTTTGTGATTACAATATTGTTAAGTTGATTAAAATCATTATGTGTAAAATATCTGAAACGATCTTATTTAATTTTGCCTAAAGCATTACCGATTTTAATCAGTAACATATTTAATTTTAATAAATAAACAGCTTGATAAATTGATAAGCTTTAATGAAGAAACTCTGGTGTATTCTAAGCTAGTCATAAATACGCTTGTAATTACCGCACTTTAAGCCACTATGTAATGTGTGTATTAATATTTATATATACGGCAATTAGCACCCCTCTACGACTAGTGTCAATACATAAGCAATTACACGATACCCACGTTATACCCTAAATGATTAATATAAAGCGCCATAGATTAGAAAAACAAGATGAAACGGACATTCTTATTTGAAAGGGATTTGTTTCCTAATGCAGCCAAGCATTTCTAATTGCATAGCCGCCGATATTTTTACTTTAGATGATTTGTTTAGTCACTAGGCTAGGGACTCAGTGCTGTTAACAGAATGGTATTTTGGCTGGGATGAAATAATATCGTCCTGGTCGAATGTCAGCCATAGCAGCTAGTCGAGTGGACGTTAGTAATGTGCGCAGGACATATTATAGTGGAGAATATGTGCGGTAGCACACGTGCACTTTCTATTTACTCAGTCTCATGGTCCAATGATTCATAGGATTATTATATGTATATAAGTTCGAATGACAGGTGGAAAGGTGGTCGCCCACCTGTCCCGAGGTAGTGTCTCTCGTCCGCAACATAGTGAAAATCGAGAGTGTGTCAACTAGGGTGGCGATCCTCATTCTTAGAATTACTATTTCTTGTTAAGGACGTTTTGTGCAACTGTCGCTCTACGTTAACAAGCGGTTCACTCGGTTGATAATGAGAGAGAAAGGAGTACCTACTATTTAATTTTATTTATATTTCACAGATGCTATATTGAGTCTTGTCAAATAAATGACATTTAAATGACTGACTGTAAAAATAAAGTAATTGTTGATAGACACCTAAAATAATGACATAAATGTTGCTAGCGTCATATCGTACATATACATTAACAGACGGGCCGTGAGCTTGTGTGCTGACTAGTCATAAAGAAAGCATGTTAAATAAACGAGTCACTTCTGCAATTTCCAAATCTATTGTAACCGCGCCCACCGCCAGACTGCGCCACAATCGCACTCAACGGCTAATCAGCATACAAACGGCATTCAATCTTGTGGCGTAATTATGTTCACTTTGATCTTAGCCATTCTGGCTGTAAGCCATGTCAAACGCCACAAACGCCGGAACAATATATGTATTGGAAATTCAATATTTGGATTGTGTGTACGTGACTAAAGACCTTATTTAATGAAGCTATTACGATAATAGCTGCTATTTCTAAACGTACTAGCAAAGACGGAATTAATGTCACGGTATGTAGGAAATAAATAAAGAAATATCTTGGGACAGGTAACACACTGCCAACCGATCTCAAACTCGTCAAAGCCTGTACTATCGTAACCAGCCAACGGTTCAACATACCTATGTTTTTATAATTATATACATATTATAGAAAATAAACTCTCACAGAACACATAATCTTACAATCACAGAAAGATTTGCCTGGGTAAGGATTGAACCCACGACTTCTGACATAGCAGTTAGGATAACTAATCACTAGACCAACTAATAATTAAGTTAGCGTTACTAGTGTGTAATGCAAATTTCGCTATTCATTATTATTTGTATTCATTACAATAAAAATAATGAAATACATTTTGAGACAACTTTGGGGAGGCTATTATTACGTTAAGTACAAGTTCAAGATATTTTGATGATGTGATGATGATATGACGATGAAAAAACAACAGAGCAAGCATCTGTGTCTTAGAGGTGAAAGACCTTCGCGTCTGTTATGCCGCGATTAGATGAGAGGATATCTCCCGTGCCTGTGAGCGTACATTAAACTGTCGGCGCTGGTTGTAATGAAAGCATGTATGAGTGCTGTTATAGGTATTCAGAAGCCTAATGGAACCTGAGACCCGGTCAGACGTTACGGCTACTGGTTTTCCATGGATCTTGAGGTCAGAGGAATGATGGTCTCTCGAATCATTATTGTAGCTAAGTGTAACCGTCGGTATTAAAATAGTTAATATTTCAAATAAATAGCATCAGAAATTGCTGAGGTTATATCACACTGACCGATGCAGCGATGGACAAGCCCTTTTCATCGAATTCGAACTGAACCCTAAAAGTATAAAACATTTCAAAAGACTGATTCTGCCAATGTTACTACAGTGACCTCTTTCACTTTACATTTAATCTATTATTTTAATAATACGATTATTTTCCGATAAAATGAAAACCCAGTATTCGTGCTTCACAAACGTTGACATCAGTGAGCAGAGTACTTCCGTACAGATCATCAAATATTTGTGAACTCAAACAGATCGCAGACTGTCAACAGACTTGGAGATACAAGTAGAATATCATCAATTCATCATATTAACTGTTTGATCGCGGCTGAAAGTACATTGCTTGTATAGTCAGCTGCACGAATATGTATACTACCGGCTAAGTCGCCGAACATCGATTTCTTAAATGGCGTTCAAATAAATAAAGATTAAAAATGACTTAATTAATCGTTAAATCGGCTCCCATGACCACATGTGACGTCATAAATGGTCCGGAATCGATTGTCAACTTTGAAGCCGATTTAACGATTGGTTAAGTAATTTTTAAGCTTTATTTGTTTGAACGCAATGGAGATAAGAAATTTTAATACTTCAAATGGCGGCGACGTGGTCCGCCACCCGTCACGTCTCGTTACCCGGAGAGGCGAAAAGTGGCCAACGGAAAGCCGTTTTGCTACGCTGAATGTAGGAGGAGGAATAGAAGGTAAGTTGGACGAAGTATGTCAGCTGATGAGTGAAAAACGGATCGATGTATTGTGTGTGAATGAGACGAAGCGGAAGGGTTTGTGATACTACAAAACACGGACTTTACACGGCATATTGGTCTGGAGTACCGAACACCACCAGAGCTTGCCAGGGTGTGGGTCTCATTCTTTCCACAAGAATGTCTGAATGTGTGACTGAGTTCGAATGCGTGAATGCAAGAATTATTTGGTTGCGAATGAAAGTCGGTATGACCCGTATCTTCCTAGTAGGGGTGTACGGTAGTAGAGACACCCGCTGAGTTTGTTTCGCTGGGTCTTCTCAGTTGGGGCGCATTGGATCCGGTGGTAGCATTAAAGCGCGACCGTCGTTATTAACACAAGGTCCGTCATAATAATATCACCTTAATATAGACAGAACCATTGCCAATATGTATCACAAATATTAGACTTAAACTAGATAATTAGACTTAAACTAGATAATTAAACTTAAACATAATCTCTTGACAATAACTTGATTCGAGCTAGCTAAATATCCTTGCTGTTATAAAATATATTTTATTAATGTTTTAATACTATCAATACATGTGTACCTAATATCTATGTTACTAGAAATAATAATGTATACAACTATAATACTACAAACATGTTCTGACTATTTACAAGCGCTTTTTTGAAGTCTACGTGAATAAAAACCTTTTTTATTTTATTTATTTTATTTTATTTTACGCTCCTGTAGATATGGGTGCAGTTGTGTCACAGCGAGAACAAGAGGAAAGAAAGGCATTCTGGGAGACCTTGGGAGATGTGTTACGAATTAGTCAGTATAATGAAAGAGTAATAATGTTAGGTGATTTTAATGGTTGGGTTGGGGTAAAGCGTGATGGTTTTGAAAGAGTTCTAGGTCAATTCGGTGATGAGAGTGAGAATGAGAATGGGAATAGTCTGCTTGAGATATGTCTGGAATGGGGTCTTTGTGTTACAAATACTATGTTTGAACATAAAAGAATCCATACGTTTACACGGGAGAGAAAAAATGTGAGAAAGAGTATGATTGACTTTGTGATTGTAGATGAAAGATTGAGAAAGAATGTTCTAGACACAAGAGTCTATCGTGGGACCGCAATCCATACAGACCACTTCCTGGTGATGAGCCGAATAAGTGGTCTGTTCAAAGGATGGCGCCACCGAATCCCTGAGACTAAGAGTGTACTAGAGAGAATAAAAGTAGAGAAACTGCAAGAGGCAGGAGTGGCAGATGAGTACAAAAGTAAGTTGATTGATAAGTTTGAGGGATCTAAAGACATAAGAGAAGTAGAAAAGCTATGGAAGTCAGTCAAAGAAGGTGTGGTGAGTGTAGCTAGTGAAGTACGTGGTGTAATAAAGAGGAGAAGAGGAAGAAAGATGAAGAATATTTGGTGGGATAAAAGTGTACAAAAAGTTGTATGTGAAAAGAAGAAAGCGTGGTTAGATTGGCTAGCCAGCAGAGCAAACGAACGAATGCATAAGGCGACGAATGGAGATATAGAAAGAGCCTGGAATGACTATAAAAGGATGAAAGGAATAGTAAAGAACGTGGTGAACGAAAAGAAAAATGAACAAAAGGATAATTTTGATAGAAGGTTGTCTAAGGATTTTCAGATGAACATTAAGTTTTTCTGGAAATCCGTTAGATCAGTAAGAGGCATAACCCAAACCTCAGAACTGAACTCCATCCGACACCAAGATGGATATATAGTGAAAGGGGAAGAATGCGTGTTAAAACGTTGGAAGGAGTATTTTGAGAGTTTGTATGATAGAAGTGTAACAGAGAGTGAACGTAGTTCATTAGGTATAGACAAAAATAATTGTAAGGATGAAATTGGAATGGATGAGATTGTGAAAGCTATTAAGAGTATGAAATCGGGTAAATCACCAGGGTATGACAGGATAACTTCCGAAATGCTGAAGGCTGGACATGGCGTCATAGCGAGTCAGTTTGGTTGGTTTGGGAACTTTGTTTACGAGAGATGGGAAATATGAGAAAGATATTGTTAGAAGAGTAAATGCGGGGAACAGAGTGAATGGGGCACTACACGCCTTTATGAGTAGCCGACAAGTCTCAAAGAAGGCTCGACTGGCCGTGCACGATGGAGTGTTAGTGCCAACTTTAATGTATGGAAGTGAAAGTTGGGTATGGCAGAAAAAGAATGAAAGTAAAATAAATGCAGTGGAAATGAGAGCTCTGAGAAGTATGTGTGGTGTGACTTTGAGAGACAGAATACGAAATACTGATATAAGAGAGCGTTGTGGTGTGAAAGAGGATGTAGTCACAAAGATTGAAAAAGGTATGCTGAAATGGTTTGGTCATTTAGAAAGGATGAATGAAAGAAGATTGACAAAAGAAGTATACCTGGCCTGTGTGAATGGGACACCCGGAAGGGGAAGACCACGTCGAACATTCTCTGACCAAATTGGAGATGTTCTCAAGAAAGGGCAGGTCAGAAGTACCCTAAACCGGCGAGCATGTATGAAGAATATAATGACAGTAATCGAGGCAAAAGAGGTGTGCAAGGATCGTGACAAATGGAAGTCCGTTGTCTCTGCCTACCCCTCTGGGAGACAGGCGTGAGTCTATGTATGTATGTACGTATGTATTTGTTTGAACGCCATTTAAGAAATCGATGTTCGTCGAGTTAGCCGGTAGAGCCCCAGGTCAGATAATATGATTGACATAAGAACGGGTCTTGAAGTATGGTATGTGCTAGTAGCCGGTTTAAAAGAGTAGGTGGGTCTTACGTTACGTTTTGCTGACAACAAGTTACTTAATATAAGCACCGGAGCAATGAGTTTTCAATATATTGTAATAATAATACAATTTATTATAGGAATTAAAAACATGTTGGTCGGGTTGAGCCCGGAGAGGCAGTGAAAGCCTCCTATCTACGTTTCATCGTCGTTCCACGTAAATTTCCGTTTATACAAAATTATAAGTCGAAGTTTAATAACTCTGAATTTTAAAAACGAAATAAGTATATAATATAATAAATATTACTATAATACGCCGTAATAATAATATTATATATATATCCTTCCATCCCAGTACTTATACCCTTAATTAGATAAATTTAATACTATTGTCATGCATTCAACATTCTTTTATTATTTTCGAAAGTCAAAGATTATATAAATCTGTGACACTCCGCGGCCAAAAAGACCGGAAGGTCTGCTAAACATACTACTGCTTAAAAAGTTCCTAGTTATACAAACATTATAGCTAGCAGATATATATACAGTAGATATATACATTAAGTCACGTAGTCCTGAAGGGCCTTCGGAACCTTCAAGACACGTCCGATTCGAGTCTTTGTTGGTTCAGACCTTAGTTCGTCAGAGTCTGTCTCTTTAGTCGTATTGTTTTCAGATGTCGTAGAAGTCGATAAAGGAGTCTTCAAAACGGCTGAATTCTTTGGCAACTCAAGAGGACAAAGTCACTGTAAAGTCTTATCTCCGGCTGCAGTACGCACTCTCACTACTCGAACAACATTGTCAGAGCTGGGGTAAACTTCCACCACTCGGCCAATAGGCCAGTTAGTCCTTCTGTGGTCTTCGGTTTCGACTAAAACAATGTCACCAACTTCTAACGTAATATTCTTTGGTTTACGCTCCTTTGAATGAACAAGAGTACTCAAATATTCCTTCCTAAAACGTTGGCGGAAACCTTGGCGCAGCGTTTGACAATAAACTGCCCGAGAATTCAAAGAATTATGGTCAATCTGATCCAAATCAGTAACATCGTTTTGGCACAAAGGTTGAATAAAATCAGATGGGGTGAGAGGCCGCAGTTCATCAACACTATTACTTATGTAAGGGGACGACTGTTGATAGTCGCCTCACAATCACATAATACCGTGCTAAGTTCATTCAACGATACCGATGCTCGGCCTAAGACTCTCCGTAACCCTTCTTTTACGACGCCGATATGACGCTCGTAGAACCCTCCCCACCAAGGTGCGCTGGGAGGCAAGAAATTCCATTTAATTCTAGCGATAGATGAAAAACACATAATCTCATTCCAATCAAAAATTTTAAACGCATTAAATAGCCCACGAAAATTGGTTGCATTATCGCTGTATAGGCACGTAATTCGATCTCTGCGAGCTATAAAACGCCTCAAAGCCATTATAAACTCTGCTGTAGATAAACCTTCAACAATCTCTAGGTGGATGGCTCGATAGGTAGCGCAGGTGAACAACACTATCCATCCCTTTTTCGTTGACTTCAATAAAAGAGGGCCAGCTAGATCTACACCTGACACTTCAAAAGCAGAGCTTGCTTCCATGCGTCCTATAGGAAGGCTTCCAGTTGCAGCTTGACATGGCTTCGCCTTAAAACGTTTACATTTAATACAATTGTTCACAATTTTCCTGCATAGTCTTCTTAAGCCAACAATCCAGAAACGTTCCAGCAAATTACATAATAATGTTTGTACACCAGCGTGTTGTAGCACTACGTGCCGTTGGTGAACCATGCGCTGAACTATAGATTCGATGCTTGGCAAGACTATAGGAAACTTGAAATTAAAGTTTTCTTTACCTAAATCCAGCTTAGTTTTAAGCCGTACAACACCTTTATCGTCTGTGAAGGTTTGTAAGTTGTTGTTTTGCAACATGCTATCGCTATATTTATTTTGTATTAACTTGATAAGAGTGTACTCTTGTAGTATTACGATACCCCATGCTTAAAGGATGCAGAAATATCTACCTATGTGTTTGAATATGGTAGGTACTGGCAAGTACATAAGCATTATATAGGACCTCAAGTAAATGAATGCACTCCAAGTTTCTCACAATAATCAGACATAGGATGGAGGCAAAAAAATTAATATTTATCGTTTTGGGTTTAGCTAAGAATTTTAAATTCAAGAGCCCATAAAACTCTAGTCGATAAGTGACACAACAAAAAATCATCGAGGTATTAGAAATTTGGTGACCACTTGAGACATCATGTGCAAGTGTCTCGACCCTAAACAATATTTATTGGTTTCTATCGAAAGACTGAAAAAAAAAGAGAATTGGTTTGGAAAGGGAAGTAACACGTTTATTTTTATGCATAGTAGGAATATTTCGTTAGTCTTAGAACTGTCGCGCGCCGGTTACAATCGGGATTGTTATATTCTAACACATCGCAATAATTTTATAAGTTTTAAATTTGAGTCAGTGTGTATCAATGTTAGAGTCAGTGTTTGGTTGTTAAATATTATAACTAAATTAATTAAATTCAGTGAATGAAGCCGGTTTCCTGAAATTAAAAGCTAAGTACTATATGCTAAGTACATTAGGCAAAACTTTGTTTACTATTTCATATTTTATTTCCATTAAATACTAAGTTCTATATTTATATATTACTGGACAAAACGCTGGTTACTACTTCATATTTCATTTCTCTAAACACTAAGTACTAAACTCTAAGTACTAAATACTAAGTACTAAATACTAAGTACCTATTTGTAACTTTGGCAAAAGACAGTTATTAACTTAACAATTATTTCAACTGTTATTGCACTAAATATTACTTGTTAGAGGTTAATTTATTACACTGGCATTGTTGTTGTTGCACAGACAAATAGCTATCCATAATAATCAAATGATTATTAATTTATTGTGTTTGAGATAGGTTCTCTGTCACACTTTGAGTTATATCCGATCATTATTTCTAATTTTCATGGCTAGGACTGACGATTAAGAATCTAGACATTACAATGTTTACCCGACTGTGAGAACCTAAGGTTAAGGTTAACTAGATCAATTGGTTCAAATCCAATTAAATAATTATCTAAATGGTTCACCCGTTATTTATTAATGGAGATTTTTATATACGCGTTGCAACGATATTCAAGATATAAGGATAATTGGTTCAAATCCAATTAAATAATTACCTAAATTGTTTATCCGTTATTTATTAATGGATGTTTTCAAGATATAGAAATAACTGGTACAAATCCTGAAGATACTTGTCTAAGTGGTTCAGTTATTATTAATTAAGGAGATAACTATGTACACAATGACGACGACGATATATACTGATGGTTGACTTTTACTTTGACGACATTTACATGACCATATACACATAAGTAGAGTGTTGGCAGTTAGTAAATATAAAACATAAAGTAGAATGAATATATATACAATTGTATGTACGGGGAGATGTGATTTTGGAATACCTATAATGTGACGCAATCTGCGTAAGTGTGCGTAAACTTTATCTATTTCCCGATGAATACGATACAAAGAGAGGGGTTTTACGGCACACACACACTAACACTAATGAGACATCTATCTCGGATGGTTCGGATCAAGATGATCGAACACGCCAATTGAATCAAGCTACCATTATATACTGTAGTGTCGACAGCGTGTAATCCCTGTATGTGTAGACTGTCTAAACAAGCGGGCATGCGATAAGTCATGTGTGGGAGATATCTGTTTGCCCAACGCGGGTCACGTACATGTGAATAAAGGGCATAGATCCCTTCGCAGACAGACTCTCTCATGCAACGCGGGACGCGCTAGAAGCAAGCCTACTGTTACAGCCTTTTGAGAACACGTCTGTGATCGGCCCATATTATAAATCTCCGAAACATACCCTATACTCAAACTATTATGGCTATAGATTACTTAGATCTAGCAACTATCCGAGTATTCTCATATTCACACAAACACACAAGCACGCATGCACGCATGCTACAACTTAAGTTGTCGAGAATGTTAGATTTAAGCTACCGAAACATTTCTCTCAGATAACGTGAATAATTGCGCAACCTCAAAGTAATTGCCATTAGCGTAAAATTAACAAAATCTCATATAACTGAATTACTGAGTTAATTCACAATCACATGAGTGGGATTTTACAATCAACAGTATCTGAATATACATATATATATAAATCAACTATTTCTGACACACTCTTGATGACACATGACCTTGACAATGACCCTGAGACTATGAAATAAATAAAATAACTGATATTAATAATTCTAGGAAATCATGGTTAACTCATCATAACTCATGAGACTAATTGCATTGATAATATTTCTTTACAAATTATTACGAGCTATGTTAAGATTAAGTAGACAGTAGTTTTGCATTTTCCGCTTCATCCTACAGGACTCGTGTGAAAACCATTTTCCGGCATATACACGCGGTAGCTGAAATCCGGGGTAAGTTGTAGAAAATAGCCCATATATTATTTTATTCTCACGAATCATTACTGAAACTTGGAGCCATATACTGTGTTTAACAACAATTCGAACTAGGATGTTTATTTACAGCACTTTTCTTTTAAAACGGCATTAATTAAATTTATAAAAACTATGGTATGAATATAGGATGTATTAGAATATTATGTTAATTTAATCTAGACGATCACGCGCCTTATAAAACTACATATAGACGATCACGCCCAACTAAAACTCAACTAAAAATTATTAATTAAATAAAACCTCACACTAGTATATCAGCAGAGGTTAGGTAAGAGTACAGACTTCACGACAGTCCCTCAGACAGGGGGGGGTGGGTTATTACATCTGATGCCCGTGACCGAGGATCTCGTTTATAAAAGGCATTGAAATAATTCAATGACGCGAGATAAAAGAACTAAGTTGGATCTTGAAATCGGTACGAAAGTAACTTTATTTTATAATATTCATATTTCTTTATAGAGTAGACAATAAAAATAAAACACAACGTAGGTAATACTCGTAATTATTATATATCACAATAATTTTACACAACGTAGGTAATACTCATAATAATTATACATGATTATATTCATTAAATTTTCTGGATTCAGTTAGATGGAATTGAAACACAACGTATGTGGTTAAACAAGGGATATTGGTTCTGTGTTTTGGAATGGAAATTGGGCTCTTTTCTGCAACTATTTCTGAGAATGCGTCATATGTCATAATTCGAATTATCTCTATTAATAATAATATCCTCCCGACCGAATTTCGACCACGGCGGATAGTCTCAATGGTGAATAGCCAATCACGTAGGACATATTATAGTGTACAAGCGTGTACGCAAACGCAGGGGCACTTTCTGTTTCATCGCTCTCATGATCCGATGGGACGACTATCGACACGACTGGAAAGAGGTCAGGTACAGGACCAAGGTACTCTCCGAGGCACGTGGGTGTAATACCGCCAACGTCCAGACTTCGGACTGACACAGAGAAATTTCTTTTACGGAAAAATCCCATCTTTATTATATTATTGATTTAGTCGATTTGTTAAAACTGATGTGAGGCATAGAGATAAAATTTTATATCGAAATCGATTTAGAGTGTATGCGTTCCTAGCAGTCAACAAAAAGTTATCAAACAATGGGGATAATAACTTAAACTTATTACTAAGTCCTACTTTAATAGATAGTAGAATAAATAAGACAATTAGTCTGATAAAAAAAAAAAAAACGCGGGGGTTCGTTTATTAGTATATAAGCAATTAACAGGCTGGTTGGCGTGGTTGATAAATTATTGGTTTTCATTCCACAGGTCCTGGGTTCGATTCCCACATAGGACAGGTATTTGTGTGTATGAAATGTTTGTTTGGCACGGGTTAGTTTATTAGTAAATAAACAATTGACGAGCCGGTTTATATGGTTGATAAATGTTTGCTTTCTTGCCGCAGGTTGTGGGTTCGATTCCCACCCAGGACATAAACTTGTATGTATGAAATGTTTGTTTGTCCTGAGTTTGGGTTTAATTACCTACATATATAATTATGAGATCTTTGGGGGAGGCCTTTGTCCAGCAGTGAACGTTTTATGGCTGATATGATGATGATGAATTAGGTGTTTAAAAAAAAAAAAAGGGGTAGTATTTGTAATATATCAGTTATCTGGTTTCCATAGTACAAGCCATGCTTAGTTTGAAATCATTCGTGTGAATAATGTATAAATATTTTTTTTAAAAAAGATGTAGCTTAGGTTGAGAAGCCAATAAAAGATTGAGAGGATTAATGATAGTCTGGGAGGGGAGATCAGTCTACAACAAATAAATTCAATTAATCAAGTAGACCAAAGCATGGTAGATTTAAATTAAGTTAATGAGAATAATATTAAAGCTCGTATGCAGGAACAATACTTGTCATTTGAATATGACTGCACGTGTGGCGCAGTAGTTAAGACAGTCGCCTCGAAACTTGGTGTCCCGGGTTCGATTCCCGCGCCGAAGAACTATTTGTGTGATCAATAAATAGTTGTTCTGAGTATAGATGGAGAATTTGTGTCTGACAATTATATTTTTGTAAATTACTTCGCGAAACAGGAAATAGATTATCTAGTGCGTGCGTAGTTTTTTTTTAATAATATAAAAAATTGTACTACTGGTGTTGTCAAGCAATTGAATCGCTTTTGCCTAGAATAAATATTAATATTACAGGATGGATTGACAAAATAATACCCTATTTAATTACGTCCTAAATAAGTACAGTTTGTCTGCAAACAAAACTTTAAAACGTTTCGTTTGTGACAAAGGGAGGGGGATGTAGTATTACGATACCCCATGCTTAAAGGATGCAGAAATATCTACCTATGTGTTTGAATATGGTAGGTACTGGCAAGTACATAAGCATTATATAGGACCTCAAGTAAATGAATGCACTCCAAGTTTCTCACAATAATCAGACATAGGATGGAGGCAAAAAAATTAATATTTATCGTTTTGGGTTTAGCTAAGAATTTTAAATTCAAGAGCCCATAAAACTCTAGTCGATAAGTGACACAACAAAAAATCATCGAGGTATTAGAAATTTGGTGACCACTTGAGACATCATGTGCAAGTGTCTCGACCCTAAACAATATTTATTGGTTTCTATCGAAAGACTGAAAAAAAAAGAGAATTGGTTTGGAAAGGGAAGTAACACGTTTATTTTTATGCATAGTAGGAATATTTCGTTAGTCTTAGAACTGTCGCGCGCCGGTTACAATCGGGATTGTTATATTCTAACACATCGCAATAATTTTATAAGTTTTAAATTTGAGTCAGTGTGTATCAATGTTAGAGTCAGTGTTTGGTTGTTAAATATTATAACTAAATTAATTAAATTCAGTGAATGAAGCCGGTTTCCTGAAATTAAAAGCTAAGTACTATATGCTAAGTACATTAGGCAAAACTTTGTTTACTATTTCATATTTTATTTCCATTAAATACTAAGTTCTATATTTATATATTACTGGACAAAACGCTGGTTACTACTTCATATTTCATTTCACTAAACACTAAGTACTAAACTCTAAGTACTAAATACTAAGTACTAAATACTAAGTACCTATTTGTAACTTTGGCAAAAGACAGTTATTAACTTAACAATTATTTCAACTGTTATTGCACTAAATATTACTTGTTAGAGGTTAATTTATTACACTGGCATTGTTGTTGTTGCACAGACAAATAGCTATCCATAATAATCAAATGATTATTAATTTATTGTGTTTGAGATAGGTTCTCTGTCACACTTTGAGTTATATCCGATCATTATTTCTAATTTTCATGGCTAGGACTGACGATTAAGAATCTAGACATTACAATGTTTACCCGACTGTGAGAACCTAAGGTTAAGGTTAACTAGATCAATTGGTTCAAATCCAATTAAATAATTATCTAAATGGTTCACCCGTTATTTATTAATGGAGATTTTTATATACGCGTTGCAACGATATTCAAGATATAAGGATAATTGGTTCAAATCCAATTAAATAATTACCTAAATTGTTTATCCGTTATTTATTAATGGATGTTTTCAAGATATAGAAATAACTGGTACAAATCCTGAAGATACTTGTCTAAGTGGTTCAGTTATTATTAATTAAGGAGATAACTATGTACACAATGACGACGACGATATATACTGATGGTTGACTTTTACTTTGACGACATTTACATGACCATATACACATAAGTAGAGTGTTGGCAGTTAGTAAATATAAAACATAAAGTAGAATGAATATATATACAATTGTATGTACGGGGAGATGTGATTTTGGAATACCTATAATGTGACGCAATCTGCGTAAGTGTGCGTAAACTTTATCTATTTCCCGATGAATACGATACAAAGAGAGGGGTTTTACGGCACACACACACTAACACTAATGAGACATCTATCTCGGATGGTTCGGATCAAGATGATCGAACACGCCAATTGAATCAAGCTACCATTATATACTGTAGTGTCGACAGCGTGTAATCCCTGTATGTGTAGACTGTCTAAACAAGCGGGCATGCGATAAGTCATGTGTGGGAGATATCTGTTTGCCCAACGCGGGTCACGTACATGTGAATAAAGGGCATAGATCCCTTCGCAGACAGACTCTCTCATGCAACGCGGGACGCGCTAGAAGCAAGCCTACTGTTACAGCCTTTTGAGAACACGTCTGTGATCGGCCCATATTATAAATCTCCGAAACATACCCTATACTCAAACTATTATGGCTATAGATTACTTAGATCTAGCAACTATCCGAGTATTCTCATATTCACACAAACACACAAGCACGCATGCACGCATGCTACAACTTAAGTTGTCGAGAATGTTAGATTTAAGCTACCGAAACATTTCTCTCAGATAACGTGAATAATTGCGCAACCTCAAAGTAATTGCCATTAGCGTAAAATTAACAAAATCTCATATAACTGAATTACTGAGTTAATTCACAATCACATGAGTGGGATTTTACAATCAACAGTATCTGAATATACATATATATATAAATCAACTATTTCTGACACACTCTTGATGACACATGACCTTGACAATGACCCTGAGACTATGAAATAAATAAAATAACTGATATTAATAATTCTAGGAAATCATGGTTAACTCATCATAACTCATGAGACTAATTGCATTGATAATATTTCTTTACAAATTATTACGAGCTATGTTAAGATTAAGTAGACAGTAGTTTTGCATTTTCCGCTTCATCCTACAGGACTCGTGTGAAAACCATTTTCCGGCATATACACGCGGTAGCTGAAATCCGGGGTAAGTTGTAGAAAATAGCCCATATATTATTTTATTCTCACGAATCATTACTGAAACTTGGAGCCATATACTGTGTTTAACAACAATTCGAACTAGGATGTTTATTTACAGCACTTTTCTTTTAAAACGGCATTAATTAAATTTATAAAAACTATGGTATGAATATAGGATGTATTAGAATATTATGTTAATTTAATCTAGACGATCACGCGCCTTATAAAACTACATATAGACGATCACGCCCAACTAAAACTCAACTAAAAATTATTAATTAAATAAAACCTCACACTAGTATATCAGCAGAGGTTAGGTAAGAGTACAGACTTCACGGCAGTCTTCAGACAGGGGGGGGTGGGTTAGTACACTCTGCATATTCATACTCTTCAAATGTTAATTCTTTGATTTGTAATCCTGACTTACGCTTCATTCTTAAGATCCAGCCTATAGTACGTACTATCTTAGAGTATACTGAAAAATAACTCAGTCGGTCTAACATGCACGAGCCGCCCTCTGTAAGTACGGCGTTCACTACAGTTTTCCTTTCTTGGTTAACTTCGTTCAAATCAGTTTCAAACGCAGCGACTGGCCAATCTTTCTCCTCTAACCGTAGCCAGGTAGGACCATACCACCAGCGGCTTTCTACTAGGCCCTTGGGGAATATACCTCTGGAGGGCAAATCTGCCGGGTTTAACTTGCCATTAACATGTCGCCATGCTGATGGAGAGGTGTTAGCCCTTATTTCAGTTACTCTGTTAGAAACGAAGGTACTCCAATCTCCATTGCCTTTTATCCAAGTCAACACTACACTAGAGTCAGACCAATAGTGAACAGGGCAATCCTTTAGGGCAAGCGAATCTATTGCAGTTTTAGCTAGCCTTGTGCCCAGTACAGCTGCGATCAACTCTTGCCTTGGAATAGTAACCTTTTTTATTTTACTCGTGGGAGTCACTCTTGACTTAGCTAGGACAAGGTTTAAGTCAATTTCATCGCCTTTCTTTGATTTTAAGAATATACAAACTGCGTAAGCATCCATACTCGTATCGCAGAAAACATGAGTGTGTTTTCACTCTCACCTAAACAGTGCATCGAGAGACGCCTTGGTAGCTCTTCATCCCACTGGAGATTCCTTGACCACATTTTCTGTAGCATCATTTTTGGTATGATAGTAGTGGGACAAGTTACACCGATGGGGTCAAACACTCTCTGCATGACTGACAACAAAATTCTATTCGAGAGTTTTGACTGCGTGTCGACCAAACAGTCAGCATTACATCGTAGCGAGTCTTCTCCGATATTCCATATAATACCTTAAACAGAGATTGATTTTGTTTGATCACATTGCTTCACTGGGCTTGATACCCATCCTCTCAAGTCAAACTTACCTCGCTCCATTAGCTCTTTTGATTCGTTAACAAATTTCTGTAAAGCTTCTTCAGACTTGACACTCGTGACACAATTATCAACATAAAAAGATTTTCTCAATTTCGTAGCTGAATCCATTAATTCTTTTGGACTCTTACCGAGATGATGATTGATGGTAGCGATTAAATGGAAAGGACTCGAAACCACTCCAAAGACAACACGATTATGCCTATATGTAATAATGCCTTTGCTTGTATCATTTACATCCTTCCACCACAAAAAGCGTAAATAATCTCTATCGCCAGTAAAAAGTGAAATCTAAAGGAATGCCTTTGTGATGTCAGCGGTGACACCTATTGCTTCTTTACGGAAATCTATTAAAATTTGAGGAATTTGTTCAAGTAAGTTGGCACCTTTCTCTAAACAAGAATTAAGAGATATACCATCTGCATCCTTTGCTGAAGCATCAAACACAGGCCTTATCTTTGTTGTAAGGATGGATTCTTTTATTACGGCGTGATGCGGTAAGTAATGACCTTTTACATTTTGATCGGGGGCTACCTCGATAATTTTTAGCGCCAGCCATTGTTGGAAAACGTCATTATATTGTTCAACCTTACCTAGTTGACGAAGTCGGCTCGTAGTCGAAAGTAATCTCCATTTAGTAACCTGGTAGTTGATTTGTGGACGTGGCACACCACACCATGGCAGACAGACCTCGTAGCGATGATCTCTATTCACCGTGATGGTTCTCTCAAACGCTTCGAGGACCATAGCGTCGTATTTTGCCTTAACATCTTGTTCGGCTGGGTCTTTGATACCTAAGGTTTCTAAACTCCATAAATCTGAAATATCGATTTTAGTTAGACAATGTCACGTTGTGGTCATGGACAGTGTGGAACTACACTCGCGAGCAACCAAATCGACTCAAGCCTAGACGGCGCACATATACATTGATTTTCCTAAAACGATAAATGGTAATTACAAAAGTGATATGTCATTCGAAAGCTGAAGAATTAGGCTTTCAATTAACATCAATACCTTAAAAAAAACTAAGCGCTGATTTATTGACACATTTTAATTGGCCGTCAGCGTAAATTACCTCTTTAGGAATCCACGACTTGCGCTACCTGCTCCCGCTATAAAACCCCCCACTTCCGGTTTATCTTATCAGTTGCTTGTTACAGGTTGACCGGTACACATCTCCGTAAATTGCATTCCTTGTTTTCGCTAACCCATGGATACCACACCAGAAGAAGCCGCTCAAGTTGTTGCCTTGTTGCAACAAGGGTTAAGTCAGCGAGCAATCGCTGCCCAGCTCCACTTGAGCCAGTCTTCTGTATCCCGAGTATACAGACGGTTCCAAGAGACTGGTGCCTTCAATCGGAGACCAAGAACGAGCCGCCACCGGTGCACTTCAGAGAGAGACGACCGCTTCATTGTCTCAACCTCGCTGCGCAATCGACACCTTACGGGCGTTGATGTGCAGCAAGAACTGAGACGTGTACGACAAGTGGCTGTCAGCGAGTGGACAGTGAGAAGACGCTTGAAGGAAGCCAACTTGACGCCAAAAAGACCTGCGACGGGCCCTAAGTTGACTGCAGGCCACCGACAAGCGCGCCTTCAATTTGCTCGAGAGCATCTCAATTGGAGCGTTGCGCAATGGCGATCGGTCCTGTTTACTGATGAGTGCAGAATGTGTCTGCATGGCAGTGACAGGAGAGGCCGAGTCTACAGGCGTCCGGGAGAACGATTTGCCCAATGTTGTTTCGCTGAAACAGTGGCATATGGCGGCGGTTCCTGCATGATGTGGGCTGGTATCTCTTTAGAGGGAAAAACCGAACTTGTTTTCGTGCCTGGGGGCGGCCGAGGAGGCGGGCTAACAGCTGATCGGTACATCACCGACATTCTACTGGATCATGTTGTGCCCTACGCAGGGTTTGTCGGTGAAGACTTCGTGTTAATGCACGACAATGCCCGCTGCCACACGGCACGAGTCACTCGACAGTTTCTGCAAGAGGTCGAATTACGCACGATGGACTGGCCTGCGCTCAGTCCTGACATGAATCCCATCGAGCACTTATGGGACGAGCTTAAAAGAAGAGTTCGGGCCAGAAATCCAGTCCCTTCAAGCGTAGACGAGCTAAAGACAGCATTATTAGAGGAGTGGGACGGCATTCCTCAAGAAAATGTCAAAAAATTGATAAGGTCCATGAAAAACAGACTGCGGGATGTAATTAGGGCTAGAGGGGGCAATACGAAATACTGATTTAAATAAAATAATTTTATTTTTAATTTTTTTTGTTTAATTTGTCAAATACGAGACACATACCCTTTTTCCTAAATTCCCGTTTTTCCTACTCTTGCATTCAGACATCATTTATTTCAAAAATGATGGATGGATTTCAATGATAATGATATCAAATTAAAGCTGACATCTTAAGCTTTCGAATGACATATCATTTTAATAATTTCCATTCATGATTTTAGTTGTATCAATGTATGTGTGCGCCGACAAGGCTTGAGTCGATTTGGTTGCTCGCGAGTGTATATATCCCCGTGATGGGACCCTGTACAGTCCACCCCATTTTAGTCCTGATTGCAGTCAGACCGTTGTCAATATACACAAAATCTCCAGTCATCAGTACACTTGAAAAGTCAGCACCAATTAATAGTCTTACCTCGTCGGGAGAGTCAATAGAGTCAGTCAAATTCACATTGTTTTGTCTTAATTTTTGTAATAGTTGGCTAGACCTAACTTTTGGTAAATAACCACAAATATTTTCTCATTCAATAACATTGAGAAAGCAACTAAAATCATTTTTTACACTTTTTAGACAAATATCAAAAATTTTACACTCTTCCCCTTTTTCTTCCTTTCCGCCAAACAAACAGTGAGTTAAAAACTTCTTTCTACTAGGTTTTAGGCTTAACTCTTCAACGAGATCTTTTTTGATATGACCTCTGCGCTCCCGAGTCAATGAGGGCCCTTGCTTTAACTGTCTTCTTGTTCGACACAACTTGGACGACGATTGTTTGCAGCAGAGTTGTTGATTTTATTCCACATAGTAGGCTACTGGCGGTTTCTGGCTCTTTCAAGTTCTTACTGGTACTTTGCTCTGGAATCTCAGGACACATGAGAGTAGTGTGACGTTTCTTACATAGTAGGCACTTAGGGAAACTTTTACACCTTTTAGCTATGTGATTTAGTTTTAAACAGATCAAACACGCCTTCTTGGCTTTTAAGTGATCTATTCTCTCTTTAAGTAACATTTTCGCCGCTTTGTGACACTCAGCGCTACAGTGGGTGCTTTTATCGCACCAGATACATAGAATAACACTGTTGCGGTTGTTTGGCTTGTTTTCAGCGACGAAACAACAAGTAGGTGCTTTGGGTTCGAGCGCAGAGAGCTTGGACGAACCTTGACGGGCTAATAATATGCGTTCTTCCGATTCCACTTCTAATCTTAGGAAGTCGACAAGCTTGGATAGATCATTTTTGCAGTTGTCTTCAGCTCTATTACGATTCCACGCACGTAACACCTCCTCAGGCAAGGCAGACTCTACCATCGGGAACAAAATCGACGCGTATTTATCATTGGTGACGCCTAGAGTTTCAAGCGCTTGTAAGTGCGTTTGAAGGCTGTCGTACAACGCGGGTAGGCTCCTGGTACTTGCTTGTCCTTTGTCTTGCATTAAAGTAAGTAGTCCTCTGACATAGGTCTCTATTAAAATATCGTCACGGGCAAACCTGAATTTAAGAGCACCTAGTGCCTTTGTATAGTTTTCACCACACGGCGGGTAACTCTCAACTAATTGCCTGGCGCTAGAATTGGGTTCCATTAATTGAAGTAGGTATTGAAATTTGTCGGCTTTGTCAATGGCTGGATTCTCATCTATTTTTTTAAACTGACCCCAGAATAAAAGCCACATTTTTACCTCTCCATTAAACTTTGTTATCTCTAGCTTCGGCATTTTTATTTTGCACTCATGTTGACTTGCTTTGCAGCTAGACCTTGCAGACACTAGGGAGTCGTTGTCATTATCGCAGTTACCATTATTGTTGGATTTGCTGAAGCTCTTGTCACATTTTGTCTTCAGCTGTAACCATCGGGTTTTATATAGTAGTGCCTTATCTTGGTCAGCCTGGTATTCGAGCTCATCGAAGTCGTCAGCTTGGCACCACATGTCCCGAATGGAAACTTCACAACTAAACAGCTGCTCCGCGCAGTCGATAAGGGTAGCGTATTTGGTTTCCGCAATTTCGACGTCATTGGTTTGCAGCGCTTTTTCTAGCAAATCTGCAGTGACGGTAAATTCACGCCGAAATTGGGCACGCTTCCTTTTCAATGGTTCCATTTTTACCACGCGAAACTTGAATCACTGCACAAAATTAAAACAACGACTATAAACACTAATAATAAAAAATTTTCACATAATTTTACACGGTCGCCATTATGTCATGCATTCAACATTCTTTTATTATTTTCGAAAGTCAAAGATTATATAAATCTGTGACAACTATAATTATAGTAAACAATTATTTCAGAATAGGTCCATATTTTGTTAGTAATAATGTGCTTAAAAAATATGTTAATATAGGTAACAAAAATTAAATTTCAACATGAAGCCGCCGCACCCATCTTTGCAGCATGGAGGACTCCCACCCATCTGTAAAATGAATATAAATATACACTATGCACTCCCAAATTTGAGTTGAAAGGATGTTTATTAATTAGTACATAAAGTGAGAACCTAGGGAGTTCCTAGCGTATTACCAATACATATGTGGCATACGCATTATCAGCAGTTAGACTTTTTATAGTAGTATCCGCAATATGAAAACGCAGCGTTAAGAATATGGCAACGGTTTTATTACAAAAATTGTGTTTCTAAGTATCGAAAAAGTTTACACGTTATACCGTGCTATCGTTTCGACGCAGGGCACCCAGTACTGGACGTTGCAATATAAATAGGGCAATTCAAATAAATCAATATACTAGAGTCCTCGTATATTTTGCCATAAAATATTCTTATACATAATATAACAGCCATTTGTAGCGGCGGATAATGCCAGCTATTGAATATCAGTCCGAGGGTTGTCACAAACGGGCTTCATACATATATATGCACCCATTTTTCCCTCTTAACGGGTCAGCCGATTTGTTTACGCCATTTCAATGCAAACACGAGGCCCCGCGAACTCTCCCGATCACGCGCTACATAATACCTATAAAATCCGCGCTCCCAGAGGAACGTAGTAACAATTGTTTGGGCGCATTTTCCGTTCTGGGTCGCGATACATTACGTTATTATATTGTGGCTGCCTCGGTGGTGTAGCGGTTGGGTGTTTGACCTCAGTTCCCAGGTTCAAATCCCTGGTCAGAACATAAAGTGATATTGGTACGAAAAGTAAGAAAAAATCTCAGTTGAACTTGACGGCGTGGCGCCACAACCCTGGTCTCAGAAAGTACGTTGATCCATCCATCTACCAAATAGCTTTCCAGTTCTTTCGGCTAGCCGACCCATTGGATCACGAGAGTAAAGGAATAGAAAGTGCTGGGTTTGCATGCACGCTTGTGCACTAAAATGTGTGCATTTAAATAATAAGCCGATAATTACAAGAATATAATTATTACAATGGGACATTTGAAAATAATTTTAAAAGGATTGATATTTTTGCTCTGAGCCCTGGCGATGCTTATATGTGAAAAAATATGTTGCAGATAACATATGAATTCAGAAATTGTTGGTGTCGTCAACTGTATATACACCGTACATTGAAGAAAAGTCGCTGAACCTTCTTCTAGGCAATATGCATACATGAAAAAAAGGTTTGTGAGGTAAAGCTTAGAGAAAAGATACAAGTATACACCATTAGAGGTATTTATTCTTCCCTAATACCGTAAGTGCCCTAAATATTCATTAAAGTTCCCGTTCGTGATATCGTCGTCCTTATTGAAAATAAGCGGTGATAACGATGCGTCCCATTTTAGTACATTGATATTGTATATCAAGCAGATTTAGTTGTTACTCAGCTACAACTAAATCAACGCTGGGGCCGAATTTGAGGCTTGACCCGCCGCGGGCTCGTATTAATTAATACTGATGAGATTGACTAGCTGTGGTTTGTCTAGCTGGCTCTGTCTGATGTGTAATATTATAGTGTATGTGCAAATACAGATAGACTCTCTATTCCGTAAATTACATGATTCGAAGACAAGTAGTACAAGCGGAAATATCAATATCGTCTTTTGACCAAAAAAGGCTTTGGCAGAAAGAAATATGTGCCCGCACGTTTCTCTCTTGTTCCTATTGTAATTAACGAAACGTAACTTTCTCTATTTCTATCTTCACTAACTTATATCTCCTCTTCGTTAGTCTCGTTAGGTCACACCTTTCGTAACGCTCTCATCGCACATACACCAGCTTATTCTCCAAGTCAAGCGTGCGTAAAGAAGTCTTACTTCAAATCACATTAGCCTATTTTGATTTGAAATAGGAACTAATTGTTTGTGGTTGCCTCATGATATTTTGTTTATACAACTTAGGCCGCATGTCTAAGGTAGAACTCCCTGTCGATTACACATACATCGCTGTGCTCGCTGCACAGCGATGTTAGAAAGTGGTCGTGGGCATCATGCCTAACATTAATATAATAATAGCATATGGGTAACGACGTAATTAGAAGTTGTCAAAGCTATAATCGTGTTTGATGTTCCCTTACAAATTCAGTCAGCCATAATGGCTTACAATATTTATATGTGTATAATGTTTCTTAATTCTTCGTTGTTTTGTCCTTTTTATTTGTCAATTTATTTCAAAAAGTTCTTCGCTAACCTTGGTTACCTTCACTTTGTATCGCATCCTTTCGTATCGGACTTTTGTGTACGCTCACCTCATATTTTTTTTTATTTGGCTCTAATGCTCTAGCTCTGTAGTGGAACCCGGGAAAATATATGCGATATAGGTACTCAGGTTCTCAGTCCACGTTCCTATCACCGTCGGATCCGCTAGCTTCAATGCAAACCAGCGGAGAAGCTCTTGGATGGTAGCTGAAGGGATTTCCTTCGATGCGTAAATTTATTCCACGTTATAATCGGAGTAACTATCCCCGGCATCTAGATTCGATTTTACTTTGCCGCACAAACTATAAGGCCGCATGTTGTACGTTTTTTCAGTAAATTTTAGTATATTGAATTTATTTCACACTATTTATCGAAAAAAATCTAAATATAAAGTAGGTACAGAAAATGCGAGTACCGCCTCAAGTCGCTCGTGACCTAACATAACGTAATATCAATATAATCCGTCGCAAAACTGCAAAAAGCTGTTACTTTTACGACATCGGAACAAGTTTCAAACCCTTTTACCAGAAAACGTGAAGTACTCGGCGTGCGGGGATAGGGACCTTTACCCCGCCCTCTGGTAAAACCTTTAATAAATTATGTAATTATGTCGATAATGGAGAGACAAAATGGCCTCTGAGATATAAAGTAATGACTCTTAACGACGGCTATGAATAAAATATGTAATGCCCAGCGCGCCGCCGGCTCTTTGGATAATCCAACAAAAGGGCCCCAATTTGGATGGAATTGAGTTTACGTTCACTGAATACTGTTTCCAATTCTAATGATGTGTACTTTGGTTTTAAACGCCGTTTGTCATATTTTCTGTTTTTTTAAGTGATGGGTATAATCACCGAAACTAAGTAGGTAACGAGCAAATTAGTTACAGGGGTAGCAATTTGTTCTCGTAACAATATCGCATTAACGTTTCGGTATAGATATTTTTTATTTAGTCATAATTCAAATGATAGACATTTATTTTATTGATAAATAGCTATACCCGGCATGCTTTGCAATAATGATAAAATATGCATGTAAACAATAAGTGTTTTATCGTTATGTGCTCTGCTGGACAAAGATCTCCCACAAGGATCTTCTTCGCTTAGGCTTCCTGCGACCCTTGCTAGATAGACGGTCCATCTTGTCAAAGTGTTTAATTTGGTTAATTATTTATATGTTCAAATATACTTTGCGGGCATAGTCCATCAAAGTTTCAACACAATTGTATCAATGGTTTCAAAACAGTAAAATCTGTAGATATTATTTGATTTTCAAATATATTATTGCAGTTCTATAACTATTATTTTACCAAACAGTTCATCATCCCAACAGTTAGCTAGGCGCAGGCATTTAAGTGTAGTAAAATCGTTTTGTGGATTTTATTTTATATTGCTTACATGGCTTGCGTACAAACGTAAACAATAGCGAATAGGCGGCTATGTATGTAAAAGCGCCGACGCGCGACATGATCATATCGTTAGGTTGTGGTTCGCATGATGTTTTATAAAACCCTGGTCAAATATTTATCTTTCAAACCATATTGTTTGTTGATCTAACGCTATTCCGCTACGGCGTAGTAGGTATTTGATTATACCTACTACGTCGTAGCAGAATAGCTACTACGCTGTTACGACTATTCAAACAAGCTACGCCTGTTATATCTACATATTTTATGTTAAGCGCGGCGGCATTTTTACGGCATAAAATAATACAATCGAGATTCGGCGAGTATTTTTTGTATTCTACATTTCCGCGGTGAAGGTTTAAAATTTTTCCGCACTAGCGTAACATTTATAACGCATGACCGACATTTTAGTTTTTAGTCGAGAATCTGACGGAAAACTGAAATAAAACTCCGTAGTGGAAATAAACAATTTATGCAGGTTGTTTATCTGCACGTGGCGTTGTTAAAACATTTTCATGAACTGCCACGTTCCTGAGAACTTTAGTTGGCTGTTAATTGTGAAAGTTTCCGTGGAAATTGTTGACATAGTATATTTTTAGCCGAGTAATTATAAGCTAGGAAGTTTATCTGAAAGTTACTTAAAGGCAGTACTCGAGCCGAGACGACGCGAGCTCACAGAGATAAGGCGCTGAATGCTCTTCAATGTCGTTACCGAACCACCTTAATGGTTGTTAAACGTGATGAAGATACTAAGATATTTCACATTCATATTCTTTGTTTCATTTTGGCTTTTAAACAATTGTCTCTTTTATGAAGGCTACGTAATGCAACTTATTGTGCCACCAGGTATATCCGTTAGTCTCTTTGGGTTAAATTCCCGAACTCTTGGTACTAATATTTGTAATTTAATATCGTCATACATACCTATATGACGATATTAAATCACAATGAATTAATCAAGTCTATAAAGATAAGATTTATTTTATTGTTTTGTCTGACATGAATGACATGTTCTACCAGTCAAACTTTTGATTGTTGGTATCGGTGACAAATTTTCGCAATAAGAGTATTATATGAAATGAAATAATATAATTTGAATTTTACATACTTTTATTACTAAAAGGCTCACATCGTAAATTGATGACTATGACAGAAAGGGACAAAACAGAGCAGGGAATTCGGTCGGAGGGAATATACATATAAACTACAGCTACATTACTGTACCGACCACAACAGGATCAACCCATAATTGGTCATGAACGGAAATTAACAACAGCGTATTAACATTACGTATGAGTAGTTACGAAATGTTGATGCGATGTAGTTAATTTATATGTTTATGCATTAATTATTATTTGTGGATAACTAATGAAATTTGGAAATAGTACATTCATAAGTTGAAAAATACTGTTTTAAATTGTTTGACTACAAAATACTAGTTGAAACAGATGATGTTAAAAAGGCTTAGTGTTCTTACTAGTTTTTTTTACGTGATTGTTTACGAATTTTTTACCCCATTGATTCGTGGAAACAAAAACAGTTTATAATACATAGAAACATAATATAAACATAGTTTATAATAGAAACTTATGAAAACACATTTTACATACCTAATACTTTAACTGCGATTTTCATTTTTAATATGTGCAATTGAAAGTTATACTAATATAATCGAATTTGCGATTCTCGGGGTGTCAGGTTTTATGTACGTTGACTGTTCCGCCACCGCACCGTGGTGTTCGGAATCGTATTTATACAAACCATTCATTGCTCTTTTAATGTAATGCAATGAATTATTTTAAGAACGTCATTAATCTATGAGTATATCCACATCGCACCGCGTGCCTTACTGAATCGTGTAACGCTGCACGCTGCCTTCACCTGGTAGCTGCAACAAAGAGATTGCACTAAAATCATTTCTGTTTTACTGTAGGTAAATCGACAATACTACCTCATTGAGAAAAATAATAAACTTGTCTGACTGTCATTACGTATTACCATATTCCTAGATATTACAGGAGCATTTGATAATTTTTGGTGGCCAAGTTTATTACAAAATCCCATGTTACTTGGTTGTTACAGTAATATGTTCAATAATTTAATGTCGCTCGTAACTCTGCAACGACATATCTGTAAATAGTGCCTAAGTAAACCTAAAAATGTATGAAAATTGGAAAAAGGGAGCTTCATCTGCCAACAAACTGCTATGCAGTTTGGCAGAAGTATATTATAAATGTAAAGAAGTATGTTACTTGTGAATTAACATTTTTTTATTTCTTTTCATTATTCATTTCAATTTACTTCATCGTATGCACATATGATACCATTGCCCAGTGGTTGCCCTAGTGTCAGAGTTTTTCAAGCCGTCCAGTAGGCTTATGACATGGCTTATCGACTGTACTCAAACGACTACAACCGACGGCTTAATGTGCCTTCCGAAGCACTGAGACGCTGAGACTTTGGCAGTCACCCATCTATAGACTGATTCTGTGCTTAGATGCTTAACCTCGCCGATCACTTACGCGGCGATGAGAGCAAGTAGCTGTGAGTGCCTTGTGAACACATAAAATCAGTTATTTGGTGCAAAAACTTAGTGAATTTTTATTTTGATGTAAATTACAACCAATTACAATGTCCGCAGTAGAATGTCCTTCCCAGGGCTCAAACGAAACTGTACAAACTGGACTGTCGGTGACAAATACCAGTAGTAGCGGTTATGTAAAATGCAGAGAGTTGGGAGCGCCCGCATCGAAGTAGCAGGAAGTAAGTTTGTCACCAACGTCGTGACTAGACTGGTTAGTTGTAGCTCACTATGCCAGAGACAAAGAGATAGTTAGGACGGGTTCGTTAAACAACAAGAAAAGCAAAAATGTATTGTAGGCTTACATCGAGAATCTTTAAAACATTAAAAATAAGTATCCTTGAAAAGACATGGCGATCTTCAAGAAGCGCGGAACTATCCCTTTATTAAAGGCCGATGTCGCACTTATGGCTCCTCTGGTCTGGAGTCCATGGGTACGGTCATCATCAGGTATCCTACTCGATCATTTGCCTTGCTATCATATAAAAAATATACAGGTGAAAATGGAATCGCAGTCGTATGTTGTCATGAAGCTACTGGGTATTGGTAGTTCTCTATAACGCAACTGTTTAATACTTTTTGATGTGAAACATCGCTAGCCGCACGTAAAACAGATTTCTGGCGTGGCGACGCATGCCGTGGTTTTTTTTTTAGTTCCTATCACACTATGTTCTTTTCGACTTCGACTTCTACTTGGACTTCGACTTGACTTTGACTTCGACTGCGACTTATACTTCGACTTCGACTGCAACTTATACTTCGACTTCGACTGCGACTATACTTCGACTTCTGCATATTACTTTTACAAAATAATGTCGATGTTTCACATCTGCCAGGCGTCCCGTGACGGCTCACATTTTTCCTGTTAAGAAAGATATCATCATATCAGCCGAAAGACGTCCACTGCTGGACCAGAAACCCGAGACCTAAGAAAGATATACAGGCACAAGATTTCCTTTTAAGAAACATATACAGGCACAAGAGGCGGTTAAAGATAAGTTGACGGGCCTGTTGGCGTGGTTGGCAAATGCTTGCTTTTCACGCCGATGGTCGTGGGTTCGATTCCTACCCAGGACAGATATTTGTGTGCATGAACATGTCTGTTTGACCTGAGTCTGGGTGATCTTACCTATCTATTATTGTTTTAGTAAGTATATATTTACAAAAGAAAAGTAGTATATGTAATATATTAGTTATCTGGTTTCCATAGTACAAGCTCTGCTTAGTTTGGGATAAGATGACCGTGTGTAAATAATGTCCCAGTAATTATTAAAGATAGAAACATGTGCTGGCTGGCTATACAGCACCGCATGACTTGGGATGCGCTTCTTCGGGAGTAATAAGTTGAGTTTACGAATAATTGAGACACTTTCAGTACCAAATAGGGTTTGCGTTCAGTCGAACTTTGTTTTCACCCGTTGTCCATAGACTAGTATATTACATTAGTACTATAATATATAAATATTATAGTACTAATGTTATATAATAGTCTAGATTAAGGTTGGGGCAAAAATAATATTATATAAAGCTACGTTATAGTGGAGTGTCATAGGCTATGAAAAATCGGGCAGGGATAAAAATATTTATAACGCGGAACGAAGTTCGCGGGCACTGCTAGTACAAATATATTTATGCAAGGGTTTACAAGCACATCTACTGACTTTTCTATTCTATGCCGTCCTGCATGGAACTTATCCGACCGTCGACTCTCTCAAGTGCAATGCAATGCATTATTGATATTAAGTTGTGACTTTAATTGCTTGACTAGTTCCTCCCGTTCTACTTTGCCAACATTCTACTATAATTATTATAGTAGTAATTACTATGCACTTGTCCTTTTGTTAGAGATTAGCTTACCATCTTAATTGCGTGGCCTAATATGAAGCCAAGTTTTTTCTTTATAAAAGTTCCCTTAAACTAACATGAATAGCTCAAACTAAATATAGAGATATGTACGTACACTATAAGCACTGTAAAGTAATATATACTAACTAGAGTAAACGTAACACGTATTTATTAAACATATTTATCAGAAAAATGTTAAGGCATTGATTACTTTAAAGGTGGTCAATTTATAAAATAATAATAATATCTAGGGACAATTTCACACAGATCATCCCAGCCCCAAACTAAGCAAAGCTTGTACTATGGGTACCAAGCGACGATATACATACTTATATAGATAGATAAATACTTATATACATAGAAAACATCCAAAAAGCAACTGTGATGAATAAATTTCAAGGTAACACTGTCAAAATCCCGTTGAAATTGTTACGAAATTTTTATAATACTCAAAATTATTTAATTTTAAGTAAGTGCCAAAAATAAATAGCTCTTAACATGCATGATCATATGATAGCGAAAGAAAAACTTCGGAGTATTCGGTGCAAACACTAAAAACACAGCTTAGTACTGTGTGTGAAATGCCTGTCAATTTACATAGCTGAAAGTCAAAGCAGTGCTATTGGAATAGGGAACAGTTCATTTTGTGAGGTGGTTTAATTTCGACACGGCTTTGGAATGTAACAGAAACGCGCAGGGAATTGAAGGATTTTTCATCCCTACCAGCACAAATAGAAGGAAGTCAGCTGACAAGAATGGACGCCGGCAAACTGTGAACATTACTCATATGTTATTAATCCATTTTTCCTCCGCGACGGGCTCCTGGATCACGATTCACACAGAGAAATAATAGTAGTAATGTTATACCTGCATGTATTTTGTTAGATGGGGATTATTTCTTCTGGTGGGCTGCCTTTTACACAAACATAACCTTATGTTTGGGCGGGCTTATGATCAACAATACAGGATATGGTGCTTTAATCTATTCTAGTAAGAAATACAAAAAACTACTAAGCAACGAGATTGGAAAAATATAAGTATCATTATCTTATTTATTTACAAAAGCTGTGGCATAAGCAAGCAAGCGAAAACAACAAGAAATACCCTAAACAAAATCTGCCGCGGCCAAGACGCGACGGAATTGATTAAAATCTGCGAAAGATTAATCGTCATCAATCTTTTCTCTCCCCTCTCTCCCCCGCCCTGCCCTGTTGCCCGCCACCGCCGCGCCCCGCGTCGATATTCAAGTTTCAATTAACGATTGTTACGAGTGTCACACGCCCAAAGCGTGTTAGTAATTTTGGTAATAAGTTGTTCGGCTAGGTATTATTTTCTTCATTGGCAATTTTGGAGGTTTTGTTATTTTAGATATTGCTTTCGTGTTAGTAGCAACATTCGTTTTAGCATGGGGCCGTCACCAATTGGAAAACGGGTGATCATAACAAGTGCAGCTTGCAAAAGTAATCTAGAAATCGATTAATAGGGCCTTTCGAGCGACCTTAAGAGTTAACCGCGATTGTGATCTTAAAATTTTATTTAAATGACAAGTTACCTTTAAATGTTATTAATTATTTAACTTTTGTTCTTAATCACAGATTCAATCCAATGGGAATTTAATTCGTCATTTCAATATTTCGCTCGTCTTTCCAGTTATTGAATGAACGAACTTTAAAATTAAATTCCGTGTACGAAACTTGTCTTCCTGTTATAATTATTCACCGCATAACTTTTGACTTCTTAGTCAAACCGATTAATTATGAAAGTTATTTAAAATACTTCACCAGGTAGGAATCGACTAAAATGGATGCGCATACCAACTGTATTTCTTCCCGTGTTAATGCGGCTAATTCATACTAAAACTTTGGAGTACGAACTGGTTTATTATATTGCACCACATGTGAAACTGCCTGTTGTAAAAGTCAACACACACCCTAGGCATCAAGTAGTTTTGCAACGTTTCTTCATCAGTGTGTGAGATCTAGAGAGATAACTTTACTGCAATTGTTAAAACCATTTCTTTGTAGAAATAAAAACGAAGTAAAATCTCATTCAAAACAGCAAACTCAAGTTATATAGTTACACTTTTTGAGTTTGTAGATTGACTATAAAGGTTTTATGATGTTCTTATCGGAATTGTTTCTTCAAACACCGTAAAATATGAAGATCATATCATATTGATATTACCTTTCTTTTATAGCATTATTTGTAATCAAAGCTCAGCGTAAATAAAACTTTTTGATTTTCATCCTATACAAAATTATCCAATTTCCTAAGCATTTGCGCGTATTTTAAGCAACTGCCGCGCAAAGGATTATTCAATTATAGTATGTCCTAACTACTACTAATGTCTCTCTTTCTCAATCTGCAATTGTTAGTAAAAGGATTAAAGTCGTTGACGGGTAAAATTAAACTATATAAAAACCACTAACCCTTATTCTAATTTAATATCACAAACCACATACCTATATTACTGCTAAAACAAATGTCGAGGTCAGATCCTACTATAAATATGGTTAATCACTGCGGGCAAACCGCAACGGGTGAAATAGATGCTGACCCAACGTTAAGCCTAAAAACAAAGCTTCTTGTTCAAAGTAGTTTTATGTATTTCTTTTACGATATGCATGAAACATTTCTATGCGGGCTAAAAGAAACTTTGCAAAACGTGATTTTATATTTTCTCTTCAAATTCACAAACCTATATATCAAAACCGGCTGACCGTATTCAGTGCTAACGAAATACCCGAGGGCTTTGCGCTTACCTTAGCATTACATCAAAGCCTATGAATTTCTTTTCATTCCGCGCAACACGCATAAAATCTCACATTACTTTATTGCTGAGAAATAAATCGGAGCAGCAATACGGAAGCCGGAACAGTAAAGTCGTTATATATTGTGTTCCAATATATTTGTTGGAGAAAATGAATACATGGGCCATTCAATGGAGAAGATAGCTTAACGGGCTACGGAGAAAAGGAATAAGAATTCAAACAGTTGTATCTAGCGCTTATTAATTATATCATGTATATAAGGTGTTACAAAAATATCTGCCACGGCTTTAATGGGAGGTAGTATTGTGTTTATAGATTACAATAGTGAAGAGCTTTCGTACCCCGAAACAGTTATTTCAATTTGAGAAGATAAAGTAGTTAAATAAACATCGACTCTACTGCGCATAAAACCGTTCACAAATTACGCGCAATGTATCGCTTCGTCAATGAAAACAACTGCTCTCTCTTCTACTACTACTGCTTCTCTTCGGTGAATGAAAACTGAAATCACAATCTGTAATAATACGCAGGCACAAGTGTTTTAAAAGTGAATTTACTTACCAGCTACTGCATTCTTCCAAAAAACTTACGTAAATAAGATGATAAACTTATCTTATTATCTGTCTAAGAACACTGGTCCTAGAATTCTGTTCCCCAGTATCCCAGCCCACACATTAACACTGAACCGAGTCTGAAAGTGATCAGGCCGCACTACACGAGGATTCTCCTCAGTAATGCGCATTGTGTATGTTGAACATACCAACCCGTGTGAATGTGGACTCGTCAGTCCACAGAATATTGCGTCGTTCTTCCGTAATCCAATTACAAAACGCGAGGCGGGCCGCGTAGTCAGGTGGATGCAGTTCTTGGACTCTTGTAAAGTGGTACGGATGGAGCCCTTCCCGATTTAAAAGCCGCCACACGTAGGCGTGGCTCACTTCGAACACTCGAGCAGCATCTCTGGTGCTCGCAAGAGGATGATGTCGGAAGAAGTCCAACACTTCCTCTTCGAGTTCGGCAGAATATGGAGGCCTGCCTGCGTCAGCCGGAGGTGGGTCAAAACGGCCGTGTTCTCTAAACCTGTACACGGCATCCAGAAGGGTATGATGACTCACTCGCACACCAAACCTCTGCTGGTATAAGTTCACTGCATGCGCAGTTACAGAGTTACACTCGCGGTAGCACAATACCATTTCATGGCGTTCTTGATTAGAATACCGTGGTCTGGAAGGCATTTTTATTAAAGGCGCGCGAAATTCCGGTTATTGACCGCTCGGGCGGGGGGCGAGGTGCGACTGGCGAACGCCGCGCCGCCGCGCCGCGCCGCGCGCGCCGGGCGGTTCGGTAGCGCGTGCGACGAGCGGGGTAACCTGCGCGGGGGGCTGCGCAGTGAGAACAAAGTGGCCCGCGCGCAGCGGCATCGTTTAGCGGCAACAACTTATGAATGAAGTCTACAGAGTGGGTTTATGCATTATGAAATCAATTCAAATTTATACGTACAATTTTTTGTATGAAAAAAAATATGTCATATTATCAATAATTTAACTTTACTATTGTAATCTATAAACACAATACTGTCTCCCATTGCAGCCGTGGCAGATATTTTGGTTACACCTTATATATTCTTTAAATACATCGAGGACACGTGTAATATTTTCATAAAAAGAATATTGAAACGAATAATAACGGATTATCTAAATAACGAATAAAGATTGAAAAGTAGGTTAACCAATTTGAAAATTTGCGACTATCTCAAATCTCAAATCTCAAAAAACTTACTTTTTAATCTGTATAATAATACTCTGTCACCCAGCCGCGTCTCTTTTCCTTCGAATGCGTACTCACACTTCCAGCCGTTACAGTGCCTCTTTAACAGTCCATGCGGTGAGTTTGTGGACTTCTCTTCCCCTTACAATACGCGCTAGTTTGATTGATGTCTTTAGAAGAAGAAAATATGAACATTTTTTAGATTCTAGTGTAGTTTGAAAGTAGGCAGAAATATAGGAGATATATTATTATGTAATAAATAAATAAAAATCAGGCAAAAGACGTCCACAGCTGGCTATTGTGGAGATCCTTGCGGGAGCCTCCCCCAAGGATCTCCACAATAGCCGGCCCTGCCCTGCCCGCATCCAGCGGATTCCCGCCACCCTTGCAAGATCGTCGGTCCACCTTGTAGGGGGCCAGCCCACGCTGCGTCACCCGGTTCGTGGTAAAAATAACATATAATGAATTATTGTATTACTAAGTAGGCAAATAAATGGGGTAAATATCTGCATGATTGATTGGCTCATTAATTCCATATATGCAATTATGATGACGGAATGATATATCGGTGGTTACTATGGACTATAACAACTAAGATTATCTATTTACTTACAGTTAAGTTGTAACAGCACACGAGTGATTAAGTCGATGAGGATCAGTAGCGAAGTAAGCATTCAGTTTAAAGAGATAGGTGACTGCCGCGCCGTATTGATGACTTTTTGGTCATAAGACTACAATTTGACGGTCACCATTGCCTAGTTGGTAGTGCTCTTGCCTACGAAGCTGGTGGTCTTGGATTCGAATCCCGGTAAGTGCAAATGTTTGTGTGATGAGCACGAATATTTGTTTCTGAGTCATGGATGTTTTCTATGTATTTATCTATCTATATAAGTATGTATATCGTCGCCTGGTACCCATAGTACAAGCTTTGCTTAGTTTGGGGCTAGGATGATCTGTGTGACATTGTCCCTAGATATTATTATTATTAATTAGTAAGCCATGTCAGTGGCCCTCTATAATAATACAGATTTTCCGAAGAGTGAACACACACCTGTAAAACTACGCACCCATGTTAGCTACCGAACAAATCCTTTAGTTAATCGTGGGGAACTATATTGATTAAACTGGATGTAAAAACTTGTGAATTGTAACGGATCCAAATTGAAAAGATAAAATAACACTCCGTAGCAAGTATACAATCAAATCATAGGTAATCGTTAACTGTCGAGTTTGTGTCGGACATGGGACGCGTTTATCCAACTTCGATTTGTTTTATTCGATTGTCGACATGCGCTGGTATTGAGGAATATTGCGATACGTTTCAATAAAAATGCAGTGGAAAGGTACACATAATATTAATTCTAATATTCTTTACAAATAACTTGTAGCGTGAAAGGTACCAATTAAGTAAGGATAATGAAATAGGTCAGAAGTACCCTAAACCGGTGAGCATGTACATATAAAGAATATAATGACAGAAAAGAGGCAAAGGAGGTGTGCAAAGATCGTGACTAATGGAAATCCGTTGTATCTGCCTACCCCTCTGGGAAACGGGCGTGATTCTATGTATGAATGCATGTAATATTGGAATTTATTCAGCAATTTGATACACGCCAGTGGGTATATACGTCTACTAGTCAAGCTCATAATGCAGCAGTAAAGTCTGATATAATATCAAGCTAACTTTATAGCAGGCTAGATTTAAGGCCAGATTAAAGGCCAGGCCAGGCCTACTCCGTCCATGTGGTCTGTCTAATCACATATAAATATCTAGACATAATTAAATGAATAACAAATAAGTTATGTAGTACATATTTTTAAGTTTAATACTTCATAATTAAGTTGGAGACACCGAGCAGTGGTGAGCACAGAAGACTCTCAACTAGTCATTGTTAATTTAACCGACCACCTAAGGGCATCCTTATGTGGTTCGGGCAAAAGCTTTTTTTGAAAGAAAGTATAGATTGACATGAATGGTATGGCAGATCAGGCGATAGACGGCTAACGCGGTCCGCGCCGGCGAGGATTTTACCCTGTGTAACCTGCTACCTGGAGAAAAAATAAAAAAATAGCTCCGGGCTTGCTTGTTTTGTCTTCCTTGCTATTTGCTTAGATATTTAGCCTGCGCTAAGATTCGAACCCATGACCTTTTTATTTGTTTTTTGTTGTTGAACACGCTCGCGTTAATCCGACGGGGCAGTCCAATCTAAAAACGAAATTCAAACCAGTTCGGACGGTGAACGATGATTACCTTTAGCCCTGTATATTTCTAAATTTGAATAAGGCACGAAGCTGTCGTGTTATTGTCTGTAGCGACACCTACTGGGCGTTATATACGACAAAACTAATCACAGTTCTAGACCTGCAGTGAACTACTGAAATATCGATGCAGACTGCGCTTGTAATGTAAACGCTCCAAAGGCACGCAAGTTCATCGGGGTTATCGAGAATAGCGCTGTGGCCGACCGGAAAATCGTCTCTTGTCGAGATTAACAGTATCACCCATGTCATAGAGTCGGTCACCGTAGCCTAGTTGGTAGTGCTCCTGCCTACGAAGCTGGTGGTCCTGGATTCGAATCTTACCGGGATTCGAATCCAGGACCACCAGCTTCGTAGGCAGGAGCACTACCAACTAGGCTACGGTGCAAATATTTGTGTGATGAGCACGAATATTTCTTTCTGAGTCATAGATGTTTTCTATGTATTTAAGTATTTTATCTATCTATATAAGTATGTATATCGTCGCCTGGTACCCATAGTACAAGCTTTGCTTAATTTGGTGCTAGGATGATCTGTGTGACTTTGTCCCTAAAAATAGAGTCAGCTGCTGAGGGCAATTTATATAAATTCAATTTTACTTAGATACTATCATCCTATCCGTTTATTACAAGCCGTTATAAGGCTTCGACTTTTTTAATATTATACATAATATTTATTGTGATTAGTTAATGTGGATAGTTGTTTTGTAATTCGGGTGTGATTTATGCATATTTACTGAAGTGTCATTAAATAATACCATCCATAATATAAATTTTCACACAATTAAAATCGTGCGCGGGTTACGTGGAATACCAAATAATCCAAATTAGAGTTAGAACTGGTTTCAGATTTTTGTAATAGTCAGCGCAGATGTGTTGACTCTTAGCTTACGTACAAATATGCGCCAGTTAGTTGCATTTTTCATACAATTTATAAAAAATATCCTAAATGCGATGTTATCTAGGGGACGTAAAGTTACAATTTGCGTAGGCGTTGTCAACCGACTTCAAAGGTTAAGTTAACTATGTGACGGTATGTATTTTTTTGTATAAATGTTACATGATTTCTCCGTTGTTTGAGAACTGAGTTTGATAATTCTTTTTTGTCGATGGAAAAACCTTTTTGAATACATATTGCTTAAATTGGCTGTAGTACAGAAAAGTCTGTCAGTTAAAACATTTATTCAATGTAGGTTTCCTTTTTGGGACTAGTCCCTCCCTCTTACTTACATCTAAAAGACCTGTAAACCAGTATCAACAGTGGCATACCATGAAATGACAGTGAGGTTGAGGCATGTCCCGAGGTATCGCTTTAAGTGTCTTGGATCCCGCAACAAATTTAATCAGGAACAACCAAGGAGGAGTTCAGAAAAAAGTTGTTCCACTTCCCCCAGAATACAGCGGGAGACTATTTAATATGAGGCTGTAGCTACATAAAACGAGAGAATTGCAACTAGCAAGCCAGTTGCAAAAGCAACAACGATTAATTTTGTACACTGTAGGTGTGAACCAATTGACCTGCGTTTCTAAGTTGGTTCGATAGATAGTAGATACCGACGCCCCCATCGCGATGTAACGAAAAGGGCCTAAGTAATGAGGCATCTGCCTGGATTGACGGAAGATGCGAGTTCAAAAGTCACTGAACTGTTGAATTCATTATTTGCCACTTTTGAGTTTGAATTTACGTTTGATTAAACCTTTTTATCTCTTAAGAAGAATACTCTTTTTGAGAGATAAAGGGCTTAAAGAGAGCATTGGTCTATAGAAATAGATAAAACTATATGGATTATTAAATTATAATTTTATAGCATTATTCGCAATGCAAAGCGTAAATTACATGGATTATCTGATGAAATTAGAAATTTGGGATTACATTGTATGCCGAAATCATTATTGAACTTATATTACGCTTATTTTATAACTTAGTTACAGTACTTAGAGTTTATTATTTGATAAGGACAACCTTGCATGTGTAATGAAATCAGCTAGATTCAAAATTCAATAGTATCACAACAGTAATAGCACAATTCTATAATCGTATTCGCTTCATTTTAGCACGCCAATACCCTATTCTAACTCTAACACGTCCGATCCGTAGCACGCTGCAGAACAAAGTTCATGATCCGTTAATATAATATAATGATCTGTAGCCCGATCTATTTGGTACGGCTTCCTGTAAAACAGTAACGCTTGGTTGCCACATAAACAATCGTTACGAATAATTGATACGTTTGTTTAGCCGATAGCATAATTAAATATTAGTCAACCTAACTCTGTCCTGTGCAAACATATATTTTCCTCGATTTTGTTTAAACGCTTTCAGGGCACGTATTAAAACGAGGGTGATAATATCCTTAATCGAAGGTATTCACGAATTGGCTCCTATAGTTAGTCTTTACGTCGTGCGGCCTACGTGTATCGTATGAAAGGTACCATCTCATATATTTATAGAAAACCATTCCGTATATCAATTCCCACTTGGCATTGACAGAATCATTCGCGGATAACGTGCATGTTAGAAAGAGGACTGGTTCGAATTATTACGCACAGACGAACATTCGAGCATCCCCTCTATTTGGGAGATTACTATCAAATATCGTGTACAAACGATTTAACGGCTGACTTAACAACATCACTGGTTCATCATCACTATTGTTTGAATAATATAGTATACTAGCTTGCCCCGCGGTTTAAATTATAGCCTATGTGTTATTATTATATATAAGCAATATTACTACAAATATTCATCAAAAGCCATTCGATAGTTTTTGCTTGAAGAGTAACAAACATCCATACATCCATCCATACTCACAAACTTTCGCATTTATAATATTATTAGGATGTAGTAAGTCTTCTGTTCTGCTACATAACGATGTAAGCTATAATTTCTTAAATAAGCTAGTTTCTTTACGAATTGAGAAAACATTATAATATACTTAATTACATTAATTAATTATGTGTGTTTTTTATTGTATAGCCAACGCTCGCACCAGGGAAATAAATCACTGTGTCTCGGGGGCTTTACAAACACATATCTATATTAGTGACACGAGTAAATAGTCATATGAGGGGATCGAAACTAAAACATGAGGGCGCCCGGGTAACCACTGCATCACACGTTCAAAGTTCAAAAAAGAAGAAGGAACTTTCTCAGCATCAACCCGAAGTCTGGAAGTGACCAATTTACACCCTCACACCCAACACAGTCCTGCACCGTCAGTCCTGTACCTGAATCTCTTTTCGGTCATGTCGCTAGGGGTCCCATCGGCTTTATTTGCACGAGACAAATTTATAAATATAATAAATTTTATAAATGTTTTCATACAATCAATACAATGTGTACCTAAATATCTATGTAACTAGATAAAGATATATTTATTTGTCAGAAAGTAGAAATAATAATGTATACAACTATATTACAACAAACATGTTCTGACTATTTACAAGCGCTTTTTTAAAGTCTAAGTGAATAAAAACCTTTTTTATTTTATTTATTATTTATTGAAGTTAAACAAATAATATAATTAGTATTAAAAAAAGACATATTACCTGATCACAAATAATATGTCTCGTGCAAATGGCTAGTTTCCATTGAGTGTGGCCATTGTTGTTATTATTATAGTATCGTTTCAGAATGACAGCGTCACATGAACTCCGTTCCAACAACAAACGTTGGACCATTAATCAAACGCACGGGTTGCTGGCATTCTGAAGGTTGTGAATTTGTAATGGCGCGAGTTTTGTTCTTGAGTGATTTGTTTAGACCTCCGGGGAGCGGCGGCCTGAGCCGCAGGGCTGCGGTGGCGCTCCCGGCAACAGTAATGATACTTATCGCGGCTAGCCAATATTTACATACTAGCTACATCAACGCTGTTATGTTATACACTCTTATCTTTAAACATTACAATTACATCAATAAATAATAATAAATACATATCTTGGGACAACTAACTTACTGTCATCTAGTACCAAACTAGGGAAAGCCTGTACTAGGGCAACAAGGCACTGAGAAACATACTTATATATTATATCTAAATAAATACAAATGTCACGAAATGTCAATTGTAAGTGCATTAGAATATATAATAAACTACTTGAAAATCTAATTAATTAACCTATGTTATTGTTCAAAAAATATATATATCGGCTACTATTAAATAAATGTTACTATAATAGAAACTAATTTGACGATAAAATAGAACTGTTAACTTGGGAATGGGTACTTGACATTTTTATACTACAAATGGACGTATTTTTATTATTATTTATTTTTATTATTCTATTGTACATCATTGAAATATTTATATTATTTGACATTGTAAACAATTTATTTAATAAAAAATTATGAATCATGTATTTGCGCGCCATAAGTGGCAAAATATGCGGAATCTATTGTTGTAAAATCTTTTGTACCATATTCTGGCAAATAAATAATTTGATTGATTGATTGAAATGAAAGATAATTTACATCCATACACAATTATTTGCCCTGCGTGGGGATCGAACCCAAGACCTCGGGCTTAGCAATCAAGGTCACAACTACGAGACCAAAAGCGTCTACTCAATTTATAGCTGTATTAGTGCTGCTGGGCGGTTTTGTGCTGGACGATGGCTGATTTTAGCTTTTTGGTTACAGTGGCCAATTTCAACAGGGACCAGGCCACTACATAGCCAAAAATAATATATTTAATTCGTACTTTGAAGTAGGTAGGCCGGAAAAAAACTAACAATTAACTGAATCCTAAGCAATACCTTAGCAATTATATTATGCAGGTTTAATTATTAACGTTTTCATACTGGGTTTATGTGGATAAAACTTTTGTTATTGATCATATGAATTATAGGATCAGTAACAAAATATAACTCAGTTGTTATTCTTTATTGGTTATTAAGTGGTACTTATTGGGTCTATCTTAACAGAAATGATTAATAAAAAATCACGGAAATGTATTACTTCTAGATACAACTAGGTTACTAGGCACCGCAAATTTCCTCCGTATCGTCGGGAGGTAAAGTGCGCAGAAGGCTGGCCACATTGTGTGATAACGTTGATTCACTAACCCAAAAAAATCATAAGTATTTTATATTTGAATATTGAATAGATCAATATTCAAAACCACATACCGGTAGACGCAGCGTGGGCAGGCCCCCTACAAGAAGCACCGACGATCTTGCAAGGATCGCGAGAAGCCGCTGGATGCGGGAAGCGCAGGACCGCCTATTGCGGAGATCCTTGGGGGAGGGCTTTATCCAGTAGTGGACCTCTTTCGGCTGATATGATGATGATGATTGAATGGATGAAATTGAACGAATAATAGAAAAGTTCGCACAGCGCTTAGTGCATATACAAGTTCTCAGTACAAGCAGTCGGTCCGTAGCCGCCGGGCTTAATTTTGGGTATGAATTTTGTATGAAAAAGATAATATTAACAAATACAGCGCATATGAACACTTTATATAAATGAGCAGCCTTATCGCTTATTATGGACTTCAAGATAATCTTCGTAAGATAAAATGAATCACATACATAGTAGAAATTCATGAGAACATTGAATTACAAATGAAGCCTGACTCAGGCCGGTCCAAGCAAACTGTGTTTGTATTGTGGCTATTGTAGGCTAACACAGAGCCGAGAGTAAAGTTTGTTGTAATTGAACAAGATAAGACTTAAATCGCTCGTAAAGTTAAGCTGCAATATACCTATATACTTTTAAAAATTATGTATACGCTATATTCTAATTAAAGTAAATAAGAAATTGTTGACTGTCATATCCTTTCTCTACTTTATTCCATTCTTCATAACACTGTTGCTCCCATTTATCTCCGTGAACGCTTTCAATATCTGGTGCCTAGAGGCAAACCTTGTCGCACAGCTATTTCTCTTCTTCTAAGGACTCCTTCTCATACTTCCCGCCGCCATGATGGCTCGTGTACTGTACGCGCAGTGCGCCTTTGGAACTCTCTACCACACTTCATACGTGATAGCTCGTCATTAAGTATATTTAAGAACAGAATTAGGAATCATTTCTTATCTCTTTAATTTATGTATATAACAGATATGTAGGTTTTATGTAGTTTATTCTTTATATATATATATATATATATATATATATATATATATATATATATATATACATATTATTAGGTATTGTATGTAAATATTTGTGTGTATTTTATCAATATTTTTAGTTTAATATTTTGTTGTACACTGCTTGTACCCATTATGTAATAATTTCACTCTCCTAATGGTTTGCTGGAAGAAAATTCATTAATGAATTAAGCTCGCCTATGTACATGACTTTTTATTGTAAAGTTTTATTTAAATGTATGTTTCTGTGTGCAATAAAGAATAAGAATAAGAATTGAAACGCGTCCGCGCGTCCTCCCGATAAACGCAATTTTCTGGCTATTCGAAAGATAAGGACAATTACTAAAGTGACATTAAGACTAAGAGCCATTATTGGCTGTTTTCTTCCCTAATAAACCTCATTTTCCAGCCTTAATTTTGATGAGATTTTTTAAAAACTATTGGCACGGGAAGTTTGCAGATCATTTTTATAATTGACTTTTTCTGACCAACACTAGAAGACGAAGAGGCGAGGCGACAGTGTTAACAGTCTTATTTAGTATAAATATATAAAAAGTGTGGATTAAAACACTACACTTTATAGATTATATTTACAAATGTTGAAACTTATTCAATATTACCACCTTATCTGTGTACACATTTCTGCAAACAAAATGTGACAGATGTTAATGATTAGTTTGTAGTGCATGCGGTGCTTACCTCTCAAAATTGTTACACTAGGCCTGTTAGAAACTCGCAGAGACTGGTATTGTCACACATTCCGAATACTGCACTGTATCAAAAAAGTTGTGTGGGTATGGCCATTAAATTATATAATAATATACCAAATTGTGTAAGAGAGTCAACGTCTCTAAACATATTTAAATGCAGATTATCCAAGCTCCTGTTACAATATAGGTTTTACAGCGTCAAAGAGTATTTAGACTGTAAGTTCAATGACATGTAATTGATTATAAACAAGTATAGAAATAGAAATAGAAATATTTATTTGTCAATGTAGGTAAATTTTACATATAGGTGTTACATTGGTTATAATAGGTCGCTACATTGTACCCACAGGCATACAAATTTTAATAACTTATTGTACATAATCTTAATCTAATTTTAACTATATTGACTTACACTAAACAATCCCACACTTACATAAAACTTAGAGCACAAAACAAAACAAAATTAAAACAATAACATCAAATAGACTAATCAGACTTATGTTCCATAAACTCAGTTATAGAGTAAAAACATTTTTTAATTAGGAACTCTTTGAAGACTTTTTTAAAAGTGCTTAATTTTAAATCTCTGATATCTTTGGGAATTTTGTTATAAATCGTTGGAGCCATTTGGTATACGCTTTTTTTACAGAGAGCTGTATTACATTTATCTATATTAAGAATATTTGATTCTCTCTTCCTTAACCTAATATCTATTTATAAGTATTGACATTATTATTATTAGAATTCTGTTTATATTTTTTGACATTTATTATTGTTCATTTTGTTATTAATGATTATGTAAATTTAATATTAGGTATTTAAGTATAACATAAACGACTTTGTAATTTTTTTTGCATGCCAAACTGGCGAAACATGTATGTACCTACCTTATTTTTCATGACCATCTGTAACCATTTACCATGTTTCTTGTGAATAAAGAATTGAATTGAATTGAATTAATAGATATTGTTGAGATGATTTATAATTTGATAAGTGTAAACAATTGTTGGTGAGCCAATAAATAAATAAATAATAAACGTTCTGGCCATGCACCTTTTGCTGCACGTATGGATGGAAGCGACGCGGCTAGTCTTCCCCAAATAAAATTTTAGCGAATTTATATAAGGCTGTATAAGGAAATAAATAATAGCAGCAAAGTAGGCTCCACGATAGAACGAGTAAGATATAGACAACTGAAGAAGTGTGCAACAAGAATACAATTTTGTAACAACTCTATAGTACATATTAAATACTAAAGCCTGTTCCCAAGTAGGCTATTGTGCCGGCGACTACGGCCCCCTGCACTGCGAGTGGCCCGACACGCACTTGAACAGGTTGTTATTTAGCCTTGTTTTCTGCTTGTAACAAGTCGGGCTTTAGTTCTGTAACTATATTTTTATCTAAGCATATCTTTTTTATAACATCTATACATATTATTATGTACATTGAATATTTTTCAAAAAGGATACTTGGGGCGTGATCTACAATCAAAATCGTAGCCAAAAATATGGTATTTAGAATTTTTGTCTGTATGTATGTCCGGGCTAAACTCAAAAAGTACTGCATGGATTTACTTAAAATTTTGCATGAATATTACAAAGAGGTCGGCTCAACATATAGGCTACATATTATCACGCTATCACCTACTGGGTAGGAGCTGTGATAATTTATAAAATTTAACGCGGTTAAAACCGCGGGCACAGCTAGTTATAAATAAAATTAGACTGTAAAGCTATCTTAGAGATGATTTTGTTAACGTATTTAAATTTGCTAATAATGTCCTCCGGGCCGAATTTCGACCACCGCGCCTGGATTCAATGGAGATTAGCTATCTGCGCAGGACTTATGTAAAAAATTCCGCGTAGATAGCTAATCTGTACAAGTGTGTGCGCAAACACTCCCTGTGTTTCACTTACTATGACATCACTCTCATGATCCGACGGCTTTACGTGCTCTCCGAGGCACGGGGTTATATTACCGCCAACTGAGACAAAAGTTAGTAAAATATATGTAAAACTATAAATTTCGCTAATTAAAACTACACATACACAATAATATGATATTATCGTGCAGCGCATAATGAGGCTGTTACTAAGAAAGACTGAGACGGCAAAATAAACACAGTGGGAATCATAATTTATATTTGTAATTAACATAGTCTATTATGCCTTGCTACAGAATTTGGCTTTATTATTTAATATTTATACACCAACCTCAGCTCTGTAGGTAATCCTTCTGAAATGTTAAGTTGAGAAGCGATTCGTAAATCTAACACCCTCATCCAATTCTTAAGTATTATGTTGAGAATTGAGATGGTGGCGGCGTGAGACTCATTTAATTACTCATGATCATAACTCTCGTCATGGCGAGGTTTTGTTCGGGTAAATTATGGAAAGGTAAATATTTCTGGGGAAATCCAAACGCAGTACTCTGAATTACAATGCAATTATCAAACTATTTAGACGGTCACAATAGCCTAGTTGGTAGTGCTCCTGCCTACGAAGCTGGTGGTCCTGGGTTCGAATCCCGGTAAGTGCAACTATTTGTGTGATGAGCACGAATATCTGTTTCTGAGTCATGGATGTTTTCTATGTATATATGTATTTATCTATCTATATAAGTATGTATATCGTCGCCTGGTACCCATAGTACAAGCTTTGCTTAGTTTGGGGCTAGGATGATCTGTGTGACATTGTCCCCAGATATTATTATTATTATTTTATTGTAAATATGATGTTGGTAGCTCAATTGAAAGTCGGCATTTATGACGTAGGTACTAACGCATACGGAAGACAACGTATGTTAAGATCTCAAAATGAATAATATAATTGTTTTGATGTTCTTAAAATATTAACATACTTTAACTTAACATAATTTAAAATTATACATATTCAGACAACCGATAGAGCAGATATTGTGTTCGCCTACTAAATAATTGCTTTAAGTGGACAAAATCCCGTGTTCATGCCCGCTTGAGTTGTTTGTGTCCTCTGAACTGGGCCGTGTTGAAACCGGTAGTAGATGAACGAAACCGGTAGTATTTTGTTTTGCTGGGTCTTCTCAGTTGGGGCAAATTTGGATTCATTGGTAACATTAAAGCGTGACCGTCGTTATAAACACAAGGCCCGTCACAATAATAATATGGAATACTTAACTTAATATAGACAGATTCAGATAAGATGTAGTAAAATTTATCTAAAACTTTAAATTTCGATATTAAACCTATATATAATCTTGACAATAACGTAATGCAAACTAGCTAAATAACTAAATCATTGCTATTATAAATTAAATTTTATAATAATATAATATATGTACCTAGAAATAATTATGTATACGTAATTATATTACTTCAAACATGTTTGTACTATTGTAAGTAGTCAGTATTTACAAGCACCTTCTCAAATTCTACGTGAATAAAGCCTTTTTTATGTATTTATTTTTATTATTTAATAAAATAAAATAGAACTTGATCGCAGCGTTACCTACCGGCAGCTATTCTTATACCAAACTATGGAATAATCCAATCGATGACCAAACAGTAATGAAAATAAGTCCAGTCTTATAAGAGGAGTTCAATGACAAACATACGTACAGACGAATTATGTACATGAAGAATAACATTTAATAAATAAGAAACATTTTAACCAACAAACAAATCCATCACAGTTCTTTATGAACGAGAAATACCTAGTGTAGGAAGTGCTTTTACTGACGAAAAGTTTTCTACAATTCCTCAGTTTAAAAGGTTTCATGAATTTATAAAACCATGTTTATGCTGCATTTAGCTACAAAAGCTTACCTAATACTAAAGTCTACGGCCCGTAACTCGGGACGTGAAAGCGCGAGTTATCCATTTCGAATGAGGCTCGTGTAAAGTTACAAATAATGCTGTAATCTGTAACTAATGATTCTTTGAGTACAATGATAGAAAGCATTAGTCATTCGCTTGTCATCGTCATGTATTTAGTACAACGGGACTGCGGTAATCGGTTTTCTATTGGATCTTCTAAGCCGCCGTCGATAAATGTAGAGCCATTAGATGTATACCCACATCCTACAAACAGCATTATGATATCTGTTAAGAGTTGAAATGAATTTTGAGCATTAAGTGTGCTAAATTTTATTTATAATATGGCTATGATTAGTCTGAGAAACAAGAAAGAAACGCCGTAAAACACGACAGTTGGCGTGTTTGGTCAATGCTTGCCTTTCACGCCGCCGGTTGTGGGTTTGATTCCCCCCCAGGACAGAAATTTGTGTGCAAGAACATGTCTGTTGGTCCTGAGTGTGGGTGTAATTATCTATATACCAAAGTATGTATTTACGAAAGAAAAGTAGTATATGCAGTATATCTATTATCTGGTTTTCATAGTACAAGCTCTGCTTAGTTTGGGATCAGATAGCCGTGTATGAACAGTTTCGCCGGATATTATTATTTATGGTCATCGCCCTAGATTCGTTAAAGCGATTCGGTTTGTATGAATTTAATATATTTTGTGGGTTTTATAAAAAACAAAACTTGTGTGTACTTATGTACACGCGTTAGAAGTTATACTTCTTAATATACAACTTGAACAATAAATTTTCATACCACCTAGAACTAACTTCATGCTGTTAAATTTTTTGGTGTCGGTGTGCGCGCGCATCGTAAAAATTCACTCTCATCATTTTTCTCCATCGCGCCAATAGAAGTATAACTTCAAAAATGCAGGTGGTACGGGATAATTCACCTTTACTTAGGATGTCAGGGCTTAGTATCACTTGAAGTAATTGACGATTCACGTAGAAAAGTTTGTTGTTTGGGTCGTTATTCGCACGTGACCAGGGTTTTCTTTTTTAAAGACTACGCCCGCATTAGTGATATGATCCCTGTGTCGCGGTGTACTTTACAGACATATAATAGACGGACATAAATTACATCCAGACTCAGACCAACTATTTATGGGTCACACAAATAGTTGTCAAGTGCGGGACTAGAACCCGCGACACGAAGCGGCGAGGCGACTATCTTAGCCGCTGCGCCACACGTGTAGTCATAAGATAACAATATAGTTATTAATCTATAATAGCTAATAGTTAAATTAATATAAAACTAATTATAAATAAGTACTTATAAAAATATAACGATTAGGACGAAGCAATCTGTTAGCTCCGGTAGGTTAAGGTAGCTAACTTAACCTCAAGCTAATTTTATATGAACCATTTCGTCGTACTTAATATACCGCGAAACGCAGTTAAGATAGTTCTAGGCGAGACTCCTAATGGTGGGTTATCGACGAGCCATTTCCTGACAGTGCTCTAATAGAGCAGTCTAGCGAACCACATCTTCATACGTATACTCTTGTTTTATAGCACTAATTTACCGGCTGTTTCTTACTTGCATAGCAAGTAACTTGAAACTATCACAGAGTTATGATTTAAATGTAATCTTCAGATCACCATCGCTTCAAAATTAATTAACTATTGAAGTAATTTAATTGATTATTCTCGAATTATTCACTATGAATAATACATTGGATTCATGTGAATTCTTTTCAAGACTATCAAAATAGTGATAATCTTAGGAATAAAACAGACAAATTGCGCAACTTCCAAGCGAAATAAATTTGTTTATTTTATGATTACTTGGTAACCTAATCCAAATATAATATTTTATCTGTAATCACCTGAAATTGTTTAAAATAGCAAGCTCAAGAGTGCCTCACGGGACGCGGAAGGATATACAAAGATTTGTAATATTTATGTGCAAATTCCAGCATTTGCAAATTTCCCGCGAGAAATCTACGAACGCACTGGGAATGCGGACCTGTATAACTGTATAATTTAAGCAAGAATTAACATCTAAACAGACAATTCTAATTTCAATAAAGATCCAACGAGTTCACGGCGTCACGCATTAAAAGTTGGCAACTTATTTACAATTCAATTAGATTACAACGTACCTACAGTCGACTACATATATTAGATACGCTTCGGCGAAAATAATTCAATATCCATATATATTTACTTACTTACAACATTTTGTAGCAGGGCTAGTTTAATGATGATTAGAATTGATGAAAGATGAAACCTGCTGTTAGCAATTCGAAATATGTCTTGTATTTATTAAAATATAATGTGGCAGGTACTCAGTATACTCACTCACCAAATTTTACGTATCACAATAAAAAATATTTACCTTTAGAATATCGACTCTGAGAAAAGGTAATAAAATAAAACAATTACTTATCTATTGCTTCAAAAAAATCACTAATTGAGTTTATTTAAGACATCTCACTGTGAATCAAATTATATTACCGAATTGATAAATACAACAGAAGGAAGATTGAACATAAATCGCTTGGCAGTTTTACTTTAAAGTTTTAACGATACATCTTGCTTAAATGTCATATTCTTATTATAAATAAATAATAATAATAGATGTCTGGGAACAACTAACACACAACCATCTGACCACAAACTAGGCAGAAAATATACTGTGGCAATCAGACTGATAAACATACTTATATATTTCTAAACACATACTCATTATAGATCAATTACACCCAGACACAAAACATACAATCGTGCTCCTCACACAAAGTTTTGTCCTGCGTGGGAATCGAACCCACGACATCTGGTGTAGCAGTCAGTGTCACTAACCACTAGACTAACAGGACAGCAGTTATGCGTGTAACTATTAAAATTTGGGTTTGATCATAAAAAAATCCTCAACTTTGACAGCTTCCCCTCTTCCCCTTGGTCCTGCAAGCGGCGTTGTATTTGGAATCGAAAATCGTAGAAATTAAACGTATTTGGTCATCGGAAAACTAGGTGAGACTCTTTTTGAACTTACACACGCTCTTGTTCTGTGCGCGGCTAATTTATTTAAAAAGCGACACCCACACTATAGAAAGATCTCCGTGTACTGCGGAGACTTCACAAACATGCTATTAATGGACACAAAGTACGCCCACACTCTGAACTATAATTTAAATATATAGTTGTCGTGCGATCGGATATTAAACGAGGACGCCGAGGTAGCAGCGAGGTGGCTACCTACTACTGGTCAAATGGTTATTATAATTAGTATGAGTAAAGCACGTGAGGTTATATCACCAATGGCAAACAAGGGTGTCGATTATAATTTTGGCAGGATATAAATAAGTCATTAGTGAAACGTAGAAGAGTTAAGCAGAATACAGTTAAGAGTATTTTTTTCTTAAATTTATTTTATTTAAACCTTGACATAATTAATATTACCTAATATTAATCTTAACACACAAATACACAACTTGCACCTTGTGGCACAGTCTTCTAGATTGTAAGAAACTCAACTGATCCCTAAATAAACAGGCTTGCCTAGTTTAGCGATCAGATGGTTATAGTTATCTACTGCTCCACCATCTCATATTTGTACATCATGCCTTTAGGTACAGAGCCGAGTCGGGTTGAGCCCCTCTCTGCTCGTAACACAGATTAATTCCTAGCACGAGAGAGAGGTGTTTATTCTCTCTGACTTACGGTTGTACCACTATGCAGTAGAAACTAATTTATTATAGTATAGACACTTTTTATTGCAAATAAAGAATTATTATTATTATTATTAAAATGTCAATATGTTTTAAATCATATTAAGATCGTTATTCTATGTTTTGTAACAAATGTATCAAAAAAATTTGCATAAATATACATATATACTATAACCAACCACTGCAGCACTGTTACGACATTTGTAAACTATCCTGTTCTGAGCGAATAAATAAATATTCGTATTGTTATTACATCCATCGACTAGTCCAGGGAGTCACGGTGGATAATTCCAAATCACAATGGAATAAATAACGTCTCATAAATGAAATAAAACTAGTCACCCATTTATATTGGCAGCAGGTTTTTTCATGACTCAACAATTCGGGAATGGTTGTTATATATTTAGTTAACTGTACACTAACAAGACAAAAGTTTTGGATGTGTGTCACCGTGAGAGAACTCGCGACTCGCTCATTATTTATTCCCGGATTACGAACGACTTTTACCTTTGATTAATCTGAAGTTGAACCGTTGCTGTGTTTGGCATTTGACAATTAAGTATATAGTGAATGCTTCCTCAAACGACGAGCAAATTTGTATGAACAGTAATATTGCAATATTATAAATTGAACGCCCATGTCTGCATGTCTGTCTATATACCCATGACAATTTATAGTGCGGTTAGTTAGAGTAAGGTAGTTTAATTTTCCAAGGTTTTAGATTCGAACCAGATTTGGAAAACGGTCGTTCCAAGCTCCATTGAGCTCGGTGTATTATTACGAACAGGACTATTGTTGCTAATAGTTGGAGCGCCGGGAATTTATCATTGATATCACTGTCCAATTTCACGATAATCTCGTAAGAGCCGAGAATGACAAGTTGCGAAAATACTTAGATTTGGGTCACGAGGTTTTCGCCACGTGGGATGTGAACTCAATAATAACTGTCCGATAGTCGTCTCAGTAAACGGTCTCATAGCAAACAGCCTCGATCAATATCTTGAGAGGTTATCGCTGGATCACTGTGTCAGTGGCCGGATACAAAAGGCGATAATTATGCATCGTGAGAAGGTTCCTCACTCTGTCGCGCTGACCGCCGCTAGCCTAGGGCGGGAAACTTATAGCGTAGGTATGAAGCGTTTTCGTGTCACGAAGATATTCTAATTTATATTAAGAAACTGTAAGCTAACAACATCATTCATTGCATTGAGTTTAAGTTAGCCATTGTTATCTTCAACGTTTTTTGTTGTCATCTTAATACACGATGAGAAGACCGCCTCGTTGATTTAACGTTAGTGTGTTCAAGCCCAGATAGTGAGGTTCTGTGTTCAAATCACGTTTCGGTCGACAAGATATTTGGAAAAGACACTAGCACTTTTGTAAAATACAACAATGGCAAGTTAGAGGGAAATGGTTAGAAGGTCAGGATTCTGTTAAAAAAATTATGCCTGTTGGCGGCGTTACACTCCCGTGCCTCGGAGAGCACGTAGAGTCGTTGGAACTGTACATCGTTATGTACAGTTCCAACGACTCTCTTTCTGGTCATGTCGGCTACGCATTCTATTGAATAATAAGAGTGAGGGAACAATGCAGACAACACCTGTGTGTTGTCTGCATTAAGACTGTCCGCTATGGCAGAGATTCGACCAGGAGGAGATATAAGTACCTCAATATGAACAAAGCATTTTCTCATGTTATTGCCACTAAGATCCGATGTATGAATTGTATATATGGTGAATTGTATACATATAGGGTTGTTATAAAAGTGCGGGCCGCGCGCCGGCCGCGCGAGTTCCCAATGTCCAATCAATATTGGAGGCCGCGCCATACGCCGTTGTTGTGCTTTCCCTACATATTCACGCTTTTAATTCTAAGAGGTACCTTCGTGGTTCCGTATCACGTTTCACTGAAGTCGCTAGTAGTGTAGTACTGTGTCTGATAAATATAACACAGGTTGTAGGCAATTGCGCCGCTGCTAACAAGCTACGGCACAATATGTCCAACACTTTCTCGCGCCTAAATATTCCATGGGGACGCGACAGGATATGGAGCGAAGGGGAAAATATAAGAAAGCAAAGAAATGAAACAAAGCAAAACAAAGAAAGACCAACACGGATTTTTCGCTTGTTCGGGCCAAGTCGTTTACATAGGTAGTGTTAGGTTTTAGTTAATTAACGTTAAATAGAGACCAAGAACACAGTCACAATTATCATGTATCAAATATATACATATAATAAAATCGTAGGAATGTCAAAACTGTACATAGAATATTTTTTTTAAAGGATACTTGGTGCGTGATCTACAATCGATATCGAAGCCAAAAATATAGATTTAGAATTTTTGTCTGTTTCTCTGTATGTAGGTATGTCCGGGCTAAACTCAAAAAGTACAGCATGGATTTACTTCAAATTGTGCATGAATATTCCTAAGAGTTCGGGTCAACATATAGGATACATATTATCACGCTATCACAGCTGTGATAATTTATAAAATTTTACGCGGGTAAAACCGCGGGGCGCAGCTAGTCATGTAATAAAGAAAGTTAAGCTGTCAGGTGACTATGTTTGTAAGTGTCCCTTAGCAAATAAAATAAAATAAGCGAATTATGTCATTACATCCATGTAAGATGATTTTAGTTCACTCTAACTAAACGTGTTTGAATCTTTAAACAGTTACCTCGCTCCTAACCAGTAACTTCAATTCACGGTCAGCGCGAGAAATTCATGTTCAAACAACCACTAACTAAATTATTTCGCTACTACTGTAACCATAAATTAATTAAGCTCCCTAAAACCCGTTGTGATATTAATGGCCATCCACAATATCAGTATAATTCTTCCGCAGAGGCACTAAATTTAGAACAATCGATGATCGATCCTTACGGGCCAGTGGTTTAATTGAACTGATTCGTAACTAGGTTTAGCTCGCGACTTTGTATCAGGTCATAATGTCTATATGGGTTAAATAAAAGTTACCCTTACAGAGTAGTAGCATCTAGTGTTCCACTCCATGGAATGGCTGGCATCCACCTTCACTCTGTTGAGGTATTAGCTCAATCGAGCTGCTGATAGAGCGAAATAACGTTATGCTCTACCTATCATAAACACATCCTACATATTAGTGTTTTTTTATTTATAATTTATTAGTAAATTTAATCTTTGTGTTGCGGGGTACTTTAAAAACATATAATTGGCGGACACAAAGTACATCCAGACTCAACTCCTTATGGGTTACACAAATCGTTGTACTGCGCGGGAATCGAATCCGGGACACGGAGTGGCGAGGTGACTGTCTTAATTGCTGCGCCACACGTGTAATCACTATTACTTATACATGTATTTCAAATTACTACTGACCATTGAATTATTTGAGTGACACACCGTCTTTTATGAAATTATTTTACATTTCGTAAAAAATGGCTTTCGTAAATCGTTACCACTGTGTGGCTGTGTGGTGACGGCAACGGATATCAGAATAGAGATAAAAGTCGACCCGAGTGAATTTCTACCATAGGAATGCTGCCTTCCTATGGTAGAAATTCCCTCGGGTCGACTTTTACGCCCCCCCTAGGATGAGATGGGTGATATATTCTAATATCCGTTGCCGTCACCACACAGCCACACAGTGGTAACGATTTACGAAAGCCAATTTGAAGTAAATCCATGCGGTACTTTTTGAGTTTAGCCCGGACATACCTACATACAGAGAAACAGACAAAAATACTAAATCTATATTTTTGGCTTCGATATCGATTGTAGATCACGCCCCAAGTATCCTTTAAAAAAAATATTCAATGTACAGTTTTGACATTCCTACGATTTTATTATATGTATATATTTGATACATGATATTTGTGACTATGTTCTTGGTCTCTATTTAACGTTAATTAACTAAAACCTAACACTACCTATATAAACGACTTGGCCCGAACAAGCGAAAAATCCGTGTTGGTCTTTCTTTGTTTTGCTTTGTTTCATTTCTTTGCTTTCTTATATTTTCCCCTTCGCTCCATATCCTGTCGCGTCCCCATGGAATATTTAGGCGCGAGAAAGTGTTGGACATATTGTGCCGTAGCTTGTTAGCAGCGGCGCAATTGCCTACAACCTGTGTTATATTTATCAGACACAGTACTACACTACTAGCGACTTTGAATCGTCAGTGAAACGAGATAAGGAACCACGAACGTACCTCTTAGAATTAAAAGCGTGAATATGTAGGGAAAGCACAACAACGGCGTATCGCGCGGCCTCCAATATTGATTGGACATTGGGAACTGGCGCGACCGTCGCGCGGCCCGCACTTTTATAACAACCCGATAATCCCTTTAGTGATCCATCTCCCTTCGCTTGTGCATGTCCCCCGTAGATATATAATGCATACATCAGCTCTTAGTGCCAATAACATGAGAAAAAACTTTTTCTATATTGAGCAATGTATATTTCCTCCTGGTCGAATCTCTGCCATAGCGGACAGTCTCAATGCAGACAACACACAGGTGTACCTTCTATTCCCTCACTGTTATTATTCAATAGTATGGGTAGCCGACATGACCAGAAAGGGGTTATGTACAGTTCCAACGACTCTACGTTCCCTCCGAGGCACGGGAGTTTAACGCCGCCAAGAGGTATAATTTTTGTAACAGAATCATTACCTTACAATCCTTTCCTTAAAACTTGCCATTTATATTTTACAAAAGTTTGTCTGTTCCCAATATCTTGTCGACCAAAACGAGATTTGAACACAGAACCTCACTATCTGCTCTTGAATACGCTCCCGTTAGAACAATGAGGCAGTCATCTCATCGTGTATTAAGACTACAACAAAAAACGTTGTAGATAATGGCTAACTTAAACTCAATGCTATGAATGTGTTGTTAGCTTTACAGTGTACTTAGAGGTAATATAAATTAGACTACTCTTCACTGATAAGTAATATAAAGGTACCATCGTGGCATGAAAAGGCTAAATACCTACGCTATAAGTTTCACGCCCTAGGCTAGCGGTAGTCAGCGCGACAGAGTGAGCAACCTTCTCACGATGCATAATTATCGCCTTTTGTATCCGGCCACTGACACAGTGATCCAGCGATAGCCTCTCAAGATATTGATGATGATGACAGTTATTATTGAGTTCACATCCCACGTGGCGAAAACCTCGTGACCCAAATCTAAGTATTTTCACAACTTGTCATAATCTCGTAAGAGCCGACTTACGAGATTATCGTGAAATTGGACAGTGATATCAATGATAAATTCCCGGCGCTCCAACTATTAGCAACAATAGTCCTGTTCGTAATAATACACTGGGCTAAATTGAGCTTGGAACGACCGTTTTCCAAATCTGGTTCGAATCTGAAACCTTGGAAAATTAATCTACCTTACTCCAACCAACCGCACTATAAAATGTCATAGGTATATAGACAGACATGCAGACATGCGTTCAATTTATAATATTGCAATATTACTGTTCATACAAATTTGCTCGTCATTTGAGGAAGCATTTACTATATACTTAATTGTCAAATCCAAACACAGCAACGGTTCGACTTCAGATTAATCAAAGGTAAAAGTCGTTCGTAATCCGGGAATAAATAATGAACGAGTCACGAGTTCTCTCACGGTGACACACATCCAAAACTTTTGTCTTGTTAGTGTACAGTTAACTAAATATATAACAACCATTCCCGAACTGTTGAGTCATGAAAAAACCTGCTGCCAATATAAATGGGTGACTAGTTTTATTTCATTTATGAGACGTTATTTGTTCCATTGTGATATGGAATTATCCACCGTGACTCCCTGGACTAGTCGATGGATGTTATTACAATACGAATATTTATTTATTCGCTCAGAACAGGATAGTTTACAAATGTCGTAATAGTGATTGGTTATAGTATATATATGTATATAATAATAATAATAATTTAATTCAGAATAAATTCCATATGTGTTATTTACAATGACAACTTATAAACTAGTGTTAGTAAAAAACATATTTCTAGCTGCGTGAGCATCGTGGCCGAGCCCGCCGACTCTGGGAAATGTCTACTTGACTGCGTGCAGTCGTATCCACCTTCCCAAGATCGGAGAGTCCCACCTATCGACCAACGTTTTAAGAAAGCTGTTGGGGCTGGCGCGTATACGACGTAGCAGAGATGCGGACCTTTTGCGCATGATGGCCGAAAAACTATCAACGGTATATATATGTATGCTACTTTAATATACGGCATGCTAATTTTTTTGATACATTTGGTACAAAACATAGAAGAATAAGAGTTAAAACAGATTGACATTTAAGATCAATGTTAGGTAATACTAATTATGTCAAAGTTTAAATAATATAAATTTAAGAAAAAAATACTCTTAACTGTATTCTGCTTAACTCTTCTACGTTTCACTAATGACTTATTTATATCCTGCCAAAAGTATAATCGACACCCTTGTTTGCCATTGGTGATAGAACCTCATGTGCTTTACTCATATTAATTATAATAAACGTTTGACTCGCTGCTACCTCGGCGCGTTTAATTTCCGCACACGACAATTATATAATAATATTTAAATTATAGTTCAGAGTGTGGGCGTACTTTGTGTCCATTTATAGCATGTTTGTGAAGTCTCCGCAGTACACGGAGATCTTTCTATAGTGTGGGTGTCGCCTTTTAAATAAATTAGCCACGCGCATAACAAGAGCTTGTGTAAGTTTAAAAAGAATCTCACCTAGTTTTCCGATGACCAAATTTTTAAATTCTACGATTTACGATTCCAAATACAGCGCCGCTTACATGACCAAGGGGAAGAGGGGAAGCTGTCAAAGTTGAGGATGTTTTTATGATCAAGCCCAAATTTTATTTGTTACACGCATAACTGCTGTCCTGTTAGTCTAGTGGTTAGTGACACTGACTGCTACACCAGATGTCGTGGGTTCGATTCCCACGCAGGACAAAACTTTGTGTGAGGAGCACGATTGTTTGTTTTGTGTCTGGGTGTAATTTATCTATAATGAGGATATGTTTAGAAATATATAAGTATGTTTATCAGTCTGATTGCCATAGTATATTTTCTGCCTAGTTTGTGGTCAGATGGTTGTGTGTTAGTTGTTCCCAGACATCTATTATTATTATTTATTTATAATAAGAATAAGACTGTTGCGGGGTACTTTAAAAACATATAATTGGCGGACACAAAGTACATCCAGACTCAACTCCTTATGGGTTACACAAATCGTTGTACTGCGCGGGAATCGAATCCGGGACACGGAGTGGCGAGGTGACTGTCTTAATTGCTGCGCCACACGTGTAATCACTATTACTTATACATGTATTTCAAATTACTACTGACCATTGAATTATTTGAGTGACACACCGTCTTTTATGAAATTATTTTACATTTCGTAAAAAATGGCTTTCGTAAATCGTTACCACTGTGTGGCTGTGTGGTGACGGCAACGGATATTAGAATATATCACCCATCTCATCCTAGGGGGGGCGTAAAAGTCGACCCGAGGGAATTTCTACCATAGGAAGGCAGCATTCCTATGGTAGAAATTCACTCGGGTCGACTTTTATCTCTATTCTGATATCCGTTGCCGTCACCACACAGCCACACAGTGGTAACGATGACTTTAAAATATTAAGCTTCTTTCTGAATACTATGACCATCATACTGCGATCGCCAACCCGTCTGCCAAGCGTAGTGATTATGGCATATCCCTCCAAGATGACTCTTGGGGGAGCTTTGCCCAGCAGTGGAGTTTAGTTTACAAAATTCGAACTTTATTATTTTTTAACTATAGAGATTCTGAGTTAATTAACCGGCTATAATTACGAGGTTCGTAAGCCGAGTTGTACAATGAATCTGACGTTAATCGGCGGCGGAAGGAAGCCTCCACGCTAATGACGAATATAGATTAGCCCTCCAGCTCTCGATCCATCGATTTGATGGACATGCGATAATGTAATTTGCTAGTCGCATACAAAAAAAAAAAACTTGTGTGTGCTTATGTACACGCGTTAGAAGTTATACTTCTTAATATACAACTTGAACATAGTTATCAATTTTCATACCACCTAGAACTAACGTCATGCTGTTATTTTTACGATGAGCGCGCATTGTAAAAATTCACTCTCATACCACCTACAACTAACTTCATGCTGTTAAATTTTTTGGTGTCGGTGTGCGCGCGCATCGTAAAAATTCACTCTCATCATTTTTCTCCATCGCGCCAAAAGAAGTATAACTTCAATAAGTTCATTGTTAGACATATAACATTATGCCAGCACTATGCGCTGTAAAACTCAAAATGAAAACCGCCGTGTATGCATATTTATAAAAAGCAGACGTAAAAGCAATCACAGAATATCTTTTTCTCATAAATTTGCTCTGTTCAAATAAGTCCACGTTAACTAGGGTAGAATCCTGTAGCGACGACGACTAACGCATTGGCCCGTTTTTACTGACTTATGACGCCTTTACTCCGTGGCGGCACTCACACCTTCTTAGGTGTTGTTTTCTTTTTACTTAAGTAGAAATGGGTCTACTTCTGTATGGCGTTCGGAGTTCGGGATCAGTGCCTCAAGCACGAGTTCCTGCAGTTTACTTACTCGATCACACGTACAGTTTCCTCCCATACATTGAGCACCAGCGCCTCTCGCGGAAACTATTAAGAACTAAAACTCTGGTGCTCAATGTATGGGACGAAACTGTACGTGTGATCGAGTAAGTAAACTGCCAGAACCCCATATGGTATAACCACCGTTAAGGTATAATTTCAAAGACGACGCATTCAGTAGCAGCAGTCAACTTGCCGCCGCGATACTCAATACGAGGTCAGGTTGTCGAAGTTCACGGTAATTACAAGGTTCAGTCGGTGCGAGTCCGACACACCCACCCGCAGACACCATTTGCGGTAAATTTTTGGTAATATTTTTTTTGGTACTTAATTTGTAATACAATCTAGCTTAATTAATTTTATATCATCCGAAACTTTTACTTAGAGAAAGATAAATCGAAATCTATCAGTCAATCTATCGAGTTTTCCTTCCAAGACACTTAGTACATATGTTCTTAGTTCATGATAATCTGCTTTGTAATCGATTGTGTAGCGTGTAACAGTCTTAATGTGCAGCCTGGCTCAGTTCTTGAGTAGTACTTATAGTGAGCCTAGTAAGTAGGAAGCTTGCAAACCAAGTTTTCCTGTGAACGTCGCCGCGGTGTCGCTAGAATGCGGTCTCGGAGCGAATGCCGGTGGGAAGCGCGGGGCGCCGCCGGGGGACGGGGAGGGGGCGGGGAGAGGTTCAAATGATAAATGAGAGATAAACGTTTTTCCTCAATCTGGCGCGGACTCGGGCAGATACGCACACATCACACGTACGCATTATGTTCTATTACTTTTATTTCTATGTCCTCACATTCGCTACTATATTATAAAGATTCTGACTGTCTCGTTGGTCTAGTGGTAGCGCAGACAATCGTATATTATTATGAACTGAGTTCAAATCCCGGGTCAGGACAAAAAGTGTTATTGGGTTTGTTATGCCCTACGTCTTGAAGTTTTACAACCTGGACAAGCCTTAAGCCTTTTTAGGGATAGTCAATTTTGGTAATATAGCATAAATAGAGTAATCACAAACTGCATATTTAAAAATATGTGCTATAGTTTTCACTTAGGTGCACTTTTATTGGAAATGAGTAGCCGCGAACGGACCTTAAGCCTATTGTAAATGAGAGTGAGTGAGTACTTGCACACAAAACCATGCAGTGCGTAGTTGCCTAGTCTTTAGTTGTATTTCACCTGTTCATTTTTACTTAACCTAAGCACGCGGTCAATGTTTAGGTGGGGGACCGTAAAAGCAGTTTATTTTTGAGCGTTTTGTTAGCCACGTTAAGCGGTCGGTCCCAGCTAAGGTCATTATAAGACAGTCTCTACGCCATGTCCATGTCCTTCTTGACGCTCTGAACAATTGCGACCCGAGGGTGCAGCTTACAAAGAAATAAACAAAAATATACATATATGAGGGCAAACGTAATAAACCTTTCTAAACTCTCACTGTTTAAAACAATACCAAAGAAATTCAGCTGTCTAAATTTGAACTGACACGAGAATTCCAACAATCCTAATTTCTTAAGTAGAATGAATTGTGGAAAACGATTTATGAAAATGGATATTCTCACTTCGCAACCCTAGTCCGTAAATTGCGATGAAATTTTAAAGAGGCCTCGTAAAGAGCCCGGGAAGTTAGATAAAACACTTTCCGTCATCGAACCGGTATAAACCTAAATTAGATTATTAATTTCCTGACTGAGCCTGGACTTAATTGAACCATACCGGGATGGGCTGATTTCGTTAACAACACATATGTTTTGTAGTGTATATGAACCGAAAGGAGGTGCGTTATAAAGAAAGGTTATTATGAACATAATTTGAATAAAGGTCAGTTAAGGTTACTAATATTTGTGTAATGTTACTGTAATTTGATTGAATGCGAGATTCACCGTCAAATAATAAAATAATAATAATTGTTATTTTATCAAACTATATTATATAATATATGTTAGATATTCCCACCCCGTGTACGACTCATGTGTGACGGGGTATATAATAATGTCATAAGTTCTATGTTAAACTCATATTTTTCATAACTGCCACAAAACCAGCCTAAAACGGGCGAGTGACACGGGTACTATCAGGCTTTTATACAAATGTTTTCCGTTCTAGGGGATTTAAAGAATTTGGATTTAATTAAGATCTGTCATTAAATCTTGGACATACATATTAAGGCCCGATATTATATTTTTCTCCAACTATTTTAAGGTAAGTGGGATCCGAGACTTCTTTTTCTCAGTGAACAAAGCAGCAACTACGTTTTTCTAACTAGTAAATTAGTTGAGGGATCCAAGACAGTTGGAGCGACTCCCCGGTTCGTGCCAGAGCCTCACCGCTCAGTGATATATATTTCATTGTGTGCTACTGCTGATCCTGGCTTACAGGCGTTGCGGTAGAAGTACGAGGCAGTGACTACTTCATTAAAAGAAAAAAATAAGTATTAACATTCAGATCTATCTAAGCCAGTAATTGTCCACGGTATTTCCATCCGTGGCAGTTTCTTCAACGTTATTGCATACAAATGAACATACAACTTTCCTAAGTTAACTCGGAAACCTCACTTCACTCATTGTTTACACAGATAGTAATAAACCATGTCATAGCATTATGGAATACGTTCTTAAACCAACACACCAAACTTAAAGTACTTGATACTAAATTATTCCATCCATCTTTAGCATTGTAGTGCTCAGAACAGTTTCAGACAACCATTGTAAAGTACAAAGGCGAAAGCGACAGTTACTGCACACTATCAAGGCTATCTGTTAAGTTAAGCCTCGCGACGTGTCGTAAACGCGCATTGTGTTCACTTCACTTGCAGTAAAGATAAGTTGATGACGGGCGGTGACACGGCGGCTATACGCCAATTTGGAGCGATTGTACTCGGCACTTAACGGCTTCGACAGCGAACGGCATCCGAGTTATGTGCCAGTAACTATCGCCACGCGATAAAATGAGATTGCCGTTCGACGACAAATTAAATGTCCGACAGTTTAATGTCACTAGATTGTCTGCCGGATGCTACCCAAGTGACGTGGTATCCACTGAATGTAGGAATGGTAGCCAATGCAGATGTGTTGTACAATACTAGGTTTTTAGAATTTGTATTAAACTTTACTAACGGTATGGGTTGTCTGGTAGAACTCTTTACGTAAGCACAAAGCGTTATGGCCCCTCCATGTGACTCTCGGGCGTATGTGAGTATCGAGATTTGAGCAGATAAGCATTATGTGTGGCTGGTTGTAAAACCTCAATAATGAATAATACGTGGGAATTTTGTTTGCAAGGATTTCGTACAGGAGGAGATATTGAGGTAATGGAATTAAATCAATGATTTTTATTAGAATTTTGCAGCTAAGAGGATTCTAAGTATCATCTCGAGGCCCGGAATTGAACGGTGTTACGTCGGTCCTGAACCTGACCTCCAGTCGTGTCGGCTAGCCCGTCTTATTGTTTATGGGAGTACGGGAATAGTGAGTGCACCTGTTTTAGTATAAATACTTCTGCATCGTGTCATGTCCATCGCACATGGCCAGTTCCCATCGAGTCTTGCCGCCAGCTAAATTCTTAAGTCTAAGTTTAATAGAGAGAACATTATTGACTTATTACATATATTGTTGTTATTATGGTAGACTAGCAGTTAACTTTTTTCGCCACTGACCATTAGATCACAAATTTATATTTGAGCTTCGTCGATACCCCAGTCTTGAGAGCAACATCCTGGAAGACAGCAGTGCAACATCCTGACCGTATATAGAATAGAATATGAATCACAGCTATCATGTTAGAATACATATTTATGCAAATTTATAATGATGTAAATTTCATCAGGTAATACACTATTTTTAAAATATTGTATAGTCACATAAGTTAGCCAAATATAGGCACAACTATATTATTGCTTATGGTGCTCAAAATGACCTGATCAACTGTCGTCGGTTAAAGTCTGTCTGCGCGGGACATATTATAGTGCACAAATGTGTGCGCAGACAAGTGCACATTTGTGATCCGTTGAGACAGCTAGCCGAGTCGACCAAAACATTTTATGGCCCGGAATTCTAACCCAGAACCTAATTATTTGCGATTGATTACGCTATCGCTTGACCAGCGGGGCAGTTAAAGCCATAGGCAATTGACCTCACTAGCGATCCGGTGATCTTAGGCAAATGCTCAGATTATAGATATGTGACATGTTATTTTTTGAGCGTCAGCCGTGCTTCGTAGGGCACATTACGCTTACGGACCCTACTGTAGTCACTAGAAAACGGCTTGAACGACTCTGACGCTAGTGTATACACTGCCCAACACGAATAGTTACAAAAAATAAAAAGTGCAAAAGAAAGCAAAGTACTTCACCAAACATTAATCTAGAGCCTTTTATCTCTATCAACAACAGTAAAAAGTTACACGAGTAAGTAAAACAATTCAAAGCGAAAATTCATGTTTGTGCCTAAATTCAAATAGCATCGTGATTGTCAGTCCCCGCGGACAAAGCGACAGGAATGGTAATCGTCGCACCGGCCCGGAATGGACTACACTCATACCACGTCGCTGGGGAATAGCCGGACGACGGCTGGACGGTAGTCGGACACGACCGGACGACGGGCGCTCCGGACAGCGGAGAGCTCAGCTCACGGTTATTTTCATTCTATTTTGAATATTGCGGGAGGCTTGTGTCATGTTGTGTTATTTGAATTTTGATTACCTAATCTACTCGTACTTTGAACGGGCTGGGGAAAATTATTTCACAGAGTAAATTGGATTCGAGACCTCTGCCTAATATTTTTATATTAGTATATTATAATGTACGAATAATAAAATATAAGGAAAGGAAAAACATTACATATAACTTTTTATCATTATATAGCAGCGTTCTGTTTATATTTTTGAGGACACACCACTAACAAACCGAATAATTTTCTATTTATCCAAAATATTTTCGTAATGACATTTCCACTCTGGACCGGGAGGTATTTTATATCGTATATCTCAGGATATATAAAATATCATAATAATAGAGGTATGCAAGGATCGTGACAATTGGAAGTCCGTTGTCTCTGCCTACCTCTCTGGGAAACAGGCGTGATTCTATGTATGTATGTATGTATATAAAATATCTCCGTAAGGATATAAATTATCAGGTTAAGGCCGGGACTCCACCAAACCAGAGATGAGTGCGGTGTGCTGTGTGCTGTGCGAGAAGAGATGTTTTTCAGCTCGGTGGACCCCACCAAAGCGGTGATGCTCACTTCTCTCGTCACCATTGCGCGTCGTCCGCGCACAGCTCACATCTCCGCTTCCATCGTGCCATACAAATATTACACATCTCCGCACAGCGATCTCCACTGAAGCTGATCGGAGAGGAGATGTGTCAATAACACAATTCTATTGTTTGTTTAAAAAAACATCTCTCTGCTCGTCTCATCTCCGCTTTGGTGGAGTCCTGGCCTTATTGCTAAGGGGGATGACTTATTGAGCAATATTCAAATTATATAATGATTATGACTAGAATAATAACCATAAATTAAAATAAAGTATTATGATTCATATTGTTATACCATTTGGCATACGCGTTCCCCTTATTACATATCAAGCTAAAAGAAAGCGACATTTTTTTCATGCAAATTCGTGTCATAAATAGGTAATACGTCTAGCTAATACGACTATTCTGTTATTACAAATCTGCAATTAATTACCATTGATAGAAGAAATTAAACCCCACCACCCAGCTTTTAGTTGTCCGGGTCACTAAAAACTAGGCCAGCTATTCCTATATTATTCGAACACCACATAATATAATTCATAGCCTTAGAAAGTTACTACCTAAACAGAAAGCAAAACAGGCAGTACGTTTATACTTTAGAGTGATGTACAACTTGGGAACTGCCTAACTGTAGTGGCAGCGAGCATGCTCGGTGCGGAGTGCCTACAAGCAACTCAAACATGAACAATTAAACTTGCACTAAACCTCCACAAACATTATAACTGCGCTTAGTTGTACTGCCATAGTGAGGTGGTGCGTGTCATTACGTGTCTACGTTTATATTTACTGGAAAGTTAGGGAAACCTTACTCTTAACCAGTTGAAATCACTGCACTGGTCCGTAACTCATCAGCGAGGTAAAGCACCTAGGCTTAAGGTTAATCTATAGATGGGTGAACGTCACAGTGGTTCAATTTCAGTCTCCATAGTTTGGAGGGCACGTTAAGCTGTCGATCCCAGCTGTTGTCTTTAGACAACAGTCGTTAAGCCATATCAGAGGCTCTCTGGGCTGCTTGAATAACGATGACACCAGGGTAACCACTGCCCATACGATAAAGAAAGAAAGAAAAAGAAGAATGATCGTTTTTTAGAATCACTGGTGGCTCCGTTTATCTTTACGTATGTTACAGACAGTTTCCCTCGAATCCGTTTAACCGATTAAGTTGAAATTTGGCACACATACGATTTTTGTGGCCCACATTACCAAGAATGCTATAGTATTTGCCTGTCCGTGTCTGTATCTATGGTAACTTTCGATGGGATAAACGAAATTCAAATATTTTAAAATAAAATCGGCTATTATACACATACACTTAAAAAATCTTTAAGAATATATAAAATAGTCAGAATATGAATTGTAGTATTACAAACTATATATTAATTCTAGGCACAAATAGATTATTATTGGACCGTGCCTTATATTTTATCATATTGAATCATAATAAATTTTTATGATAGTAATGGTTTAGTTTTTTTTTTTTTTTTTTTTTTTTTAATTGTAATCTCGCCAAACTGTTACGTTTAATGGCGAGTAACGCGCTCTTGTAGTACAATAAATCTTAACCTACATACATCTACATTTTAATTTAACATATTTAGGACATACTTAAGGCTAGGTACATTTGACAGACCCATCGTCTGTAGGCATAAACAATGCCTCAGGTCTCAGATGACCCCTCTCCACCATCGAGAAGTAAATCCCTCAACTTTAATTTTAAACTACTAATACTTATTTTAGGTGTTTGTCTCAATATCGGTAATTTATTGAAAATATGTGGTATTAAAAATTTTGAAGTTCGTTTTCCATAATAATTGGTCACCTTTGGTTGAACGAGATTTTTATTTATAACTCTCCTTGTGTTATATTTATTTTCAACAGGAGTTTTATACGTCTCGCTATAATAATATTCTAAAGCTATCAAATAATTTATTTTAGTATCTACTGGCAATAGTTTACAAATAGGGAATAATTTGTCGTAGTCCTGATTACATTTTTGTTTTACTTTATTACTAACTAGGAATTTAATTAATCTTAACTGTAAATTTTTTATCTCATTTAAATATGTTTTAGATGTTCTTCCATAAACAATTAAACAGTAACTTATAAGTGATTCGGCCAATGCGTAATATACGACTCGCAACGTATGTTTATTTAATATTCGGTTCAGTTGGTAAAACTTCCCTAATACGGACCTTAGTCGGTTACAAGTATGTGCGACATGAATTTTCCAATTAAAGTTTGTGTCAATAGTAAGGCCAAGGTATTTAAATGTTTCAACATATTCTATCTCACTACAGGTGCAGCTGATTTTATTATTATGAAGACACTCGTATGTATGGCCAATTACTGTCAGGTCCTCTTTTTGAGTACTCTTAGCTCGTTGGTTATATGGCGAGTGTATATGCATGCACTTAGTTTTTGACAGGTTTAATATGATCCCGTTGTCGTGGGCCCATTTGGTGATATTTTCAAAATCTTCCTCTATATTTTTTTTTACTTCCGATATATTCCTTGAGCCGTATACTATTAAAATTGAAGCTGTTGTCGAAATGGATGTTAAAGTTTGTATTTATAGTTTTATGAATATCTTAGACAGCTTAAATTTAGTCCTATGTGAGAGCTAAGTCTATACTGGGATTGAAACCTGTATGACAGACTTCAGGCAATCACCCTCCTCAATTACGATACGAACATGGCCATTGGTGAAATCAAACGAGTTATTTTTATCGTTTTTTTTTATATCAGAGGACGACAAACGAGCAAGTTGGTCACCTGATGGTAAGTGATCACCGCCGCCCATGGACATTCGCAACACCAGAGGTATCGCGGGTGCGTTGCCAGCCTTTAAAAGTCAGCAAACAAGTGTTGCTGAGCCTTCCCCCCACCCCAAAGAGCTCTGGCGACCTTACTCACACTTGGAAACACAACATTAAAATTATTAATATTATTATTAAGTCTTCTGTAAGGTGCAGGTACTTCCCCAGTCGGGCTGCTCTTTGAGCGAATGAATGCTATGCCCTTCCTCTCAGTGTCGAAAGAAATTGAATAAAGGAATTGAATTAAGTTATAATATGGATATTCCTTTACTGAAACAAAGAAGGGAAAGTATGTGCATATTTAAAAACGAATCTCTTCTTGCGGTTTATCTTAACTTAAATTTGAGACATGTATTACACAAATAGATTTACGACTTTAATCTTAAAGACGACTAACACTTGAGGCACATTTCTAAATGTGACTTGTTACTCTCCGTAACATAAAAATCTTATGATTGTTTTGGAAAAAATAATCCCGATAGCTATTAAGTTGAGTAAACAAAATGGCCGCTACAAACAACATGGACGAAAATAATTGGCAATCAAAAGTATTAAGTTTTTATCGTGATAAAAAACGAGGTAACTAGTCCAGGATTATAATGAATTTTCCCGGAAAATGTTACGGTTACAACGAGGACCAATATTTATAATTGTTCTTTGTCTCTTTGTTCTTATGGTAGCCCGAATAGGGAGGGGGACAGAGGCAAGAGACTTAGAAACGCCAAAAGTACTTTTTTTTCTTTTTTTATTACCTGTAGGCTGCGTTCGTCCTGTTGTTATAACATAGGTCTTTGATATTAAGAAAATGTACAATGATATTTAAATAATATGACCTAAATAATTGCTGGTATAGGATCAGGATGTATTTTCCATATTGAACTGTAAACAAAAAATACATCATTCTTGTTTAAGTTACTTAGATAATAAGATGAGATGGGATATAAATATATTCAGTTAATATAACCAAATATTATCATTAATTATGACTATAGGGGTTTCTAATAAATATAAAACATACTTAAAAATAACAAGTTATTATTATTATTTCTGAATGTACGACAGTGGTGGTAACTTAAATAACAATGTTGTATTACGGAGCACATAATTAAATTATGGGCCTGTAAGTGTTTTATGATACAGGAAATCCCTCGGAACAACACAATTTCGGACCAGGATAAAAGTCCGCAATATTAAACAAGGCAATTATTGTCTCGCAGAATCTGATACATTATTTAGTAGAACGTGAGGTTTAGTCGAACTACGATCAGGGTAATCTTTGGATTTTATATGTCGCATACGCGTGCGGCACCAAACCGTTCGAATATACTGATCGATTTTTGTCTCTATCCAAATGTTGATATCTTTAAGAGAATATTATAATATTTAACCTGCTATATATATTAAATAAAATTAAAAAGGGTTTTGTGACTTTTCTGTAAAAAGAAAAATTTCTCAGCATCGAAGCAGCCCGAAGTCTGGGAGTTGGCGGTATTATACCCCCATGCCTCGTTAAGACCTCTTTCCGGTCGTGTCGCTAGGCGTCCCATCGGATCAGGAGAGTGATGGATAGAAAGTGCTCCTGTGTTTCCGTACACACTTGAGCACTATTTCGAGTACTGAAAATAAAATATATTTTAATTGAAGTAGACTTTAAAAACGATTACGGATTTTGTCTGTATAGCGTAGGTCGCGCTTTAACAGGCTGTTATTAATTGTAGGAAGTGACTCCCAAGTCCAAGTAAATTTTTGTGAAAATTGTGTCAGTTTAGGTGTTAGTTTGTGTCTAAAGGGATATCTAATGTATAATATTATATAGCCTGCCCACGCTGCGTCTTCCGGTTCGTGGTCGAGAACCTTTCTGCCCCATCGGCCGTCTGACTTTTAAAGTCTACCTGATTAAAACCCTTTTTAATTTTATTTAATATATATAGCAGGATATATATTAAATAAAATTAAAAAGGGTTTTAATCAGGTAGACTTTAAAAGTCAGACGGCCGATGGGGCAGAAAGGTTCTCGACCACGAACCGGAAGACGCAGCGTGGGCAGGCCTCCTACACGGTGGACCGACGATCTTGTGCGGGTCGCGGGAAGCCGCTGGATGCGAGCAGCGCAGGACCGGCTATTGTGGAGATCCTTGGGGGAGGCCTTTGTCCAGCAGTGGACGTCTTTCGGCTGATATGATGAGACTTTAAAACAGCACTTGTCAATAGTCAGAAAATATTTCTAGTAATATAGTTATGTATACATTATTATTTACATAGTAGTACAGTAGCACAGGTACTAGTTACATAGACATTTAGGTATACGGATTGTATGAAAACATTCATAAAAAACTTTTATAATAGCTGAATATCATTAGTTAGCTTGTATTAAGTTATTGTCAAGGAGATTATGTTTAAGTTTAATTATCAAAATTTATAGTTTGAGCTATATTTTTACGATATGATCTGAATGGTTCTGTCTCTATTAAGTTATTATTATTATGGCGGACCTTGTGTTAATTACGACGGTCGCGCTTTAAAGATATTTAAGAAATTTCATGTATTTACTTTAATAGTATTCAGCACAATATTACTCAATACTGCCTAGTTGGTCTAGCGGTAGCGTGTTCACCCGCAAATATCGAGGTCCTGGGGCCAAAAGTGATTTTGGGACTTTTCTGTAAAAAGAAAAATTTCTCAGCATCGAAGCAGCCCGAAGTCTGGGAGTTGGCGGTATTATACCCCCATGCCTCGTTAAGACCTCTTTCCGGTCGTGTCGCTAGGCGTCCCATCGGATCAGGAGAGTGATGGATAGAAAGTGCTCCTGTGTTTCCGTACACACTTGAGCACTATTTCGAGTACTGAAAATAAAATATATTTTAATTGAAGTAGACTTTAAAAACGATTACGGATTTTGTCTGTATAGCGTAGGTCGCGCTTTAACAGGCTGTTATTAATTGTAGGAAGTGACTCCCAAGTCCAAGTAAATTTTTGTGAAAATTGTGTCAGTTTAGGTGTTAGTTTGTGTCTAAAGGGATATCTAATGTATAATATTATATAGATTAAAATTTTATATAAAATCTAATACATACATATATATTTTTACTGTGATTGGTAAAACACATTAATTAAAAGTAAGACGATAAATAGAAGAGTCAAATAATGAGAAAAGTGCGTTTGATGTCTTAACCCCATACGGGTGCCATCAGGTATTAGGCGCTTAAATTAAGCTACTGGTTGAGAGCCTTTTGCGCTAGCCAACTGCTCGTTGTTTCCAATTCTTTAATTTGATATTCTATTGCTAAATGTAACAATAATAGCTTAGTAACTTGCTATTTATTATTTATTTAAGGATATTAAAAGTATATGTGTCGAAACAGACCACACGGACGAACTAATTCAAAATATTTTGTTGCTTTAATTACTGTTTTTAAACTGTGTTTATGTAATACATTGTGAGCTTGACAAGTATAAGTGTATGTAAATACCCAAGTGCTGAATAATTTTCATTATTTCAAATTTCTTCGCTGGCGAATGGGTTTGGGGCCAGTTTAATTAGGTACGGTAAGCTTACACATGATCACACTTTCATTATTTTAAAATATTTTGTTCACTGTTCTTATAATAATATAAAATAATAATAAAGCCTTTATTTAACAATCTTATAAAAATATATACAATCTCTTTGATATAGACACCAGTTTCGCGAAGATTGTCTTGCTATTCAGCATAGGCCTCCCCTAAAGCTTGCCATAAAATTCGGTCATGTGTCTTCCTTCTCCATGTGGCTCCTGCTATTCTTTTTATGTCGTCTTCCCATCGTCGACGTTGTCTCCCTTTATTTCTTTTGTGTTGTCTTGGACACCATTCGGTCACATCCTTAGCCCACTTGTCCTTTTTGCTTCTCATCATAATTATGTCCTATCCATCTCCACTTTAGTTTTTTGATACAATATATCACATCTGTAACTGTAGTTTTCTGCCGGATAGTTTCCAGTTTTATTTTATTTCTCAGTTTAATATTATGTCTCAGATAGTAGCAATGGAATGCTGTAGTCGAAACATATCCGCTGCAGTGACACGTTTCCCTAAAGCGCTGAGACAGGACACGCGTCACGGCACCACAACTTGGTCAGACCAACTTACTCTACAGGAAAATCGATACTTAATGAACAAATACTGGACATTTTGGATTAAGCTAAAGTAAATCTTAAATAATACACTATAAGATTTGTAGTAATTTGACAACGTTAAATTATTGGAAAAGGAGATTTGTTATGGATTAAGACGGGATATATGGCTGAGGTTTACGATCCGATAAGACTTAGGAAAAAGCTTAGTAGGACTTAGTCGTGTAAAACCTTTCATTGTATGATGTATTACAAATAGTTATCATGAATTATTTTTAAATAACTATTGTTTCGGACATTCGAATTTACGGTTACAAGATTGAAAACCACCGGACTAGCGATTTGAACTGAATTTTTTTTATTTGGTCCCCAAAGGATAAGAACACATCGGTGACAGAAATTCATATTTGTATATATACTCAACCTAATTGCTTCTGCAGACTCGGAGCAATTAGGTTGTACATAATAAAAAGAAAAAATTTAAAGTTCCTCTGTGTGACTAATATTGGGTCGCCATAAATGTATTTAAAATTAATATTACTCCCAATTCACTATATATTTTCTTTATAGTTGACTGCCTTGCCTTCCCGGGTCAGTTCAAATGGTTAATTAGGATTTTTCTGGAAAGAAAAATAACCTGTTAGACCATGTAAAAATACAACTTCCAGTAAGGGACGGTCATAAACTCCTATGACCGTCCCTTTAGATTATGTATGATAGAGAAGGATAGAGACCCGTGTTAGATGACACACTCCTGCTCTATAATAATATGCCTTGCGTTTAAGGCCGGTAAGATTGGCGTAGCCGAAATGCAGCAAGTAGCACTTACTTTATTCTATGGGCAGTGGTTACCGTAGTGTCAGTTTGTTCAAAGTCTCTCAGCAGATCTCTGACATGTCTTTATGAATGTTATCTAACGACTACAACTGGAATATATATTGGCTTAAAGTGCCACTTGGCACTAGCACCACCAAGTGGCACTTTAGAACTAGACTGCCTAGAATTTAAATATTATATAATATAATTAATATTTAAATAGCATTATTACTATTACTTATAATAGAATTCTAGAATTAGAATAATTGTATGAATATTATGAACTACATCCTAAATCAACTAGTTCATAAGTTTGAGGATCATTGAACATCCCTTAAATAAAATCATATTCACAACACAGTCTAATGACTATTCCAATGTAGAATTTTAAATGTTTTCCGAATGATTGAAAAATATAAGTTCTAATTTTAAATGCACTCATTTACTGACTAAAATTTTAGTTTAAGATTTGTAATCGCCTTTGGAGTTGATGGACATCAAGTTGCCGATTAAGGGACTTATAATTGCGTGACGTCATCACTCTTAAGTGCTGTTGAGTGGCGCTAAGAGTCACTCGCTGTGTTTACCGAACAGCGTAGCACTCTCACTGAGACTCTTAGCCGTGATTGGAAGGATAGGACACGAAATTCATGATTATAACCGACTATTTATAATAAAATACCATCAGTAATAAAAGAAGAAAAAAGTTTTGCCCGGTTCAAAAAGCTACTAAAAATGTACACAATAAATACATACAAATAAGTGAATAAAAAAAAACAATACATATATACAAACATAAATATATATACATAAATATACAATGTATGTAAATAAAAAAAATTAGATTAAAAATAAAATTCAATACTTAAAATGTTTTAGAAACCATGTATAATATATACACACATCAACACAATCTAGGGATATTGAACATTTCATTGATTATCTAGAAAACTATAAACATTTTGTTATGACTGTAAATGGAAGAATTAAAGATAATTTCATCGCCGATATTTAAACATTAACAACACGATGCGATTTTGTTTTTCTAATTAATAAAAGTCTTAAATTAATTAAGCCATAGAAAATTACTGAGTGAACAAAAACATTTTATTCTTATAAAATTATTCAATCGAATTAAATGAATAAAAATCATACCAAATCTGATAATCAGTAATCGGTATTTCCTCCTCTAACATTAATCACACAGCGGCAACGATTTTCCATACTTAAAATTAAGGTGTCAATGTCTTGCTGGGGTATGCAGTCCCAAGTTCTTTTTAAATGTTCGAAAAGTTGTTCTTCTGTTGTCAAGTTGGGCGGAAAATCCCTCAATGCTCTTCGCTGTAACATGTCCCAGGCGTGTTCAATTGGGTTTAAGTCTGGCGACTGTGGAGGCCAATCTAATACCTGAACATCGTGTTCTCGAAGGGCGGCCCTCACCAGCCGCGCTGTATGGGAAGGTGCATTGTCATGCATGAGCTGAAATTCTTGCCCCGTTAGGGCCCTGAGCGGGACAATGACACGTTCTACTACCTCCTCACGGTATCTATGGGCAGTCATGCTGCCCTGAATCCAAATGAGTTGGGTTCGTCCGCCGATTCGTATTCCTGCCCACACCATAATTGTCCCGCCTTGGTAAGAGTGGACCTCCTGTGGATGTCGGAGACGGCTGACCCTGCCTGGAGTTCTCCAAACGCGTGTTCGTCTCGAATCTGGATGAAATCCATAGCGGGACTCATCAGTGAACAGCACCAATGACCATTGTTGATCACTCCATGTCAAATGTTCTTGAGCCCATAAAAGTCGCCTACCGCGATTGCCACGTCGCAGCGCTGGGACTCGTAGCGGTCTGCGAGCATGAAGACCAACTTCATGCAGCCTCCTTCGCACGGTTTGGTCGCTCACCAGTAGCTGCTGACCCTCCTGGAGCCTTTGCACTAGTTGCATCGCTGTGATATTGGGTAGTCTTCTGGCGGTCATTTGGAGAAATCGATCCTGTCTCTGAGTGGTAACACGATATCTACCTGTGTGCCGTTCTGCCACATCTCCAGTAGCGCGATAACGTGACCACAGCCTGGATACCACATTTTGGCTTGTGCCCAGAGACTCAGCAACGACGCGTTGAATAGCACCGTTTTGTAACATGCCAACTGCCCGTAACATTTCATCTCGACTCAAATGATGGCGTGGCATGACGCTAAAAAGCTTACACAACCAATTGAGAAAAGAAAATAAAACAATTTATCAGGTTTTCTTCAATTAACACGCAAAAAAAATTTTAATGCAACTTCTTGAAATTAGATACAACTCAAGATTGCGCTGTGCTTTGCGTGTTTTCATTTGTTTCTCATTTTAATTTTTAAATTTTGAATAAAGAATAGACAAGGTTTAAATCTGTAAATAAACTTTTTAAGGAAACTAAATAGGTTTTAAACAATAAAGCCATGTTTGATTTCAAAATAACGTATCCCTAGACTTTGTTGATGTGTGTATATATATATATATATATATATATATATATATATATATATATATATATATATATATATACACCTCAAATATAAATAATTAACTAAAAATTAAATACTTTTATAATAACAAATCATAATTTTACAATAACTAGGTGATAACGAACTATGCCATATCAATGCCACATCCAGTAAAATTCGTATACGTACATCCATGTTGTGCTTGGTTAACTTGACTTGAGTTTCTTACCGGTTATGATATTTATTTACCCACATTTATTTTGTTCTTAAGAATATTGTTTTTGTTAATTTATACAGGGTGTCCCAAAACTCAACGTCAAGCCGAAACGGGGTGACAGGATTGATCATAACCATCACGAGAAAAATCTGAAAAAAAATCTATCCCATGCAGTTTAAAAATTATGGGCATTTTAAGAAAAACCTAGAAATTTGATCAAACTGTACCATTTTTCGGTTATTGTGGTTATTCTTTTTTATTTTTGTTCATTTGAACTTTGGAAACGTAATTCTAAATAACATTTCTAGAATCCCAATAAAAAATAATGACACAATTGCCTCAAGTTTCCGAGAATTGAGACTATTTGTTAAACTACGAATTTAAAATTTTCAAGATTCGTCGACTTTGACAGGCCCTCCTATAAAAAAAATGTACTAGAGTGCCTTGGCAAGTGGCATTAAAAGTTGGCGCATTTAATCAGAATTCTAAAATGGTACAATACTTGTTAGTTCCATACAATAGAAAAGAGTAAAAAAATTAAAACCTCAAGTAACCCGATTTTTGCTATCTCATTTTACTCAGTTAAAATGTTTTTAATTCACACAAGCTCTAGGTAGGTTCTTAATTTTAAGACAAAATGATGAGAGAGATGGATAATGGGTATGTTCGCCATGAGTGAGCGAGACAGATAGTGACGCCACTTTTACCAAAGTGAAAAAAAGTTAGTAAAATTAGTAAAATAATTAGGTTTGTTGGAATAAAAGTCAGATGATAGAGAAATAACGTTTTTTATTAAAATAAATGTTCAAATTGTTTACCATCAGCCTCAATACAAGCCCTACATCTTCTTAAAAAAGATCTACTTATTAGTCGGGCATATCTTCGAGAGTTGATCGCCTCAGCTGCTTGAGAAATGCGTTCACGCAGGTCGGCTACGTTCTCAATGGGCTTTGAGTAAACTTTTTCTTTGAGAACTCCCCAATAGAAAAAATCCAGGGGATTTAAATCTGGTGAACGGGCGGGCCACGAGATAGTGCCCGAACGTCCAATCCACCTTCCCGGATATTCCTGGTCAAGGAAATCTCTTACTTGCACTGCGAAATGCGCTGGGCAGCCATCTTGTTGAAACCACATGTCGCGAAGATCTGCTAGTGGTACGTCCACTCATGGCAAACATACCCATTATCCATCTCTCTCATCATTTTGCCTTAAAATTAAGAACCTACCTAGAGCTTGTGCGAATTAAAAACATTTTAACTGAGTAAAATCTGATAGCAAAAATCGGGTTACTTGAGGTTTTAATTTTTTTACTCTTTTCTATTGTATGGAACTAACAAGTATTGTACCATTTTAGAATTCTGATTAAATGCGCCAACTTTTAATGCTACTTGCCAAGGCACTCTAGTACATTTTTTTTTATAGGAGGGCCTGTCAAAGTCGACGAATCTTGAAAATTTTAAATTCGTAGTTTAACAAATAGTCTCAATTCTCGGGAACTTAAGGCAATTGTGTCATTATTTTTTATTGGGATTCTAGAAATGTTATTTAGGATTACGTTTCTAAAGTTCAAATGAACAAAAATAAAAAATAATAACCACAATAACCGAAAAATGGTACAGTTTGATCAAATTTCTAGGTTTTTCTTAAAATGCCCATAATTTTCAAACTGCATGGGATAGATTTTTTTTCAGATTTTTCTCGTGATGGTTATGATCAATCCTGTCACCCCGTTTCGGCTTGACGTTGAGTTTTGGGACACCCGGTATACGTACCTTTGTGCGCCCTAATTATTAATCTTAGTTTTATAAATTGTTTCTCAGTAAGTGAATTATGTACCTATACAATTCTTTATGAGAAATAAAGTTATTCTTAACCGTAACCGTAACCGACTATATAAAGAAGGAAGGACTCTATCCGTTTTTATGATTTGTTTGATACATAGGAATATACATGCCACGCTGGCATGTATGTTACGATTTCCGGTTCAAATAAAATGAGGTCCCGGGGTGACCAGAAAGAGTTGTTGGGAAATATTCGCAAAGAGAATTCACAGTAGTAGCCCAGAGACAGTACAGTTACAATACTGTACCTCGGCGCCTAAAGCTGATAGCTGTTAGTTAGCTTTATATATTTATTTTGAAACAAATAAAATAATAGCTCGGTTGCTGTTATTTTATTCTTTTGAAAATTAATAACACGAACTTAACAGCCCGGTTTTTACAACTAGCGACAGACATAATTACTATTTATTTAATAGTACTGTTCACATACAAGACATATCTTAACAGAAACGGACTAAGATCGGTGTTTTTCCCATTGATAAACATTCACACCATTTACAAATAAAAAATATGTCCCAATGTATTATTGAGTTTGAAATAGTTTGAATGGATTGGCTAGAGTTTAGACGAACATTGAATAAATTAAAGATATCTGATGATCCTAAATTGCTTCTGTGCTTAGGAGTATTAAAGTACAGCAACACTTGTTGGCTGTTCAGACGAGTGTCCATGGGCGGCGGTGATCACTTACCATCAGGTGACCCACTTGCTCGTTTATCGCCCTCTGATAAAAAAAAGTCCACGATAAGGGAAAAAGGACGATTCCACACAAATATAATAATTTAACGTAAACATAAGAATCTCTTTTTCCTCTTCAGGTACGGAATCCTAAACTAATAATATAGGATTTTTAATAATAAATAACCTGTGTGTCTAGGTTCGTTGAATTGTATTTATGTAAATTATTTAAAAATCTCACAGTAAATGATCAGTTACACTCATCATCATCATGTCAGCCAAATGACGTCCACGACAATGAGGGCGTATGTTATAATTGCCACGCTTAAATAAAATAAAAAAAAAAAAAGTTTTTATTCACGTAGACTTTAAAAAAGCACTTGTAAATAGTCAAAACATGTTCGTAGTAATATATAATTAATTTATAATTATTTCAAGGTAAATATAGATATTTAGGTACACGGATTGTAGGAAATAATTTACTAACTTTAAAGTAACGATATTTAGCTAACCTAAATTAAGTTATTGTCAAGGATCATGTGTAGGTTCAATTATCTAAATTTTAAATTTTAGCTATAGTTTTACTACATATTGTCTGAATGGCTTGGCAGACGGGTTGGCGATCAGTGAACTATGACTTAGTTCACAGACACGCTGCTGCCCGTTCTCTGGTACGTCCAGGCATGACTTCTACGCTCCCACGAGATGAGCCTGGTTCGTGACATATCAACGCTATCATCATAGCTCATCAGATGTAACTAGCTATATTTATCCGCGTTAAACTTTATACATTATATCCTATGTGATATTCGGACATAAAACCTAATAATATTACTACAGAATTTCATCAAAATCCGTTCCCTAGTTTTGGTGTGAAAGAGTAACAAAAATCCATACATCCATACTTACTAACTTTTGCATTTTTATTATTACTGCGATTTAAATGAATAAACTCTGATATTGTTTTTACAAATTCCTATTTCACAAGTTTCTAGCTGTCTCGTTCCAAAATGATCACAATTTTGTCAAAAATGTCCTCATACTTACACTCGAGTTAAAAGTACCTACTTTGTACTAGAGGAAACTTTTAAGTAGAACACACTACATTAGCAAGGCTGGGTGTCCTTGTGCCCCTTGTGTAAGTGCGGTCACCATGGGGAATATAGGTCAATCGCGTTACTTGACCCACATAGCAACGTATAGAACAGCTGACCATTTGTCTTCTTGCAATACACATCTTTTGTACTACGTAAATTCTTACATACATTCTATATTTTCAGTATTATAATAAAAAAACATCGTTATTTGCAATACTGTCGATATTAAAGAAATAGAAATCATTTATTCGCTTAGAATATAGGTTACATAACCAGGTATATAGGCGACAATTTTGCGTACAAGCCATATTCTATCCATTACAGGCATGCAAAAATATCAAAACAATAATTAATACAATAAAAATATATGTGATAAAATTAGTTTTATCACATATATTTTTGCAATTTTTGGTCTTTAAATTGAGTATATTATGTTTAATAATAATACTTATTCAAATAATATAATTAGTCATAAATTTCAACTGCTTGTGTGACCCATTGTATAAAAATATCCCACAGGATCTCTATATGTAATGGGACCTTCATACTTATAACAATATTAAAACCGTCATGAACTACTTAACTAAATTATAAGATAATCACCCAAAAATACAGGCGGTTGACTTAGATTCACCTATAGTGTGAAGTACTACCTCGATAGGTGAATCTAAGCCAACCGTTTCTATTTTTGGGTGATTAACTTTAGTGCAAATTGGACGAACTCTCATGCTATTACGCTATGCGCTCGAGGGTGCGCGCGGCTCGTTGGCACTTGGTCTGAACGTATTTATTTGGTCTGAACTTATTTGCAACAAGAAAAGGAACTACAAATAAATTATAACTAGACTAGCGGCCCGACCTGGCTTCGCACGGGTGGACATTTATTTTTTAAACATTTTGGCATAAACCTACAGTATATGCAAAACATACCTAAATAAATATGTATTTTGTATAAAGTTCTCTCAGCCTTAAGGAACATTCTGATATTAAAGCTTCTCTCAAAGTAATTTCCCATTGGTTATCATTTTCCAGCAAGCCTCTATCACGGCAAGCAGCTTGGTAAGTTTCTTTAGTAACTCCGTTAACGGTTTTTAAGTTCTGGAACGATGTTGGGCTTCGTCCATGGTGAAGTCGTACCCTGAGTTAAAAACACTCTGACCGGGAAGGATGACCGATGGCGCATCTTTTTTATGCCAGCATATCCACCTCTCCTGCCGCGCCGAAGCGCCGGGACCGGAGTGTTCTTTAATATTGTGGACCATTTTTATTGTTCTTTCATCAATAGTTTTCGTAGCGCATGCGATGGAAGATATTTTATAGGCATCTTTTTACACCTTGGGTAACATTATTGTAGTTTTAGTAGGGATCCTTATTTTTTTCTTGCAGTTAAAATAGCCTATATTAATTAGTGATAATATAGCATTGAAATGGTGAAAAAATGTTTAAAATCGGTCCGGTACTTTTAGAGCCAATTCGTTACAATCATACTTACATACAAACCTTTCCTCTTTATAATATCAGTATAGATGTATAAATACACTTATAAACAATGTACTAAATAACGAAAAGACAATAGAGATAATTTTGAAGATAGAACTCATTCAGCAGTTGAAGATTACAGTTAATGCTCCTTTAATTCGTTTTTAAGATTGTAAGAGGAATGCATACCAAAGGCGTACCTCGTGGGCAGTAAAACATTTACTGTGGAAATTGTTATTAGCAATAATGATGTGTGATCTTATCACACATTCCGATCTCCTAGGGATTCTGACACGAGTGGCCTAATTAAACTTAAATTAACTTCTAAGTTTTATAATACCTATTAAGTCTTATAGTAGTTACTTGACTTCATTTTATATTTTTGGTTTACTGTTACAAAACTTTTAAAAAAATAAGGTTTGTAAAAGATAGATAGGTGATGTTGTATGTGAGGTTATGAAAAAATTATAAATTGGTACCTATAGTATTGTTTCTGTACATAGATGTGAGGGTAGTACGTACTTGTAGCCAGATGGACAATTAGACCCAACAAAGATCATAAAAGTCAACGACCTAGTATAAAGGATAGTACTAACAGTTGTTTCTAACAACGCCCATTATATACTGATTGGGTTTGTTTCAAAACTGTCTTCTACTCGTCAGGTTTATTAAAATTGGTTCATCAACAATCCCTGGCTGAGTTTATATATATTGTACGCGTTGGCACTATATAGTACGGAACCACCCTAATTATCACGACGAGTTCTGCACTGCAGTGACAAATGAAAAGCTTAAGTGTTTACTACGCAGTAACTTCTTTGTAAAGAATACATAATGCCAAAGAAGGTAGCTTTCAAAATTGTCGAAAATACCAAACTGTAAAAATTCTGTTACTCATATAACATATTGATGTACGGTAGGGGCATTATCAAACGAATATTATTGTATGATGATAATATAATGATTATTATTATTATCATCAACAAATTTTCTTTTCAATGTATTATTAGAATTTTCAAAGGATTATTGAGGATTCTGAAGCCTACGGTGCTTTAGTTAGATGACAAGACAAGATTTATGATTTACATAGGCATGCGTAAATACACGATCTTTCTAACTCGGCCAACCCAAAACTATCAAACATATGACACGTGCCTGGAGCATATGCCATAGGTCACAAGGCTCTTGTTAATGATGTACTAAATACTTCTGTAATATACATTTCAAGAGTTGGCTAAATCTCAGGGTAGGTTACGCGGGTTGCCGCAGATATCTCTACGTAAGTAAAAGCCGTATGCCCCTTTATGAGACTTAATCTCTGTTACCGTCACTTCCTTGTCACTTTCATACGAGTGCGAGTTCAATATTCAAGCAGACGAACAATGTGCGCGGTTAGTTGTATAACCTTAATTCTGAAACGTGGAAAATGCGTCAAATCAAAATAGTTTGTTATTAAACAATCTAATTATCCATATCGAATTACATTCTTAGATGAGGAAGATGCATAAGGAGAATCGTTTCTTAACGGAGTTCCGTGACACACACGTTGTTTTTTATTTATGAGTTACCCAGACATATAACTAGGCAAAATTTCTTCAATTTAAAAAGTATTCAGAAATCGTGGATTTTAATGAAACCTATTTCATTGAAACTTTATTCGATTGGTTGTTCAACAATGTGTTAACTTTTATATTAGCAATGTTCCATTTGTTATCTTTACTTCGCTTTCGAACAAACGAAGAGAAGCGCAAAACCGATCAAAGTTTGTTCAAGATACTGAACAAGGAACACAACAAAACAGAAAAATATTACGGGTAGCAAAACTAGCAGTCTAAATGTATAATCACCATAAATAGACGCCGTGAAAATAATTAACAAAAAAGTTAAATTTGAAGTTCTTGGTTATAATAAGTCATCAAATAAACGTATCGCCTTGTGGTAATATCAATGGTTATCGTGGCCTATGAACACTTGCATGAACAGGACATGACTCACGTATTCCTCTTGCTATCCTCGAGGCTAGCTGCTGCTTTTTTATTCATGGTTGACTTAAGGTCTTTTGTCAACCATGGTGCTGGAAGGTGACAGTGATACTGTCGTACTATTTAAAATATTAACAGCTAGTTTTGGACGATAAGTAAAGATTGTGTCCTTTTCCCTTTTTGAACTTAGATGAAAAGTTGCAAAGAAAACTGAGGAAAGTCAGTATTGTATCTCTTCCACATAAATCACTTTGAAAATATTTGATACAGTATATAGATATATGTAGAAGAATTATTAAGATTTTTTTTTAATTTGTAGTGAATTTTAACCTATAGTTTTATTACTACTAAAACTAATTTTGATGATGAGAATTAACAAAAGCGTTCAATGATACTTATTCCAGAACACTAAATTACTACGGCGTAGTACTACGGGCGTCGTAACAGTAAAGTGTACCATTGCGTTATAGCACTAGCGAAAGTTTATTAAAATTCACTATTGTACATATTTCTTACAATAAACATTCAGTGGAATTTATCTTTTAAAAAAAATTTACGTGCAGACTAATAAGGTGCAGTTTTGCAGACTAATAAGGTACAGTGAATGAGTACATTCCCACTAATAATAACATGCGCGCAGCGTTTATTTATTTATTAACCAACTTACATTAACGGTTAGACCAAACATGTAACTTATAGGTTACATATTAAGCAAATATTACTAACATTTGCAACTTATAATATAATGAATAGTTATAATTTACATTAAATATGAGAATAGAATAATATTTAAATAAACATTTTGCGGTAACGGTATCATAAGTATCACTATCCTAAAACAATCACCCGGTTATTGCGCTAGGAGTAGCATTAGTCTCTAAATAAAGATTGGCTGTAGCTAGAAATCTCGTTTCCGTGCATGTAATTAAGTCCAAGGTCATATTCTAAAACTTTATTGATATGAGCGAGAACTAACCACAATGGGCTTGTAATTAGGGTTACTGTGCTAGTTTGAGCTATTGCAAATAGGCGTTGCCACCTCCGCTCCCTGATGAATTAACCTTTTGATCATCTAATTGGATTTCGCGGTCCGAGTGATACTACATTAAATATTTACCGCTATATTATAGAATCTGCTGTGTGGTGACGGCGACAAATATCGGAATCAGAATATCATCACCCCATCTCATCCCGTGGGGGGCGTAGAAGTCGACCCGAGGGAATATCTACCAGAGGATGGGCAGCAGCTTCCTTCTGATTACTATGACCATCTTACTGCGATCGCCAACCCGCCTGCCAAGCGTGGCGATTATGGCATATCCCCCCAAGACGATTCTTGAGGGAGGCTTGTCCAGCAGTGGACTTATTTAGCTGTAATGATGATATTATAGAATGTAAGAAAAAAGCCAAGCGCAATTGGAAAAATGATTCTATAAAGGAACAAAATTATAAATATACAAATTAAATTTTGTAAACTATTTTAAAGAGTCATGGCCAAGAACTCAATTCTTACTTACTTATAAACATATACTTAATATTTACATACAACGTCATCAACCATAATTACTTCTGAGTTTTGTATCATAAAATTCAGATAAGGATAAGGGGAGGATGAAATTTGAAACGAATTTTAATCATACTTAAGTCGAGAGAAACGCGGTATAAGTAGAATTAAAATCTATTTTGGAATTTGCAAATGCAGCATTTTGATCTTTCAAATGCCGACCCTCCATGTTGGCACAGATTGCAAAGAAAAAATTTAAAGAGTTTGGATATTTTAAATGATTTCATATTAACCAAAATTAGTAGTTGCTGGGAAATACTGCAAAGACACACAACCGAATGAATTAAGTTATAAAAATATTATAGAAATAAAAGTTGATATCAGTACGTTGAATAAAATTTTGAAATAAAATATCAAATAAAAAAGATTCAACTCGTCTTTCACAAAGACATAACAAGGAAAGTTTTGATACTGACCAGACAGGGTAGACATCACTTTTATTATGCCCCGCAGTGTCCAATCACACGGTAGGTACTGTATTTGTGATAGATAACTACGCGTAACAAAAATGGTGTGAATACTTAAGCAGCTCAATGAAGAAGATGTGGAAAATAAACGTCAAATCAAAATACACAAAAATGCGATGCGGGGCTCCTTCGAGCTTAGTTAGTAGACGCCATTGTATATATGAATAAAAGTTATGGAAAATGGCATTTTTCAATAATGCCATTTTCCATAACTTTTCGACTTTCAACGAAAATTATAGCAAATACATTTATGGATTTAAATTATTATGACACTTGATCGATTATGACCAATGGAATAAGTGAAAGTAATTTTATGTCATTTCACGATTATGGCAAGTGAAGCGTTATTTCTAATGAAATAATGGCAAATACCAGTATGGCATATGAAATTATGGCATTTTTAAATTATGACAAACATTAGTAAACCATGTTAATCAGTTGTCTGTTATCATAATACAAACTCTGCCTAGTTTGGAATCAGATGGTTGGATAGATTCACTAATAGATCCCAAGTTTCTTTGTCGATCTAAACAAAATTTGTATAGGATCTAGAAGAACCTATTTTTAAAACTAACAAAACACGTCTGAGTATGGAGTCGCTTTTTATAAGAGTTATTTAAGAGCAACGGACAGTCCGTTGTTCTTAAATAACTCTAATAATAGCTCATTCTAGGATTTGGTGAAAATAAAGAGTATTTTATTTACTGTACGCCTTATCTAAAGTTTCCTACTGCTACATTTGAGAGTCGGCAAGTTACTCATAACTCTACACAGTCGTAACATTGGAGTGGGGCCGTAGTACAAGAATTACAAAGTAATTGAGAGTATTTTGCAACGTTTTGAAATGCTAATTATGACGAAAATCCGTCTTCTTTATCGCACTCTCTGTTTACGATTTCTGTATATCACTGTGGAATGTGTAGTAAAATTACCTGAGAATTCTTTAATATATATTTTTACAAAAGGTGATATTGATCACATGGATTATATAAGTCTCAGCGGTCCAAATTGGAAGATCAGAATAGCTATTTGATTACGACAAATATAAAAATATGCAATACGAATTTCCGAATCTTCTGCATCTTCAGCAATCAATGGGAAGATTTATACTTTACCAGCCCAAAATTTAAATGCGATTCTTACAGTATTGGATGAGAACCTTCAGTCTGCAACCTAAAAAGTGAGAGGGGCGGAGACAAACAGACCATAAACGCAACATTTGCAGATGTTTATGATGCATATGTTTTCTTTGGATCCACTCACCTGTCACCGTCTCTCTGTGTACTAGGACCATCATCACCAACCAACCTACCAACATATCTGCCACGCGTGGCAATTATGGAATATAGAAAGAAAAAAAGAGAGAAAGACAGAAAGAAAAACATTTATTCAAAAAAATCCTCCAAATGATGGACTCAACTCCATTGTGGATTTTTTTTGGAGAGTCCTTTGACCAGCACTGGACGTAATTCGGCTTACATGATGAATACTGGATCAATATTAAAAATTAAGGATAAACCTCATTTTTTTAATTCAATCTTATTTTGGTTTCAATTTAGAATAAAAAAATATAGGTATTCCATTATTGTTTATTAAGTAATCTATTAAAATATTTGCATCTAATTTGTTACGCTGTACATTATTTAATGCTGTGAATAAAAGCCCAGCATTAAATAACGCGTGTTCGTGTCAGCAAGAGATTTACGTTCCAAAAATAATTATAACGCATTGTAATGGAGGGAGTGACCGCAGGGGACGACGGTCGCACACATGTGGGACCGGACATTAGTCCACAGCTTAGTGAATAAGTAGAAGTGGAGGACACGCACTTCTATTATATTGTTCTACATTTCAACCTATCCCTACAATAAAGTTACTTTAGAGGACAGTGATTTAAAATGTGTAAACGTACAAAATCAGCTATAACATTTTACACAATTTTGCTAGCAATTTGATTATTTATAGAAATAATCAAAAATAATAAATTGCTAGATAAAATATGTAAAATTTTATAGCTGATTTTGTACTAATTATAGAAAATATAGCTGTGCCCCGCGGTTTTAAACTTTATAAATTATAGCCTATATGTTAATCTAGGGTGTCAGCTAACTCCATGTGTGTATGTTACACACTCACACAGTCACACACTCACAAACTTTCGCCTTTATAATATTGTTGTGATAATCAAATTGCTAGATAAATTATGTAATATGTTATAGTTGATTTTCAAATCGCTCTTCTCTAAAGTAACGAGTATGTAGTAACTTTATTCTACGGATAGGTCGATTTGATGCTATGTCCACGATGCTTATATGGATTATCTTGGGTCATTGTCTCGTGAGGCAAAAAATGGGTTCATCATCAGCATCAACATCAGCCTGATATCGTCCATTTCTGGTAGGCCTCCCCCAAATTTTTCCAAAACATTGCCATTCGGATGGGTTTCTCGTAGCTAGCGTGTTTGGCATGTAAGTTGGCAATCGAAATTTTAAGTGGTGGCTAGTAAACAGGTGGCGCTACTGCCCAACGGCTTGCTGTGTGCCTTAGTAACCTTTCCGACTCCCACGGAATGTAATGACGTGACCCTGTTTTTCTTTATGGGCCAGGAACCACACGCATTACGTAACTTACGGAATGCATTAAATCAAAGTTACCCTTTGACTGAACTCCCGCGCCACTTAGATTAAACTTGATGGCATTATAGCGAGTATCGTTATTTCCGCGAATTGAATTTACTGCTCGTAGTACTTTATTTATTCTGGACTTTACCTAAACTTTGTTTGCGGGATAGCATTTCACTTAAGCGCAAATCACTGGTGGCCTGGTGTAGGCTAACTTCTAAGAACTTGTAACTTCTTCACAAAAGTAATAAAAATCCATCAAGTTTCCACTCGATAGGGGCAGGTTTACCCACGCCTTCCGTTATGTGTCTAACTGATTAACTACTGTTGTTATTATGATTTTGTTACTGCTTTTATTATTATTAAGCATTTGAACAATAATTACTATACTTTTTATTAGCATTCTATCAGCGGTTAGAGCAATAAAAAGAGTGGCTCTAATAAAATACCGACTGAGTATTACAAAAGTCTTTATTAACGATACTCAAACTTAAGTATTGTAAATGGTTGAAGTGACCATTATTTAAAAACATGGTACGTTATTTCTGTGGCTTTACGTGCGTTGTTTTACGGGAGCTGTACTTTTTTATGGATGAAAGGTACGTGGCATGGTGGTTGTATCACAAGGTTGTGTATAAAATTTAATGCCGAATCCTTTGAGTCGTTAAGGCATAAAATAGATAAAACCAAAATATAAAAATATATGCGTGCTGCAATGCTGGTATATATTTTGTCCAACAAATAAGCACTGCCATACAGCAGGGCAATAGTGCCATTATTCTGGGACGATACCAGCTATGGAACATTTAGAATATGGTCTCCTTATGTGATTAATGAAGTGAATTCTGGCAAACAGCGAGCTCCGCATGGACTTGTACTAAACCACGTTCCTAGACGAATTAAAAAAATTAAAACCTAGGCCATGCGTTTGCAGAAGACGAGTCCACGACTTACCTAAAACAAGTCGAGATCAAACTCTTGTGACATTATACATAATGCTATATATCCTTTCCTTCGGCCCAGAGTGCGAACGCACCTTACCTATTCAAACCAAGTTAGATGTACGACCCGCATCTTTTCGTGTTAACGTAGGCGGTAGTTGCATAAAACGTCCCTAAAACTTGACCCCCTCATCCATGTCCCCGTCAGTAAACGCACTGAGTCAATGCTCGAATCCCAATTCCTCCCTGGCGGTGGTTACTAAGCTTCTAATTTTATTTGGCTAGATGGCTGGAGCTTTGCTTCTTTTATTTGGTAACGTCTAAACGTCGTGTACATGAAAAACGTCTAAATAAAAAAAGGACAAGGTAATGAAATAATTATTTATATTACTTTATTTATTTTGTGTGTAAATCTTGTAAGCAGAATCTTGACAGTCTTACAGTGTTCTACAGAGTTTTAATTTCCGTTTTGGAATTAAAAATGCTGTTCATTCTATATTGACCCATACTTAGTATATGTATATTGTTAACTTCCTACTGTAGTACTGTGGTGTGGCCCATTTCAGTGAAACACTAAACGAGGCTTATTCAAACAAGCGCGGGTTAGTCTTGTGCCACTATTATTATAAGGAAGGTATGCAAATGAAGCGATGTCGACAAATGTAAAGTGGGAGCACTGTGTACTCTGGACACTCAATTAATATTCACACGACGTACACTCCAACTCTAAACATTGGGCGAGCTGGACAGGGGACATCGAGATAGCGCACTACTGCCACTTGGCTTTGAGGTCTGTTTTGTATGAGCAACGAGATCATTACTTGTTTACAATACTTGTAATAAACTATGGGTCTAATGGATATTTATGTAGGCACAGAGAATTAGTATTATTATTATATTATACTAGCTATGCCTCGCGGTTTCACCAGTGCTAAAGTAGTTTTGGCGTAAAAAAGTAACAAACATGCATCTATACTCACAAACTTTCGCATTTATTATATTAGTAGGATGTGCACCTCTAGCGGTTTTGGCAGTGCACGCCGGGATAGATCGCAGATGGTAGATTTTTTCCTACTTACTTGACACTTATCGTCATATTTTGAACAATTCACGCAATATCTTTATAAATTGTAGCTTATGTATTATTCTGATGTATAAGCTATATTATTGGAAAGTTTCATTAAAATTCATTCAGTATTTTTTACGTGAAAGAGTAACAAACACCCATCCATCCATACTTACAAACTTTCGCATTTATAATATTAGTAGGATTATCTTAGCAACATATACTAATCTTAGAAAAAATTTAAACCATGTAAATATAATAAAAAATAAAAATGATTTATTGGATTTCATAATTACAGTTTATAATATTATGAGGCTGCCTCAGTTAGTTATAAAATACTTGTGTTGGGGCTACCTCGCTCCTTCCCAAGTTACAATATCCAAACCCAAAATAATAGTAATATCAAAAAAAAAAACAAATACTAGAACTAGGTACAAATATTGACAGCTCTAGGTGGGTTATGTGTTGTGTGTGTGTGTGTGTGTGTGCGTACGCGTGCGCGCGCGCGTGTGTGTGTGTGTGTGTGTGTTCATTACTTATTGGTTGTATTCATTACATTTAGAAATCTCGAACCAGAATATTTTCTGTTTCCTCATATGTAAGAGTTTTTAACCATTCTGTGATATTTTTTTTGCACTCATAAAGTTGCATAGGATAAATACTCAATTTAAAATGAATTTTATTATAAATGTAAGTTGATTGTGTAGTATATTGACGTCTAGCAAATTCAGTTCGAACTCTTGGAGAGTGAGCCACATTATGTGTACGCCGTTTGTACTGATACTCCGTACTGTACGGGACAGTTTTATGCACGCGCAGAGAGATATTTAAAATATACAACTTCCTTACTGTCAGTAGATTGCTAATCTTGTAAAGGTGGTCTGTTGAGTACCTAAATGGTTTAAAATACATAGCCTTGACCTCTGGGCTTTTTCAAGTTCTAAAAATTTGGTTTTAGTTGCACCTCCCCATACCGGTATACAATATATTATGACTGATTGAGCCAGAGCAACGTAAATTTTATTGAGTAGTTCTGCCGATGTTATTTGTCGTAGGCTTTTAAAAATCCATATTAGTTTTCTGACTCTTGTCATGAGGACTTCAATATGAGAGTGCCAAGATAGTCTCTGGTCTACTGTAACACCTAGATATTTGATAGAGCTAACACGTTTGATACTCTGACATCCACAATCTAGTCCGGGAGGACCACCACACATATGAATGACAACTCCGAAATTGTTGCCCGGTTGGGACCTTAGAGTCGGACTAAAACAAATAAAATTGGTCTTAGAGATATTTACAATACAAGCCAATACAATAATCTTTAGGGTTAATAAATTTGCATTAAGCTAGCTAGCTATAATAGCCAGACCTTGTTCAGTAGCAGCCTGTACTGCAGGCCACGAGACTCCTGAAAAGACAACTGCGGTGTCATCTGCATAGGAAAATATCTTTCCGCCATTGCACCCAATGTTACAAAGATCATTTATATATATTAGGAACAATGTCGGACCGAGCACACTTCCCTGTGGGACACTATAGACTACATTTTCTTCTTGGCTTGTCACGTTGTCAATTTTGACTTGCTGCTTCCTGTTCTGTAGGTAACTTTTAAAAAGGGAAAGTGTGTTACCTCCAATACCAATTTTTTCAAGTTGGTTCAGAAGGATGGGGATGGAAACGGTGTCAAATGCCTTCTTGAGATCTAAGAACACTGTTAAGCACTTATATCCCTTGTCTACCTTGGAGGTAATCTCGGTAGTCAGCGCTATTACAGCGTCTTGTGTAGAGATACCCCTCCTGAATCCATATTGGGAGTTTGCTAATATGTTGTACGTATTCAAATATCCTACTAGTCTATTATTAATCAATTTTTCAAAAATTTTTGAGATACAAGTCAAGACAGATATCGGCCTATAATTGTTGACATCGTTAACGTCCCCACCTTTATGAACGGGGGTTACCATTGATCGTTTCAAAACAGCTGGAAATATACCAGTTTTGAAGCAAATGTTTGCTAGCTGGCTTACTAACGGGACTACAAAATCCCTAGACATTTTCAAAAATTTTGTTGGTATACCATCCCAACCGGGTGAGCTTGAAGAGTCGAGATTCATCAGTATGCCGTCTACTTCCTGTGGGTCTGTATCAAGTAACACGAACGAGGACACCTGCGATTGTATAACCACGTTATTTATAGGAGAGTTCAAACTAGAGATAATGTCCTCAGCCAACGTTTTCCCAATACTAACAAAAAACTCATTTACTCTATTTACGGAGCTATTAGGATCTGGAGAAGTACGTAAGAAACTGATGTTTGAGGATTTGGGAGGTTTAAATTGAGTAACTTCATTTATTTTTAGCCACAGTTGTTTGAGATTGTTTATTGAGTCAGCTATTTGGGTTGTCTGATACTGTCTTTTTAATTTTTTAAGTAAGTTTGTGCAAAAATTACGGTAGCGTCTGTAGGTGATTTTAAGTACTATATTATAAGGGTCTTTTCTTAGTTGCAATTGCATCCTATTTCGAAGTTTAATACAACGCTGAACCCCCAATGATATCCATGGCTTCAAATTTCTCTTACCTCCAGAAACCATTTTAACCTTAGTGTGGGAGAGCAATGACGTCTTGAGCACATCGATCAGTTATTGAGCTAGGATATCAGGGCTGGTATTAGTGTTGAATAACGACATGTCTGTATTTATTAGTTGTTTATAAGCATTTTCGAAGTCCAAGACCGACCTATATTTTCTGCTCGTACTATTCCTAGAATTAGTTATAATTTTATGAGTAATATTTAATACTAGCTGGTGCCCACGACTTCGTCCGCGACATATTTGAATGATTACCAATGTAACTACTTACTTCTAGCTTAATCTAAAAAAAAATACTTAAAAAAGAAATAAGCAATATAAATTTAAGAAAATCTAACCTATAAATAACCTAGTTAAGAAATAAACTAAAGACTACTTTGCTACTGTTATTTCAAAAAAAGGCCCGATATCATAAACCCAAAAATATCAAAGAATACATATCAATTGTCCTTAAGTAAAGTCAGTAAGTCAAATAAAGTAATTTAATAATCAACGATGCATTAATCACCAAGGTAACTCCCATTAGCTTAGGTTGCGACCACGGCATTGATAGGTCTAATATCACATTTTGTGAACGAAACCATAGCGCGATCTATAACGATGATTACAACATCTACTAACAAAAATATAACCTTGTAAAGCGGTAAAATTAAGATGTGGGCATATATTTTGGGTGAGATTTAGAGATCATCTTTTGATTCAGTTTTGGACTACCTTTTACTTCAAGCATTTATTTATTTTAACCGATATGTCAAATGAGTTCTGCGATCTGAAACGATATAAAAGCCATCAAGTTACAAAATTGTGAACTTGTAGATCAGTAAAATTAAGATGATATTTTTTGGGTGCGATCATCTCGACACGAACAATTTATACTACGCTAACTTTAATTTTGGGTCAATGACTTTTTTATCCCAATTTTATTAAATTGACGTTTTTTAATATTTTATGAAAAATACCAAAAAAAGAAGTTACAAATCTTATAAAACGCTAAATCTTTACTTAGACGACAACAAACACAACATTTTAAGCAATAAGAAACGAATTTCTCTATAATTTAAGTTGGCGTACATTTTTGGTGTTGACCTATTGAATCAGTTATGGATTACCTTTTTTAACAACAAATTATTCCCTTGGTTGCTTTATTTTTAACTGAAATACCAATTTACATGCTTTTAACTCAAAAAAAAAAAACAGTTTTTCATACAAACTTACATCCCCTATTTTAGTCGTCTTTAGGGGTGGAATTCTCAAAAATCCTGAAATACATATTTTTAAATGAAAGGTCCTATACCAATTTTCATGAGTTTACCTTAAAAAATGTTACATTTTTCATACAAACATCCCCTATTTATCACCCTACGTGGTAGAATTCTCGGAAATCCTGAAACACATACTTTTAATTTTTAACTGTAATGCTAAATACCAATTTTCATGCGTTTAACTTAAAACTTGTTGGCACTTTTTTCACATAAACTTACATCCCCAATCTTACGCCCTTGGGGGTGGAATATTCAAAAATCCTGAAATATATATTTTAATTTTTAACTGCAAGTCTATATACTAAAGCCTTTAACATCAAAATTAAGCACTTTCATAATATATTTCATCCCTTATTTTAGTTCCTTAGGGGTGGTATTTTCAAAAAATACATCCCCTATTTTTTGCCCTTGGGGGTGAAATTTCCGAAAATCCTGAAACATATATTTTTTATTTTTAACTGCAAGGCCAAATACCAACTTTCATGCCTCTGACTTCAAAAACGGCAAAGTTTCATACTAACTTCGCACCCCTGTTTTACCCCCTTAGGGGTTGAATTTCGAAAAATCCTTCCTTATTCCTTGTCTACATTATAAAGAAAACATCTGTGCAAAATTTCAGCTTTCTAGGGCCAAGGGTTTGGGCTTGGCGTTGATGAGTCAGTCAGTCAGTCAGGACTTCTCTTTTTATTTATATAGATTACGATAGCGTGATCTGTAATAGATGTATTCAAGACAGCGACTAATGCTCGGTTTTTAGTTTTATCTAACTTCAACAGTACGTGATCGAGACAGTTTTGTTCCCTGGTAGGCAGATAATGCCCTGGTAGAAGGCTTTGGCCCGCCAGCATGTTAAGATAATTTAACCTATTACTACGCTGCTGTGCTGTTTCGGAATCTTTGTGTAGGTATTAAGTTAATGTTTATGTCACCCAATATTAGAATATTTTTATGAGTTTTAATTGTATCGAGATATATGTTTAGAGAGTCTATAAAGTTATCGGCACAGTTATTTGATGGGGAGCGATATATGCCTATAATGGTGTAGTTGGAGACACGTACCTGTACGGCTGAGGCATGTATTAATTTAATTTCCTTTACACAAGAAGAGTGGTAATTTTTAATATAAATAACAACCCCATCATTTTGATTTAGCTGATTGGTTGTATAATATGAGGTGTAATTGTTAAGAATAGGCAGTTGTCTCTTAGAATTAAGTCTACATTCTGTTATAATTAGCACATCTGGATCATATTTCAGTTGACTCAAATTTAGTTGTAAGTCATCAAAATTAGCATAAATACTCCTAATGTTTTGTGTCAAGACCATAAAGTTCGAGTCCCTTTGTAAATAATTGGGTAATTCTTCAATGTCAATTAAAGCAGATTTAGCTGTTTCAAAGTTGTCCAATTCCCTCAAGGTATTCAGATTACTATCCATTCAAGACTATATCTACTGCATGGTGTAGCATACACTTTACATGATGACATTTCGTTGTAGGCGCAAGGTGGTAAGCTTAATGCCCCTAAAGGTTCATAACTGGATCGACATTGAGGTAAAAGTAGTGTGACTGATTTGAGACATGTTGAGTAGTTATACGGGTGTGAGTTAGTATAATTGTAAGTGTAAATTACTTGAGTGTAAAAGAGCTGAGCTATTAAAGTATATATGGTGTTTCTGTTACTTAACTTAACTAAAATAATTATACATGCAAAAATAACGTAAGAAAAGAAGATGACATTATAATAGCCATGTCAAATATGTTGAAAACAAAATAAGTCTAAACAGTTGGTTGGGAAAGTTTTTGAAATATTCATTCTACTTATACGTTAAATTAATTTTTTCAAAAGTTTCTAACTATAAAAGCCAAATTGTGTAGCATTGGATCGATTATATATTAGATTTGTTTGGGATCGAGTCTCTTTAAGTTAACACATATAAAAGATGATGTCCGTAATTTAATCCAATACCTACCGATTTTTCTGGCAGTGTTTCTCGGTAGCTGCCACGTTATGCAATGCAGGAGCAATAAAATTGACGATTTCAGATATACGTAACATTTGAAAGGAATAAAGGAATCTTAAATTTAAATTTTGTGCAGCGTAAACTCATGGCCATTGTTATATTTGCGCCTCAATTTTAGTGTATTTATGACATCTAGACTGGCTTGTGAATTCTATAAGTATTTTTGCGCAGCCGTGCTTAGTTAAATAATTATTATTTACTGCACATCTACCTGCCATGAAATATACAAAATGTAAGCAAACCATATTGCAAGATAACACAATTCAAGTTTCATCATAAATTCAGTAATTTTTACTGGATTTTTGCAATGCAGATGCAGACAATTATATAACAGTTGAAAATAAAACGAGTGTGTTTTAGACCACACGACTAAAGTAAGAGTTAGATATAAGAAACGTAACTGGCTATGAGAGAAAGAGAGAAATAAAATGTGTGCTAGCATCTCCCTCTCTCTTGCCCCTACATTACTTATACGAAACGTAACTCTCTCTCTCTCTATCTCTCTCTCTCTTTCTATATTCAATAACTTATATCTCCCTCTCAACTTTCGTTCGCCTCGCCCTATCAAACTTTTCGTAACGCTCTCATCACGCTTTAAACAACTGGAGAGTAAGCTGTTTAAAGCGTGACGAGAGCGTAAGTTAAGCGTGCGTAATGAAGATTTACTTCAATAAATAATTTTTAATGTAAAGAAGATGGCTGATAATAATTTACTAGAAAAGTCTATATTTGTCAGTAAAGAAGATGGCTGATAATAATTTACTAGGAAAGTCTATACTTGTCAGTAAAGAAGATGGTTGATAATAATTTACTAGGATAGCCTATATTTGTCAGTAAAGAAGATGGCTGATAATAATTTACTAGGTAAGTCTATATTTGTCAGTAAAGATGATGGCTGATAATAATTTACTAGGAAAGCCTATATTTGTCAGTAAAGAAGATGGCTGATAATAATTTACTAGGAAAGCCTATATTTGTCAGTAAAGAAGATGGCTGATAATAATTTACTAGGAAAGTCTATATTTGTCAGTAAAGAAGATGGCTGATAATAATTTACTAGGAAAGCCTATATTTGTCAGTAAAGAAGATGGCTGATAATAATTTACTAGGAAAGCCTATATTTGTCAGTAAAGAAGATGGCTGATAATAATTTACTAGGAAAGTCTATATTTGTCAGTAAAGATGATGGCTGATAATAATTTACTAGGAAAGCCTATATTTGTCAGTAAAGAAAATGGCTGATAATAATTTACTAGGAAAGCCTATAGAGATAAGTGATGAAGTAGAGATAATAATTTAATAGCAAAGCAGGCCCGTTGCCCTAGTGATGAGGTGACCCTGAATGCTAAGCCAGAGGTCGTGGGTTCGAACCCCGCCCGGGACAAGTGTCTGTGTGATTATCACCATTATTTGTTTTAGGTCTAGGTGTAATTTTGTTTATCAGCTGTCTGGTACTCCATGCTCTGCACAGTTTGCTTTGGGATAAGATGGCACTGGGTTAGTTGTCCCAATATATTTATTTTCATTAATAATAGTGAATCGTATTTTTTATTCATTTACAGTGCACAGGGGCGAGCGGAGCCTCAAGCCCCAAATAGGACCACATGCGCCGGAGGGCACCCCCTTTCAGGTTGAGACCTCAACTCGGGCGGATACTGGCGCGGAGGTACACGAGAGGGACGATTTTGTATAGGGATGTTTCATACGACTGTCGCTCTACGTTAAAACGTAAAACGCGATTGAGGATCTGACGGGACATTTAACTGATAAGTATGAAAACTAACTCCCCTGTCCTCGTGTTCAAGTTTCGATCCTCGCACAGCTCCACCTTTTTTTGTAATCCATAGATAGATGTTCTACGTCTTAATTTGTGTCCGTGTATTACATATTGTTCTACTGGTCTGCATGTATTAATTTACCTGGGACCGTGATCACTATAACAAAATAAATACCTATTTACTCATCATGTCACAGGCGATGGGCACACTCGTCAGTCTAAACTTAAGAAAAATGGCCTGAAACTACTAATATAAATAAATATTTAAAATGTATTGAGGGAACTGTTTTAAGCATTATATCTATACATACTACTCATTGTGTTGTGTATTCTGTGGACTGTACGAAATGTGCTCACATTTTTACAAAGTTCCCGAGTTGACGCCGCGCCACGTACCGCCAATAATGTTAGTATATTAGACCTACACGGTTTAGTTACCTATCGTACGTTTGAACTTTCCCTAAATTTCGTTCACGTTGTTCGGTAACGCAATTTGAGCTACACAGCGACTTGGGCGAACTGTAGACGCGCCGAATACACTTATGAGCACTAGCGATCTTAGACAAATGTTCAGGCAATTCCAATAAAAGATTGTACAAATTTGATGAGAAATGACTTTTGAACACGTAGGAAAAACGATGACTATTCTTCACAATACCACTACAGGATAAAATCAGATATTTATGTTCTATAAAGCCTAAACTGGACACATAAAATATACATTTTTATGTAAGTAATAATGTTCTAATATTGAATTAGTTTTATTGAATGTTTAATATCATAAATAATAATTTTATTCATGCGGCTGTTATTTCGAGAAAAAGCACTTATATAAAATTCAAATTTTTAAAACATAAATGTTTTATAAATCATGTTAATTTTGATGTATTTCCATCGGAGTAGTCAATTGAAGTGATTGCAAACACTTGGCCTCTAGTTTCTTTCCGATCCCGTAGCAGGATCCAAGACAGTTGTAGCAATACGCCGAGAGAGAAAAGACTCTGAGCCGCGAGACTTTCACCGTAGTGAATAGCCCACGGGAGTTGAAGTGGTGGTATGATTAAATATTTTCATGAATTTTAATATCAGAACAAGTAAAATTACTGTAAAGATACCACGGTACGCCCGATGATGGACCTCAGCTATGGTCAGAAAAATCTTATGGCAAGAACTCCATCAATTGGCAAAAATGTAGTGTTATTTACTTGATACATAATAGGTACCATAGTATATACTTAGTTATATTCACTAAGTATATCTCGAGTTATCTGTAGGCACTTGGGTTGAAACCTCTTAACCTGTCATTCCAGCAGTAACGAATTATTAGGCTTGCAACTGACATATCACTTTCACTTTTCATTTTTATTAAGTAAAAGTAAAATTGAACAAGATATTCAAATGGGCAAAAATATATAAATTATAAGATGGCTGGAAGTAAAACTTAAAATTTAAAAAGAATTTACTCATCTCCTCTTTAAATTTGATATTAAAATCATATGCGATAAATGACTAAGTACTTTTTAGTCTCCTAATAGATACCCTTATTCAAAAAAGTAGTTAATGTATATATGTTAATTGTTTTTGTGACCGATGTCGGCATTTTAATAATGTTGGCATCTAGAATATATGTCACCCATAAATCAGATAGTATCTACGGCCAGTAATCGTTGTGATACTCATTGGTGTATGTCGAGGTTATTGATCTCGCGCTTTTGTGATTTAGAATATATCCTTGGTAGTGCTGCTGGCTAAGTTTCGAGCTAACGAAAAAATGCAAATTCATCTAGTAAGAAAGAAGATAAACACTATATAGTCTGTTATATCTAGTAAGGTTGATATAACCCGCCTGTTTAAATGTCTTAAAACGGGGATGTTTATAGATGTCAATTAATGAAGTCGTTGTATTAGCAGACACAGATCCTATCGCCAGAAGTGGATATTTCAGCTTTATCCCCTTAATTGACGGGCCTGTCGGCGTGGTTGCCAAATGCTTGCTTTTCACGCCGGAGGTCGTAGGTTCGATCCTAACCCAGGACCGATATTTGTGTGCATGAACATGTCGTTTGTCCTGAGTCTGGGTGTAATTATCTATATAAGAATATATTTACAAAAGAAAAGTACCCAGTATATAGTACGTTAGTTATCTGGTTTCGATAGTACAAGCTCTGCTCAGTTTGGGATCAGATGGCCGTGTGTAAATAATGTCCCAGGATATTGTTATTATTCTTATACAATAGAATTATTTCTAGGTACATTTCTACATAATAATAAAGGTACATTATTACATACATATACTCCAAACTTTTAATAGATTATCTTATTTTATCTTGTCTCTTCATGACCTTAATTACTTAAGAGGTTTCGACCGGCTTCCTGCAACCCAAATAGTAGTCAAATACTAAGTAAGTAGGGAGAGAGCTCGCGTGCCATCCGGCATCGTCGCCTGACTGACTAATAAACTTACAAACATCCTGTTTGTGTAACGCAACGCTTATTACATTCCGAAAGAGTTATCATATTACTCGGGACGAATGTTTGCAAGGATTCCTGCAGATAACAAGGGAACATCATATTTATATAAATAAAATAAAATAAAATAAAAAAGGTTTTTATTCACGTAGACTTTAAAAAAGCGCTTGTAAATAGTCAGAACATGTTTGTAGTAATATAGTTGTATACATTAGATATTATTTCTAGTAACATAGATATTTAGGTACATCTTGTATGAAAACATTTATAAAATTTATTTTATTACAGAAATGATATTTAGCTAGCTCGTATCAAGTTATTGTCAAGAGATTATGTTTAATTATCTAGTTTAAGTCTAATATTTTTACTACATATTGTCAATGGTTCTGTCTATATTAAAGGTATTATTATTATGACGGACCTTGTGTTAATAACGACGGTCGCGCTTTAATGCTACCACCGGATCCAATGCGCCCCAACTGAGAAGACCCAGCGAAACAAACTCAGTGGGTTCATCTACTACCGGTTTCAACACGACCCAGTTCAGACGGTCCGGCGAAACATACTCAAGCGGGCATGAACACGGGATTTGGTCCCATTAGAGTAATTATTTAGTAGGCAAACACAATATATGCTCGATCGGTTGTCTGAATGCTTATTATTTTAGATTATATTTAGGTATACAAAAGAAAAACTTCGAAACAATAACATTATTCATTTTGAGACAGAGTCAATAATTTTAAATTAAGTATATGATAGCAATCATTTACAGATAGTTCACGTAACACAGCAGATCAGTCATGTCTATATGGCTACAAGATCTCCAGTGAGCAATGTGCAGGTAGGAAGTGAGAGCCAGACGTCTTTGTCATCGATGTACTCTTTAGTGGTGTAATAACCCCTAGCCATAAGTACACGTTTAATATGTGTTTTAAAACTTGTGTCAGGCAGATCAGTAATTTGAGTAGGAAGCTTGTTATAAAACCTAATACAATTTCCTAAAAATGATTTATTAGTTTTGCTTACTCTAAAGCCTGGCATGGCTAGTTTGTTTTTATTCCTAGTATTTATATTATGCAGTTCACTTTTCTTTTTATAATTATGAATATTTTTTCTAACAAACATTATATTCTGATATATATATTCCGATGGCACAGTAAGTATATTTATTTCTTTAAACAAATTTCGCAAAGAATCGCGACTGCCTAAACCATAAATGGCTCTGACTGCTCTTTTCTGCAATACAAAAATAGTACCTATGTCAGCCGCCGAACCCCACAGCAGAATGCCATACGACATAATGCTATGAAAGTACGCGAAATACACTAATCTAGCAGTTTGTTCATCTGACAATTGCCTTATTTTCCAGACAGCATAGGAAGCCGAACTTAATTTACCTGCTAACTTTTCAATCTGAGGACCCCATTGCAATTTTGAATCAAGTGTCAATCCTAAAAATACGGTCGATGGGACTAAATCTAATATTTTCGCATTAAGTGCAACTGTTGGTACAATTTGAGTCACATTCGGCAATGAGAACCTGATGCATTTAGTTTTCCCTGCATTTAACAAGAGATTATTTGCCGAAAACCATTCTGATATAAAGCTGAGTGTTTTATTATGCTCAATAAGATCTTTATCCTTTCTATTTACTTTAAATATGAGCGACGTATCATCAGCGAACAAAACTATCTCTGATACTTTCTCTACCAGATAAGGTAGATTATTTATATAAACTAGAAATAAAAATGGGCCCAATATAGACCCCTGGGGCACCCCCATTTTCACAGGATGACGTGCCGAAGTGACACCGCCTATCGAAACTATCTGTTGTCGCCCCGATAAATAGGACATCACAAGATCAAGAGATGTGCCAGATATTCCATAGTACTTCAGTTTAACAACGAGCGTACGATGATCAACGCAATCGAAAGCCTTAGAGAGATCACAGAAAACTCCCAGCGCATCCTGTGATCCCTCCCAAGCCTCCAATATTGACCTAATTAATGTGCAACCTGCATCCTGAGTAGAGCGGCCCCTTGTAAACCCGAACTGCTTGTTATGCAATATCTCATTCACGTTAAAGTGCGACAACATTTGGCTGAGCATCAGCTTTTCAAATATTTTACTTAAAGCTGGCAGTATTGAGATAGGCCTATAATTCGTGGCATTTTTTGAACAACCTGCCTTGAAAATGGGTATTATCTTACTTATTTTCATTCAATCGGGAAAGACACCATCACTTATACAGCCATTGAAGATGGCTGCAAGGATTGTAGCAATGTTTAGTATGATTGATTCAACAAAACTATATAAAGAGTCTGGAGTTCTGAATGTTCGCCAACTATTCATTAAAACCATTATTCTCAGACAACACTCTCGCCCAAGGCTTACTGACATATCGATCCGAAGATCACATGTAGTCTACAAAGTTCCTCCTTGTAAAACTACTTTTGCTCAGTGTTTTTCATATTTTCTGGCCCCCCTGCTATATAACCGCATAAGCAAAACGCTGGACGAGTTTCTGAGTATCTTTGATTATGAACGGACAGAAAATTTTATACGAATATGTAAGTAAATAAAATTCTTTATATATATAAAGTATCTTAAAATATTTTATCTGATATTTATGTACATATGTATGTTTACTTGAAAATATAATATATTTATATTTAATTATTTTCAATTTTATATTTGCTTTAAATAATAAATTTTAATAGATTATCAATATTATATTATATATGCTGCAGTAGGATAGATCTATATATGTATATCAAATGTATATTTATATATGCATACACTACATTGATATACTTAATATATGCCTTAGATTCTAAAGATTTATTAAAATTCTAAGATTATCGTGCACAACATCACATTCACGATTATCTGTTATTTTAAAATATACTGCTCAACTCATTAGTCCTTATCTCGATTCTTTGTTAGCTGCAATATTGCGACCAATGATCGAAAGTAATTCTTAGGTTAAGTGACACACAGTCGGTATTACTGGAGCGAGAATCATTACCTTACCGTAACACAGTCTTAGATTAGCACGGATGGTAAAGAATTTTTTACATATACCGCACGCAAAAAATTATAAAAGATCGATTGTAGGTGTGTTATGATACTTTACGGTAATTTCTTATTTTATCCTATTCGATCTTTTATAATATGTCATTCTTTAATTGTTTAAATTTAGTTAATAGTCTAGTTTCATCTGAATACTATATTTCCACATATTTTAAGAGTGAGAAACACATGCGTACTTTAGTATTATGACCTATAATTTTACGGCTTATCTCCGTCAAGGTTAGTGATTTAGCCGGCCGGGAGCATTTATAGTCAGACGAATATGTAGAAAATAGTTTAAGTGAAGTATGTACATAAACTTTTACAATGTATAATTTAAAAAAAAAACGTAGAAACTTGTTACATTACATTGACTGTAAAAATAAAACATTATATCCATATGCTCGAAACATCAAATCTGGCGCGAGCCAGTTGTTGTCAAAAATTATGAAACATGATGTTGAAAATTAAAAACAGGGATAGAAATAGTTTCAAAGATTATATATTAGGTTTTGTTTTTATTTTATTTTATTTTGAATGTCACTTGTTTTATAATATTTTTTTCGGATGTTACAGATAATATAATGTTAAAAAGCTAAACGTAAATCTGTAAATACCTACTTATGAAGATTTCGAGATACTGTCCTCTGTCTCAATCACTCACTGTGTATATGGAGAAAATCTCCATATTTACCATGCCATTTTTAAAACATTTTCTTTTATACAAGCCGATTTAAAGTAAAAACTAGACTGTAATTTAAGTATAAGTATAATTGTATTTTCTTTTTCTAGAACCAATAAACATTATTATTATTATTATTAAAAAAAAAAAGTTAAACATTATATAATCGCACTTCGGGACGAACAACAGAAACTAGTTATCAAACAATCAAAGAACTACTACGGCGAAAGAACGTGTGCCCACATATTGCCGCGATCAATAAATGCCTTACATTAATTAAAAAAAAAAAAAAAAAAAAAAAAAAAATTGCTTTAACTGACAGTCCCCACAAATCTTCTGTGCCTTTCCTTTTAATACTCTTAAAAGCTTTTATAATATCATCACTTGTTACGGATTCAAAACTAAAGTTAGGTACAGTTTGTTTTACGCTTTGATTTAAAAAGAGTTCAGCCACATCTGGTGATGATGCGAGACACTTAGTAATATCCACGGGTATTTTTGCAAAAAAAGCAGCTAAAAAATTGGCAATGGTAAGCTTGTCTGAAACCAGTTCATCACCAATATTCAATACTAATGTTTGATCTCTTGATCTACTTTTACCAGTTTCAGTATTAATTATTTGCCAAGCTGATTTTATTTTATTATCAGATTTTTTAATTTTATCTCTTATATATAAAGATTTAGCTTGAATGCAAACCTTTTTAAAAATTTTTGAATAATTTCTAACATAATTAATAAAATTGACATCAGGGTTATAGGATCTTCTGTCATACAACTCATATAAAAAATCTCTACTCAGTCTAATGCCTTGAGTTGCCCAAGAACTAAATTTTATCTTATTACTGTCAACCGTTATGTTTTTTATTTTACAAGCTTTATTAAATTCTTTGCAAATACAGTGGAATAATGTAGTGTACATATCGTTAGGGTTACTTTTGTTTGGCAATAGATGGCACAAACTATTCTCCAGGTTGTTACTGAACTTTGCCAAATTAGATTTTGTTAAAGGTCTAAAACTAATTTTTTGTTTATTTATATTTATCTCATTTTTTATCTTTACTATTTGGCATTTATGGTCAAAGCGAACACCAGCCACCAAACACTTCTCAGAGACATCAAAGTTGGTAATTATGTTATCAATGCAAGTAGCAGATGTGGGTGTGACTCTCGTGGCCTCAGACAACAAGCATTTAAGGTTAAAGGACCGAAATACAGATAGAAATATGTTTATTTCAGGTGAATCTGCTAAAATGTTCATATTAAAATCACCACATACAAGGATTTTTTTTTTTACTTTTAATTTTCCTAAGAATGTCTTCTATTGTTGCTGTAAAAAGCTTTAAATCGGATGCTGGTGGTCTATACACACATATTATACAATAAAACTGCGTCTCTACACATGCCACCTCACACACACGCTCAATAGATAGTTGGCATATATCTTTACGTTCTTTAAATTTAATTTGGTCTCGAAGTAGTATCAGTACTCCACCACCCTCTGCCGAAACCCTATTATAAAAGCTGGCGACCCTATAGCCACAGACACTAAAAGCCATCTTGTGTGCCTTCAGCCATGTTTCTGTAAAACAAAGGATATCTATTTCATATTTTTCATTAAAAAGTTCTATGTCTAGAATTTTGCCAGAGAAGCGGTTTATATTTTGATGTGATAGAATTAGAAAGTTATCACACTTCTCTATTGTCATGCTTACATGTTTAAACTACTAACTAAATTGATTTTAATAACATTACTAAAAGATGGTATAAAAAGTGACTTCATCATACTACTTATGACTGAGTTAATATGTGCCGCTACTAAACTTGCAAGTATGTTCAAAAATTTTCTTGAGACAGTAACTGTACTCATGGTTACCCTACAAGAATCTATAAAACTATTTGTGTCCAAAAATATAAATTTATCACTATAATGGCTAACCAAAAACTGTAGGTGCATATTTAGCTTGTGGATATAATTATTTGTACTATCAGGCACATTGGACACATAGGGGAAGGCACACAATATTATCTTATTACAGTCTAATTCTAACATCTCAGTGAAACTATCTGTAATGTCTTTTTTCTTTAAGTTTTTACAATTTCCTACCATTAGAGTTATACATGATTTGGCACTGTGTTTATTCTGAATTAATTTATCTATTATATCTTTATAATGTAATCCTGGCATACAATAGTTGACAAAGGAACAACTCAGCTTATTACAAAGCAAGGTACCATTATTATTGCTACATATTTAAAGAATATGTAGCAATAAAATAGAGAATCGTCAAAGGATAAATATATATATTAATATATTATTATAAATATATTTAAGTATTTTTGACTAAGCCGAGCCAAAACCGGCCATTATGGAGATCCTTAGGGCAGGTCTTTGTCCAGCAGTGGACGTCTTTCGGATGATATTATATTGAAGTATTTTTGACACGTTTCGGGGCTATTTCAGCTTTTATTGATATAAACATGAACTCTTTGCCAGTTTTATTAAATGTAATGAATATTACAACGAATACTGCACGTGTGGCTCAGCGGCTAAAGACAGTCGCCTCGCCGCTCCGTGTCGTGGGTTCGAGTATCGCGCCGTTATTATTTGTGTGACTCATAAATAGTTGTTCTGAGTCTGGATGTAATTTGTGTCCGTCTATTATATGTTTGTAAAGTACCCCGCGACACGGGGATTGAATTCCCTAATGCGGGCGTTGTCTTAAAAAAAATGATAAATATGCTGTAATGTACGCAAGTGTTATTAATATGTTATGTGTATATTTAATTGTAGATATTTATTTATGATTTATTTCTCGAATTTCTCAGTAGGCAATGCGGGTTACCTCTCTTTATGAAAACTGATTAACTGGTGACTCTAACTTGCCTTTTTCAATTTTAATATGGTGGGCTCCCAGGCCTATAATCTATGGTGGTAAGCTACCAGAATTAATCGAGTGAGTGTACCATGGGTACCAAGTAAAATTTTCAGAATTGAAAATTGTTTTTGATAATTTTAAAAGTTATTTATTAATCTACCGCATGCAGTACATGCAGTGCTTGCCGTGGCAGCTACTGAGAAGTACTGCCAAAATCTAAGAAATATTTATTTTACGGGATCATTTTAACATCCAATTAATCCAATAAAAAAGCAATTTTGTTTGCCGAGCACATATCAACAGTCTTTGCACTAAATGAGGCATCAATACATGACCCTGAGGAGTACGTAGACTCTGTATTACACACTGACTTTCAACTAGAGGTACCACTAAAGTCTGTTTCACCACAAGAAGTCTTAAAAATAATAAGAAAACTTGACCATAGAAAAGCAATACTGAATACTGCTCATCGGCGTTTCTTGATATCCAGCAGGCTTTTGACAGAGTGTGGCACAAGGGCTTGCTATGCAAAATTAAATTAAACCTCCCACACAGGTTCTTCTGTATCCTGAAATCGTATTTCACTGATAGGTTGTTCTACGTTAAAGAAGGTGCAGAAACTTCAAAAATCTACGAAGTAAAGGCAGGAGTGCCACAGGGGTCTGTCTTGGGGCCTGTCCTATACACTTTATACACAGCAGATCTACCGACAACCTCTGGCGTCACTAAGGCGACCTATGCTGATGACACCGCAGTATTAGCATGTCATAAAGACCCAAAAAAAGCGCCAGAAACACTCCAACTTGGCCTTCAAGAAATACACATCTGGCTACACAAATGGAGAATTAGGGCGAGTGCCGCCAAGTGGGCTCATGTGACATTTACATTGCGCCAAGGAAACTGCCCACCAGTGAAGCTAAGAGAAAGCATTTTACCAGAAAATGATACCGTACGTTGTCTAGGATTACACCTAGGTCGACGTATGACATGGAGAGAACATATAAACATTAAAAGAGACGAGATTGCAATACGACATAAGAACCTCTACTGGATGTTAGGGAGAAACTCCAGACTATCGTTGGATAACAAACTCCTTATATACAGGGCCATCCTAAGACCAGTATGGATGTATGGTATTCAATTGTGGGGCAGTGCCAGCGACTCTAATATTAATATCATAAAAAGAGTACAAAACAAGATCTTGAGATCAATAGGACATGTACCGTGGTATATTACCAACACTGAAGTACATCAACACCTGTCAGTGAAAACAGTGAAGGAGGAAATCCGAGATACATCAGAGAGATATAAGGAGCGGCTAATGAATCATCCCAATCAATTAGCACGCCAGTTAACAACTCAGATCCATTTGAGACGACTGAAGCGCCACAACATCCTAGAGCTACAAGATAGAAATTAGCTCTAGGCCCCAATGATGAGTAGTTGCTCTCACTGGAGAGCATACTCGACATGATAAACATTATGACACGCCATCGACTCATAGTCTACTGACTGATTGACCATATAAGAAGAACATAAAGAAAAAAAAATAATCCAATAATCTTAACGCGTTCAATTAAATCTACTTTTGCGTTGCTTGGGACTGCCCAAGCAACTTTAGCATTAATTTAGTCTGTAACTTGGTGATATGTCTTGCTACACAAGTTGGCTTTAATTTCTGTTTAGTATTTCCTGATTAACAGTTTTCTGATGTCGACGATACAAACACTGAATTACAACAATGCTGGTAGCAGCATTGTTGTAGTTCAGTGTTTGTGTCTTCTATCTCTAATAAATTATTTATGGTAGCATAAATAGCTTATCACAAATACTTCATATCATAAATACTTAAACCAGTACCTTAAAATATATACTGAATAGTTATTATTTGTATAATATAATTATCAAAGTTGTAATAATATGCGCATAGATCAATCATGCATTTAATTCAACAGATTTTTTGTAAATGCCATTTAATAGTAATTGTTTTGATGTAGATACTTTTAAAAGGAGGGTATTGGTTGATGTGTTATTGTTATACTTATTCGTTTGTATCAGGCGTAGCTCTGCACAAATAAATAGCGATAAACTAGTTCGGTTTCCTGATTTGACCTGCTTTAATCCCTTCACGCTGAAGCGGTTGCACGCTTTTGGGTGAAATTTGGAATGAAGAAAGTTTATACACTGAATTCTATTCTAATACTTATTCACATATAAATTTACTTCAAGAACGTTGTATATATTAATAAAAATAATGCTGGCCGTATTGAGTTTAGGTCATGGTGGCCCATTGAAATGTCAAGTCGTCATCACGAGTCAACCTATCCCATAATCAGCTTAAGTAACTAACTATAGCAATGTTACTTAACATTTTTCTGAACTATACCTAGGTCTAATTTGTTATAATTTAAAGACTATTATGTAATACTTACGTATCATAATATAGTACTTAAACCTAATATAAATACTAATAAACTGAAATAAAAGTATCTTGTTTGGTAATATTTTTTTTTTGCATTTGGTCATTTCCTCAGTGAGGTGGGATGAAAAGTAACGTGTTGCACTCGAGTGCAAAGATTTTTCACCTCGTGCTCTCACTAACGCTTAGGATTCTAATTTTTTAATTACTCTCTGCTCTCGTGATACAATTTTAGCATCCTTCGCTTGCTCGGTCATCATAAATTGAGCACGCGGTTAAAAGCAAATTTGTACTCTTGTATAACAAATAACTATTAACCATTTAACAAATCCTAATTAAACATAAGCTTATTTTGTGATACTTCTAAACTTAAGGGTTACATAGTGGTGGTTATACTCCAACTCCAGTAAATGGAATTCACACTTACCCCAAAAGGAAGTTCCTTGGTGAGAACTGCTCAACTCTTAGGGCCGGGACACATAAACACGATACGACGTCGTGTTGTACCACGATGCGGCGTACATATATGGCGTATGCGTACAAATACGCCGCATCGTGGTACGACACGACGTCGTATCGTGTTTATGTGTCCCGGCCCTTATATCACTTTGGTGATTAGTAACACGTTACTCACCTACAAATTTATGGTATTTTTTATAATACATATTTTTAACGTAATATTAGGCGTGTGGTTTTAAGCCAACAAAAATTACAGGACCAACCCATATCATCCCGTAGGTATCGAAATAGGCGATTAAGGTAAATATATATTATTAGGTATATATACTAGGTACTACGAGCTACCAGCTAAATGCAAGCCAACTGCGAAGAACATTAGTTCATCATCAGCCTGATGTTGTTCACTGCTAGACGCTTCGCACAAATGTAGTCTCCGTAATACTAGTTCTCCAGATTCACCTTAACAAGGCAGTCTAAGTAATTAAGTAGTACAATAGTATTGACGCGAACAAAGTAAATAACGTTTGATACCACGTAGTTAGCACAATATTAATTCATCCCGTCTGTTTACACGCGCACGTAATTAGGTAACTCCAAATATTATTGCACACAATCACATTCTATGTACGTGGAAGGTACACAAAGTAAATATATATATTGTGTTATATTATAGAGCTGAGGCCTTTACACAAAATCTTGATTCAAATACAAATACAAAAATAAAAATAGAGATAATATTTTTGATTATTTCTATTTTTATTTTCTGATTTGAGGGTAGAATGTGTTTTGCTTGACACCTCATAAATAACGGAAAAATCAAGTGAACACATACGAAAACAAATGAAAAAAATTTGATCTAATTGATATCATCCGTTTTGTAAAAGTTGACCTTTTTATCGTGGGTTGTTTGCTGTCTCGTTCGTTCACCGGTAGCCTGTCCAACGGCAGATAATGAGATCCTTGTTTGAAACCAGGACCTATTCATATGCGTCCCGGGTCAGACCAAAACGTGAGATTTAGTGGTAGCAATATTTTCAGTTAGCGGTTTTACATCCCCGGGCCCATTCATATACAAATATTTTGAACATTAAATAACTTTACAAACTGTTTTCAAATTAACTATGAAAAAAATAATGCCAAAAAATGGTTTGCGTAAGTCCCGTGTTCATGCCCGCTTGAGTATGTTTCGCCGGACCGTCTCAACTGGATCGTGTTGAAACCGGTAGTAGATGAACCCACTGAGTTTGTTTCGCTGGGTCTTCTCAGTTGGGGCGCATTGGATCCGGTGGTAGCATTACAGCGCGACCGTCGTTATTAACACAAGGTCCGTCATAATAATAATACCTTAATATAGACAGAACCATTGACAATATGTAGTAAAAATATTAGACTTAAACTAGATAATTAAACATAATCTCTTGACAATAACTTGATACGAGCTAGCTAAATATCATTTCTGTAATAAAATAAATTTTATAAATGTTTTCATACAAGATGTACCTAAATATCTATGTTACTAGAAATAATATCTAATGTATACAACTATATTACTACAAACATGCTCTGCCTATTTACAAGCGCTTTTTTAAAGTCTACGTGAATAAAAACCTTTTTTATTTTATTTTATTTATTTATTTACTACATAAATAAAATCAATCTCATCACAAACTAGGTAGAGTCTGTAGTATGGCGACCATATGACTGATAAACATACTTGTATATTTCTAAATACATACATATTATAGATAAAATACAATAAGAGATAGAACATCATCTCATCACGCAGAGATTTATCCTGGGTGGTGCCCTTAGACGAGCGAGATGCAGTCCCAACAGCATTGTCAAAGCTGTGGCGGACCAACTCTCCTATTTTGAAGAAGTTCATGACGAGATTGAAGATTTCTCTCTCGTCTCCCATTGGGTATTTGATCTCTTTTTAATATATTTTATTTTAATTCATATGGTATGCAATTTCACCCTTTAAGTAAAACTTTCGTAAACGCACTGTTTGACATTTAAATTAATTCCCGGACACTGGCCGTCAATTACATGTGTACCAAAGTGTATAAGAACTGTAATAAAATAAACCTAACGAGACGTATGGTACGCACACAAGAAGGAGAACGCCAAGTGTGTCATAACACCCTTGTTTAGCTATTAGTTCCATGTAATGGGATGTAAGCTTGCCAATCCACTTAACACGCCGATCCTCCCAATTTCCGGGTGGTAATAGAGATTCCGTCAGCCGAGAAAATGGAATATGTAAAGAATATTTATCAAGTTGCTTTATTTCAACTCCATCGACACTAAGTTTTATATTGTAAAACAACGCCATCTCTTTGGAATTAGATCCTTGTATGGCCGGCCAAATATGCTATTTGCGGACACAAAGCACATCCAAGCTCTACAGTCTACGCACCATACAATTTGTCCTAGGAGCGACACTATCTTATCCACTACGCCTTAAGCGTCAAGTCAAATTAGTTTATGAAATGATTTAGGAAGAAACAAACCATAAATCATTATTATTTTAACTAAAATATACTTCACAAATGTTATTTAATACAAACCACAGATCTAAATATCTACCGATACCTAGAGATAATAATGCATAATTAACCATATTACCACAAACAGGTTCTGACTATTTACAAGCGCTTTTTTAAAGTCTACCAGCATAAAATCTTTTATTTTGAATGTTATGTTGTCTGGATGATGTTATGATTTAAGCCTTATACCTGTCAACAATTTGAATGCTGCATTCTATGTACTCGTCTGTCATATCATCATCACCGTAGCCAAGTTGGTAGTGCTCCTGCCTACGAAGCTGGTGGTCCTGGGTTCGAATCCCGGTAAGTGCAAATATTTGTGTGATGAGCACGAATATTTGTTTCTGAGTCATGGATGTTTTCTATGTATATAAGTATTTATCTATCTACATAAGTATGTATATCGTCGCCTGGTACCCATAGCTAAGCTTTGCTTAGTTTGGGGCTAGGATGATCTGTGTGACATTGTCCCTAGATATTATTATTATTATATTATATTATTATATATCTAACATGCGGTCATTTGGCAAAAATAAAAACTATACTTGCTTACATATGTTGCCACGCTTCAGCTTTCGATGTACCACAGTATCCTACATTTGACATTAGTAAATTTACTAGTATTACACAAAATATCTCAAGCCATAGTCCTTGAGATTTTCTTGAGACGAATTTAAACTTGCTTGGATGTACCTATATTGAATATTTCAACAGATGACTAATAATATCAATATCAATCAATAATAATATCAAGGGACAATGTCACACAGGTCATCCTAACCCCAAACTAAGCAAAGCTTGTACTATGGGTACCATAGTACAAGCTACGATATACATACTTATATAGATAGATAAATACTTATATACATAGAAAACATCCATGACTCAGAAACAAATATTCGTGCTCATCACACAAATATTTGGACTTACCGGGATTCGAACCCAGGACCACCAGCTTCGTAGGCAGGAGCACTACAACTAGGCTACGGTAACCGTCTAACATTTGTATCTCCTCTACTGACTAAATATGACAACTTATATTTTATCGTAAGACGTGCGAAAACCATGTTTAACACACATAAATGTTTATTTCCAACGAACAAGTCAACTACGGATTCAGTTTTAATTTATAGTTGCAATAAGCTTCATTGCTTTTATGTAGTACAATAGCTACCACATGTAAAACACCCAACGGAATTATAATTACATTTGTTTAATACGAGTAAGCCTGTAAATCGAGTCATGTTGAACGACTGTTTACCGGCAACTAATTTGAATAATAACTGAGTTTACCCATCTAGGAAGGTTGGTCGGGCGAAACTAACTAGTCGAGGATTGCTTATACCAACATTACTCGCAGCTGATGTGTACATTTTATATTTATATTATCCCTTAAACAGGCCTTTTACATTCAAGAACATTTAGGCCGTTATAATGTGTACTTTAATAACATTGTGAGCAGCGGTGCATTAAGCGATACAATGTAATAAGTTGATCGAGGCGTGGCGCGTACCCGATGAATACGTGTAGCTTTATGTTCCAACGTATTTGCGTAATAGTGAGAGCTCTCGTGAGAGAAAAAGTGCTACGCAAAAAAATACTAACACAGAAAAACTATGTAAATACTAAAACATACAGATATGGGTCTCAGAGTTACTAAATTTATTATATATTACTCAGAGTTAAAAGTATATATTGCCCGGTTCGAGGTTCGAGTGCAAAGAATATTACCACCCCATTTCATCCCATGGGGGTTGATCAAATCATCCCGTGGGGAGCGTAGAAGTCATCCTGAGGGAATATTCCTCAGAGAACGTGCAGCAACGTTTCTCTAGGTACTATGAGCAACGTACGTGGCGCGTGGCGATTATGGTATTATTAAGATTATGGACACTACTCTGTTATGGAAATCTGTTGGGGAGGCCTTTGTACAGCACTGGACGTCATTTAGCTGAAATAATGTGGAAGTGAGGAATCAGTAGTTTTAAAGATAATTTGAACTCAGTTTTATGTTTATAAAACAGTTCTGTACCGTCTCAGTTTATTTTGTCTGTTGGGAATTTGTAGTCGCGACAGTTCCATCTATTAGCTTTATGCGTGAAGCACACAAAAAATACAAAACATGCTACAATAGCAACATGTAAACGACAAGCGAATTCATTCCCCTCGCACATACAATTACAACTTTGTAGATTGTGTGATCTAATAAAAGAAACGACGTTCGCCGTCGCCGGCAACCGGCGCACTCAGCAGTTCCCACGTGAACGTATGTATAAGGATTTTCGTTTTATGTTCGTAATAAAGAAAGGTACTCGATTTGGATATTCGCTGTATTAAGCGGTATCAAGATGAAACGCGGCAACGGTAAGATGCCTATTTATGAACAAGTTATATGTACTTGTGTCTGGTATATACGGAGCATAGCAAGAATTGCTATAATGAAATGTATAAGGTTTGAGACGACCACTAATATCCGCCGCCTCGTTTCACTGAAAGATAACTCAGGCTACACCGAGGCCACCATACAAGGCTCAACCCGTATTAGAATAAAATTAATGCACACATATAATTAACATAATGCTTAGAAGTATAAAACTTAACACAAACGTTTAGAAGTCTTACACCTAAACTTTTAAACTTGACATTTGGAAATATTGTCCTACAATTCATAAAATAGGACTACATACCGAAACTTTCCCTCCATTCTCGTAGGAATTAAAGGTCTTGTTTGGGCCTTGTAGAAAATAGGGAAAAGTAGTTTTTTAAAATTTCAATCACTCCAGTAGTACCACGGAATTAAATGTAGTTACAGACAGTTAGTATAATAATCGCGTATAATGCGATTATTATACTCTGCGGTCAAAAACGATACCGCTACAAGGCGCTCGAACACTAAACGACGATCTTGATGACTAAGTAAACAGAGATGTCACTATTATATCCCAACGTGGCCTGAGTCATCCTCACTGTGCCACACTCCGCCGCGAGGCATCGCAACACATGTCACGTCACTTTATTCAAACATAAAATATTATTTCGCTATTCTCGAGTGTATGGAACTGTCATTTCTATGTACTACTCGTAACATGACAAAACTCATCAAATTATTTCTACTTGTTAGTTGTGGAAATTGGAGATAGAAGTTTGAAAAAAACCTATAACAAATCAATATTTAAATTGGTTCCCTGGAGATACCTACTTACGTAAGGGCTGTTCCAACCCAAGGACTATTAGAAACTTTCCGGATGGCAAAAGTATTTATTATCTTTAAGTTCTGTTTGTTTTGACATCGCGCAAATGGATTCTAGCGGAGCCTCTGAACTTGAGAATGGGAGATGAAACTCAAACATTAAAGTAGCGCGGAATAAAAGCATTCAATCTTTATTACTTTAGCTCTGCCTAAAGGTGTGCAATGTGCTTCTGACAGTTTTACAGATGGGAATAAAATTCGTGCCGACGCGAGCCGAATACAAAGATGAGTGATTTCATTATTTATAGTCCGATAATCTTTTCAATAATGTGTGAAATGTCTCATTAGATTTGTTTACAAAAACTTTATTTTCGACAGTTCGACATAGAATTTCTATAGATTTTTTGGAGGGACATATAACTTAAATATAACAAAAACGATACGGTCGTCACGCATACTAATAATGCGTAAGAAGAATATTCGTCTATTCTAAAATTCCGGGGAAGTCTAGAAAAGAACAAGTACATTGTATAAACTAAATATTGAACGCAACGAAACGACGATATTTCAATAAAACTGATACCACAACAAAAAACATAAAACAGATTTCTTAGCTGTTTGGGAAACCGAAATCTCAATTAGTTAAGAACTGGGGTTTAGGTTTGTTATAAATTAATCGTTAATCCTTTCTAGATGGATAGGATTTTGGGCTAACAATTAGTAGGTATGCTTTGCCCGAAATCCTATTCATCTGGTCATGTTTGTCTATATATTTAATAAAACAAACTTATTCCGCACTTTTCAACTACATATTTGGTAAGCAATTTTTATACGTGATTAAATAAAAATAAATAATTTAAATTGTTCAATAAAATTAAACTCAATTCTATTAGAGTTGGAAGCAAAGGGTTCGCCTCCATCAGTGTTTAGTGACGCCCCAAAGTTTCTGCAACCGGAACAAATAAAGGTAGATTATACCAATTCAAGCTTTACCAAGTTTTTCCTGCCCGGACCCGGACACAAACAATAATGAACGTTCCAAATTAGAGGGCGTATTGTTCCGGCTAATTAGTGTAAGGGTTCGGGTTTGGTGCCGGACGATGAAAATTACATTATCAAGTTTTATTATGCTGCCAACACAATGTCTATAGATACACCCGCACTGACTTTGTAATTTAACGATGTCAAGTGCAAAGTACAGTCAAGCCACCGTCGTTGCATCGATCAAAAACAGTTGAACTAAACAAACATAGTTACTGCACCATGAATAAATAATTTAAAAGATGACGAGCAAATTTTTGTATGTTATTAAATTGCCTAATTAATTGGTTTGTTAATTTTCAGCCAGCGGTAGCGAGTTGAACCGCAGAAAATTAAGTCATGGGTCATTATTCTTTTTTTTTGGCATAATCATTCAGCAGCGGCCCAGCGTCTGGAGCTAGCAGTATTATTATTATACGCCCATGCCTTGGCAAGCACGTCAAGCTGTAGGATATGCCCCTGATCTCAACCTATCTCGCCCCATCTATTGACGAGAGTAAGAGAATAGAGAGTGCACCAGTGTTTCTGAATACACTTGACTTTAGAGATGCGATTTGAATGAAGTATTTTAATTGAAAATTGCTAAACGTTGTTGAACTGGAGAGTTATTATCGACTGTACAAATTTTCTGCTACTGTAAGACATCTTGCTAACGTTGCATGTCATTGTTTCATGTTTTGGTGGGCGGGTTATTTCCCTACCTCTTATAAATACACCTGCCGTTTGTTTATCTTGCGGGTAATATGCCTATTAGTTTGAGTAGAATTCAATGCTTTTGCTTGTATGAGTTAGCAAAACTGTTTAGTCTCCCTTGGTAAAAGTGTTCCAGAGCGTGCATTAGAATTATATTATAATGTGACAACTGCAAGTTATTTAGGACAGCAGCGTTATGTCCTATGTTAGAACTGTAGCTTTTTTTGATTGTTTGGATTCATTTTCTCCAATGCAAGTACAGGGATGTTAAACCCAAATGCAAAATTGTAAATTAATATTGTGTAGTGCACTCTTACTGGAATGTCACCACCCCTACAAACACTAGGTACTACGACCAAAGTTTATTGCAGCACAACACTTTCCAGGATATTGTTATCGAGGGAAGTTTTGTACCCGAATAAACGTCGCTTATATTAATAAATTAACTTCAATTCTGACATAATTTAAAATATTACTAAGTGTTAATTTGAACTGGAAAATGAAATTATAAGTGTACAGTGTATCTTACTTTACTTTGCAAATATTAGCACTCCTAGCTGGATGTCAGTTAGGGCGGCCAATTTCAAAAGACTAGCCGACTACGCAGGAGATATTATAGTGCACACACCCATGTGCACTCTCTATTCACTGTGAAATTAGAGGGATGCTATTCGATACAACGCGTATAATATTACCAGCTCTAGACTCCGGGCAGCTATTAAGTGTATTCCTTGCCAGAAAAAGCAATGGGTTTGAACACAGGACCTCATTAGCACGCTGCTGCTGGATCAATATAGCAGTTAATTAAAAATGTCGCCGTCACTTGCTCGCCAGTTTTATGCGGTTAAAGGTAAATAGCTCATATACAATGTGATGTAATGAACAGTCGAAATCCTGCAGGTGCAGTTAAAGTGTAGTACTGTTATCTATTCTCCTATATTACAAAGACGTTTGATGTGGGTGTAAAAACCTACGCTAGATTCAAAATATTTAGGTAATCTGATTTGCACTTAATCTGGTTGGGAAAGTGTGGGAGGGTAATCCACTTAAGTGTCAGTGCATATAGAGACAGCAGCTCGGCGCGCGGCGTGTCAAGGCCCCGCAAAAATACACCACTCGGACGAACTTGCCCCGGCGCGGCACACTTACACTTGACACTACATGCACTTATTTCTAATATTGTTTCGAATATGCTTGTATTTGTTGGTTTTCGGCCTCGGCCTCTGTTACACGGACACTTAATAAAGATAATATTTGGGTTTAGTATTATTTCAGTATAGGTAGTCGTTAGTGTAAGAATCATAAAATTTTGTTATCACGTTAACAGTGCAGATATAAACTAGTAAAATACCCCTCACGTGCAAATATATTTTTCGGAAATTTGATAATATAAGCATAGGTAATGACATATACATACAAAAAGAAAAAATAGAATGCCCCTTAGCATTTGTTTTAGTATTTTTCAGGTGGGCCACATGTGGTGCACTCACGTGCACGCTATAGATTTCGTGCCCTATATATGTACCACTCACGTGTACTAACTCACTCAGCTAGCGAGTTACAATTCTCCCGTACGCAAAACTTGTTTGTGGTACAAAAATAGCTGGTGATCTGATGGTAATAGCAACTATTAACTCTGTACTAATCTATTAAAACATACATATTGGCCAAAAGTTGTCGGTGCCAGAAGGTAACGAAATTATTATTGAACACCTGAACATTCAGGATCCAGCGCCTACTCGTGGATTATCGATAGCACCATCTACATCCAATTCCTTAACAAAACTACCACATCAATCGAATAAAATCCTTTTGTGTTATAATGCTTGTCAATAAAAATATAGCTGTTACAATAATTCGTTTATTCGTTATTTCATCTTTTAATTTCACTTTTTCTATAAAAAATTGGTTTCACTTCCAGCCTCGATTACCTGGTAACACTGACGAAATTTCGGTCGGTTTTTTGGACATTTTATTATATGGTTCATTGTTCATACGTGTATTTCATAAAAACTGGTGCAGTTGGTGGGTGCAAACTGAAAAGAAGCACTCCATCGTGGCCCATTTGTGGTGCACGCACGTATGATGATGGTAGTGGCCCACATGGTACATGCACTGTGAACGTGTTCTATTGTAATATGTAAATCGAGATCTTTTTTGAAACGCATATATACGAGTATGTTCCTTACTCTTATCTTCTTTATTGTTTTTAATTATTTGATATTTCCTTTTTTCGCATCATATCTGGTAAAATTAAAATTGTACCTATTTATTTTTAACCGAGGGTGGAGCCATTGGTGACCTGTAACACAGCTTTTCGTTTGGAAACCTACATCAGGCACCAGTCTGTCACATAATTGAAATTTTAAGGTTCTCTAATTGTAAGACCTATAAGACCTAGATAGATTGTGAGATAAAAATAAAATGATTTGATTATTATTATTGTATGGGCAGCGAGTAGTAGTTCATACAACAAAAGGGACCGACAGTTTAACGTACCCTTCAAAACAACGAGTCGCTCAGAAATTAAAATACTTTAACTGTGATCTATGGAGTGACCGGGTGCCTATGTACTTTATCTCGTCGCTCACTTACGGACGGGTGAGTGCACCTAGCCATGACATCATAATAACTTAATAGACATATAGGGCTCAAAAGCAAACATTGTGTAGTAAGAGTGTTAATTAAAGTTATAGAGTAAGCTAACTCTATTAAAAGCCACCTACGAGCGTCCGCTTCCGAAGCGATATTCCGTCGTATAATCGATGCGGGACACATTGCCGTCACTTTATTAATCATTCGCCCGAGCCATTGTCTACCGACATGATATTACAACGCCGAAGATGAGACCCGATGGAACCCGCTTGTGAATTACTCAAAATTAATGACTCTTGCTTCTAAATTAATGAAACTTTGGGCTTACAGCGGTCTCGCAGCGCTCTTCAAGTTTCTAAGTACTAAACCATGTTTAAAATATTAATTCTGTTGCAATTGTTAATACGTGAAGTATAAGTTCATGGCCGTAGTATCCATACTACATGACGGTCACCGTAGCCTAGTTGGTAGTGCTCCTGCCTACGAAGCTGGTGGTCCTGGGTTCGAATCCCGGTAAGTGCAAATATTTGTGTGATGAGCACGAATATTTGTTTCTGAGTCATGGATGTTTTCTATGTATATAAGTATTTATCTATCTATATAAGTATGTATATCGTCGCCTGGTACCCATAGTACAAGCTTTGCTTAGTTTGGGCCTAGGATGATCTGTGTGACATTGTCCCCATATATTATATTATTATCTTATACTTACTACTCAGTAGGGGACCTAAAAGAATTTTAATTAATATAATGTAAATGATATATTATTTATGTTATATTAGTTTAACTAATCCCCGAATAAGGGAATAGATTAGGATGGTACTTGTTGAAAAAAAAGATATTAAGTGTCATTTACAGATGCATCACAAGTTTTTAAATACTGCTTTTACCACTGTGCCATGCGAGCAGCCCGCGATAGATATGGGGCAGTGTTAAAGTCGACAGGAGATTGTTTATGACAATATAAAATATACTGTAGTAGTTCCAACGTGTATGTGCATGTGATTGGCATGGAAGATATGTAACCCATGTATAGTTGTTTTGTATATTCATATTTCTAGTGCGGTAAAAGAGATAAAAACGGTATTGAAATTCATAGTAAAATATCGTATTAGCGTAATTATAAAATTATATTTTTATAGCATCACAAATTGGGATTGATAGTAAATACTTAAAAGAAAAGAGTCATTACATATAGAAGTGTTGCTTTTTTTTCGTGCATAAAAGATTGTAATGCAACCTTTTTTAGTTTTGTTTCTTATTTTACATCAGGACCATTGCGTAGTTATGTGCTATAATGGTCTACAGATCTAGTGTAGTCCAGTGTGTTCATTCCGTAGTTTTATTATCGAGAACAAAACTTAATAAGAGCAATTCTCTACCTTGATGTATGACACGTTAATTTTGTGCTTACCACCGAGTAAGTTGACTATAAGCCAATTAAGGAAATTGAGAGGTGGAATTAAACAAGGCTTGTTTTATATCTACTTCGCCCGAAAATCCCTAATGTGAGAATTCCATCGAAAACATTTCAGCGGGTTTTGAGAACTAGACACAATATATTTACATAATGACTGCCTCATTGGTCTAGCGGTAGTGTGTTCAACCGCAGAAAATGAGGGCCTGGGTTCAAATCCCGGGTCGGCTCAAAAAGTGATTTTGGGATTTTTTCGTAAAAAGAATTGTCCGAAGTCTGGGAGTTGGCGGTATTATACCCCCGTGCCTCGGAGAGCACGTAAAGCCGTCGGTCCTGTACCTGACCTGTTTCCGGTCTTGTAGCGACAAGACCGGAAACAGGTCAGGTTTATAAGAGTGATGGAATAGAAAGTGCCCCTGTGTATGCGCACACACTTGTGCACTATAATATGTCCTGCGCAATTGGCTAATCTCCATTGAGACTGGCCGCCGTGGCTGACTGGCCTCATCATCATCATTAATATAAAGGACTATAAGTGCCTCCCAAAACATATAATTGAAAACAAATCAAAGCTCACATACCATTATATTCTACCCACTTATTTATATTCATACATGTTAATTACACCGAATGGGTCTCAGACGACCCGTTAACACATGAACGGGCTATTATCGAGTATCGAATTGGAGAGTTACTCTGAAGGTTGCAGAGTAAATCTGGGGCAGGTTAAACTGAGAGATTTAAACCGGTCACGGCCTTGAAGACCTGCCAAACCCGCGGGCGCCGGCGGCACCAACAAATTGCAAACTATTTATGCACATTGTTGGTCAATATCCCCCCCTTCCCTCCACTCCTCATGCCTATCACTACTGTACCGCTCATGTGTTGCCGCGATAAGGAAAGGGAGATACTATCTTCAATTTATTTTGCGAGATAGAATTATATTTACTTTGGTTTACTTATTATGTACAAGTGAAAGCTTAACCAAATAGTTATTTTAGTATCAAGTGGTAATCGCATGCCAAATGTCATAGCGAAGTATTAAATCTTTCGATGCTCAGGTGCGGCGGTAGAGACGAATTACGGCATAGTTTTAACTAACAAAACAAAACGACATAATATTTTGTCTGTTTCTTTTTGGAATAACGTTATATTTGTTTCCAGTAAATTATTAAATAACTTAAAACTTATAAACATTCCGTAGCGATTATTGACTTTTTTTCAAGTTTTATTATTTTTAGGTTTCCTTACGTGGGTTCCGTGCCGCTATAACAACAAATACTAAATAAAATAAATATTTAAGGGGGCTTCCATACAACAAACGTGAATTTTTAAAGTTATACTTCTTTTGGCGCGATGGAGAAAAATGATGAGAGTGAATTTTTACGATGCGACACCGACACCAAAAAATTTAACAGCATGAAGTTAGTTCTAGGTGGTATGAAAATGTATGAGAGTGAATTTTTACGATGCGCGCGCATCGTGCGCGCGCATCGTAAAAATAACAGCATGACGTTTGTTCTAGGTGGTATGAAAATTGATAACTATGTTCTAGTTGTATATTAAGAAGTATAACTTCTAACGCGTGTACATAAGTACACACAAGTATTTTTTTGCTCTATTTTATAGATAATGGTACGTAACCCTTCGTGCGCGAGTCTGACTCGTACTTGACCGATTTTTTTTTATCTACGGACGATCGTTGATCGCAACTGAACCCACACTTTTATTGTTTTGTGTTTTTAGTTATCTGGTCATAATTCTGAATAACTTAGCTCGACGGTGAACCTTATTTAAATAAAAACTGCTTATTCTTTGCTACAGCTGTAACGTTTTTGGTAGGCTATCATTGGCACCATTTCCAAGATGATTCTCCAGTTATATGTAGCCATTATATCAGCAGATAAAGCCCGGTATCTGATGGCACTTAGTTAATTCAAGGGACTCGTACTGTACGACCGTTTTATTACTTCCTTTGTGCGAAGAGAAAGGCACCTAAAGAATGGGAGCAGATTACCAGCTTTCATGCCGTGGCACTGTGGGTAGTTACTGCAGTGCTTCAACTTCCATACCGCGGAACTGTGGGTATTTGCTGCAGTGCTACAATTTTATAGCTTTCTTATATAAACACAAATTTCACAGTAAAGCTTAGCTTTGTTTAATAGGTAATACAGCATTCTTTATCGATTTATTAAGACCAATTTTTAGGAACATTCTCTCACCAAATCGGAGACGTTCTCAATCAATTAAATAAATTGTTTACAATGTCAAATAATATAAAATAAAATAAAAAAAGGTGTTTATTCACGTAGACTTTAAAAAAGCGCTTGTAAATAGTCAGACCATGTTTGTAGTAATACAGTTATTATTTCTAGTTGCTTATTACAGATATTTAGGTACACGGAATGTTAAAACATTTATACAATTTATTTTATAATAGTAATGATATTTAGCTAGCTTGTATTAAGTTATTGTCAAGGAGATTATGTTAAGGTTTAATGATTGAAATTTATATTTTACTACATATTGTCTGAATGGTTCTGTCTATATTAAGGTATTCACTATTATTATAATAACGGACCTTGTGTTTAAAACGACGGTCGCGCTTTAATGCTACCACCGGATCCAATGCGCCCCAACTGAGAAGACCCAGCGAAACATAAATATAAATATGTCAATGATGTACAATAGAATAATAATAATAAAAAGAAATATAATAATTAAAATACGTCCATTTGTAATATAAAAATGTCAAGTAGCTATTCCTACGTTAACAGTTCTATTTTATCGTCAAAGAAGTTTCTGATATTATAGTAACATTTATTTAATAGTAGCCGATATATATATTATTTTAATATATTCTCAAGAAAGGGCAGGTCAGAAGTACCCTAAACCGGCGAGTATGCATGAAGAATATAATGACAGTAATCGAGGCAAAAGACGTGTGCAAAGATCGTGACAGATGGAAATTCGTTGTCTCTGCCTACCCCTCTGGGAAACAGGCGTGAGTCTATGTATGTATGTAATTTTTAGGAAATACTTGAGAACTATAAAGAATAAGGAGTACACATAAGTAGCGTCAAAAAAATTCGACTATTCTAAAGATGAATGAATTGGTGCGATATGAAAAGTGGTTGAATACTCCCGCGTCCGTAGCTTTACGTTTAGTAACCATACGGGTGACTCCTGGGTAATACTTAACGGTATTGACAATAAAATGAGATAAAAGAAATAAAAAAATTGAACCACAAAAACATGGTAAACAGCTTTTTGGCTAATTACGTTTGCGTAATTAGCAATACATATACTATTAATAATACATATTACATAATAAATGTCGTAAAGTGTCAAAAAGGCCGTAGCTCAGCATTCTGCTGCAGGTACCTATTGTCGGCTACAGCATCGTGGCAGGAAGAACAGGCAAACTAAATCATTATTATATTTATTTAATCTATATGTTTTCTGCATGACAAGCAATTTGGGTTTACATTCTACTCAGGATGCGGGGTGTACACTAATCTAGTCAATATTGGAGGCTTTGGAGAGGTCACAGGATGCGCTGGGAGTGCCTGATACTAGGTTCAAGACATACGTAAAACTATAAGTTTCGATAATTCAATCTATAAATAATATCTTTGACTATAACTATTATAAGCTAATCGTTAGTATCATATACGTATTTAATGTTACTTCTAAATGTTTTATACAAGCCACATATCCAAGTATCTTTATGTATCTTGAAATAATTATGTATACTTAACTAAATAAAGAGGGTTGTTATACAGAAATTTTGTTTGTGTATATTATAATTAATACGTTTTGTTTTTATTGTATCTATTCTGAAGGATGTATAGTTAATAAAAAGCAATAACTGAATTGCTTTTCTGTAACTCACCATGGTAGACAGCTGAAAATCAGTGTTGCAGTTGGTTTCTAGCTGTAACGGTGTGCTGCGCTGCTTACCAATTGAACACATACTATATTAGATGTTGCTTGTTATTTGTTTCTTTACATTTTTTAAATCATGTTTAGTTTTATGGTAGTATGTAAGTACCTAAATATAAGATTTGTACAAACTTCATTTCAATGTGTGCGTACAATAAGAACATGTTCTTCTTCTAAATTACTAGAAATATATTCTGATTATTTTCAAGTGCTTTTATTCACGTAGACTATAAATCTACATAAATAAAATCTTTTTTATTGTATTTTTATTTATTTGATATAAAATGTAAAAGATTGAATTGGATTAAATAAAACTAGTCGGGTCAGATAAGAAGAGGTTTTCATAAAATAGAGGTATACATTTAAATTATGAGGTCACAGAAGGCTTGCTATTTATTTAGAATTATATAAGTATGTTTATCAGTTGTCTAATTATCATAGTCTCTAGTTCTCCCAAGATATTTATTTTATTTATTGTAATTGTGTGATATTTCAAATTGTATAATCAATTCCTTCATGGTCACTGGAATTTTGGTATTTTCTTTGATATGTCCGACAATCAATGATCTTAGGTTATTATTAGGGTAGGTATTAGGTGGGTAGGTAGTTAGGTAGTTTTTGACCTGAGATCTCACACGTAAATAGTATATAAAATTAAAAAGGCACCGAAACTCTAAATAATAATAATAATATCTAGGGACAATGTCACACAGATCATCCTAGCCCCAAACTAAGGGTACTTGTACTATGGGTACCAGGCGACGATATACATACTTATATAGATACATAAATACTTATATACATAGAAAACATCCATGACTCAGAAACAAATATTCGTGCTCATCACGCAAATATTTGCACTTACCGGGATTCGAGCCCAGGACCACCAGCTTCGTAGGCAGGAGCACTACCAACTAGGCTACGGTGACCGTCAAATGCATCTACATGTGTACAACCATATGGAGGTTAGTTCTGGTGACTATTTAAGCATATAACATGGGCCGTAGACTTTTGTAATGATCTGCTTGTAAATAGTGTATTTTGAAACATATACAACTAAACTATAGGACATTTGCTCCAAACATCAAACCCGCGGTCTGTCGGTCTTAAATCGCATCAGTCGATATACCGAATATGGCAGGCTATAATATCAAAGGGAACGCACCCGAAGGGCCCGTGACGCAATGCTACGCGCATATCGACCGATCACGAGCCGCCTGGAGCCGCGCCGCGGTCAACTTTCGGATCCTTCTCGCATTTACATTTATTGCACGACCTTTCTTCTGTTCAAGCCTAGCGCAATGTGCCGCTGATCTGAATATTAGATTCACATCTGTGGACTATGATATATCGCATTCGAACCTTTATTTGTATAAGTAAGTATCTAGTCCATGTTTTATTCAGCTATGTTAGTGTGTGTATTCGCACCATTCAGCTAGAAATAATGAGGTCAGAGGCATAATTCCCGTATGGTGCTAAAAATGCTATTTAGATTTTTTCTAGCATCAAATATTACTTGTATGGTGAAGGCTAAACAGTAAGGTGGTAGCAGATTAGCGTGACGAATATAGTGATTTTACAGCATAGAGCTAAATAAAACACGTGGAGTCATCGGTACTGTGCTTATCATGTTGGATATATATCTTTCAGATCACGAGGAATAGGAAACAGCGAGTTTGTTTGCTTACACATTTATACACTTTAATGTATGTACGGTATCTGCCAGAGAAAGAAATTATTAGGTATTTATTACAGCCTAAACCAGACTACTACTATGGAAACCAAATAACTGATATCACACTAATATTACAAAGGTTCGGCGGGGCACAGATAGTACTACATATATTACATTTCTTTTGTAAATACTTACTTTTATGGATAACTAGCTCTACCCCGCGGTTTTATCCCCGTTAAATTTTATAAATTATAGCCTGTGTGTTAATCCAGGATGTCAGCTAACTCCATACCAAATTTTACCAAAATCGCTCCAGCCATTTAGACGTGAAGATATAACAAACATATACTATACATATACTCACAAACTGTCGCATTTATAATATTAGTGTGATTTCACGCACACAGATATCTGTCCTGGGAGGGAATCGAACCCACGACCTATGTCGTGCAAAGCAAGCATTTACCAACCACGTATACATTATATAAATAATTAAAAATATTAGGACAACAAACTCATATTAGATGTGATGAACATTAATTAAAATCTACGGCCACGCCTCAGTCGTTTACTACGGCGTAGTACTACGCGTTACGACTACATAAAATATCGCCATATGAAGGAGAATATAAAACCATCGCTGAATATGTTTATTCATGAGTACGTGTATCACTGTTTGATAGATGGCAGACCTCAAAAGTGTCCCACATTTGAGTAGTGGCCAGCTAAAAGGTTTCGGTCGAGTTTTAGTTAGTTTGTTAGTTGGTGGAGTCTAAAGGGCTATAAAGGTAACGGAGAACATTGAGCCATTTTCCCTACACTTTAGTTCAAAAGGGTCAACATAGTGCACATTTAAGCACAAATTGTGTACAGGTTGATGCAAAAAGGTTTTCTGTAGTCAAAAGAACGTGCATCGATAAACTAGAATCTTAAAATAATTTAACAAGATACTATACTTTTCCAATTGAATATGATTTTCATATCTAAGCGTACAATTAATTCCTTTATTTACATTACATGGTCTGACTTTTTCGTACTGTAGTTGTACTGACTGCGCATTCTGGTATTGTCTATAATAAGTCCATACGTAGCGAAAAATACAAGAACTATCCTTTGGTTAGAAAATCAATTATAGTCAGTGAACTCCCCACTTTCCAACAAAACATAGGTTCCGAGTAATCGCTGTTATCACGAGTAATCCACGAGGTACAACCACGCTGTCTATGCGCTGGCCATAGTGCATTCCGCACGATCTAGACAAATAACTCGACGCGCCCCCACTCATACCCAGAACACTACCTTCCGACGAACCTACCGCTACGCACACTATACATTACTTTTTCTCTAAGACTTGTACATTGAAAGATGTCTAATAAAACAGCAATGTATATAATTTATGTAGATATACTGGTTTTGTTCCTAGAAATATAGATTTAGAGTAGCGGGTATCACGTCCGCAGTCAAGGAATGGTTACGTGCCGGCACGAACACTACTCTTGGCACGAACTCTGTAGCAATACCTTCTCGGTTTCTGTTAATATAACAAATACACGTTTTAACTCGTATAGGTAGCTTCGAGGATGGTTTAGGTTGTTGTAAGAAAATGTATTTATGTTAGAAGGTAGCATAGTGCAATTACCATGTTTTTGAGCGCCATTGACCGGTCGTCCGTAAAGATGTAATACAGCCACTATTTATTTCCAAGGAAAAGTTGTTGACTGGTTTTATAATAATAAGTTACCTATATAAAGAAGATAAAAAAAAAGACAGTCGTCAAACTCAATTGTCCATTGGAATTTGAGTATAAAGACAAAGTCTCAACTTGACTGCACATAGCGCAAAGCTTAAGGTGATGTCTAGCTACTGCCTCGGTGCTGCAGTATACTATGTTTCGGGTTCGATCCCCGAACTGAACAACTTTTTATGTGGTTCATAAATGGTTGTTCTGAGTCGGAGTGCTTTATGACCGTTAAATCCCTACGATACAGGCATGAAGGCGCAGAGGAAATAATCTCACCAGTAATTAAACCAATAATTTTTATAGAAATAAAATTCAGAAGAACGTTACAGACGTAAGACAGTTATATGTTAAAAATATATAAACAATTGGTTACAAGCGACTGACGCTTTCAGGTAGGCTGTATGCTTGTGTGTTTAATTGTATAAAATGCACTTAGTTCATTTAAAGTTGAGCTGAACTTTAACCTTCTATAGCACTTTGAATTAGTTATATAATTAGTAACTCTTAAATACATTGAACACAACAGACAGGTTTAAAAGTGAGCAGTCTGTATTGGTTAGACATGGTAAGATCTCCAATATAATAAAGTAGACTATACTGTACTGCAGCGTGATGAAACGCGTTCAGTGTCTCTTAGGAATTGGTTTTAGAAATAATTTTGACTTTCTACGTAAGAAAGTTCTACTAAACGTTAGAACTACCAGTAAAAATGAAGTTAAGTTGATAGTAATTATCTTCTACATTTTTTTTGTTTATGCATTTATATGTAACATTAGCCGTTGTTAAGAAAATAGTATTTATAGAGTTGTCGACAGTAAATGAGTTTGTATTATACTGGATTCATCTTCATAAAAAGTATATGCCAACTTTGACTATATTTCAAAAATATAACTTGCTCCAAAACATTTCAGCTCAATAAAAACATTACAAAAATACCTCTTAAAATGTACGATTCAATTTAAATTGTAATTTTATGGCTAGCAAAACTTTGTCATATAGTTTTTCATTTATATTCATAAAATTTAACTCTGTTCCTTTTTCTTTTATAGTTTCTATTTACTCTATTTTGACTAGTTAGCTAGATCCGGCTTCTTGGGAGCGACATTAGCGTGACACGATTGTTGCCAGCAGATTAATCATTACTCTGTTATGGCGCAGCTAAAATATTAGTTATAGGTATTAAGTAACATTTGACTTAGTACTTAGTGAAGTTGCGGAAAGCATTACTACTCATTAGTGTAACTGAGTGCTGGACAGACACAATTTAGATTGCAATCGAGTCGCTACGAAGAAGGGTCATCTTGGTAGCTAGTCGCATTAAATTAGTTTGGGCATATACCCCAGCAACCATTCTGAAAATGGTTGCCTGAAAGAGATCGCTTTTAGTGATATGGCCGCGTATTGCATTAACATTACTGTTATTTTTCAGGATTGTAAATTATTTATTAATTATTATTATTTTTATTATTTATTTATTTATTAATAATTTTTTTCATTTTATTTTTATTTAAGTGTACCTTTTATTACTATTATCATCCCTTTCCAATTATCTGAGATTATAATTAACGTCACAAAAGCTCTCAAATTCTCAACATGAAATCCCATATCAATCTCAGTGGCATCCCGGAAGCTTGTCGCATTGCATTTGAATCACCGTACGTTACTGGAGAACAGTAAAATCCAACCGTTATAAGAGGTTTATATAAATGGGCTTGATATCTGTAATCTATTTCGGAACGGGAGAAGAGGGCCGTCCGGACGCACCGTCCGGCGTCCAAATGTCCAATGGATTAGCGCTGTACCCATGGCAAAGAGAATTGATAGAAGTGGCAACTGCATTTATAATTATTCACGTTGTACTTTAATTTTTAATACACACCAACGCAACGGAGGCATACTTTACTGTGATATGGCACGGTAGCGCTCATATACAAATAAAATAGACGTAGACTTGCATGGGGTCATGCAGACTATCACAGGCTGCAGTTGGCCAACCCACTCTGTGGCTTACAGTGCGGTCACAAATGTCTGAAACCAAGTTTAAACCACATGTAAGGACCAGTTTCACACCTGCACTAAGTGGCAAAAGTGCTGTCATGACACCTCTGCTACCAAATTGCTAATGGAACCAAAACACTAGCCAGTTTTAAAGACAAACGAAAGGCCTGTAACAGTTAAAGGACAACCGTATTAGAACAGGGTCTCTGGAACGACCTCTGACACCAGTTGGAATAAACTAATCTCCAAGCTGAGACAGTGGGTCACCAGAAAAACTGTTGAGCACATAGTTGAAAGCGACCCAAAGAGAATATTTGCTGAGTTTGTAGCTTTTATTAACTCGCTGACTCCGGAACCTGGGGTCATCTTGAACCACCTAGATATAATAATAATAATATCCTGGGACATTATTTACACACGGCCATCTGATCCCAATCTAAGCAGAGCTTGTCCAATGGAAACCAGATAACTGATATACTACATATACTACTTTTATTTTGTAAATATATACTTATATAGATAAATTACACCGAGACTCAGGACAAACAGACATGTTAATGCACACAAATATCTGTACTGGGTGGGAATCAAACCCACGACCTCCGGCGTGAAAAGCAAGCATTTGCCAACCACGCCAACAGGCCCGAAGATACAGGAATTAAATGCAGTAATAATTAGATTTTTAACTTGTATTCTTTGTGAAAAATGTGACGAACTAAGAGATCGCGCATACATAGGTAATTAGGTAAAGTTTTGCAAAATATAATAATATTAATTTTTAAAGGTATAAAGGTGCTCACAGAATTTTATTAAATTCTTTCTCAAAAGTGACGACAAAGGGTATGGAGAAGCATTATATATCAGTGAAACGTGTCTATTATTAAATATCGGCAATGCCTGTAATAATTATGCTGACAGACATCCATAACGATGATTATAATTGTGTTGTACAGGCAGATCCCGGAGTATAATTTTAAATAAAATAATACCTTTTAATTGACCCTTCTCTTTACAAAACCGTAATCATAACCGTAATATAAACCAAAGTCGCTACGTTTTATGGACAAAATTGACACAAGACTTCTTCCTATGTGCCGACTAGATTAACTACGTAATTCAATACCAGATTAATTAAGAAAAGAAACAATATTGATAAGCCAAAAGGAAAACAAATCTAGGGAAGAAGCTAGAAGTTATGATTTTTATACCAGTTAGACAGCAACGATCGACGACCCAACAGATGAAAGGCAGTTACCACAGCTTATAGAGCTTACAGCTCTCAGTATGTAACAACTGAGCTTAGCATGGTTTTCAATCAATTTCCCAGAAACAAAGTCGTAAAGAGTTTATGCAAATTATAGACGGCGCACCTTCCAATGTAGCATAGCAGGAGCATGTATTTTGCTGCTCCAGAGTTGAATCTGATTCAGTCTACAAACCCAGTTCTATCTATTTTCTGTTCTACTTTTTGCCGTAGCCATGATTATGCTAATACGCTCTGACTGACAAACCCATTTGGTAATTTATTATTGTGATTGTTAAACTCTCTCCCGAGGGGTGTCGTGACAGTATTCGTGTCGGGTTGATAGAGGTACGATGAATGTTATTTCAGGTAGGATAAAAGAGTATTATTATGGATGAAATCTCTACGTCACTTAAATATGTATATTGATGGACGTATCCCTTTTAATTTACATATTATGATTGATATTAGTTTTAGACAGCTCAAAGTATGTTTACGTTCTAACAGCGAGATATGAGGCGAAATTAGAGAAGTTATGACTAGCTAGTGTGATCTAATGGGAATTAAGAATGAAAAGGCTATGAAAATGGATCCATAACCTAACTTAACCGTTAGAAAACCCCGACCCACAATTAAAATTACATCATTTTGGAAAAGAGCTCACACTCTTACTATGACGATGTAAGCAAACAGAATAGCTAAGTAAACAGGCGTTAAAATGAAAAAAAGAACTGCATCGAAATCGCTCCATCCGTTTGAGAGATACGATGTCACAGACAGACACACACAGACAGACATTGACGTCAAACATATAACACCCCTATTTTTGCGTCGGGGGTAAAAAGAAGTTGACGTGTATAAACTCCGTTTTTACAGCAGCGATATAATAATTTTATTTCGAAATCCTATAATTATATTGCTCTTGTGATTTTGTTGGATGCGATATAAAATAATGATTTATGCGTTTTATCAGTAATGTTTTATCAGTACATTACAGTATTTTGATCAATTTTGAATATAACAATATATAACAATAACAAAGATTCCTCCAATTCGTCTGTAAAATATAAAGCCTTCATAATATAAAGAATCTCTTCTTACATATTGGTGTAGTACGTATGCGTGTGTTGGAACACATGCTACATCAACACGTAGTCATAATAATATATACCAATAATAATATACTTCCCCACATCCAATCTTTTAGTATACGAGCAATTTCAACAGAATTTTTCACGCAATAAAATCGTGATGTTGCGTTAAGCCACCTTTATTATGAACAACATTTTTGTAATGTTTACACAATAACGCCGGCTCGGCATAAAGTGAGAACAAGGTCGCCTAAGAGTATGACATTTAAGAGATTTCGATAATAATTGCATACTCTGATATGTTAGATAGATAGATAAACTCTTTATTGTACACGAAAGTATTACAAAATAAAAATAAAAACAATTTAAACCTTAAAAGTATACAATGGGCGGTCTTATTACTAAATGTGATCTCTTCCAGACAACCAAAGTAAAGATCGGAGAATGGAGTTATAGGATATATAGTATGTTCCTAAGTAGCCCTTATAAAATAATTCACCTATTAGTCTTTCGCAGAAGATTTGCTCAAAATCTGCATGTATGCAGAAATTAGAAATTTGTTTAATAATTTCGTTAAATAATATTTTGACGCCAGTTCGTGTCCCAGGTTCGATTCCCATTCAGCACATGCATTAGTGTTGAACATAAATGGTAGTTCTGAGTCTGGATGTCTTTGTGTCCGTCAATTATATGTTAGTAATGTACCCCGCGACACAGAGATTAATTACCCGATTGCGGGCGTTGTCTTTTTATTAGAAATTAAGATTAGGTATATCAGATCACATTGCACAATCAGGGCGCTAATTACGTAATGGTATTGACATCACATGTAAAAATTATCTTAACTGCTAGCAGTCTCTGGTATATGTTTTATGACAGTAGTGTTTTATTTAATAAGCGATATAATTGGAACTAACAACGCAGTGGAAGTAACAATAGCATTCTGATTTTTGTTTTACTTCATCAAATTAATATATCGGGAGAAGTTATACAAAATAAATACAAATATAAGAAAACTAATTTAAGTTCAATGTATATTCAATAGTCTTACTAAATCTTATTAGGTATTATCATAATTATATATTATTTTTCGTAGCCATTCAGAGTAGTGATTTTTCCTGTAAAAAGTGTCCTTCATTATTTTAAAATGATGTAATAGTTATTAATTTATGTTTGTTCAATTGTTCGTTTCAAAATATTTATGTTTGACAAGTTAGCAGGTTGTATTTTTATTAAAATTTACACAATATACTTTTAAAATTATCGACACTGTATATTTAGTCTCGTTCTCTGGAATAAAATACGAACAGTAGTATATTACGAAACTATATGTATGTCTTTATTGGAAAGTAGCCATTTAAAGAGATTATTTTAGTATAAATGTAGCCGAAAGCCCTACTGCTAAGCAGAAAATTATTTTGTTTAACTTCTTTCGGTTTGGTTGCTTGAGCTTCCCACAGCTCGGATGCCTGTTTCGATTATTGAAAGTTGAAGGATATTAATCACCAATAAAATATCGGTTTGATGTAGCGCATTTAATAGCCTTTCGCTTAATATGTCGTTATCAGTACATAAAACGCGTAATAGAGCATCGTAGATCGCGCTTCACACGCGCCGGTCAGCTCTGTGTGATTGACGATGCTGACCCCCGACCACCACCCGCGACCCTTCCGACCCAGCGCCCCCCTCACCAAATAAAGGCTACCATATAATTTGTATACAATAACAGTTTGATTCATTATTTTGTTCGTAGACATTTATTAAACAGTTTGAATAATGGCTAAATAAGAAAAGAGTCATGAATTTTCTACTCTGCAAGAAACTGTCTCATTAACTAAGGTCCCTCCCTAGACAATTTTCATGGTAACCAGTCAAACAACATATAATGAGACCCAGGTTTTGAATTTCGTGTTGGATCGATAAAGTGATTTTGAGATTATTCTTGTAAGAAAATCAATCAGTAGCATCCCGAAGTCTTGATGATGACGCTGCTGTCACCATAATCTGCATAGTTTGGTCCCCAGGATCTTCGTCGTCGATATCTATCCATTGTCGAATCTCCTCTTCATCACATTCGCGGCAATTGAGCTTTTCAGCATATCAACCAATTCAGACATATCTTGCTGTTTCTCATTTACAAATTTTAATCTACTTTGAGTATTCCCACTATAAATAAAACGTTAGTCCAGAGTTAGTCCTTTTTTCAATTCCTGTATAGCGGGGACTTTAAAAAGTATCACAAAGCACACAGACTCGGAACAACTATATATAGGCCACACAAATACTCGTAGTTGTCCTGTGCGGGGCTCGAACTAGAAACACGAGAGCGGGTACTAGCGAGGCGACTACCTTCACCACTACCCACAAGTGCGCTCGCAGCGTCCAACCAAAGCATGTTGAGCTATTGGTGCCGGTAGTCTTGAGAACGTCTATGACAAACGTTACCAGAGGTAGTCTTAGAACTATCTTGAAATAGTTACTAGTTATTTATGGATTTCGAAGGCGGTCATGATACGGTGGATTAATCCTGGTAGCTAGCCGCAAGAGCTTAGACAATATTAATAAGATAGACAAGAAAGAGGTTAAGTTATCATATGTATATATCAAATCAGTATGTTTTCTAGGCTCGAATTTCACATATCTACTATTAAAAATCACTCACTCATGTACGAAATCAAACGGCGCCGCGGCGCCGTGCTGACAGGTGTGAAATAATAGTTTCACAGTTTTAGGACTGTTGCCAACATTTGGACGGCAAAACCCTTTCTACGCTAACTAGACGAGTAGTGGGCTATCGATCTTTATTGTCGTGTTGTGCAGATGAGGGTTACCGTCCCATGAAAATTATGATCGATTGAAAATGGATTTTCAAAGTATCTGTGGTGCAAGGGGTATTTTTGTGAAAAACTTGCAAATAGAAATAGAATAATCATATTTAATGTTGCTCTGATAAAACGATACAAATGGTAAGAAATGCTACGGCCAGTTGCGTGGTCCGTAAGCGACCGGCGAGGTAAATTGAATTTTTATATGTATTGTTATTGATGCCATGTAAAATGTACCTTATATTGTGGTGAGAAATAAAACATTATTATTATTATTATATATATATATATATATATATATATATATATATATATATATATATATATATATATATATATATATATATATATATATATATATAACGAGCTATATTAATACAAAGTGTCACATGAAAATGAAATAAGCATAGAGAAAGAAAGAAAGAAAGAAAATACATTTATTCAGTAAACGAGCACAGACAATCATTATAATATATATAAATAGGTACACATACAGAAGTCCTTATTGGTTATCTGTGCGAGTCCGAATTGGTCCCACCTCAGCACTAGCTGCAACATTAACTGTTGCAGCGCTGGTTTTATGATGGAACCATAGCAAGTTCATATATAAAATATCGGTAAAATTAAGTCTTAAACAGTACTAGTATTACTTCTTCTTCTTTCTCTCTGGATTTTAAAATCCGAGCAAAAGGTTTTGTCACCTTTTATATATATATATATAATCTGCCACGATTATGCCGGACCGTTTCATTTTTTGCTAAAACCAATTTTCGTAGAAGTTACGACCCTCCAAAACTTTATTATAAAACCCTATTTCAATCTTCTGGCATTAAATATCTGATAAAAACAAGTCTGGCGACAGCTTTTACGTCTTTTGATTATAAAAAAATAAATTGAAATAAGGTTTTGTTTTGGCGGTGAACGTACGGAAATTAGAAACCGCGATTTAAGTATACTTTGAGTGCAAAAACCAGTCTAATGGGGAAAAGTTTGCTTTGTATTGCTCCAAAGATTTATAATAAAATACCAGAGTTTATGAAGACTCGAACTACAAGTTTTCTTTAAACAAATATGAAAAAAAATTTGATTTGTAAAAGTTATTACAGCATTAATGAATTTCTAACCGATAATAATTTATTTTAATTAATTTGGACATTTAATTATATAAATTTAGTACCTAATTATTGACATTTTATTGTTATTGTTTTAACTAGTGACAAAATCTTTGAGATTATTTATTTAAATGGATGATATGATATGATCATAATAATAATGAATTTGTATGTATGTACGCAATAATAAAAATGTATTTAAGTAATTTTCATGTGTCTTGTTAGGCAGATTTTGGTGGTACTTTAATTGTTTTTTGTTATCATGTATTACCCAAAATGAAATGAAATAAATAATTTGATTTGATTTGCTTCTTCAAGTGATCGCCCGCCTTTGGGATTCTTCGTAAACGGTGCTCGTTTTCACGTACATCAAAATCTGATTTCTACAAGTTGTTCAATTTACGAATAGATCGAGTTTGTAAGTAGCTATACCACACTATGTAACACGATGAATGAGAGTTCGTCTACAGAATGTAGTCCTTCTACGGAATGTTATAATGTGGGCTCCTAATAGGCGTCTAGCGACCTCAATGGGTATTGAGTACGGTAACGGCCTCTTAGATGTGGAATTTGTAAATGAGGGCAGGTCTTTAGCCTTTGTATATAGAGGTCGAAACTATTAGAACCAATACCTGTCCAGTTTGAGGCAGTTTGTGGGAACTTCATTTAAGTATTATAGCTTTTGCTACTGAAATTGTTAGAGGTTGTGGAATTAACTCATCACATCTAAGGAAACCTAATACTCATCTATTATGTCGTAGTATGGACATTACAAAAAGTTTGCATTCTATTATTCACTTTGCGGAAGGTGTACGGATAAAAACTCACAGTGTTACTCACAGGCTTAAATGAATCAAGCATCACTTAGTTTTATACTAAAGTGGCGTAGCGGTTAAAACAGTCGCCTTGCCACTCCGTGTTCCGGGTTCGATCCGGACTTGACAACTATTTGTGTGCCCCAAAAATAGTTGTTCTGAGCCTGGAAGTACTTTCTGGTCGTCACTTATGTTTGTAAAGTTCCCCACGATACAAGGATTGAACTCCCTAGTGGAGGACCTATCTTAAACAAAAGAACTACTGATATACTGCAAAAAAAAAACATTAATGCGTTTAAATAATAATATACTTGTATACTCCGACTATATGATTATCAAAATATTATAAAGTTATAGCATCTGAAAGCTAAGTGAAAAAATTATTGCATATATTGAAGTCATCTCTCCATCTTAAAAAAACGCCTGCAGTCTGTTTTGAGGAAATGCTGTTAAACAGTTCTGGAAAGATAACAGCTAAAATTGGAGCTGACTTGGTATCAGCCGTCGCGTCAGTCAGATTGAGAAGCACATTAAACTCTTGAAAATAATTCATTAATTTTCATTTAAATTTGGATTTAATTTGTTCAGAAAAACTAGTACGAAAAGTGGTTAAAGAGTAATTATTGATTTTGTACTAAGCCTTGGTATCAGCTTACAGTAAGGTGTTCCTACGTAATATCCGGTATACTTTAACATAAGGCTCTACGATTTACATTATTCAGGCTTAACAAAGATACAAAGAGAGCTACTTGTTTCAAGAAAAGCTACTTTAAAGTGGTAAACTTCAAAATGCTCTCCATTTTTAAAGAATTTGGTAATTTATCTCCGCTATGCTAAGAGCCTCATTTGTTCAGTTACTTTAAATACGGACGTGAGTAGCGGCCACCGTCTCAGGATTGATGAGCGCTGCCGCCGAGCGGGGTGAGGAAGGTGGAGGGGGGACGACAGGACCGCCATAAGTATAGGGGCCCCAAAGTAAGGGCCCTTTAAAAAACCTTTGGAAATACAGACAATATAAATATGACATAAAATTACCCAGTAATAAAAACATGATCTATTATAAAAGTACTTATATATCTGCTATTCGTGTATATCACCACTTACCATCTGATATAAAGCAATCAAATGGAAAATTGTTTAAAACGAAATGAAAGAATATGTTAATTTGAGTTAGCATGAGTTTTTTGCCAAAAAATAATATGTTATTATTACTAAGAATAAATTAAATAGACTTGTTTGTATTGCATATCCGATATGTGTGGACTGTTGATCCTAAAAACTGTTACGTTATGATAAGACCTTATTGTACACAGTTACGCAATTAATAATTCTTTATCTTTATCTTTAACAGCAGAAACCAGCTACGGCTACTATTAGCAGTATTTACGGACCACTACGGTACCAACTATCACCTACACAAATTGGGACTGTCGAATAGCCCGATCTGCAGGACCTGTGGGGAAGAAAATAAAACAATACTGCATATAATATCTCAATGCGATGCGTTGGCAAGACACAGAATGGCCATCCTGGGGCTATCCAGAACCAGGAAACTACAAGGATCTACCCCTAACAAGCGTAATGAATTATGTGCAAACCACATTCAGGGCTTTAGGGATAGAGTAAAAAACAACGGGAGCTAATACAAAAGATCCTGACGGGTCAAAGTGCTGTACGCTAGCACACCCCAGCCAAGGCAAGACAAGACCCCTTGGCCAGATATGCCTCTCAAACAAAACCAGTAAACAACGCTGAAATCTGTGTTCCGTTAAGCTTCAGTTTAAATAAATAATAGTATTGTATTTTTACCTTTATTTATTATAATGCGATCCTATAAGAAGTGGTTTCACTAATGCGTTTGCACACAAACCGCGTGATGCGAACGATTCGAAATTAAACTGGTATGAATGGTACAGAATTTAAGTTTTATTTGTTTTAATGAATGCGCATTATCTCTCAGCTTGTCCCGTGTATATGATATAAACACAGTGTGTTTGCTAGTATCATATGTATTAAATATTTGATAATGTTACTATTGTAATATAAAAACAATGTTTTCTATAAATTATAAACAAAAGTCGTAAATAAATTGTCCTTTAAAGGGCCGACTTCTAATATAGCTAGCATGTCAGTATATGTATGAAAATCTAATTTATGTGCATAAAGATAAAGACTACTTCTGTAAAAAGAGTGATACTCATAATATAAATACTCGATATAAGCATAACCTTGTGTTCCACCACCCGTCTCAACAAAATAAGTAACTCATGGGGCAATGTATAAGATTCTATTACAAACTTCAAATTGATATCAGAAATGTCTACGAATAAGTTTAAAAGGACTATAAAAGCCAAACTGCTACACAGCAGGGCTACAAAAGTTCTGATTATTTAAGTGACAAAACAGCATGGGATTGAGTCGCTATTAATATATATATTATGTACAATGTAATTTTATATTGAGAAATAAATATTTTAAAATAGGATTCCTACTGAGTTTTCTGGCAGTGTTTCTCAGTAGCTGCCACGTCATGCACTGCACGGTAGATAAAAAAATGACGATTCCACACAAATGTAATTTAAAATATTAAGTCAAAGTCATTTATTCCTTAAAATGGAATAAATGACTTTTGAATTTTGAATACGCACTCAAAAATCACAAGTAGAAAATAATTACAATTTCTACTGCTGCATTGTTAAGCCGGGCGATTGGTTAAGTTTAGTGTGTACGTGCTTGTATCCTGTTTTGTGTTATAATAACTATTCATATATTTTTTATGTAAAATAAATAAGCTGGTGAATGCAAAAAGTGTGATCGAGCGAGGCGGACGGAAGTTGAGAGGGAGATATAAGTTAGTGAAGATAAAAAGAGAGACGGTTACGTTTCATACATTACCGTAGGGGCTGAGAGAGAAGTGCAAGCACACATTTTTTTTGTCGTTTTCGGTCATAGCCAGTTACGTCTCGTATATCTTAGTTTTACGTCAGTCGTATGGTCTAAACCACACTCTTTTTTATTTTGATTGATAACCAAGAAAAGGGGCACATATTGTTAGAAATACTTTTCTTACAGATTACGCTGTAGCTAATATCACTATCGTGTAAACAACATACGGCGGCCTACGTGTTTGTGAACCTGCGTTGTAAAAAAATGCACTCCTGTTTTTTCATGCGGTCCCTAAATTATTTCTGCAAAGCCTTGTCCAGCCCTGGTGAAAAGAAGGAGAGCCGAGGGTTGACAGTGATCCGTTAGCCAACGAGTTTTATAATTATTGCGGCCGCTGCCCGCGTTGTCTACTAATGGGATTATGCTTTCACGACACTACATTTGCTAGCGTTTGTCGGAGACAGCGCCCGCCTGAAGCTCCCTACATATTTCATTACGTCGCGTCGCCTCCAAAGTGACGCTATTTTTCAGTTACAGTGTTATTCTATTTTTAACGTTGACAGCAGACGAGTTCTTCGTTCAAAGTGGCCGTTCGTTTGCTATTCTTGGTGTGGGTAACTTTGCATTGTAATATCTCTCTTAGACGCAGAATAGTGAATTTACTTTAAATACAACACAGTGCTATGTATTCATGAGCGTGGTCACGTCGCGTCACGCCCCCCACTGGAGACCAATTACTTTTTTGTTGAGATGAAGTGGTTTCTCGTAAGATACTCGACGGGTTGCAAGTGAATGGCTCAACAAGTATATAAATACTGAATTTGTATAAAAAGCTGCTACGTGACGCGCAGTGCGATGCAATTCGGTGCGCTGCAGTCATCAAACCAGATATAGGTACAATACCAGTTGACTAGAATGCAAATTAATTATAATTAAAATCAGATGCGTCAGGAAGAGAATAATTTGAAGCCCAATTAACTACCCAAAATATTATTTTACTAATATTTTGGGTAGTTAAGTTAAAAAGTTAATAAGTCAACTTAGTTTGCGTGTGAGTGCTGACATTAATTAAATAGTGATAAATAATATACAACTTCAGGTATTTTCCTTATCTTTGCATGATCTGTACTAAGCGCAAAATTGTAATTGTACTTTTATAGTATAAGTTGATTAGATGTCTGACTCATAATGTTCTTCAGATTCTGTTTCTTAATATGATGTATATCATATCATATCTTTCTAACGATTCATATAGATAGGAAACAACAGTGAAACATGCAGCTCACGTGAATTAACTGCTCATGCGCAGGACTTTGAAATGATAATTTTAGTTCTTAACAATTTTCAAGAAATTAAATAAAATCTCTTTTATACGTGTTCTCCAATGAGTTGAAATAAATGATTTATCGGTAAAGTCATCAGCTTTCAGTTCTTTAAAATATATGAATCCACATCGGACTCAGTGCACAAGCAGTGCTCGCAGCCTTATACAAAAATTGCATAATTTGTAAATATGTAATATGGGTACGAAATGTATGTGTAGAATTTGCGGTGCTTGGGTAGAAATCGTCGACGTGAGGAAACCATGAAATTCTCTCTCACTCTTAATCTCACCTATTTTTATTGTATAACTTCAATACTTAGCGGAGGGGAATTATATATTGTTTAAAATCGCACGTCAGTTATATCGAGTCATTACTGCAATTTTGCAAGGATTTCGTACAGGAACTGCGTTCCAGACGGGGTACCCCATCCGCACACATTTTTATAAATAAATATTCTACTTTTTTGACAGTTCCTAATAAATACAAAGTGGGAAAGATGTTTGTTTTCTTTCAGTAGTCTCTCAGATCTTACTCACATCTTCCATTTTCGCATTAGAATATATGATGGCGGGATTATTTGGAAACGAAAGTCATTTCATGACATTCTGTATTTCTACTTCAAATATCTTAATAAAAATTATGACGTTGAATAAGTGGGTAATATTTTGAAACAAAACTTTTATGTTTGTGTACAATTATTCTCAAGCATTTATTCCGCAAGTTTTCTATTTGAGCAAAGAAGTGTCCATCGTACTTATAACTAAATTCTTTAAATATTGAACAGTACCTAATAATCTTAACATTTATACTCTATTTATACATAAATTCTCAGATTTCATTCTGAGAGAGATTAGTTCCAAACCAAAGTCAGTCGTACTTATTTATTACAATATGACCTTCTATGTCTCTCGTTAGAATATCTTGACATATATAATGCAGGCTGATGCTGGAACAGAAGGTAATATTTCTAAACAAAACCTGCGTCTTTGTGTAGAATTTTAATCAAGCGTAACGGTGCCTGCTGAGCCCGCGCTTCAACGTAAATTCTTTATAAACCTGCGGTTTTTGCGAGCCATTGTGCTCACCGGCTATTCTATTCAGATAAACGTTATTACTTACTATAATCTTGTCTGTTTTAAAAAGGGTTGCGTACTACAAGTATTTCCTAGAATATGTACAATGGGAAAGTTAAAGTATTTTGATACAAAATCAATGTCTTAGTTTAAAGTTGATTTTACTCTTTTATATGTGTTGTTAGTGCATTGGTGCATTGCTTTTGAATTAGAAATTTTGTGAAGAAGTCCAGCAGGTCTTTTTATATAAATAAATCTTGCCATGAATTTTTCTTTTTGGTAATCAGCGTATGAGAGATATTATGACTCCAAATCTGTATGATTTATAGGAAACAGTAATACAAAAGAATCCTTGACAAATACATTAAATGTGCGGACTCCAACTGCCTACCTATGTACCTAAGACCGAGGTTAATCTAAAAATATAACAATGTGTTTTCGTAAATATTGTATTAAAATAAGCAATAAAAATTATAAATATTATCTTAAATATTTAAATAAAAATAAGGATTATATAAAAAAATTAGATCTTAAACTTAAAATTGTTAATATACAATGAAATATTCAAATAGCGTCGATAATAATGTCAATATTTAATAACCTAGAAAATATAAGCCGTTGGGTATTAAAATTAATGATTTAGATAATCATATATGTCATAGTAGGAGGTGCGGTGTACGCATGTTATGCTTGCAGAAATAAGGCTGACGTGCTTGAATATTCTTGCAGTAACATAAAGTCATGTTCGAAGGCTATCTGAGCAGCGCGCTCACAATAGGCGATAAGTGTTGTAAAATGGCAATTTTACTTAATTTATCGGGAGTATTTACAGGGATCATTGATTTGAGGCGCTCATAGCTAGATGCTCTCACCGGTCCGTAAGTGCGATCACTTACGGACCGGTGAGATGAGGATAAGCAACTAGGTTCGTGGTCAGTTCATAGATGGGTGACCGCCAAAGTGGTTTAATCCTGAGCGTCTCCGTGCTTCGGAGGGCACGTTAAGCTGTCGGTCCCGGTTGTAGTCATTAGACAACAATCGTTAAACTATGTCAGAGGCCTACTGGGCGGCTTGAACAACTCTGACACTAGGGTTACCACTGCCCATACGATAAGTAATTGATTTAATCTCTGTACTACATTACTTATATGTCCCGTCCAACTTAGCCTCTTGTCTAAAGTTAATCTTAAATAACGAATAGCTATTTTTCACAGATTTTCTAAAATAATGTATTTCAATGTCTAAAGTTTAATTGTTCCATTTATAAAACTTATTAAATGTTTGTTGTTAATGTGTTCTTCAGGATTATTTCCAATTTATTAAATGCCAGCCCGTTAATTAAAAATTACATTCGATTGTTTGTGTCATGTTACAATTCTGTGGATATTGGGTAAAAGATAATGAGTTTGCAATATTGTGATTATTATGTATTCGGGATGAACATAACATATACGGTGCGGGTTCAAATGAGATTAGTCTTAATATGCTCTTTTCAAATTAATTTAAGTAATTATTCAACTGATTGTGTAAAAAATCCATCCAATGTGTACCTAATTTATATAAAAAGTATATAATAAAAATAAATGTATAATTTATAATGTAGAAAATATATAAATGTATACTACAATTCCCGAAACCGCTCATGCCGCGCCAGTAGTTTAGTTTTAGTAGCCGTACTGTAAAATTTTCCTGCCACCCACAGAAATAATCAATTAATCATTTCATTGGCAAAAATATGGGTAACACATTGTTATTTATAAATCTTTAAGAGCCGAATAGAAGTTAGTAACAGATACAAATTACGAATGTTTATGAATCCTCAGTTAATAAACTGAAAAAACCAAAAATATTCCATGTCAACATAAGATACAATACATGCCAATGCATGTATCCCATGTTTGATAAAAAGGAGTAGTTGTGTGTCAAACTGCAGCACGTTTGGTCTTCAGCGGCACGTTGCTCACACATAAGCTCACCACACGGGACTATTTGGGGAACCATCCCACGTTGTGTGCTAATAACTAAGCATAGCAAGCATATTGGGTACGATAGCACAGAGAGGTGGAATTATTCATAGCTGTAAGTATTGGTACTGATATATCATAGTGATTTACTTATTGACAAAGATTTTATTTTACGGGCCTGTTGGCGTGTTTGGCAAATAATAATAAAATCATTTTATTTTTCTCTCACAATAGGTTATAGGTTCTAAAATGTCACCTTTGTGCTGGTGCCTGATGTAGGTTTCCAAACAATAACCTGTGTTACCAGTCACCAGTTCGGTTAAAATGCTTGCTTTTCACGCCGGAGGTCGTGGGTTCGATTCCTACTCAGGACAGATATTTGTGTGCATGAACATGTCTGTTTGTCCTGAGTCTAGTAGTCTGGGTGTAATTTATCTATATAAGTATGTATTTACAAAAGAAAAGTAGTGTATGTAGTATATCAGTTATCTGGTTTTAAGCAGAGCTTGTAATAGTACCATATTACAAGCTCTGCTTAGTTTGGGATCAAATGACCGGGTGTAAATAATGTCCCAGGATATCTTTTTTTTTTTAAACTTTCGCGATTTGTATACATTTTTATATACTGTGGACACGGGTCTCATCACGATAAAGATTTAGGTACTTGGTACCTAAATCTTTATCGCGATGAGACCCGTGTCCACAGTATATAAAAATTATTATTTTTATCTATTTAATTAAGGTTTATAAAAGGATAAGCACTTCCATGATTTAGTGTCTTAAATCTAACTGCACAACCAATTATAATAACAACGCAAACACTACATGCAAAGTTTTTTTTGTATAATCAACTGTGTAATATAAAAAAATCATATTATATTATTTACTTTAATTAAAGATAATATTTTTAATACTAAAAACTAATTACTACTGATCACAGTTCATGTGTTTGACTTCTCGGGAAAAGGGTAATTGGCGAAACTTTGAAAGACGAACAAACACATACATATACTTACAAAATCATTGTTATTCTGAGAAAAAACTGATTGTTACGTTCTAAAGAGCTAAAGAAATCAAAGGAATAACTAAAATAAAACGTACCTTTTGCACGAGTCTAACTTCAAGACGCCTTATAACAGTTATAACGTATTCATAAAATGCCTAGCATGTAAACGGCCGTATATTATAATAATTATCCATACGCCTAGCAAAACAGCTCCTAGGCAAGTACTCCGCAGCACCTTTCATCACAAAGTCAATTTGTTTAAATCACTCATTATTATCCGTCTCGCGTCACGATTTATTAATCTTAAAAAAAAAATATCACAGTCACGGTATGTAAACTATTATACAAACAACTTATTCGCGAATGTAGCTCCGAACAATACGCGTCTACGCGTCTTTATTTACAAAACCAATTAATATCCAACTCAACAAAGCGCACTCTCGCGTCTCTCACGGAACGAAGTGACACCGCGAACTATTACCATTGGGTGACCAAAGTTCACCTAAATTTTCAACTCCGATGACTTGAAATCCGAAAATGTTTTTCCTAACAATCACAATTTCTAACTACTCTGTCTTTAATGTTCATAATTCTGAAACACTCAACTTCATAATATCAGTAGCAATAAACATCTATTATACTTTTATTAATTTTCCTATATTTTCTTAACATAACCATCTACACTATTATTCAAAATCATATCTTTTGTACTTTTTTTTTAATAATTTGGGTTAGATTAGGTTAGAGCTGCGACCATTTAGCGCGCGAAGGCACCGGCCGCCGAGCGCTAGTTACTATCATATTCACACTCAAATATATTTTTTTAATAATTTGGGTTAGATTAGGTTAGAACTGCGACCATTTAGCGCGCGAAGGCACCGGCCGCCGAGCGCTAGTTACTATCATATTCACACTCAAATATATTTTTTTAATAATTTGGGTTAGATTAGGTTAGAACTGCGACCATTTAGCGCGCGAAGGCACCGGCCGCCGAGCGCTAGTTACTATCATATTCACACTCAAATATATTTTTTTAATAATTTGGGTTAGATTAGGTTAGAACTGCGACCATTTAGCGCGCGAAGGCACCGGCCGCCGAGCGCTACTTACTATCATATTCACACTCAAATATATTTTTTTAATAATTTGGGTTAGATTAGGTTAGAACTGCGACCATTTAGCGCGCGAAGGCACCGGCCGCCGAGCGCTAATTACTATCATATTCACACTCAAATATATTTTTTTAATAATTTGGGTTAGATTAGGTTAGAACTGCGACTATTTAGCGCGCGAAGGCACCGGCCGCCGAGCGCTAGTTACTATCATATTCACACTCAAATATATTTTTTTAATAATTTGGGTTAGATTAGGTTAGAACTGCGACCATTTAGCGCGCGAAGGCACCGGCCGCCGAGCGCTAGTTACTATCATATTCACACTCAAATATATTTTTTTAATAATTTGGGTTAGATTAGGTTAGAACTGCGACCATTTAGCGCGCGAAGGCACCGGCCGCCGAGCGCTAGTTACTATCATATTCACACTCAAATATATTTTTTTAATAATTTGGGTTAGATTAGGTTAGAACTGCGACCATTTAGCGCGCGAAGGCACCGGCCGCCGAGCGCTAGTTACTATCATATTCACACTCAAATATATTTTTTTAATAATTTGGGTTAGATTAGGTTAGAACTGCGACCATTTAGCGCGCGAAGGCACCGGCCGCCGAGCGCTAGTTACTATCATATTCACACTCAAATATATTTTTTACTAGTTGTACCCCGCAGTTTACCCGCGTTAAATTATATAAATTATAAATTATCACAGCTCCTCCCCCGTAGGAAGATAGCGTGATGATATGTAGCGTATATGTTGACCCGACCTCTTAGTAAAATTCATGCAAAATTTTAAGTAAATCCATGCAGTACTTTTTGAGTTTAGACAAAAATTCTAAATCCTATATTTTTGGCTTCGATATCGTGTAGATCAGGCTCCAAGTATCCTTTTTAAAAATATTCAATGTACAGGTTTGACTTTCCTACGATTTTATTATGTGTAATAGGTATATAGATTACACTTGGTAAATGTTTCTTTCTGAGTATGAGTGAAAGTATTATGGTAATTATGTTAAGGGATAAAAGCGTTATGATAAAAAACAGTAGGAGTTTAAATATATGTACATAAATTATAGGTATTATTAATTCTAATTTTCGGAAACATGGGTGTTATGAACATCGCCGGTAGCACTAAAATAGTATGAATGAAAACTTTAGGATGAAAAATTTTAGGAAGCGTAATCATTCGGATTACAAATCGTTAGGAACAACAATTTCGGGTAAAGAACTTTAGTTGAGCCAATATGGACCCATTACCATTGGCTCGCATCCTGAGCTATCAACAACTACCCGCAATTCACCTGGGCGCTTATATCGCGTTTCAAACCGGTTTAAAACAGGTAAAAATAACAAGCGTTCGATACAAAACACTGGTAATAAAAAAATTACGAACGAAAATCCGATTCTCTCGGAATAGCAATAATCTTATGACAATACGTTTTTTTTTCATGTCAGAGGTCGACAAACTAGCAAGTGGGTCACCTGATGGTAAGTGATCACCGCCGCCCATATACACTCGCAACACCAGAGGAGTCGCGGGTGCGTTGCCGGCCTTTAAGAGTCAGCAAACAAGTGTTGCTGACCCTTCCCCCCCACCCCGATGAGCTCTGGCGACCTTACTCACACTCAGAAACACAACATTAAATTATTAATGTTATTATTAAGGAATGTCTTCTGTAAGGTGGAGGTACTTCTCCAGTCGGGCTGCTCTTCGAGCGAATGAACGCTGTGCCCTACCTCTCTTTAACGTACGTGTTGTACGTAGTAAAGCTTACGAGCAAGCGGATCACCTGATGGTAAGTGATTAACGCCGCTTTTTTCCACTGTTTGGTTTATAAATATATCGATAAAGGTATCAATCGAAAGATACTGAAGACAAACATGTCTGCTTCAGACTAATACGAAAAATTTATTTATAATTACTTAACGAATCAGACTACAGGCAGAAATAGTAGTAATTAGTGCCATGTAATGTAATAATGACTGATCTGCTGAGTTACGTGAACTATCTGTAATATGATTGCCATAATATACTTAATTTAAAATTATAGACTCTGTCTCAAAGTAAATAATGTTATTGTTTCGAAGTTTTTCACTTGTATACAAATACAAATGCCCGCTTCAGTATGTTTCGCCGGACCGTCTCAACTGGGTCGTGTTGAAACCGGTAGTAGATGAACCCACTGAGTTTGTTTCGCTGGGTCTTCTCATTTGGGGCGCATTGGATCCGGTGGTAGCTTTAAAGCGCAACTTTCTTTATAAACACAAGGTCCGCCATAATAATAAGACCTTAGTACAGACAAAACTATTCAGACAATATGTAGTAAAAATATAGCAAAACTATAAATTTTGATAATTAAACTTAATCATAATCTCTTTGACAATAACTTAATACAAGCTAGCTAAATATCATTGCTATTATAAAATACATTTTATAAATGTTTTCAAATATCCGTGTACCTAAATATCTATGTTACTAGAAATAGTAATGTATACTTAATTATATTACTACAAACATGTTCTGACTATTTATTATTGCTTTTTTGAAGTCTACGTGAATAAAAACCTTTTTTATTTTTATGGATTTGCCGCACACAAAAATTTGTTTTTATAGGGCATTAGTATTTAACTGAAAATCAAATCCTCTTCTTTTTTCTTTACAAGTTTCTGGACCCAACATAAAACTCAGCAAAATAATTATCTCAAAATATTATAATCTTAGTGGAAATCTTATAAATAATAATAATAAAATAATAAAAAAGGTTATTATTCACGTAGACATTAAAAAAGCGCTTGTAAATAGTCAGAACATGTTCGCAGTAATATATGATTAATTTATAATTATTTACAATAAGATTTATTTTATAACAGTAACGATATTTAGCTAACTAAAATTAAGTTATTGTCAAGGATCATGTGTAGGTTTAATTATCTAAATTTTAGCTATATTTTTACTACATATTGTTTGAATGGTTCCGTCTATATTAATACGAATTAAATGTTATCATTATGGCGGACCTTGTGTTTATAACGACGGTCGAGCTTTAATGCTACCACCGGATCCAACTGAGAAGACCCAGCGAAACAAACTCAGCGGGTGTCTCTACTACCGGTTTCAACACAGCCCAGTTGAGACGCCTTAATTAGTTAGTTCATGAAACATTACTATTTATTGTAAAGTGGATGGTTGGTGTCAATGTATTTGTTTCTGGCACACGCCGGCCGCTGCTGTGGTACGCTCGCTTTGCTCTTTTGGCTCGTGCGTTGTATGGTCATTGGTCGCGGTTATCCTAACATAACCTACTTTTTAGTAGCGAAATACATTTTCAGTTAGGTCCAGGTAAATTTAATGTGCTATCAGTATATTTGATTAGAAAATTATTTAATTAAATGATGAATATAAACTTTCTTTAGTCACGTCTGTTAAGGTTATAACACTTTTTTCATTTAGTTAATATTAAATAACGTTCAGAGAAAGGTTTACTTTTAGATTTATAGTTTGCTTGGTTAAGAATAGAGTCCGCCTATTTCTACAAAACGATACCCTGTACTGTCTATTAATCCAGTTTTGAATTTGATAATCTTTTTGAATACCAAACTTACTACTAAACCAAAAAAGTGAGCGAAACAAACTGCCCGGGAAAGCGGCAGACTGTTTACAAAATTTGAATCAAATAATCAAGATATACATTTAAAAATACTAATGATAGCATTTCCCGCTATAGAAAAGAAGGTATCTAATTCGTTTAGTTGGCAATCGCACCGGTTCGCAGTTGGGCACGTGCCGAACTCCAGGCTCTGTTTGATCGGACCAACTTTCGAATTAAGCTTACCTACCTATTTAGTGCCGACGCTCAGTAGACAAAGTTTTCGCTTGACCACTGCTACGCGAGAATAGCTTGCACCTGGAGACCGGGTTACACGAAAAATACGTCTAATAGTAAAAATGTGGCGTACATCATAATATTTCTACATATTAGGTATGATGAAAATTGCTGGAATGTAAATTAAGAAAAATATACTCATAGAATACTTTTAAAATCCAACAAATATTATAAATGCGAAAGTTAGTGAGAATGGATGTATGGATGTTTGTTAGTCTTTCACGCAAAATCTACCGAACAGATTTTGAAGAAAATTTGTAATAATATAGTAATACCACATCACATTAATATTATAAAAAGTGTGTAAGTGTGTGACTATGTGAGTGTGTATGTTTGTTACTTCTTCACGTTTAAACGGCTGGAGCTATTTCAATAAAATTTGTTATAGACTTAGCTAACACCTCACATAATTTATAAATTTTTACGTGGGTAAAACCGCGGGGCACTGTTAGTCTATACTAATATTATAAAGAGGTAACGTTTGTGAGTTTGTGACGTTGTAAAGGGTAATCTCTGGATCTACTGAACCGATTTTCAAAATTATTTCACCAACAGAAAGCTACTTTATTGTGGAGTGGTATATAAGGTAACTATACACATAATTTGAAGAATTGAACGTGGGTAAACCGCGGGGCACAGCTAGTGTTACATAAAATTAAACAAGAGCACTGTCTCAGTGTCTCCCTTGAAACCCGACTTTGATTTTCGTAACATTGTTGCAATTACAATGAGATAAAGTAAAAATCCTTCATCATCATCATCATATTAGCCGAAAGACATCCACTGCTGGACAAAGGCCTCCCCCAAAGATCTACAATTTCCGGTCTTGCGCTATCCACATCCAGCGATTTCCAGCGACCCGCACAAGATCCAAAATCCTTAAATAAAGTAAAGTATCTTGGTTCGTCTGACTGCTCCCTATATTTAAGTGCGGCTGTACGAATGGAATTTTACATAGGATCAACTCTCCACTCACGCGGGTGGAAACTAATTCCTCATAATTTATCTTTTGAATGAGAAATAAAACCGACTTAAGTACAAAAACCAACTGATAAAATAAATATTCGTTCCGCTGTACAAACATTTTATTTCAAAACCAACAATTAAAGGAGTTTCTTTGTCTAAGTTACGCTTTGTTTGACTACAAATTAAGCACAAAGATTTTCTAAAATTAAACAAAAAGCTTTCTACGAGTGTATCACAAGATTAACCTTTTGATTTTCTGCAGAGGTAAGTAAATTATATTAAAGAATACAAAATCAATTCAAGTACGTAGATCGTTAGGAAATATTGTTGTATAGAAAATTGGGTGGTTATGATCCACTAGATATTGTCGTAAAATAAAATCGAGGAAAAGACTTCAAGTACTGACTGGTAAATTGAGAAATTGGTGACAGTTCTTGTCACCATGAGATTTATACGAGATGGGTAGTCTAAAGATTGTTAATACGTCAATGAAATCAGTTCATAGTTTTTTTTAAACAACGGCACTAGGGAATCTTATCCCTGTATCGCGGGGTACTTTACAGATATATAATTATTATTATTAAATTCTTTATTGTACACCAAAATATTAATCAGTACAAGAACAATACACATTAGGGAGAACAGTGCAATCGGCGGTCTTATCACTAAAATGTGATCTCTTCCAGACAACCTACTTAGGATATAATAGACGGACAAAAATTATATACAAGTTAAAGTTGACTACTACTAGTGCAGCGGCTAAGATAGTCGCCTCGCCGCTTCGTGTCGCGGGTTCGAGTCGCGCGCCGGACTACTATTTGTGTGACTCATAAATAGTTGTTCTGAGTATGCATGTTCTTTGTGTTTGCGATTTATATGTCTGTAAAGAACCCCGCGACATAGGGATTAATTTCACAAAAGCAAGAGTTGTCTTTAAAAAAAGAAAAAAGTGGAACGTGCTAATAACGCCTCGCGTAGATAATAAATCGCCGTGCCTACTGAGCCCTATTACACGCTGCGTTTGTTAATTAGAACAACAGCCCTTCAGTTGTGTTACAGAATATTTGCTAAGTGGCCGTGTGTCGCGGTATGTCCCCCAGTCACGCGGCTCCGGAATGCGCCCGCCACCGCAGGAAATGGAAAATTGTATGTTTAAAAAAACAAAAACCAACTTAATGGGAAAACAGAGTTTGTATTGTGTACCCGTGTTTTTGTTTGTATGACACGGGCATTGTGAGATTGCACGTTTAATATTGTGTGAGAATATTTTGCAGTGCGTTTTCAGTGTGTTTTCAGCTGTTCGTTGTTAGTTTGCAATTGGTTATCAAAGTTTCTTTAATCTGCATATTATCAATAAAGTATATTCTAGATTTATTATTGAGTATAACCAATTTGTCAATTTGACTTGTAATTGTGGAATAATCAATGCTAAGTAATACCGATCGAGAATACCCGCACATATCACCCTCCGGCATCCGGTGTACTACACAATAGAATTAAAAAATTTCACAACCTTGCAATATTCCCCGTGGCCTAATTGGCTAAGCATTGGGGGCTTTGCTCAAAAAAATGAGGTAAAGCTTCATTAAAACGAGGCTAACATAGCAATTCTGCATAAAGTAAGAGCTCTTTGAATTTGGGTGGCGTTTCCTTTATTGCAAAGAACTTAACAGGTATGCATGTCCGAATACGATCACACCTCTAGTGTTCGACGCTCGAAATGTCCAGAGTGAATATTTAGTTGTAGTATTTAATCGCGTGCGGTGTGCAGGCTCGCTAAGCTCACCACACACTCGTAGTTCTGATAGTATAATTCCTTAATGCCCCGCGCTGGCTGAGCGCCAACAAATAAAATCTTTATGTTTTTTGCAGCCCGTTAGTATGGAGGTGGTCGACACGTGGGGAACGCGCGGAATGTGGTAGCTAAGCGGTTTCGCCGACGCCCGAAGCTGGAACGTTTAATAAGGACGGACTAAATATTTGTGATGACATGTACTTTTACAAGGTGCTGGGTGGATTATGTAGGGATATTACTACCATCTAGGTCTTGGGAGACATTCTTTGTCCCAAGTTATTGTTCTATTTTAATGAACCAATGGTAGCCGGGGCCAAGGCCGGCGAGTACGGAGGATGACTGATGGTTTAAAACTGCAAGTCCTGTAGGATTAAAACGGTTTTTAGAATAATATGAATCAGCTTCCACGATCAATTTCAATTGATTGTAGGTTAGGTACCTCTGTGGTTGATCTTTCACAAGACGAAGTTTCCACTACGAAAGCGACTAAACTGCAATAACAGCATTGTTATTGCGAGCTGTTTTTCCTGCGTTAATTCCAGGTCGAATCTTGTATACAACAAATACTATTCGATATATCCATCTTAAAAAAATTGAATAAAAAAATTACTGTAAATTAAACATAGAATTTTTTTCAAATTTCGAATGTTATAGTTAGGTATTGTGAAAAAAAGTTTCTCTTTGGAACCTCATACCATGAAGGTTTAATTTGATTTGAATTCAAAATGGCCACTATGTTAAAACGGTAGTTCGAAACTTAAATCCCACGTCATTGAAATAAATCAAGATATGAAGCGGAATAGAACCATTATCTGCTAAAGGCAGATTATGTTAGAGAAACAGATAAAACGACCATTCACCGGAAACAATCCAAGATACAACGCCAGCTCACCGCAGCCAATGTGCGCAACGTTCCATTTCATTCGGTGGAGACTTTTTGTCAGTATCAAATCGTCGGCAGTGATATGCGGTTTTGTTCCATTCGATTCATCGATTGTTCTATTTTAGAATTATATATGTGGGGTGGGGTGGGTGAGGCGAACGGGGCCCGCACCGCACAGTGTGAATGATATTTAAAACATTGTAAAGTGTATTTTTTTAGCCTGAGCAAGTTCTCAGGTGGCCTAGGGTGCCTTCACTGTTTCAACAGACAATAAAGTGGTGTATACTTACTATGGTTATACACCATACGGCACACTTCACAGAATTGCAATACTTTGAATAACAATGATATTATGAAAATCATATAATTTGAACTGTTGTCATATTTATAAAAAAAAAAAACTCGACAATAATACACGTTTATATCGCAATTCGTTGGATCTATCTAATCGAAAGCTAGTATCTCAACTTTATTGTCTTACTGGGTGTAAGTAAGCAGGTGGTCATCATTGTAACCGTATGTTCAGAAACGTTAGTAGATTACGTAAAAATATATTATAGGTATACATAACATGATAGCTCATATAATCATCGATTAACGACAAAACTAAAGCAAATAATTTTGATTTTTATATTTCCTAACCGGAAAAATAAAAATCAAGATTATTTGTGTTAGTTTTGTCGACCACCTGCTTACTTATACCCAGTAAGACAATAAAGTTGAGATACTAGCTTTCGATTAGATAGATCCAACGATTTAATAAAATAAAAAAGGTTTTTATTTACGTAGACTATAAAAAAGAGCTTGTAAAATTAAATAGTCAGAACATGTTTGTAGTTAATTGTTTAATCTATACATATAATAAATCTGTAGAAAAATAATTTTTGTACATCAAAAGAAAATCAAAAAAAAATAGCCAGGGTATTAAAGAACAACCAATAGAACCCATTTCCATCCTTTTTAGAATTTTTGTCTGTTTGTCTGTGTGTCTGTTTGTCTGTTTATATGTTCGGGTATCACGTAAAATATACTAAAGCAATGTAGATAACTTTTATACACAACGATTGAGCGTAACTTGAGGTAACATTTAGTTTTTGTTTTATTGCAATCGGTTCAGTCTATCAAAAGATATTAGATTTTAAAGTAATCATGAAGAAAAATAACACACATTTCATTACTTCAAGATGAACTAATGTTTACAGTTGAGCTACCTAACTGTCCGATAGATGTCATTGTGCATATTATGACATCTCTTTTCTGAATGAACTAGGTTAATAGTTGATTTTTATTTCGATAGATGTCATTGTGCATTTCTTTTGACTCGCGGTGTTAACATTTGCCCGTGTTTGCTGATTGCAAGTAGGGTTTTGAATGTTCCGAAATGTTTCGAAATAAGGTCTTGGTTGGCTAGAAGTATGTCGTTGTCCAAAATTGGTTATTAAAATATTCCTTTTTTCTTTGGGCAAATTGAATTATGTACAAGGTTGGATCTGTTATAATTTAATTTTAAATTATAATGTCAGTCGATCGAAAGTTTGTGCTGTCGATTCGTTTGTAACGCGAATGTACAGACGATTCGATTTTATTGAGCCTGTCCGATTGAATGTATTTGAATGTAGTAAATTAACCCTGTCTCTCATAATTTTCTCAGCACAAATCTATATACCTACCTATGTAAAAGAGGAAACTGACTGACTGACATATCAACGCACAGCCTGAACGGCTGGGGTTAGAGACTTGAAATTTTGCCGGTAGGTACTTTTATGACGTATGCATTCACTAAGGAAGGGTTTTTGGAAATACTAACCCTAAGGGGGTAAAATAGAGAATGAAAGATTGTATGAAAATCCGTCATTTTTGTAGTTAAAGGCATTGAAACTTATATTTAGTAGTTCAGCTAAAAATAAAAATAAATATTTTAGAATTTTTGGAAATTCCACCCCAAGGGCGTAAAATAGGGGATGTAAGTTTGTATGAAAAGTGTGTAATTTTTTAAGTGAAAATCATGAAAATTGGTATGGCCTTTGCGTTAAAAATAAAAATATGTATTTCAGGAATTTCCACCCCTAAGGGCATATAATATTCCAAATAATGTTTCAAATTCCTCAGAACCATTATAGGTATACCCACACGCAACATACATCCCCTATGTATGTTGCGTGTGGGTATACCTATAATGGTTCTGAGGAATTTGAAGCCACCTAAACTTTGCAACGGCACTAGGCTTCAAGTCAAAGCTTTGCATCGTGTTATAGAGGCTACTATTATGCCTGGATCCGCCCAGGGAGAAACAGTGTTCGTGTCACGCATTCCGTTAGTGCCAAATGATCTCCCTTTTCAGTTTAAAATACTGTAGTTCCCTATAAAAGTATGTGTCGCGATAACCATCAACAAATCGCAAAGTCCAACTCTCAAGTTAGCTGGAATTGACTTAAGGAAGACGGGCAGGTTCAAGTGGCGTGCTCACGTGTGAGTTCATCCCACAGTCTGGTCCATGTAGTGCGAGGACCTACGTCTTTAGCTGAGCTCCGTAAAATGGATGATATTGAACATCCCACATACCAGGCCGCTTGCCGAGCACGCCATTTAATAGATGGAGGTCAGCATTGGGATGACGCTCTAGCGGGAGGATGCGTGAGCGATAGTCCACATCGCTTGCGACATTTGTTTGCCATCTTATTGACCTTTTGTGCGTTATCGGGTGCTAACCAGTTATGGCAAAAGTACCATGACAAGTTTGCTGAAGATTTTATGAGACATGTACAACTAAATACTGATGGAGAAATTACGTGACAAGGTACGTGAAATTTGTCACAACAGGTCCTTATTGGCTATTCAAGAGATAGTTATAAGTATAGGAGGGAACCTGATCAGTCAGAGGCTGCGAAAATGCACAGGAGTTTGCCAATTTATTGTAAAAAAAATAGGCGATGGCACATACCCCGTACAAGAAGATGGAAAAGTTATATTGCTTGGTAATCTCTGCTCTTACGTTACATCACAGCTGGAGCTAATTTCTTCTGTGTACGGAGATACCACAAACATTGGCAATCAAGCTGGTTCTTGGCTATGTCAGCGAGCTATTTTGACTCCCCGCAATGACCAAGCTGCGGCAATTAATTTCAAATTATTGACTCATGCGTCCGGGAATAGTAAAGAATATAGCTCAATAAATACAGGTATGGAAGAAGATGACGCCACGCACAACCCGGTAGAATTTTTGGATTCCCTCAGCACACCCGGACTTCCAGCCCACAAAATAGTTTTAAAAATCGGTGTACCAATAATTCTCCTCAGAAATTGATGTCCCCCCAAACTTTGTAACGACACTCGGCTCAAAGTCACAAATCTGTAGCAAAACATTATCGAAGCTGAAATATTAACAGGTTGCGGCGCCGGTGATATTGTTTTTATTCCAAGGATACCTATAATTCCTTAAAACTTTCCTTTCTCTTTCAAACCAGTGCAATTCCCAGTCAGTCTCTGTTATACCATGACGATTAATAAAGCTAGACATTATCCGTTGCGGGGATGGACTTCAGTATTGGATGCTTTTCCCATGGTCAACTATACGTACCTCTTTCACGCGTAAACAACCCCAATAACGTTTTTGTGTACGCTCCAGATGGTTCCACAGGTAAAATAAAGAAGCACTAAATTAAATTAAAAAATAAATTGAATCGGTATCCTCCCACAGCGCTTTACACTAAAAAATACATTGTTAAGTTCCGACATCCACGCGAACGAAGTCGCGGGCACAGCTAGTTTATAATATTTTAATGTGATTTAATAGAGATGCGAAATTGAGTAAGGTAGACACGCCGAGCTACCAGCCCGCTGCGCTCGTCACTGCGCTTTACGGAGAGGTAATCCAATATGCTGTGTGACGGACGCTCAACTGCGAGCTGTCCGCGCCTGTCCAAGCGCCGGCACTGGCCGATTAAACACCTGGCTCCCACGGGGATATTCAACAGAAACCCGATATTAAAAACTTGAAAACTTGTATAGGGAGAGTTTATAGATTATTTTGTAGTAATCTGAAAAGAAGCGTACGCCTCAAAACCTTCCGATCAAAAACCACTTACTTATTATTAAGTACCACTAAAAGAACGGTAACTTATAAAAGTCACAATATACACATACAAAACAGAGACACACAGATTAACTCGTTATAGATTGGGGTAATAAGTCAAAGATCTACAACATGCTTAAATAGATGCTGGCCTCAAAAAGATTTAAAATTTCCGTCTTGGATATCTGAGAGCCAGTATCCAAAAGGACATTAACTTGAACTTGCGTGCTCCATCTTACACAGAGACAGGCCATTACCGTCGGACAAGACCGACGGTTAAATGCATTCAAATCTCCTTATAAACAGAACTCGATTAGCATTTATTAGCTTATCCATGAATACCTACGAGTGTCTACAAAGCATGAGTTTCTCCCGCGCGCATAAAACATTCACTCACAGCTGTGTCTACCACGATACGAGCAAAAAGTTATATTTCCTCCCCATACAACCTCATTTTCGCCGCACGATCATATAAAAATTACTCGCTGAAATATTGTCCAAATTGCCGCGCCTCCAAATTACTCGTAACGCGGCGCACCGTACACATTTACATAGATATTGCCTCAACGAGATACGCCTAATGAAAATCTTTGTTGTATTATAAATTAGAGCGTTTGCATAAATATCAATTATCGTGTCGCAGGGGAGCTCGGGGGCGCTACCGAACCCTTTACGTACAGCCAATTGAGCAATGGCTTACAGTCCGCGTTACAGGTCATACCAACACACCCTCGGAGCTTGAAACGTTTAACAAACGCGTCCAAAAACAAATTAAGCAATGTTTTAAATGCCACGTTTTAGGTTCTCCCACAATAAAATTGGAGTATGTAATTTGTCTATTCGATAAAATGTTAGCTTCTTAGCGTTTGTTTTTTGCAGATATACCAATTTATGTAAGGGAAAAAGTAAACCTACAAGAATGGAACAAGTAAATATCTGCTTTAATAACTAAAAAAACGGGCCAAGTGCGAGTTGGACACGCCCATGAAGGGTTCCGCAGCAGCAAGTATTTCAGTTGATTAAATGAAAGGTAAATTGCGGTGTACGATTTATGACGCATTAAAAAAAAACTACTTACTAGATTTCGTTCAAACCAATTTTTGTTGTTGGGGGGGGCACTCATTTTTCCACTTTGGAAGTGTCTCTCGCGCAAACTATTCAGTTTAGAAAAAAATGATATTAGAAACCTCAATATCATTTTTGAAGACCTATCCATAGATACCCCACATGTATGGGTACGATGAAAATTATTATTATTTTTCTATTTTTGTGTAAAAATCGTAATGCGGTTCACAGAATATATCTACTTACCAAGTTTCAACAGTACAGCTCTTATAGTTTCGGAAAAAAATGGCTGTGACATACGGATGGACAGACAGACATGACGAGTCTATAAGGGTTCCGTTTTTTGCCATTTGGCTACGGAACCCTAAAAATGATTGCAGAAATTGGTTTGGAGGAGGAAATAGGACAATTAAAGTGTAGCTCAGTAAATAGATCAGTACATAGACTGGCTAGGCGATGCATGACGACCTCTCGCATGAGATATTCGATTGAGAATTCACGATTAACTATAATAAGACAAATGCGTCACCTTGGTGCATTCATATTCAAGGATCAGGCAGTAATTAATACTTCATAAACCGAGACGATTTACTAAATCTGTTAGGTCGTTTAAGAATTAAAGATACTAATTATTTCTACTGTATTGAAATACGTAACGACATATAGCTATAGCCTGTATAGCGTTTACTTTATTCAAATCTATCAAATCTGCGTGTGGTTTTTGGCGGGTATGCTCTCAATAATGGTATTGTACCGTTTATGAAGATCGTAAACACGCCAATAGTTGTGAATCGATATGAAACAGATTAGGAAGGCTTGTTGTGCATTGTTGTGTGTGTGTGTGTGTATGGCTATGTGAGCATGTGTGTGTAGATCGTATTGTTCGTGTGATGTTTGCAAAAATCCAAACAACAAAGCTTGCTACTTTCGTCAAACGTGCTACGATTTATGATATGATTTGAACCTTATTGATGTATAGTTCTTTGATTAAATGTTGCTCTATTTTTTTGTTACTGGAGCTACTGAAAAGGTCTGTCTGATATTTGTGAAACAGGAATATTTCAACGTTGAGTAAAATTGTATTAGAATGGACAGGTCGTGGGTTCGGTCGAATTATTGTGTTTGGGTGCAGTTTATCTGAAATACCTAAGTATGTAGTCAGAAATATATAAGTATGTTTATAAATTCAAAAAAAACTTGTTGTCATAGCTCTGGGTCTGCCTAGTTTAGGATGAGACGGCAGAGTATTAGTTGTGTCAAGTTACTGATTTATGTATATGTTACACATTGCTTTTAGCTTCCCTTTGGAAATACCTCGCTATCGATGGCACGGGCGTAATCTAGTTGATTAAGAGCCTATGCACTCCACGTTTTTAAGCGCGCCGTTGACGCGCGTTTGTAGCGCTACAGACGCGCGTTAGCATCGAGTTTAAGATGATTTGTATATTAATATAGACTGATTGACTGAAAAACAAGTTGAATGTTGTTTTATTATACCATTTAATTCAATAAATATTCCAGTAATTGGTTTCTACATTAAATTTACGTAAACCAGTGAAGGTAACAACAAAAGAATTTTTCTCCACTTTGGGTCTGTCTTTATAGATTTTGCTATTTATTTACGTTTTAAATCTCAAATGTATCGATACAAACAACAACATGTACAAACAACAACAATGCTCTGTAGGATAAAAGCGCGTCGTCAACGCGCGTTTCTAAAACGCGCGTCTACGGCGTGTATAAAAAACCTGGTGAGCACAGGCTCTAATATATTCAACCAATCTGTGACTATTGAAATGACTAAACTAATAATTCCAATCTGATTTCAAAGTATATCTGCACAACTCATCATGTCTGAATTATAATTAATACCGCAAGCGGCATCCGTTCTTTACACAATAGGTACACAATAGCGCCCGGTATATTTTGGCACGCATTAGCTGAAAAGATAAATATAACAACACTGCAGATTTTAAAAAACAATGCTGTGTTGTACCTCAGCACACCTTCATTACTACAGAAACAAAATATAATTACAATTACTGTTTTCTTGTTCCAAAAGGTAAAATCTACACCCATATTCAGGACAAACAGACATGTTCATGCACACATATTCATGCATACATATATCTGTCCTGGGTGGGAATCGAACCCACGATCTGAGGCGTGAAAGGCATGTGTCTACCAACCACGCCGACCGGCCGGTAATAATAACTAGAAGCCAGTTTATTCGAATCTGGCACACTTAGCTTTAAGCTGAATCTTGGGACCTCCACATTTCATAAGACGCTGCCGATAGACGCGTGTTCAATCACACATATGTAGGTGCTGGGTTTGAATCCCGGTTCGGGCCAAGAAGAGAAATTAAGATTTTTCTGTAAAGAAAATTTTTCAGTTTCACCCCCGTTCCTTGAAGTGCACGTAAAGCAGTCATTACTGTTCTTGACCTCTTTCCGCTTGTGTCGCTAGTCGTCCCATCGGATCACGAAGGCGATGGAATAGAAAATGCCTTTGTGTCCGCGTACCTACTATAACAAAAAAATGAAAAAATTATGTTCGCACTTGGCTAGTCTCCATTGAGACTGGTCGCCGTGGTCGAAACTAGACCAAAAGGACCTTATCTGTATGATATAACCATATGCTATTCAGGAGAGATATATATGCGGCGATATCTTTTAAAGTGTGTGCTTATATCCTAAACCAACAGGAACCAATGTTTATTCGAGGTGCGGCGAACGTATACTACGGATCTGTGTCAATCTCGCGGCTACGTTTAAATATTCTCAGCATGTAACCTTTGTTGTGGCCTATAAAATGAACAGAAGTATAATGTTGCAGCAAAAATAAATTCAGTTGCTGTACATTTCTCTTAAGTACTTAATTTTCCAGCAGCAACATTTCTCTGTAAACTGTGATAAACAAACTGCGATCGCCAACCCGTCTGCGTCATTTGGTTTTTTAGTGCTACTTCGACAGACAAACATTATCGTAGCCCATGACACTTGTGAAACTCCTGGCATCAATCACTTTTGACTGACTCTTCTTCCCTCTTCGGAGAGTATTGCGACAATTCACACACATAATCACAATATTACATATAAAACAAAAAAAAAACAATATTATTGTCTTAGAATGGACAGCTAAGCCGGAGGTCATGTTTATAAATTGTCTGGTTGCCATAGATTGTAGATTGCAGAGTATTAGTTGTGTCATGATAATTATTTATGTACATATTATGTATATGCTTTTCACCTTCCTTTTTGCAATTTCCTCGCGATCGATGGAACGGGCGTAATAGTCGATTAATATATTCAATCAATGTGAGACTATTGAAATGACTAAAGAAATAATTACAACTAGATTTCAAAGTATTCATCGTGGCTGAATTATAATTAATACCGCAAGCGGCACTCTCTCTACACAATAAGCACACAATAGCGCCCGGTATATTTTGGCATGCATTAGCAGAAAAGATAAATATAACAACACTGTAAAGAGGAAGCGTGCAGCGTGACGTCGTAGATGTTGAAGCGCACGCCACGCAAGTTCTCCTCGGCCACGACGCACTCCTTGGCGGCCCACTGGAAGCCGGCCACCACGGAGTCCTTGATCTCGTTGAGGTACTGCACTCCCTTGGAGCAGTCCACCATGAGGTTGGGGCCGGTGCCCTCGGGCCCGAAGCATCAGATCTTACGCGCCTCGGTCACGTCGTACTCGTACTTGTCGGTCAGGTAACGCGCGCGGGTCTTGAAGTCTTCACGGAGGTTCACTTTGCCGTCATAAATATCATGGCCCTCCAAGTGCGGCGGATAACCGGCGCGTTACACTGGCTTTTGCCGAATCTCAGGGGTCCACGGGAAGAAGTTCGCCGCCTCTACGGAGGTGTCGCGTGATCCCTGCCCTTTACGGGGCGCCCGTCTGGTCTAAAGTCTAAGTCTTTAGCGCCCCAGACACTGGCTGCGACTCACGCGCCACTCGATACAACCTCGGCAGCGACACACGCGCCACACGACATCCACATGGCTGCGACCAACGCGCCAACACAAACACGACATGACGTGTCCACGAGTGCCTGGCAACAGAGCCTCGTCAGAAACAGCGTGACAAACAACCCTTTTAAAAAAAAAACTGCCGTGTTGTACCTCCTCACAGCTTCCTTGCTGCAATAACAAAATATAATTACAATTACTGTTTTTATAAATTATATTTGTTTTGTTACTACGTTATAATTTTATCTTAGTAACAATAATATCCTGGGACATTATTCAAACACGTCAATCTGATCCTGATGATTGCTATAATTCACACACATAATCACAACATTACACATAAAACAAAAATGAAAGGTCTTATTAACAAAATTATAACTACAGCTATATTTTACCATCCAGGCATACAATTCCAAATGTTTCTGAACAATTTTTTAGGGTTCCGTACCCAAAGGGTAAAACAGGACCCTATTACTAAGACTTCGCTGTCTGTCTGTCTGACTGCCCGTCCGTCTGTCACCAGGCTGTATCTCATGAACCGTGATAGTTAGAGAGTTTAAATTTTCACCGATGATGTTTTTCTATTGCCGCTATAACAACAAACACTAAAAAACAAAATAAAATAAATATTTACGGGGGTTCCCATACCACAAACGTACTATTTTGAACAAAACGTATTTGCCCGTTTTTATAGATAATTGTACGGAATATTGAAGGTTCTGTTGAGCTGTTCGTAGACAATTTAAACTGACAACTGGATCTTCAAAGCACGTACCTTACTATTTTCAAGAATGAAATTATGCATATAGGTAGCCATTTCCCCATACGTTCTGATATTGTACAAATATGTTTCCAACGCATATCACACTGCGACATAAACAACGCTTTACCAATATCAAGACCGGACGTGACTCCAGGCAGCTACACGCAACTCGCAAATCCCATCATACAAGTACGGTACTACTAATCTAAAAATGCACACTGTACCCACTTTGAAATGTTCATCATCATCATAACAGCTGTAAAAAATCCACTGCTGGACAAAAGCCTCCCTCAAATATAATCTTGGGGGATATGCCATCATTGCCACGCCTGGTAGACGGGTGGGCGATCGCAGTATGATGGTAATTATACTCAGAGAGACGCTGCTACCCGTCCCCTGGCAGATACTCCCTCGGGTCGACTTCAACGCCCACCCAGGGGATGAGATGGGGTGATGATATTCTGTCTAATATTCGCGCGCCGTCACCACACAGCAGAATTTTGAAATATTAATACTGAATATTTTGATATATGAGCTTAACAGTTTTCCAATTTTATTATTTATTTTCAATGTGAGCAGTGATTGTTGTTGTGAATATTTTAATTGCTTGGAGATAACATATCGTTAAGAGCAATACATGGGCTTTTGTTTTTAGATAATGTGGACTATATTCACGTCCCTTGTATGGTACCCACGAATAGATAGATAAATCAAATACAGGACACGACGGTACAAGACCGTAAGTCGTGTTACGAATTTGGACATCCATTGTACTACCTTATATATTGTCTCTGTAGATAGAGCAAAACGCGGGCTCTATGAGTCTTTAAGTCTATAATGGCTTGTGTAGCACATTGTACTATAGACTCTTACATGATGTATATTTAATGGTGTAATTCCTTATATTATACAATTTAATAATGATATAGCGTAGAGCTAGGAATTTTCAATTTGTAGAATCTTTTTTTTTTATTATTTTATCTTTTTTTACACTTTTATGTCTTGGCATCCAATTAGGTCAAAACTGGGAAATCATAAATTAAAACGTCCGTCGAGGATTGAAATTAAACCCTCTACCAACCTAGGCGCTAAACCATTATGGTGTCAGTTGGACATTTTGCTAGAACAAAGACGAGGAATGACACTTACACCCTCCGTAAGGGATTTTGGTTCTTGAATTTCGAGCTACCAGTACGTACAGATTTCCGATTTTTGAAATGCAGATTGTAAAACCATGCGAAATTTCGATTCCTATTGGGTATATTAAACAAAGAGGAGCTGGACTGTATAATATGCTGGTTTCTATTGTAGTTAGAATTTAAAATTTCCAATGGGTATCCGAAGGTTTCCGCAGAAACGATTATGTTGCTAACGTCGCCAAGCGTGTCCCGGGTTCAATTTCTGCGTAGGACAACTATTTGTGTGACCTATGAATAGTTGTTCTGAGTTTGGATGTACTTTCTGTCCGTCAATTATATTTGTTAAGTACACAGGAATTAATATACCTAGTGTGTTGTCTTTATACAAGAAAAACAAGAAAGAATCACTAAGTGCGTTTGGTTCACACGTCTACTAATTTTGACAATCTAGGGGGAAGGATTTATGTTTGTTTCTCCTGACTTAGGTCTGCTGTAATTACGGCAAGTGAATAATTTAATTAACATAAATCGTCGATGCTTTTGAGCACTCTTTTAGGTCAATCATATGTCTGTTTTATCAATCCACGTTGCTTGCCACTTAAATAGGCTTTCAGTGTTACCAAAACTGAATAAATAAATATATATGTAAAAGGTATTAAGATGTTATCTACTACTCTACTTTAAAATATTTATTTTTTGATAAAATATTGGTTTCAGAACTCCTTTTGAATAAATAGATAAATAAGTGAACTAAAAAATTGCAGATAGTCATCAGCATCAAACAAGGCAAACATGATAAATAATATCACCTGATCCACCCAATCCCATTCCATCCATTTTTTTACATTATAAAACTATAGTACGATTACTCATGTAATATAATACAGTATAAGAAATAACTGCAATTAATTTGGTAAGACTTGAGTACAGACGACTGCGCAAGTCAGTCTAATCAGAACAAAGCTAGAATGGGCTTAAAATAAAAATAATTTAACAGCTAGAACAACTAAATTATGCGCTTGTTCATCGCACTTCAGCTGTGCATTAAAACCTGGTTAATATGTTATCAGATTCAGAAAGTAATATCATACGTAATGTGAACATGGAAAATACTTATATTAATATGTACATTAATATCAGTATTTATTACACAATGGTTAAAAAAATAATTTACTGTGAGTGATTTAGTGATCTCCTTGCCAGCGTCTAAATTTGCATATTATAATTTGTGAAGAAGTGGAAAGCAGTTTATTATTCTTTTATTATTTATATAAGTATAGAGTTTCTAAAATATTGCACAATTATAAAATAGGCCCAAGTTTCTAAGTTACTACACTTTCGGGAAAATTATAAATACCTAATGATATTTAGTTGTCTTTAAAAAATCTATTAAGAATTTTGCAGTACTTAACTGATTTTTTTTCAAAGACACAATCCTTTCATATGTTTAGTACCTTACTATATACCTCTATATGTTTAATACCTTAATAGCACGGAGAACTTTGAAAACCTGCGATTGGCGGTACCAAAGCACCCACATAGAACAACATTAAAATCTGAAAATTTATGGGTCTCACAAATACCTTACATTTGCAGGACTCGAACCCGAAAGTCGAGGGTGCTAAAGTGGTAGCACGGCGAAAACTTTAACAGTTTAGAATGGATCGCTTTTAAAATAGAAAAATTTGAATAAAGGTAATAATTCCCTAAAAAATGATTAAATGAGGTATATACTGAAGGTACACATATGAGCTGGCTCTGTACTGTTCTCTACCGTCATGTTAATAATATTGTGGTTTATTTGTAATTAGACTTATGCGTTAGGTTTCCATTGGAAAACTATGATAGTAGTTCTTCTGTGTAAAATGGTTGAAATAGTCAGGGTTAGTTCATGAGAAACTTCCTGATGGCAGCATGATCTCAAAAGCTTTTGGTTATTATTTTAATTGTACAATATTAGCCGGGTCGAGGAAGTTTTTAAGTGTACGTTATCATTTTTAATGTTTTCGTGTCGGACAACAGACTTAGAAAACATAGTAGTAGAAACTCGCGATGATTTAAGGATAAGTCTACTGCTATTGATACTGTACTACAGTGTACATTTGTGAAAAATGAGTAAAATGCTCAAAAAATATGATTGTATTTGCCAACAATCATATTTTTTGAGCAAGGTTAAAACGCTGGTTTGTCTTATAGACATACCAGCGTTTTAACCCAGCAAACAGCGTTTCTACAAACGCACACTCCGAGCGCCAACGAGCAAAATGGACGAGTAGTCGGGCTGCACGGATTTTATAAGTATAAAGAGGGGACATGGATATGACATAGACATGATATGAAGATAGGTTGCCTAAAAATTAAATAGCAAACTGATTAATATCAATTCAGTTTGGTTCATCTAATCCCGTGTTTAAGTATTCAAGTATTTATATTGTATAGTTGAAACTTCGCGGAAACCTTGTTTATAACCAGGTTTCAAACGTTTCGTAGTGACACTCTCTACGCTAGTGTGCACTCTATTGCCACTCACAGTTTTAATTTCCCATGTGGAGTTGTAGACACATTACAAAGCACGTTTGCCTTTGATAGCATGTCCGAACGAAACCAAATTGCTTACTGTATCGAAACACAGAGTTATCCTGTCTCCGCATTTCAACATCTTGTAGAAGTACTTGGAGGCGGTCTATGTAATTTATGGGGTCAAGTTGAGTGCGCCGCCCAGATACCAACTTGTATAATAATTCAGTTGTGGTCATGGGCCGGTTACTACCCAGGCTTTGAGTTATGAGCTGGTGACGGACGAACAAATGACTCGGCTTGCGTTACAAGCTTAAGAAACCCTAATTAATTAGATTTTGGAGGATAAAACAAGTTTAGAACAAGGTTTTGTTTCGCCATTACATTTTGTTTTTTGGATAATCTCTCGTGTCATCGTAGCAGCGTAACCGGCACGTTGTCTCGCGCTCGTCCTGAGTCCATTTCACGCCTCCGCCCTATGTAATGTCACCAAGCGTATCGGTTTAGATGGAAATATTTTATTACCATATTTCTTAGATCCGTGACTCATAATTTTACTATTTAACTCCGTTTAACTTGGCGAAGCCGTTTAAGGTAACATAAGCCATAATAGTATAAAGCACCTAATAAATTGACTATCTGACTAAACTGCGGCTAAGCTTAGCTGAGTTAATTAAAAAATCAAGCTAGTACTCTGAGTTTCAAACTATTTGAGTGGCTCATTGATTGTTGTTTCCAGTCAATGTAAATCTAAGTACTTTGTGACCGGGACGGAAAAGTACTAGAAGTTGGTTCGTATTTAATCACTAACATAAAGATAGGGACGTATAAGTTTAACTTTGTATGTCTTTCTGTGCAATCATAGCTAGCGTAAACATCGTAACCATTTTTCAGATTTTTTTTTTATTTTAAGCCAGTTTAGTCATTTACAAGTTACTGCTATTTTTCTATTTGAAATCAACAGCTAAGTTTTATAATAAATAACGGATTGCTTAGTTAGATTTTATTAACAAGCAATTGAACGTGCAGTTAGCAGTACAACAATAAGTCGGTTTTTGCTAGTATTGTGTGTGGTTACCCTAACTATAGGAAAGTTGACGTGTGCTCAATGGAGAGTTCTGCTAAGAAGGCTCCCGTTTAAGCCTCACTTTGAGCGCTTTGATGCTGCGATCGATGAATAATGATCCCAAGAGATTTCAGTTCGCTTTTTATCTGTTTATGACTATACGCCGCGTTAGCTTGGTTCGTATTTACTATGTTCAACTTTAGATATTTAAATAACTAGTTTGTTACGACAAACTATGTTTAATAAAATATAACTATAATAAAATAATGTATCTCCGTTTGATAGCTCAGCCCAATTCAATTCCAGACCTTTTTATGAACTCCAGTTTCAATTTGATGAGCAAGCAAGTAAATAGCTTGCTATTAATTAAATGATTGGCATTACAATTTGTTTTTGATTCGCCTCAGGTCAAATTTGCTAAATAAACCTGATTTAGTTTCGGGCAGTATTTAATTACAAATAAAAAACCCTTCCTTGTATTACAAGTACATCGTAAGTAAAATTACTGATTGCACAGCAAAATCCTAACATGTCTCAAAATATATGTATTTACTGTACCTTTAGCAATTTAAGTTCATGAGGCATTTCTATTTTGTACCTAGAAATAATTATAAATTAATTATATATAACTACAAACATGTTCTGACTATTTACAAGAGCTTTTCTAAAGTCTACGTGAATAAAAACCTTTTTTATTTTTATATTTTTTTTTAAATGTAGTTTGTTCGTGTAAGTAAATTTGTTCCTGGCATCGTATGGTCGTAGTTCAGACCAATCCAACCTACTTTTCTAGTAGCGAAATACAATTTTAATTACACCCGAGCAAATTAGCTGCGCAATTTGTCGCATAACAGACCGAATCGCCAGCAGTATAAGCGTACTATAGGGTATTTCAATCGGAACAGATATAAGATCGAATGTAACTTGTATAAAGATAGAAGCGTCGCGTCAGCTGGCGTGTATATTGCTTCTAGTAGTAAAAGTCGTTACAGTGAGGCAGTTAGAGCAAGAGGTCTGGACAGCGGACACGTGCCACCGATACCAATAAAATGGTTACTTTTATGTCTGACTTACAGATGTATAACATAACAGAGGTTTTGAAAGTAAGGCACTTTTATACCTATGTTGTTACTTAGATGGTAAAGTTTGTTCGACAATATTGTTAACTAGCTGAGCTCCGCGGTTTTAACCGCGTTAAATTTTATAAATGATCACAGCGCCTCCCCCGTAGGCCTGATAATATGTAGCCTATATGTCGACCCGACCTCTTAGTAATATTCATGCAAAATTTGAAATAAATCCATGCTGTACTTTTTGAGTTTAGCCCGGACATACATACAGACAAACAGATAAACAGTCAAAAATTCTAAAAACTATATTTTTGGCTTCGCTATCGATTGCAAATCACGCCCCAAGTATTCTTTAAAAAAAATATTCAATGTACAGTTTTGACTTTCTTACGATTTTATTATATGTAAAGATTTGTATCAGTACTCCCTGGCAGAATTTTGCCAACGGTGGCCATTCTCAAAGGAGAATAGCCAACTATCTGCAAAGTTGGCCAGTCTCCGTTAAGATAGGTCGGAACAAAAATTAAAGTGCCGGAGTATGTACTCAAACACAAGTGTGCTGTATACGACGCCCGTTTATAACGTGTTACCGTTGCGTTCGGATTTCGGTGTACGCGGGTTTTTATAAATTTATGTTATTATTTTTTTAAAGGCTTCGCTGACTCTAGTTAAGCCAATCCCGGTGTCGCGGAAGACTTTACAAACGTGCACATAAGAGATGCAAAGGACCCCCTTCCTCAGAATAATTCTAATATAGGTATAATCTATCGTTATAATACCTATACTTATACGCGGAATCCAGAATGTCTAAATGTATTTTTTATAGCAAAATGAGCACATATTTAATAAATTGAAGCAGAAACATTCCATCAGTAATTTTATTTGGTTATATCATTATAAAAATATGTAATATATATTCTATAGAAATGTATGTTACATAATTATAGTAGGAGTTATGTATTTTTATGTTTGTGTTTTTATGTTTATAAAGAGTTAAGTACGACAATTCATAAAAATACAATACCTATCATATTGCCTCTGAAAATTAATGACTTTCGCTTTAAGTCACCACCTGTACAATCTCACGCAAATGTTTTAAATAAATTACTAAATAAATTATCCTGTCTGGTATTCGTACCCGCAACACGAGTACTCAGACTTACTAAGGGATTAATAAGGCATATTTCCACACCACACCGCTAGACCAACAGGCTATCTTTAGACATCATAGGCTTTGGGTGGAAACGATACACTCTTTATTTCTTAAGAGTATTAATTTTACCAGACGGCAATCTGCAACAATCTTTCGGCTAACTATTACACCACCGTGTATATAATACTAGCTGTGCCTCACGGTTTTACCCGCGTTAAACTTTATAAATTATAGCCTATGTGTTAATCCAGGGTGTCAGCTAACTCCATAATCTTCCCAGCCGTTTAGATGTGAAGAAGTAACAAACAAACACTTACAAACGTTCGCCTTTATAATATTAGTAAGATTAAAGCTCCTGGCGACATTAGCGCCTTGATATTTGACACAATTAACTTTAAGCGTATTTTTTGGTAAACAAGGAATTAGATTGCTTAGAAAATTCTTATATAAAAATATTCGGGTAGCAACAATCTTGTCTTATCCGCTCATCGGAATTTGGCCTCAGGCCACGTGTCGGATTAAGGCCGGTAAACCTTTAAGCTCTTATAAATACTAAAAGGAGATATTGCTCTTACTTTTTAAGATGTCATTGATTTTTTAAGCCTAAATGCTCTCTAAAATATTTTACTAACACGCAAAGTTTTTTAACATGGCGTCTGTAAATATTCTTAAATAAATAAATAAAATTTACTGTTATATCACGAATACATTCTTCTAAACAAACAGACACAGTAATTAGTTTTTTGCATATTTACTATTCTTTCTAAAACATAGGTGTTTCGGTTTGGCATAACGATATTTATAAAATCTGTAGGTATAAAGGTGTACGAATGTTTTTGATTTCAATACGGGGAATAATTAGTATTCCAGTGCAAATTTTTCAAATATCCACCGCAGGCAAAGACAACCTCTCCTATCAAGATGGGAGACCTTTGCCCAAGAGTGGAATTAAACAAGTCCAAGGTGCAATCCGTTATAAATTACACAAGTGAAGGACATATGCTCATATGCTACGTGGGGAAACACTCAACTTAATAACGATTGGTAGAACCTGCGAACGTGCTCGTAGGTTTATCGGTAGCGAGCTCAAACGCAAATAACAATCTCCTGCATTGATATCTCATGGCAAAGTATATTATTCTTGTTTTGTATAAGAAAATCTTAGTTGCGACCGAATTTAGGAAGTTGACGGTGATACACATCCTGCCTCAGAGAGCGTCTAAAATTATCGATTACGCGCCTAACCTCTCTCCGGTCATATCCGCTATCCCGTCCAATCCGATCATATGATAAGATGAGCAATGTTTCAATGTTGATGAGCAGTATATATGTCCTGCGCAGATGTCTAGTCACCATGGAGGATGGAGGATTCTGGACGATATTATCATTCCGTTTTTAACCTACAAGTGACATTTATTAAGGGTACTTTTCTGTTTCTTCTATGCCTACTCTTGTTCACAAGCTTTGGCAGTGTGTTAGCAAAATCTACCAACATAGACTATTCTTAAAGCTCTAAATCGTCAAGCAAGTCAGTTAAGTTCATGTAGACACAGCAATGTTCAGCTTCAGAGCTCCAATTAAATCTCATCGGTAGCTTTCGCTTACTTGTCTCCCAACATTAATAAAGCTAAAATGTTTGTAAGTTTCCTTGCAACTTCAGATTCTCGTAGATAAAAATGGATATTTTTTTTTAAATATTGCAAACTCTTTAAAAAATATATCATAGCATTCTTTTTAAAGAATACGTTACAGAATGTAAACATATTTGTGCATGTGTATGTGTATGCCTTATATATTGTACGTATGGCGTGGTGGTAAGGTAGTCTTCGCCTCGCTACTATTCTTTTGTTTTGATTTTTTTTAAACAACTTCAGCTCCACTGGTACTTTACAATCATATAATTGACGAACACAAATAAAATTCAAATTCTGAACAACTATTTATGGGTTACACAAATATTTGTCACATGCGGGAATAGAACACGTAACGAGTGGCGAAGCGACTGTCTTAATCGTTGCGCCACACACAGGTAACTTTCGATCCCCACACAGTAACAAAGTACAACTATTTGTGTGACCTACATATTTATTATTAATAAAATTGTTTATTTGAAACTATGATTTTTTGTATGTATGTAACGTTTAGTTGTTTTTCCATCGGGGTAGTGGTTACAAAGAAAAGTAAAAGTCTGTTGTATTTTTATACATTAATAATATTTTAGAGTTTTTCACACCAGTGTCACTTGTTTAAGCAAATTTACATGAGGAAAAATGTAGTGAACCGAACATTATCAAAGTAAGTAAAGGAACAGGGTGATTTTATACAAAAATATTTCATAAAATATACAAATAAATAAAATTGGAGTGTCTGTTTGTAATATTGAAATAACCGGTTTTTACTACATAAATATGAATATATATACGGTACATACACCAAAATAACATTTTTTAAAATTTTTGTCTGTCTGTCTGTCTGTTTGTTCCGGCTAATCTCTGAAACGGCTGGACCGATTTTGACGGGACTTTTATTGGCAGGTAGCTGATGTAATGAGGAGTAACTTAGGCTACTTTTATTTTAGAAAAAGTCATTTATTTTACAAAAAACAAAATAAACTAATTAACACGCGGACGAAGTCGCGGGCACAGCTAGTATTTCATAAAATACAAAAACCCTAGAGACCTAATTGAACTAAAACTTATTAAAAAAGGGTGTCAAGATATGGCCAAGAAACTTTACACCGGCTACATGGAAGATATTGAATCGGAATTAAAAACGAATCCAACACTATTTTGGAACTATATTAAGAGTAAACGTGGTGGATCTAGCACATTCCCCTTGATTATGACAGACGGACTGACTACCACATCTGAAGGCAAATCAATTTGCAACCAATTTGCTAATCATTTTTTATCAGTTTTTTGTGCTGATCGTGACACGACAATTAAACACGATTTAAATTTTACTCATTCTATAGAAGACAACAGTCAGTGTCTAACGTACCCAATAATTACCAGAAAATGCTTACTTAAACAGCTCTTGTCCAGATGGTCCAGATGGAATTCCGCCACTCTTTGTTCATTCATGTGCTGCTTCTTTGGTAACTCCATTATTGAAAATTTATAACTTGTCTTTAGTTACGGGAGTTTTCCCATCATACTGGAAAATCTCTAAAGTTGTTCCAGTACACAAGTGTGACAGAAAAGATATGATAGGGAACTACAGACCCATTTCCATTCTTTCCACCTATCCCAAGATATTTGAATCTCTGGTCTGCCCTTACCTTCAACAACATCTTAGACTATATCTCAGTGAATGCCAACATGGATTTGTGGTAACTAGATCAACCTCCACCAATCTTCTATCTTTTTCCGAGTCACTTACAAGCTCAGTTGACCAAAACAAACAGGTAGATGTGATATACACAGACTTCAGCAAGGCATTTGACAAAATGACTCATTCCATCTTGATTGCCAAACTAGCAGCGTATGGTATCACTGGTCCGTTACTGATGTGGATTTGTTTGTTTTGTTTTCAAAATTTATTTTATTGGCATAAAAATAGATACATGATTTGTATAACAAACACGTTGATACAAACTAAACACAGTATAGATACATTTTATCAGGCTTACACACCTCTAAAAACTTAATAATATTATAATATTTGGGAAGATTGGATTACTATAGTATGATTCAGCATAAACATCGCCTAAGATGTCTATTATTGTGTCATTATCATTTATGCTATACACCACTAATATGCTGAAGGTGAATTTAATTACATTATTTTATAATAATCATTGTGTGAATACTAAACATTAATTAAATACGAATTGCAATATAATTATAATTCTTAAATAAGAATGATATCAATTACAATTATATGTTATTATTAGAAATAGTAGGTACATAAATAATAACTACTAATCAGGTAATACCCGTGGGCGGGCACCTCGATTCGTTGGTTACGTACGCAGCGACCGGCCGTGCGTCGTGGGTACCGCTTATCGCTACTGTGCAAGACGTAGTGATGTGGTAGGCGGTAAGTTTTATATTTATCGATATAAGACAAATTCTTATATCGGCTGCGTCCTATTGACGAAACCAGAATATTAACATTGTTTGGTGATTTATGTAGGTAAAATTTGTTTGTTTGTTTTATAATAAAATTTTTAATGAAGGGAAATTTAATATTATTATGTAATTTTGTTAAATTTGTTCTAAATGGTGTATTAAAGGATATTTTTAGTGCTTTATTCTGTATTACTTGCAATTTTTTATAATTTGTATCACAAGTGCTACTCCATACCGGTGCCCCATATGTCAGACATGGCCTTACGAGGGTTGAATATATAGTAAGTTTGGTTTTTGCACTAAGCTTACTCCGACGATTCAAAATAGGACTTAGGGCATTTATAGCTTTTAAACCTTTGGACCTTAAGTCATCTACATGTTTAGTCCAATTTATTTTAATGTCAAACCTAACACCTAGATATCTAACTGTTTTCGACCAGGGTATATTATGACCATTTATGCTTAGTTTCTTGATAGGCAATGATCTTTGACGGGAAAACATTATTGCTTCAGTTTTGCCTTCGTTCAACTTTAGTTTCCACTTGGAGAAGTAACAATGAAGTAGGTTAAGCGACAGTTGTAGGCGGCCAATAATGATGTTCTGATCTTTGTCCGAAGTAAAGGATGCAGTATCATCCGCAAAACATGCCAAGCTTGTTCGGGTTTGGATGGGTACATCGTTAATGTATAACAAAAACAGATAAGGTCCAAGTACTGATCCTTGGGGAATACCTGCATGTATGACTCGTGGGGAAGATTTAACATCGCCCACATGTACCTCAAATGTTCGATCACTCAAATATGAACGAATAAGTTTAATGAGACCTATGGGTATGACATAATTTTGTATTAGCTTGTGAAGTAAGCCTTCGTGCCAGACGGTATCAAACGCCTTTTCTATGTCCAAGAGAATCATGCCAGTAGATTGTTTAAGATTTAAATTATGTGCAACATGTTCAGCCACTCTAGCAAGTTGCTGAGTGGTAGAAAGAGATGGTCGAAATCCAAATTGTTCATCTTTAAGGTTAAGTTGAGTAGCATCATAAAGGCGCCTGTAAATCAAGGCTTCGCAAAGCTTACCCAATGCTGGTAATAGACTGATAGGTCTATAACTCGAAGGGTTACTGCCATCTTTGCCTGGCTTTTTCAGAGCAATTACTTTAGCTTTCTTAAATATACTGGGAAAGTATGATAAATGCAGGCATGCATTGAATATTTTAGTGAGCAGTATTATCGCTTTCCGTGGAAGGTTCTTTAATAAAATATTATGAATTCCATCCCCCCCTGGACATTTCCTGATTTTTAGTTTGCACAAATGTTTTTGGACTTCTTTTGGTCGAATAAAAGGAACAGGTCTATCTACTGTAGGTGCATCAAGTTGCAACAAAGAATTACTGACAACTGATTCCACATCTGACCTCCAGTCCATAGTTAGAGACATGTTGCTTGCAAAACCATCAGCTAGAGACTCACATTGTTCAATAGTGCTAGATGTAAGAGATCCATCAACTTTTTTAAGAGAAGGTATAATTGAGGGCTTTGATTTTAATTGTTTTGTAATGCGCCATAAGTCAGGGCCCGGACTATCAATTTTGGACATTTTAGCATCCCAGATTAAATCATTGTGCTTTTTAAGCTTTAGGTTGATTATATCTTGGAGGTGATTAATTTCTGCCCTCAGGTGACGTCTTGCATTAACGTTATTTTCGTGTTGTGATTTTCTGCGAAGATAATTTTTATACCTTATCAGTGATTTGAGTTCTTGGGGCAATTTGGTACATGCAGAATGATGCGATTTATAAGGAACGCTTACATTCCTTGCAGCTATTATCATTTCTGAAAAGTCGTTAACGGCCTCGTCAATTTCATTGACAGACTTATATACATCGGTTGAAAGAATAATTTCATTGTTTAATATAAATCTGTACTTTTTCCAATTGGCTTTATTGTAAAGATGCTGTTTGTAGATTTTGCGTCTAAATTTGCCGCCCAAAGTAAAGAAGGTGGGTAGGTGATTAGATGACAGAGCTGCTATTGTATGGATAGTGCTTATACTATCAACGTTTCGAGATATAACTAGGTCGGGCGAGGATGGGCACAACTCTGCACGATAATGTACTAGGGTTGGTGAATCAGGGGCATGGATTAAAAAGTCACGATCAATCATGTGATTAAACAATGTTCTGCCACGGCCATTAATATCATTTTGTCTGCAATGCCAAAATGGGTGCTTCGCATTAAAATCTCCCATAATAATTACCCGATTGCCTAAGCTCATAATGAGATCTAAATCCTGAGTAAGTAATGGTAGATTTGGCGACTGATAAATGGACACAATATATAACTTATTACCAGAGATTGTAGTTTCAATTCCAACAGCCTCCATTTGGTGCGTCGGAATAGCGATACGAGAGTGTTCTAGATCAGTTCTCACCAAAAGTGCCACCCCCTGACCACGTCCACTCACGTGCTTATCTTGACGATGGCATATAAAACCGGGAATTTCTAATACTACTTTGGTTGATATTCTGGTTTCGCAAACAGCAACAATATCGGCGGGATAATCATTTAAGATTAAGTCTTTTAACTCATGTAATTTTCTATGAATACCATCGGCATTCCAAGATAAAAAACTAAGATTACAGTTAGTAGAATTAAACGTACTGACCTAAGTGTGTCAAAATTAGGATTACTTTATCCATCATACATTTGCAAGACTTAAAACCTTCTTTTAATGATTTGATCACTTTAAGGATTTTTAACATTTCTTGGGTAGATTCGTCTTCAATTACATCATCAGCAGCAGTCTCTAAGTTGGGTTGGTGGTTTCTTTGTGACAAAGTATTCCAACTGGCTTTATTCATAGAGGGCTTCACATCTTTACTTGGTAATTTGGGCCAACTATGCGAAACTAGGTTTGGTTCGTGAGCTGACATTAAAATGTTTGACTTGAGTTGGGATTGTTCTTCTCTGCGCTGTTTTACCTTTTCTAGGTATTTCTGTCGTGATGTACAGTTTCTGTAATTTGCTGGATGATCTTCATTGCAATTACAGCACCGTGCAGGATTTTTACGGTCTTTGTTTGGGCAATTTACAGTTTCATGCAGTTCTATGCATTTTACACATCTTGGCGGCATATTACAATTCTGCGAAGAGTGTCCAAATCTTTGGCATCGAAAGCATTGAGTTCCCGAGAAGGATTTTGGTTTATATTTTTGAACGACAACAACGCAATTACAGATGTACTTAATTTGACGAAACTTCATAATATTTGTCCCGGCAGGAAGTTGTATTAGAAATGGTGGGTTTAGAGACTCGTTTTTAGACTCAAGTTTTATAACTTTATCGCACTCAAAGCCGATTTTTCTTAATTCTTCCGGCAGTTGGTCTTCAACGTAGGAAGGTAATCCGTGAATAACAACCTTACGTGTTCTTTCATCTTTTCGTGTATAGGTGACGAATTCTGCATTTTTATGAAGCAAACCTTGTTTTATTAGTTTATGGGCTTCAGACGTATGGCTAATCACTGCGACTTTACTTTTTCCTCTATATTGAAGATGGTAGCATTTGTGAAATGTACTAACCAGGTTGGTGATGGTGCTGTGTGTCCAATCCTGCTTGATGTCTAAAATAATTGGTGGTATACTACCAGTCTTCTTTTTCATAGTGGCCTCACGAAATGTGCTAATATGATGAGGAATCTTGTCATCAACCGGAAGATTAGCAAATTTATTCGGGGATACTATATTGGAAGATGTCGTACCTGCTTCGCTGTGGTGAGCCACACGCTTTGGTTTACTCCATCCCTCCACATGTTTTTCAGCATGTTCATCTGCTGTCCGTTTTGATGCATTTGGTTCAGTTTGTACTGATCTACCAGGTAAGTATTGGTTTATAGTTGTTTGGAGGAGCATAGCGTCGACAAAAAATTTATCGATATTATGGTTCCCATCACTCGCGGTACGCAAAGTTAATTAACGGGTTTGACTTATGTGTACGTGCGCTCACTGCAACTGCAAGCCGCTAACTGCCGTAGACTTGAACTGTTATTTACGTCGCCTTATAAAAGCGCTCGTGTGGGTGCACCCCTAACTCCGAACGCACTATTTCTGAACGCAATATAATTATCTAGTATGATGCTAAATTATGTTCATTGAACGCACCCGTTCTTGACAGTAGTGACGTATTACGTAGTTGTCAGAAGCAGATGGTGATTTGTTTATGATCGTGTGAGTGCGTGTATTTATATATCCAAAACAGCTGTGGAACAGCTGTTTTTCGCTGTGTGAGTGATGTTTGAATTTGAGAGTAACGTTTTTGTTTACTGTTCTATAAGTTTCAACTCACGAAATCCTTTGGAATGATGTTAAATGACCGGCACTTCACAGAATGAGGTTATGTATTCACTTTCACTACGATTTTACCACAAAAGGTTGGTTAATTTCAATAATTTCTATTTTATTTAGCGTAGAAACACGTAATAGCAGTTTACTTGGCTAGTGTTGCCAGCCAGCAGGACTTACTGATGTGGATTAAATCGTACCTAACTGAAAGAAAAATTCTATGTTGTAGTAAATGGGTTCCAGTCCGAGAGCCATGTTATAACCTCCGGTGCCCCACAGGGATCGCATGTAGCTCCAATTCTTTTTAATTACTTTATAAATGATCTACCCCATTGCTTTCTGTATTCTAAATGTTACCTCTATGCAGATGATCTGAAATTTAAAAGAGTTATTGAAAACCAGAATGACACGCAGCTACTACAGGATGACCTAAATCGACTGATAGAGTGGTGCTCCAAAAATAACATGACACTAAATGCTAACAAATGTTACCACATAAAGTATTCTCGCAGAGCACAAACCATAGGGACTGATTATTTTATAGGGGAACACAAGCTTCAAGAAGTGGATAACATAAGAGACTTGGGAGTTAAGTTTGATAAAAAGTTAACATTTATACCACACGTAGATGAAATTATAAAAAAGGCTTCTAAAATGCTAGGCTTTGTCATTAGAAACTCTAAGGGTTTTAAACTGATTAATACAAAAATTTTGTTATATAATAGCCTTGTAGGGAGCATTTTGGACTATTGCAGTGTTGTATGGAGACCGCACTATACAACCCATAGTCTACGCATAGAACGGGTACAAAAAAGATTCTTGTGGCATCTGGCTTTTGCAAAAGGAAAATTAAAAGAACTACCATCATACAATGTGCGTCTCGGGTATTTTAAAATGCTACCGTTAGAAACGCGCAGAGAAATCCTAGATGCCTTGTTTTTATATAAATTATTGAGAAACCAAATCGACTGCTCTGGTCTACTTGGTCTTCTCAGTTTTCGTGTCCCTGCGCGCTTGCCACGATATAAGATAACACCACTCTGCCCACCCTTACGACGAACGGTACTTGGTGCTAGCTCTCCAATCCCTAGGTTATGCAAAACGCTCAACAGTTGCAGCGACATTATAGACCTACACCATGACAGTTATTATAAATACTATAAGGAAATAAAGGATCATTTCCAGCAAGAATATAAGAACAAAAGCCATAATTAATAATTTACTTTTTTCCCTTTGTATCTTAATACAAAAACCAAAAGATATGGATAAATGTGTAATATTAAATTTATCGCTCCACAGACAATTTAGCTTTAGGTTTTAGTTTTATATATAAACTGTTTCAACCCAACTCATTTAATTTAATGTTGTCGCTATTACTGATAACCAATCATTAGATTTATTGAAATTGTTGTATTGTATCTCAATAATTAATTTTAGTATTATTAATATTCAGTCGTTTTATAAATTGTAACTACTAATTATAATTAATGTTAAGTGCTTTTGTAAATTTATTATTGTTAATGCTTTTATAACTTTATTTTGTATACATTTATATAAGTTATATGTTTAACCTTAGTAAAGTATTTAGCAACTTGCAATGTACCATTATTATTTTATTGTATTCAAAATATTTTATATAGTTAATTTTTGCTAATTTGATTTGCATGCTGTGTTAGCCTTTAAGTGATTATTACACGAAAATCTGTAACATTTAGTTTATAACTCTTATATTCAAATGTGTAAATAATCGTTGGTTAACCTACTAAAATAATAACAAAAAAAACACTTGTGTGTACTTATGTACACGCGTTAGAAGTTATACTTCCTAATATACAACTTGAACATAGTTATCAATTTTCATACCACCTAGAACTAACGTCATGCTGTTATTTTTACGTTGCGCGCGCATCGTGCGCGCGCATCGTAAAAATTCACTCTCATACCACCTAGAACTAACTTCATGCTGTTACATTTTTTGGTGTCGGTGTGCGCGCGCATCGTAAAAATTCACTCTCATTATTTTTCTACATCGCGCCAAAAGAAGTATAACTTCAAAAAATAATATATTTTTTTAATCATACACATGCACACAATATCGATTTAAATTGGGTAGTAATTTTCTGAGATTTTTTGTTTATCTAAACATTGAATATATTTGAAGAAGCGAGTTTGCGATATTTCCTATTGAGGAAAATTATTTGAATTGCATTTTTAGATCTGCGAAGCAAAGCCAAAAAACAAAACAGCCATAATTTAACAGAGGTGTTTTCCATTGAAACTTGTAGAATAAAAAGAATTCAGTAGGTAGATATTTTAATATTTGAAGACTTATATATTAAGTAAATATGCGTAGATACAAATGATATGATTAATTTGTCTATTTGCGTCACCAAATACAATAATATTTATTTATTTATTTAAACTACTTAACATTACTGCGAACAATGTTATTAATTATTACATTACTAAGTAAATCGAAAGTCACCCTCACGAATTCCGCCAATGAACCATTAAAAATATCCACTCTTTGTGAGGCGCTGTTTATAACTCGTATGTCTCTTACAACCGATGCGAATTTGCCTATGTTAGTGCGAGCCATTGGGACGTCAAATAATAAATAACCGCTCTAAACGACCAGATCTCGCTGTTATAACGCCGCGCTGCTTGGTCATTTGCGTGTTTGAAACACAGATACGTTACCTGGGAGCGGTGTGTTTTCTATTTCTACGCCAATTTACGTTACTGCATAATTATTGCAACTAGTGGTTCATACGTCAAGCCTGGAGGCCATACAGAATCCTATCTCCATTATTGTCCTTATAGCGTTTGCTTTACCTTAAAAATTACTAGTCATCTTAGGAAATACTTTGTTTATCGTCTAAATACTCATGTATAATCGGCAGCACATAGGTAGTAACACCGGGATACTTTAAATCTACAGTAGTAAGGACCATTTTTTAATAAAATAGATTTGTCGATGTGACGTAGGTTGCGACTTCTTCAGCGAAGTGTTCATTGCAGACGTAGTTTGTTAGGTATTGCTGAGTTTTAGGTGCTTCAGTCCGATACATTTGACCCTTCATGATAAGAAGAACGCATAGTTTTTTTTTATTAAACACCGGCATCAAAACAGGGTGTCCTGATTTGATGTCGGGTTGAATCATATCAATCAGTCTAACAAAAGAATTTAAATACTTTTCTTAAAAAGAGTCAAATAAAAAGTGTTAGCTAAAAATAGATAACTGACGTCACCACAATATGTACATTATGAAAGTATACAGGTCCGAGTAGGTCCCGACTATAATATAACACTGCGAAGGGGCCCCGAAATAGATATTCTTCTGCATCTTTGCTCTAGACTATCTCATTTGGTTTTCACGACAACTCAGTACTTTACTTTTAGTATGTTATTTATTATGTTTGACCCACACAGCAATGATTTCATGCCACTTTAATTATCACACTAATATTATAAAGGCGAAAGTTCTGGATTAACGCATATTTATAAAGTTTAACGCGGGTAAAACCGCGGGGCACAGCTAGTATTTAGAAAATTACTTTTTATTCCACTGAACGACTCAACCTTATAACTAATTTTCTTTTAAAATATTTGTCCTGATTTGACAAAAACTGGTTAAAAACATGAAATATTTACGTCAAGCTCTGTCAGCTGTAGCAATGTCAGATTCAGAAGATAAGCGGGATTGAATAGGGTGGAATGGTAATCAAGTTTGACAATATTTAACTAAGCCGTAACAATATGGAGTTATGGGGGATACTCCTACATGATACACCTTGGGAACCTGTACCCGTACTACAAATTATGAATTCTTCACTTTCTGATCGTGTCACGAAGAAAATACATATACGAGTATTATCTGTATTTTTTCTGTGTTATTATCTGTGTTTTTTCGACTCTATATCTGCCGTAGCTGCTGAAATATATCTCATTTAGTTGGATAGATAGACGCCGCAGCGGGACTTTGTCGTGCTTTAAAGATTTATTTTTACCCTTTTGTTACGGAACCGTTTTAGGATCTAAGCACTCTATTTGACTTTACCGATGGTAACTCACTCGCCGTTTATTCGTCTTGCAAGAGGTTATTCTAATTGCTGTTGTGTGTTATTGTTTTATTACCTCGGAATTATTTTGATTACCTGGGTGATAACGGTTCTGTGCGTGCATTAGCCCACATACCAGCCAATTACTTAGTAAAATACAAGAATCATCATCATCATATCAGCCGAAAGACGCCCACTGCTGAACAAAGACCTCCCCCAACGATCTCCACAATTGCCGGTCTTGTGCTATAATACAAGAATAATAAAAAACCAGCCAAATGCGAGTTGGACTCGCACATGAAGAGTTCCGCAGCAATAAGTATTTCAGTTGATTAAATGAAAGGTAAATTGCGGTTTACGATGTATGACGCATTAAAAAAAACTACTTACTAGATCTTGTTCAAACCAATTTTCGTTGTTAGTTTACATGGTAATGTACATCATATATTTTTTGAGGTTTTATCGTTCTCTTATTTTTGAAGTTACAGAGGGGGGGGGGGGGGGACACTCATTTTTCCAATTTGGAAGTGTCTCTCGCGTAAACTATTCAGTTTAGAAAAAAAATATATATGAAACCTCAATATCATTTTTGAAGACCTATCCATAGATCCATGTATAGGTACTATGAAAAAACTTTTTTTGAATTTCTATGTATGGGGAACCCCCAAAATTATTGTTCTTTTTCTATTTTTGTATGAAAATCTTAATGCGGTTCACAGAATACATCTACTTACAAAGTTTCAACAGTACAGCTCTTATAGTTTCGGAAAAAGTGGCTGTGACATACGGACGGACAGACAGACAGACAGACAGACTTGACGAATCTATAAGGGTTCCGTTTTTTGCCATTTGGCTCGGGACCCTAAAAAGTGAAAACAAAAGGCAAAAGAACACGAAATATGCAAGCCCGGAGATTTTTTCTTGCCTCCTTTTCTGGGTCGTCCATCTGGGTATGTAGAGAAAGCCGTGAGTTAGCTAGGGTCCTCGCCGCGCGAGGATCGCGTTGAGCCCTTAACCCCTGATCCGTGATCCCGCGCCTGTAGTTCGAGCCAATCATCACACCCGCTTTTATAATTCCATCTTTTTACTGCAGCGGCCCCCTGAGATGTGTTCCGAACCTCATAAGGGTGCCCTCAGGTATTTGTCGCTTTAGTCAAGCTACCGGTTGAGATCCTTCTGCATTCGCCAACTGCTTGTTGTTTTCCATTTAAAAGTAGGAGTTTAGTAACTTGTTATATATTTTTAAAATATTAAATTTTAATTTTATAGCATTATTCGCAATGCATAGCGTTTATCTAATCTCAAAATGTAATCATTTGGAAGGTATTATCAATATGATATGATCTTTCACATGCAACTGTGAACATATCAGTCGGCCATGTTTCTAGAAAACAAAACCGATAGATAATACCTACATCCTCCGGAAGGGTGTTAGGAAGGGAATTCTAAATTTGATCTGCCAGCGTATATCGTATAGCTTAACGCAGAGCGCCTACCCCGGATTGGTAGATGGTGCAGGTTCGAGACCCGCCGGACGATTAAATTTATGATTACCCATTTTTGATGTTAAAAAATATTTTTTTAACTTTCATATTATATTTGAATATATTTATGTACTTGAGCTTGACAAGTACAAATTTGTGATAATACGAAAGTCTGGAACAAATTTCAATATGTTACTATTTTCAAGTTTATTACAATTGGAAAACATCTTGATTGTGCCTTTAAATAATTCACCGAGATGTCATTCAATTAAGCCTGAATGCGAGTAAGCCCTGTGGCTGGGTTACTACTGCCTGAGAGCATCGCCACAATTTCGTTTTGTAATTCATTCGAACCATTTATTTACTGAATGTAAATCTCATTATTATAATTGCTGTAATATTATCTGTTTAATGAAAATGGTTTTCATTCCAACAGAATTTTTCGCTCAATTTAATCAAAATACTGAACACGAATGTGAAACATTTTCTTGTTCAATGTTATGTATGCACATAATATTATAACAGTGTGTGTCTATCACTGTCTAGTCTACACACACACACGTGTGTAGACTAGACAGTGCAATGGCCTTACGTTCGGGCTGTTCAGTTTAAGTGTAGATTCTAAGAATACCAAGGTCAGAACACACAAGATCTTGTCCTTTAAATATTTAAGTTATTTATAAATTTGTTATGAATACTGACAAGTCTCTTAAAATGGTTTTATTGAAATGGTTAAGTTCTTGAAAAATGGAACCGGAATTGGTTGATCTCGCGTGGAGAAGAATCCGTACTATGAGTTGAGTTTATACGCACAATTAATAATAATAATATCTCGGGACAATGTCACACAGATCATCCTAGCCCCAAACTAAGCAAAGCTTGTAATATGGGTACCAGGCGACGATATACATACTTATATAGATAGATAAATACTTAAATACATAGAAAACACCCATGACTCAGAAACAAATATTCGTGCTCATCACACAAATATTTGCACTTACCGGGATTCGAACCCAGGATCACCAGCTTCGTAGGCAGGATCACTACCAACTAGGCTACGGTGACCGTCAAATTGTAAACGATTTACCATGTCCATTATAAGAACACAACTTCTGATAGACTTTAATTCATCTTATAGTTAATATATTTCAAAATCTCACAACATGCTATTTCGATGGCATATGGTGCGGTTTGAAAACTTTTATTTGATTGATTTTTTAATTTGGTTTTCAAAAGTGACCCCATATTCAAAATTCATATATTTACGTTACGTGCCACATACATTGATATGTGTAGTGAATTTCAACTTAATTGATTCAGTAGATTCAGAGCCGAATTGCCTTGACAGGCAGGTAGATAGCGGAACCCTTATCGGATCAATCATACTCCTGAATGATCCCATGCGGCTTTCGCTTTTTATATGGAAATTCACAGAACGTTAACAACCAACCAAGTGCGAGTCGTGCCTCACTTTGTATAAATCCTGTACTGTCAGACCCCGAACTATATTTGTTGTTACACAAGGATTGGTCGTAGCGTTGTGTGTGATGCCCTGATTTAGAATAGCCCAACACTAACACAGGACTCATGACTGGTTATGGTAACTACGAGATTCCATGCGCTATGCCACAGGGAATGTCCGCACTAGGAGGACAGGCCTCCCGGACACATGTGGAGGCTCAAATTCATATTATGAACTAGATCTGCCCCAAACTGCGGTGATCGATGCAGAGCTAAACAAACTTTACATCACGGACTGTGCTTGGCAAATCGTTTGCAATAGAGGCATATATATAGCTATTTAATATAATAATAATATCTAGGGACAATGTCACACAGATCATCGCAGCCCCAAACTAAGCAAAGCTTGTACTATGGGTACCAGGCGACGATATACATACTTATATAGATAGATAAATACTTAAATACATAGAAAACATCTATGACTCAGAAACAAATATTCGTGCTCATCACACAAACATTTGCACTTACCGGGATTCGAACCCAGGACCACCAGCTTCGTAGGTAGGGGCACTACCAACTAGGCTACGGTGACCGCTATTTATTGCTAAATATCCCATTAGTTGTTATTGTCCTTAAAACAATCACCCAGCATATATGCAGGCGATCTGCCTAAGTCTGAAATCTAATTCTTTCATATAAGTGAGGTATGTAAAAACAATCTGACCTAGTTCGCCCGGTTAAAAGTTATAAAATAAGTTACAATTCAATATTCATGCAACTCCACTACCCGCTGTCTAAGTTTTAAGATTTAAGTTAAGATAAAACTTCCCGGGTCTGTAATAAAATTATTTTATCAACGCAACATACACATTACCATTAATTTTAAGCTTATTACTTTCACGAAATAGTATGATATTTATTATACTTTTCCAATAAATTAACCTTATCTAAGCGACGATACCCCAGCACACTACCCAAAGCTAATAATTAAATAGGTGTTCTACTCGTATGAGCAAAAACGTTGGGTCGAGCAGAATGTGTTCGGGTTCGTTAAACTGTCTCACTCAGCGCCCGCATCCAACGTAATCAGCTAATACGAGCAAGGAGAGAGAGCTCATTTTGTTCGCTGCATGGCGGACGGATAACCTGAAGAAGGATGATGTATATTTAAACATAATTATGTTAACATATACATCATCCTTCTTCAGGTAATCCGTCCGACAGGTCGAATTTCGGTCACGGCAGTCAGTCTCAAAGGAGACATCTGCAATATGCGAGGGATATATTATAGTGGACAAGTGTGTGCGCCAACACAGGGGCGTTTTCTATTCCATCATCGTCATGATCCGATGGGACCACCACCGATATAACCGTAAAGAGGTCAGGTGCACGACGGCTTTACGTGCTCTCCGAGGCACGGGGGTATGATACCGACAACTCCTAGAATGCGTACGGAAATGTACTTATGAGATAAACTACAGAATTTTTAGCCCGACTGTAAATTTGAATCCAAGACCTCTTTATCTGCGGTTAAACACGTTGAACACAAATCAACGAGGCAGGTGAAAGTCATACGTAAGTAATAAGTTACTCACCTATCTCTCTTTACCTATATTACCCTATATATTTTTGTACTTCAATCTCGACGTCACGCGATTATGATGGTGATTTGTAAACTCAGTATAAACTCATTAAAGTAAAATCATAATATACCAGTAATACTTGTTCTACTGCAATTTAAATTGCGCTAGTAGTGCTTGACTGCAGATGCAACTGACAGAATAATAATAATAATAAATTACAAAGGGCTGCAATAATGGGAACGGCACGCATTGTGAGGAGGTTCCTTACTCTGTCGCCCTGACCACCGGTGGCCTAGGGCGTCAAACCTCACCGCTGGAGGACCTCTATTTTTTACATACTTATTTATATAAAGTGTTTTCTTTTTTGTTTCAATTTTATAGATATAAATATGTTAAAAATAAGAACTTTAAATAAATAATTTGGAATAATAATAATAATATCTGGGGACTATGTCACACAGATCATCCTAGCCTCAAACTAAGCAAAGCTTATACTATGGGTACCAGGCGACGATATACATACTTACATAGATAGATAAATACTTATATACATAGAAAACATCCATGACTCAGAAACAAATATTCGTGTTCATCACACAAATATTTGCACTTACCGGGATTCGAACCCAGGACCACCAGCTTTGTAGGCAGGAGCACTACCAACTAGGCTACGGTGACCGTCATACTTCTTCTTCGTGATTATGGTAACCAGAGCATATCGCGGAGGGGACTCGAGTGGGATTAGCTACGGTAATTACTATTACTACTGTCTGCCGGATCAGTATTATAAAACAAACATAACACACTGTCCATGCACCAGGCATCTGTCACACGATATTATGTACCATGTCATATTTCATCAAGGACTTAAATTCGTTTCAGCTCAGTGGTAAGAAATAATAGAATCTCAGATGGAGCATGTAAATTAAGGTGAAGGCTATTCACAGTACTTTCTATTACATAACTTTGACAACAGATCGCAGCACAACAGGTTGGTACCGGATTTACGAGTCAACATATACAGAATATATGACATCAAATGTATATTTTTTGTAATTTATTTTATACATAAATAATAAACCAATATCTTGGGACAACTAACACACTGCCATCTGATCCCAAACTAGGCAGAGCCGGTACTATGGCAACCAGACAACTATAAACATACTTAAACATACATGTAATAGTTAAATTACACCTAGATCCAGAACTAATCATCGTACTAATCACCGTAGCCTAGTTGGTATGCTCCTGCCTACGTGTTTTTACATACCTCACTTATATGAAAGAATTAGATTTCAGACTTAGGCAGATCGCCTGCATATATGCTGGGTGATTGTTTTAAGGACAATAACAACTAATGGGATATTTAGCAATAAATAGCGGTCACCGTAGCCTAGTTGGTAGTGCCCCTACCTACGAAGCTGGTGGTCCTGGGTTCGAATCCCGGTAAGTGCAAATATTAGTGTGATGAGCACGAATATTTGTTTTTGAGTCATGGATGTTTTCTATGTATATACGTATTCATCTATCTATATAAGTATGTATATCGTCGCCTGGTACCCATAGTACAAGCTTTGCTTAGTTTGGGGCTAGGATGATCTGTGTGAAAAAATAAAATCACACAAAAAATTGTCTTGGTTAAGGATCGAACGCAAGGCCGCTGGCTTAGAAGTCAGGCTCACTAAGCACTAGATCTACACGCCCGTTTTATAACAATCATGCTAATATGTATTTTCCCTTTTGAGTTGAGTTAAACAACTTTGACACTAGGATAATGGATACACAGTGATTATCCTAGTGTCGAAGATGTTTAAGGGTGCTACTATGTTGCTACCATTACATAGCCTCCAAAGCAAAGATATTGTATTTAAACCACTAACGGCGGTCACGGTACACTTACCATGCTCTGAGGGGTTAAATCCAGATATCTACAATATGTACAAACATTAAACAACTAATGATGCTGCAGTCTGCAGATTATAGATATACGCTAACGAACACACTACTAACTACAAACATCATTACAACGTTTAAAAACATCTGCTACAAATTGTAATCCCGCCACGGCTCGTCGACTCAAAGTACAATGGCATAACAAAGCCACATTTACTTACGACAAAACATAAGCTTGTTAAGTTTAGGTTAGAAATCAAAGGACGTTAAAACTACGTATATCAAGATACTTAAGTCGACGTGGAAATGTACAAATACGGGATTTTGTTACACAAACATGAAAATAAATTGTCGAGTTAAAAGACGACTACGTCGTAGCTGCTACAACGGAACTACGTCGTAGATTATGTTGATTATGAAAAGATATTGTACGGCAAGCCGGTCCGTCAAAAACCAATATACATAGTATATTGGTTTTTGACGGACCGGCTTGCGTGGCTGGTAAATACGTTCCTTTTACGCCGCAGGTCGTGGGTTCGACGCCCACCCAGGAAAGATATTTGTGTCTTTTTGTCCAGAGTCTGGGTGCATAGTAATTATCTATATAAGTAGTTATTTTCTCAGCAAAAGTAATATATGTTAGCTTATCAGTTATCTGGTTTCGATAGTGCAAACTGCTATTTTGGGATCAGATAGCTGTGAGTGAATAATATCCCAGGATATTTGGCTGCGTCCTCATTGAAATCGTGTGAACAAGGTTTGCTCTTCAATAGTTCGAACCTATTAAATATGTATTCTGAGTATTTTAAGGTAGTAACTAAAACACTTACTACCACGTAAGAAATAAATAATGATTAGTACAAAGCTTATACTAGGTGTTCCCTGGCGAACAGTTCCATCTCTCTAATTTACTAAAGACATCCTACTGTATGCAGTATATTTCCTACAGCACCCTGTATTTGCTGCTGTTTCACTTGGGCGGATAGGGGCCGCAAATCCTGGGTGCGGTGCTTGCGGTCACTAATAACTGTAATGTATCATAGACCCCTACTAGATTAGGAGCCATTGTGAAAAACGACTCTTAGTGCAACCACATTTTGGCATTCAGATTAATTTCTTATGGAGAACAATGAGAAGTAACATAAAAGTTAAACATATCTTCTGTAGGAATAATTTAATAAACACAATAACAAAGCCCGGATATCTTCTAGTAAATAAATTACAGTACTAACTTGTATGCATGACAAATATGCATCATAACTAGGATGGTAACAGGACATTGCCGTCTCAGGAAACACTTGACCACGGTGGGCATCGGAGACTGTAGAGTGTGTAGGTTCTGCAATAATGCGGACAAAACACCTCTACACTTGGTCTGCCACTGTGAACCACTGCTGCATAAACATGACACCGTCCTGGGCCAACACTTCTTGCACCAGGATGATGTTATCGATACTCCTGCCAAAAAGATTCTGTAATTTATATATGTTAAAGAATCGGACAGCAAAGTTAAGTTGGAGCGGCGATCACAACACTTCAACGCTGGACGCGGTGTTGCCACCTCCGGGGACTGGAAATTGTCGCCACCAGAAGAATAAGAATAATGTCAAATCTAAAATACACCAGATAAGCGGCCTTGGTCCTTTTATATAAATTATATTTACCTCTGACTTACTCATTACTAATTTGTTGGTGATTGGCACTTTCACTATCGGACATATTGCAAAAAGTTGTACTAGTTCATATTATTAACAGTGTTACCAGTCCCTTTGGACTTTTAAACACGACGAATAAACATATAGAACCATCGAATACCAATTCTCGGAACTGGATCTTGTAACCGTTGTGTCCTTACAGCTCGGCAATAATTGTTTCACCCAAATTGCTGAAATATGCAACTTCTCCTTACTTTTATCGTTTTACTTTATTTTTAGGAGATTGTTCCGACAATTATGCGAAGGAAGTTTAGCAATAAAGAGTATGTTAAGTGACTTATAATGTGAAAGTATTGTAATAAAGTTTAACCGGAGTGTGGTCTTTAAGAGAGTTTAGACAAATATTTGTACTTTTGCACATCAATCTTAAGAATATAGTCCTCACGTTATGCTTAAACAAATAAGCACTTGGGAAGTGCTTACCTTAGAGTATATACTAGAGGTAATGGAGTTATAGTGTCGGTGTTGTGATCATGGATAGCGTAAAGCTGCCAGAACTTATCGGAGAGAGTAACTTAAGGCGCTTGTTACTTGGCTTAGTGGTTCACATGGTCAGGGTATTCGGTAAACTTAGAATAAAATGGCTTTGATTTGTTTATTAATTAAATTATTAAATCAATGGTTTTCTAGTCAAGTAAGACTCATAGGGCGGTCTCAGCTGTCTGCTAAAGTGGTTTATTCTGTAATGCCAGTACTTACAGAAAAGACTATTCTAACAAATAACACCATCTGTGGCCGATAGACGGCCACTGCTGGACAAAGGCCTCCTCTAAAGATCTCCACAATTACCGACCATGCTCTAGTACAGTGTTTTTCAACCTGTGGGTCGCGACCCCCTGGGGGGTCGCGAAGCCTCTATAGGGGGGTCGCGAAGCTTCTATAGGGAATTCGCAAAAGGTTCGGAAAGCTAGTCACAGCACGGCTGCTGCAAATACATTAAAAGTTAAGCGCGAAGTTCGAAAACTCTGACTGTACTTTGTCTCTTGATAACCACCTAACCTCTGTATGATAAAGTAAATTTTGGTGGAATGCTCCCATATTTTCAATAATTTTAAAAACAGACGTATCCGAAACGTTTTTTCTTTAATAGAATTTACATTTTTACTAATAATATTTTGAACTTGGCTGTATTCCTGTGGCAAGGTTTTGACCGCATTAGCTTGACGATGGAGAAAACTATGCGTAGAGAGAGAAAAGTATTCGTGGGAAGCGCTAAACAAAAAAGTATTTCTTCCATTACATTTTCATTGGATTCAACGCACAAAAGCTAGAAAGTGCACACATTCCGCAGAATCGGTAGATTCATCAAATTGCAAAGAGTCTTCGAAACATCAGTCATCATATCGCTTATCCTCGATTGAATAAATTATCTAAAAAATCTTTGTCAAGAGAAAACTTCAAAGGAAGGGAATAAATCACAGTGCGTTGTGCACTGTGATTTATTCCCAATCACAGTAAATCCGAATTTCAAATAACTGACGTCATGAAAAAGTTCTTCCTTATTATAGTTTCATCACTCCCGCTTGAAGTTGGCGGTTCTGTTGGCCTATTCAGACATTTATCCATTTTCAATAATTAAAAACCACTGTTAGATACGTAAAAACAATGGCTGGCGCATAGCCATCGTCACCCATCGTCTCGATTACTCATTCCCTCAACTCGCATTTTAATTATGTATTTATCCGTATTATATATTATTTGTCACACAAGAAGACTTAATTCTTAGCATTCCATGGATTTACCGTGAGCAAATCGGGTCCATCCCGAAGTAGAGAAGGGCGACAGAGTGTGAGACTTGCGACTTAGATGTAGGTTTAAGGAGGCCCCCTGTGATGCATTAATGCTCATTTTCTCTGTCTCTCAGTGTTCCCCCCGCTTCCTAGCCAAATTTGGTAAGATACTAACAATGCAGCTTTGGATACTCGTTCTAATATAGAGCCTACGAAAGTTCTTGATTATTCTAGGTCTTTTAATAGGTTATAGAGGGATTTTGCTGGTATATCCCTCGCATCCACTTCCACGGCATAAAAATTAACCATAAGGCCGTTTCTGGTTAGTTCATTTGATAAGTCGTACCTAATACTTATTTGCCTTGAACACGTGATCTTTAGGGATGTTAGTTACCCAGGGTACGGTAGGCTCTATGAGCACGACGCGCAAATACATGGAAAAAAGCTGGCAAAAAAACGCGTAGGGGGGTCGCGAAAAAATTCATCACACTAAAGGGGCCGCGTCATGAAAAAGGTTGAAAAACACTGCTCTAGTATATTTCCTTAGAAATGAACCGAAACACTGTCCTGTGAAAACATCTACTAACCCAGGATGATGTTAGAGTTACACATGTGAAAAATATTTATACATTCATCCCTACTAATACCTATCTCATTACTAACCACGTTTGGTAAAGTATTTGAAAAGCTTGTATGTAGGCGACTGACATGGCACCTTCAGCATGAAATAACGGAACACCAATACGGCTTTATTAAATCAAGATCTACGGCGACTAATCTCTTGTTCTTCACTTTTATTCTGTCAAATCTTCTAAATAAACGTATACCAGTTGATGCAATCTATAATGACTTCAGCAAGGCATTTGACAAAGTAGATCATTCGCTTCTTATATATAAATTGAAACGTATGGGGGTAGGCGGTGCTTTAATTAAATGGATTGAGTCATATATTAAAAACAGGCATTCAAGAGTTGTAATAAATGGACATTCTTCTTCTCCATACATAAATACCTCCGGAGTTCTCCAAGGTTCTCTTTTGGGTTCTCTTTTCTTTAACGTTTTTATTAATGACATTACAAAATGTTTTCAGAACTCTACTTTGTTTCTCTTCGCTGACGATTTAAAAATAATAAAAGCAATTGAAAACAACTCAGACACAATACTACTTCAAGAAGATATTGACAGACTGACAGACTGGTGTTTATTAAATAAACTACATCTGAACATAGACAAATGCCACTACATACAATTCACACGAAATAAAAACTTTCGACTAAACAAATATTTCATTGACGGCTCAGAACTGACAAACCTGAATACTATCCGAGACCTAGGAATCACACTCGATGCTAAACTAATATTTGATAAACACATCAACAACATTACAACACAAGGGTTTAAAATACTCGGGTTCCTAATACGAAACTCAAAGGAATTCGGGATGTCTTCGACGAAAATTATCTTGTTTAACACACTCGTTCAGCCGATTCTAGAGTACAATGCCATAATATGGAACCCGCATTATGATGTCTACAAAAAGCGGCTTGAAAGTGTGCAAAGAAGATTTCTTTATCATCTGTCATACAGAGGTAACCTAGCTAGACGCTTATACAGTTATCAAGAAAGGCTGAAACACTACAATATAGACACCTTAGAGAGTCGCAGGATGGTGAACGACTTGGTTTTCCTCCATACACTATTTAATGGTGGTATCAATTGTGCAAATCTGTTAACAACAATCCATATCAATGTACCTAATCGATTACCGCGGAAGAATAAATACGGTTTGCTAAGTGTGCCCGTATCTAAATCAAATCTTGGGAACTTTGCTTCCGTGCCGAGGCTCTGTAGGCAGTACAACATGCTATAAAAATCCGAAGCTATTGATATCTGCTCCAAGTTGGCATTCTTCCGGAAGACCTAAAGAAGATACTACTAACTACATCCAATAATAATTAATTGCAATTTATTAGTTTATATTTTTATTTAAGTTTTCGATTTTATGATTTGTTCTAGTTTTAAGATTCCTTTTGTTTTTGTAGAATATTCGTTTTAATGTTATTAATATCTAGTAGGCATTCTTATTAATTTATTTAGGTAGATTTTATTAGTGTATTTGTTTACTTATAAGCTAATTTACGCAAGCTGTGGTCTCCTATAAGTGAAGAAGAACACTGCTTACTATCTTTTTGCATGCACTATTTTGTCGAATGTAATGTTTTTATTCTTTATTGGAGATCCTTAAATAAATAAATACAATCATAAGTATGTTCATAATAATAAGACGTATACTTAAGTAAATTATGAAATCTTCAAATAATGATCCATCACAAGTCTTTGCAATGTACAAACCTATACTTAGTGTTTGTCCACACCCAATAGACAATGGCAACATATTCCATAAACGAGCATATTGTACACATATCAGCTAATAAATGTTTAGAAATATGTAATTTTTCTATCACCATTATTCTATACAATCTCATATTCCGTACGAAATATCTTTCTATTTTGTCTGAAACTAAATAAGTAGTTTTGTCACCAATCACTTACGCAACAGAAACAGTCGACATCAGACATTCGGTAATGTGTTTAGATAACGCGCGCGATGAGGGGAACATGTATCAATATTATTTCGTTCATCTTGTACAGAAGCTTAGTTACGAATGTTTTGTTTGGGAGAGATAGATATGATTTGTTATTTTCTTACGCACTTTTTCAAATTAAGGATAACATTTGAAGGTTCTCCACGGATTAATCAATTACGAAGATAAATTGGCATTTTATTTATCTATTTAAATAAATAAATGAAATTGGAAGTCGACAATACTTTGTACATAAAGCTATTTTATAATAGGGCTAATCCTGGTTGGTCAAGGATTGAGAGATACCTAATCTTAGGTGCTAAGTTAAGGTATTACTGGTGACGTTCTCATTTATCCTAGCAGGTCTTCAATTTGACTATGAGACATTACCACTTACAGATATCAATGTTTAAAGCTGTAAATTATCCAAAAAAAAAACACGAGTATTCCACATAATAAATACTTACCGAATTCAGATGAAAAATCGTCGTCAGTATCGAGTATAAAATTGTATATTTTATACTCGATACTGACGACGATTTTATACTAAATACTTTAGTACCCTGGACACGATGAAAGGATAAGAGGAGCAAAGGAATCGATTGATAAAAGTCCGGTGCCAACAGAAATAAAACGCGGCACATCTTTTATATTGGATTGAAATATATTTTTAACCAAAAATAAACAGGGTTGTGATGGTGACTCATATGTGTTGAATTTTTTTTATGAAACAATGTACTAAGAATATTTAAATAAGGTTTGGAATAATTCTACTAATTTGCTTAATAAAACGCTTTCAATGTTTTATATTGGTATACGACTGAAGTGGTATAACTCATCGATCTCAAAAGGTACAGGTAACTTTATCTAATTAGGCATCTAAAATACCTTTACAACTCTGTTGGCCGCGCGCCACTCACAGCAGGTTTTGTCATTCTCCACACTTGTTATTATAAACTGAGTTCCTGAAACCAGAAGACCTGGGTGTGCCACGCTTATTGATTTTCCGCAGCGAAGCAGAAGATCGGTGCTTCGGAGGGCATGTTAAGCTATCAGTTTTAGTCGTTAGACAACACTCAGATGTCTACTGGGCGGATTGTGCCACTTACGATAAAGTTATTAGTATAATAGTGCTCGTTGCTGAATTTGGGCTACGGCGGCCCATCTCAACAGGCAACAACCTAGGAAATAGTATAGTGCTCGTGTGTGGACGCTCACACAGGTGCACCCTCTATTCCATCACTCATAACCTCATGTTCCAATGTGAGAGACAGCTCTATTTACTTTGCAAGGCTTCAAAACTCCAGGATGTTACTGTGGGTCTTCCACGTCTAAAAATACTCAATAGCACTTTTTTGGCCTGACCCGGTTGAATACGCTTGCGCTAGACTATCGAGCCTGTCGTATGTGAATTATCAGGATTCACATGATTGAAAAAGTAATTAGGCTTAATCATTTATTAATTTTACCATATAAAGAAACTGAGCCTCCCACATCTCTTCAACCTTATCGTCGTATACATTCGTTATCTTCGTAATAACGATATTAACATTAGTCCCATATCTTTTAACGTGTCCATTAGAACATACTCCACCGCGTTACCAACGCGATGCGTGTGGGACGCAATTTGCTAGCGTGGAAGTCGCTCCAACTAAGGTAACCAGTTTAATGGCGATCCAAATCCATTGACTTTCATATTACTACAATATTCATTGTCTCTAATATTACTACTATGTGTTGTGTGGGTTTAAAAGTAAAATCCATTCGGAATACATATGACCTGAGGGTTGTTTTCTTTTAATAAAATTTTAGTACCACAGTAATTACATTTATTTTCTCCATGGTGTTGATATGAATGAATTGACGGGCCTGTTGTCGTGGTTGGTAAATGCTTGCTTTCACGCCGGAGGTCGTGGGTTCGATTCCCATCTAGGACAGATATTTGGACGCGTGAACATGTTTGTTTGTCCTGAGTCTGGGTGTAATTATCTACATAAGTTTGTATATACAAAAGAAATGTAGTATATCAGTTATCTGGTTTCCATAGTACAAGCTCTGCTTTGTTCGGGATCAGATGGCCGTGTGTAAATAATGTCCCAGGATATTATTATTATTATATGGTAATGTTCAATCTGAACAATAGGACCATCCGGGTGAAACTCGAAAGCGTGGCCATTATAACCGCGGCCCGTTAGCAATTAACGCGCAATCTAATCTGCCGCTATTAACCCGGTTACTGATGTCTCCATGTAATTATAATTTAAGGTAATCATGGAAATATCTCATTTTATTACACCTTTCCAAATGTCATGATGCGTTAATGAATAAACTCAAATGAGTTACATTGAGTTGAGGACTATATTAAGTATACTAATTTATTGATTAAAAATATTGGAATATGAAGTATCTTG